>CM057347.1:508305175-509505175 GCA_030015575.1 Agapanthus africanus | reverse complement strand
CCTCGAGAAGAAGATCGAAGGTATGCATCGAGATGGTCACTGTTCGAGTGACGGGGCTAAGTACGCCGCCGACTCGCTCACCAAACCATTTACCAAGGAGCTGCTCGCCGTCTACGTCTCCTCTCGCAACAAGCCCCCGAAGGTCTCCTTCTTCGATGGCAAATCTGACCCGAAGGACCATTTGGATGCATTCTCCGTGGGAATGAGCTTCCAAGACAACTCTGCCGCCGCCCAGTGCCGAGCTTTCCCGGCCACTCTCAACTGCTCCGGACGAGACTGGTTCCGAGGACTCGAGCCATGCCCGATCTCAACTTTCGACGAGCTGGCCACTCAATTCTTCGGCCACTTCATCGGGAACAGGCGACAAAAATGCACAGTTGACCATCTCTTCACGATCAAGAGCGGGGACAAAAAGACGTTCAAAGGATACGCCACCCGCTTCTACAACGCCCTTCTCGAGGTCCCAGAGCACCGGGACGAAACGGTCATCACAGCACTAAGGTCTGGTCCAAGGAGTGGTTACGTTCGTTTGCATTAGCGCAACTTAAGACCATGGCCGAGGTAAAGGCCTAGACCGAGTGCGAGGTCCAGCTCGAATCCGAGGTGAACGCAAATCTCCCCCGGGCAGAGCAAGCCGACCAAAAGAAAAGGCCGAGAGAAGAGAGAAGGGGACCGGACGGCCAAAGCCCTATCTCCCGAAATTTCAGGAGTACACCCCGCTCAACGTCTCCCAGACAGTGCTACTAGAAGAGGCTAAGGGCGAGGGGTTCTTCAAGCTTCCTCCGATCTCCTGCATAGCCTCAAAGCGAACCCGGGGCCCCTACCGCGGTTTCTACAGGTCGCTAGGCCACTCCACGGAAAGCTGTAAGCAACTCCGAGACTATATCGAGGAGCTCATTCGTTCAGGGCATCTCGCAGCATACTTGAGGGACAAGCGGCAAGCTGACCGCGAGCAGGAGCAGCGTCACCCTCCCGCCGGGCTGACCATCGGCCAAATCATGGTCATGTCAGCCGAGGATATGTCTGGTACACACGAAGCTCGGTACCTATTGCCGGGCATAGATGCCAACAGACATCCGAGGAGCTCAAGCTGCGCGAATAAGAACATCTACTAGCATATATTTTCTTTTCAAAGCAATGTACGCCTTTCTTGAGATCTTTTTGTTTATATAAAAAAAGGGGTCAATAAAGCATTGCAATGAAAGAAAAAGAATCTTATTCATTCAAAGGGTACTATAAGCTCCTCAGCCGTACATAAAAAAAAAAGAAAAAAGAAAAATTACAACAGTGGAGGAATGGGGTGCAGAGAGCACTGCTCGTGGTACTCTGAGCATATTTCCGCCAGCCGAGCCATCGCGGCATCTAACATCTGCCTCCAACTCCCCTCGCGAGCGTCGGCATCGTGCTTCAACTGGTAGCACTCAAGGACGAGCGCCTCCGAGCGATTTAGCCGACTCACAGAGATCAGGCCGAAACGCCTCAGAGACCTCAGCTTTCCAACGGCCTCGTCTTTCAGCTGTTCGGATAAGGGGTTGTAGAGACCTGGCGATGCCCTCTAGATGGAGTACATCAGCAGCTGAAGTAGGGAGAGCGCCGGAGGAGCAATCGGCCGAAGTGATCCTCGATGCGGCCTATCACCAACTGCATTGTGTCATCAGTGCAGTACTGGTCGTAGAGGTACACATCCTCGAAGTTTATGATATCGGGGATGGTGAAAGGGAAGTCCTCCATTCTGGCGTTTCGGGTGTGAGGAAAGGAGTAATCAACACTCCCTCCGTTTTATAGCCCACAGCGCCCCCGGAGTTCAACAGTTGCCAGTTTCACCCGCAACTGTGCCGCCACGCGGAAAACGTCGCGCCTCCCCATGCGAAAGCGAAACGACGCTACTCCGGCGCTTTGCCTTCCCCATGCGCTCGTGACATATGTCTCCCGCGACTGTCCAACTCCTCGGTACTCACCTTGGGAAGGTCGGACAGAACCTCGCCAAGAGGCGACCGAGCAGCTTCACTTCTCGGTCCTTCCTCATGGAGCTAAGCCCTCACCAAGAGAAAACCGAGTGGCTCCCTGCTCGGCTATCCCTGGTCGGTGGCTCCCTACCCCACAACGCCAGGGATCAAAGCCTTCACCAAGAGGCAGCCGAGCGGCTACCCCGCTCGGCTATCCCCAGCCGGTAGCTCCCCTACCCTACAACGCCAGGGATCTAAGCCCTCACTAAGAGGCAGCCGAGCGTCTGCCCCGCTCGGCTATCCCTGGCCGGTACCTCCCCTACCCCACAACGCCAGGGATCTAAGCCCTCACGAAGAGACAGCCGAGTGGCTACCCCGCTCGGCTATCCCTGTCCTGTAGCTCTCCTACCCGACAACGCCAAGGATCTAAGCCTTTAATAAGAGGCAGCCGAGCGGCTACCCCGCTCGGCTATCCCTGGCTGGTAGCTTCCCTACCTCACAACGCCAGGGATCAAAGCCCTCACCAAGAGGCAACCTAGCAGCTTCACTGCTTGGTCCATCCTTAGTAGGCCACTTACGGCCCCTCCCGTGCTAAGGATCTAAGCCCACGAAGAGGCAGCCGAGCGGCTACCCCGCTCGGCTATCCCTGGTCGGTAGCTCCCCTACCTCACAACGCCAAGGGTCAATGCCCTCACCAAGAGGTGGCCGAGCAGCTATCCCGTATGGTCCATTCTTAGTAGGCCACTTACGGCCCCTCCCGTGCTAAGGATCTAAGTCCTCGCAAGAGGCAGCCGAGCGGCTACCCTGCTCGGCTATCCCTGGCTGGTAGCTCCCTACCCCACAACGCCAAGGATCAAAGCCCTCGCCAAGAGGCACCGGGCAACAACCCTGCTCGGCCATCCTTAAGGACTAAAAGCCCTCGCCAAGAGGCACCGGGCAGTAACCCTGCTCGGCCCATCCTTAGTAGGCCACTTACGACCCCTCCCACGCTAAGGATCAAAAGCCCTCGTAAGAGGCAACCGGGCCCGCCCTTGCTCGGTTATCCCTGGCTGGTAGCTCTCTACCCCAACACACCAAGGATCAAAGCCCTCGGCAAGAGGCACCGGACAGTAACCCTGCCCGGCCCGTCTTTAAGGATCAAAAGCCCTCGCAAGAGGCAACCAGGCCCGTCCTTGCTCGGTTATCCCTGGCTGGTAGCTCCCTACCCCAACACACCAGGGATCAAAGCCCTCACCAAGAGGCACCGGGCAGCAACCCTGCTCGGCCCATCCTTAGTAGGCCACTTACGGCCCCTCCTGCACTAAGGATCAAAAGCCCTTGCAAGAGGCAATCGGGCCCGCCCTTGCTCGGTTATCCCTGGCTGGTAGCTCCCTACCCCAACATACCAGGGATCAAAGCCCTCACCAAGAGGCACCGGGCAGCAACCCTGCTCGGCCCTATCCTTAGTAGGCCCCTTACGACCCCTCCCGCGCTAAGGACCAAAAGCTCTCGTAAGAGGCAGCCGGGCCCGCCCTTGCCCGGCTATCCCTGGCTGGTAATTCACTACCCCACAATGCCAGGGATCTAAGCCTTTGCCAAGAGGCAACTGAGCAGCTTCACTGCTCGGTCCATCCCTAGCAGGCCTTGTACGGCCCTTACAACGCCAGGGATCGAAGCCCTCGCCTAGAGGCACCGGGCAGCTACCCTGCTTGGTCCATCCTCGACATGTCTCTCCGAGCCTTCCACGCTAAGGAACATGACCTCACCAAGAGGCATCCGGTCTATCTACGTCTAAGCGATCTCCACCTCGACTTCGGGGCCATGGAGACACCGTCTTACCGCCGGTCTTTGCACACTTAGCAAGTGAATAGATTCAACTCGACGCGTAATCGCTAGACGAAGAACCAACATTACACAAAGGTAGTACTGTGCAAATACAAGTGTTTACCAACAAAAGGAAAATACGCGTGCAGACATGACTGCAAAAAAAATCTTTATTCACAAAGTCAAAACTTTTATAAGGGTATTGTGGGCTCCCCAGCCTTACAAAATGCCCGGAGGCCTACAGAATTCCCGATGCAACAAAAAAAGAAGAAACAAGAAGACAAAGGGTTTCAGGCCTCAGGGCCAGGCACAACCCCAGGAAACTCAACATCTACCACGACTCGGGCAGCGTCTGGGGGCTCATCGCCCATCACATTGGCCTCGGCGTCGCCCTCGCCGGGAATCTCTTCCCCGGCGTCGCCCTCCCCCGGGGTCGTCCTCTGCTCGTCATCCTTGCGAGGATATTCGGCTCGGAGCTCTTCGTCAGCGAACTCCGACATCCGAGCTTTGATGGCGTCGAGGGCCTCATGCCAGATAGCGGTAGTGGCCGAGGCTAGGACGGTGTAAAAATGTTCCGACTTCTGGAAGTTCTCCACCGCCATCGCCGCTCTGAGGTTGGCTCGCTTCGCTTTTTCTATCGCCGCCTCCAGCTCCTTCCGGAGGGTACTCGCCGACTTCTTCATGGTGCCGACGAGCATCTTGGAGTCCTGAAGCTTGGCCTCGGCGGTCCGGGCGGCCTCGCGGAACCTGGCCACCTCCTGCTTCGTGGCCGCCACCTCGCCCTCCAGGGTAGCGACCCTCGCCATCGCCGCCTCAAGCCCCCGCTTTGAGCTCTCCTCCAGCAAGGAAAGCTCGCCCGCGACTCGCATCGCCGGGGCTATTTCTTCCTCCTCCATCTGGACGACGAGGGCGACGTGCTGGAGGACCTGAAGAAATCAGAGGGGGTCAGAAAGGAAAAGGGGGCACCAAATCTCGTGAATGATGAGACGCTGAGTGAGAAATTAAGTGAGGTGCGAGCACTAACCTGCACGGCCTCTTGGGCAATAAATGTCATTTGCGCCTTCAGAGTCCCCCGAGGGACCTTGCTCCCGGCCAACCTCTCTGTTAGTTGTATGTATGCCCTAGAGGCAAGTATTGTACAGATTATGTATATTATATTGGATGCTTGGACATATATAGAGATGACTTTCTTGCTCGATATGATAGTATGCTATCTGGTTACTCTTTATCTTAACATGTACACTAGTCTCTTTATACTGTCTTATAGTTACATATTGGTAAAGCCCTTAGGATATGTACTTGACTACCTGGACTGTGATGCAGATCATACTAGTGGGGACATGGTAGTCCATAAGTACATCCTTCAAGGTCCTTAGTCGTGGGTGTATCGAGACGGGGCATCGATATACCAGAGTAGACTAGCGTATACGCTTCTCGACCCATGAGATGGGCGATGGATGATCCCACATCCATTGGTGTTTGACATCAGAGATGGTATACGGGTGCTCAGTGGAGACTGGGTACACTGGACGGACTCGCCGAGAACTCCCAGATGGTATTATACCTCACGTCAGATGGCAGTTCTCAGGTGACACTTGTACAGGTTAGTCTGTAGACCCGAGATCGTCATAGAGTCTTGTGTGATTCCCACTGTGCTTTGATCTCCACCTTACCACGTCCATGAGGGCGTGCAAAACGGTGGTCTTTGGGTACAGTCCCGAGTCACATGGAGGCAATGAGCGATAGGAGGGGTTTCGTCTCTCCCGGTATTGGGGGTTGATGTTGCGCTGTGCTCGATTGGCCGTAACAGGGAAGTCCCCGGCCAGGGCTGATCAGAGATTTGCTGGTAAGAGTTACCAGTAGTTTCTCGACCCGTTATGAGCCTCACATCGGCACGACTTATCGGTTATTGGGGTCTGACGTTTACCACCCCTAGACTTGATATGCGACGTATCAGACGAACAGACCGGACTGTACGGTAAGTGTTACTGGTTGGATTCACAGGAGTGTGAGCGGACTAGCTCGTCGATCTTCTGATCGCTCGATACCCGGATGGCCGTTACGTTTAGCAGACCGCTTGCGGCTTGTGGGTGCTTGATATGATCATCATCTGCTACCGGCGTATTGACGAGTCTTTAGAGTCCTACACAGAGGTTTCCTGGTTCAAGCGAAACGAAATAGGAGCGCATATGAGATATGTGCAGGACCGAGAATAATGCGTGTATGTGATACCGCATTTCATTCTCGCGATATATGTTTCGATTGGTTATATTCGATATGACCTAGTTATCGAATCATTGATTCGATAAATCGATACATTGAATACTAGTCGGTTATGTGCGACATGACCGGATCATTGAATCAAATGTTGATTTAATGATTTAATGTATAATTATATATTTGATTATTACTTTGCATTAGCTAGTATAGGTTCACTTTAAATGGATTTTCTCACTTGATGTGCAAGTTGTATATGTGATATACTTTTGTACACATGTTTGTATCATGTTTGATGATACTTGCTTTTTTGGTTAAGTGTAAAGAATTAAACCATGGTTAAGTGTTGATTAGGGTTTGCAAATTCATTTATCTATTTATTTATTTATTTGAAATGGATTAAGATAAGAATGGTGGCTTTATTTGTTTTATGTTGAAGCTTCATGAAGCTTTGACCTTAGTGACCATTCTTGTCTTCATGCTTAACCCTAACTCATCCAAGTAACCATGGTCCATTCTCTACACTCAACTAAGGTTAGATTATGATAAGTATTGATTTCTTTTTCAATTTATCTTAACACTTATCATAAACTAGCTTCATCTTCTCCTTCTTCTTCAAGAGAGAAAACTAGATGCCATCAATGGCAACTTGAGAAAAAGTGAGTGAAATCCAATTCTAAAGTGAACCCACCTCCTATTTCTTCACCCTCTACCTCTTGCAAAGTTGTTTTGGGTGTTTTCTTCACAAGTTTCACAACTTGGTGAAGTTGGAGCTTGAACTTGCGCAACCTCGACGTAGATCATCTTCGGCACGAAGCCGACGACCTATTCCGCTCGTTTTCCCGATGAAGCCGATGATTGAGTCTAGGATTCGAAAAGGACAGCGAGAGGACGACTACGTGGAGCTAAGGAAGTGGAAATCCGGATCTACAAAGGTTGTAGCATCTAACTTTTAGTTAAAGTGTTAACTAGTTTATAGTTTTGCCTAGAAATCTAGCCGACGATCCGTATTAGGGTTTCTCGGCACCCATAAAATTTTAAATTGGCATGTTCGATGCCTTGTGAGACCTCTATAGGATGCCTAGGAACCCTACAGTGGTATCAGAGCCTAGCTAGAGCTTTAGGCAAAGTCTAGACGCAATTTGAAGCCCGAACGAACCCGAAACCCTAAACTAAACATGCTCTCTGTACATTTTCTAAAATCTAGGATTTTTCAATATTAAAAATGCGTAAAAAATTCAGCAGGAAGATCTAAGAATTATGGTGAAACACGAGATCATGAGGCTTCCAAAAAGCCGCGGAAACGCGGCAGAAGCATGGCTTCTGCCGCGGTTCCGCCTCCAACTGTTCACATTACCCAATTTATGTTGCACAGTAATTCATCATTTCTGCAGCTGAGTTTTATGGGTATTTTTAATAATTATTCAAGAGTTGGATTTTCTGGGGTGTTTTAGAGCTTCGGTGTTTCGATCGGGGTATCAAATTTCGTCTTTGTGTTTTTCCGGATAATTTTTAGAATATGTTAAAAAGTTCGACCGGATATAAATACCCAATTTTTCCCCTGTCGGGAAAATATCCAAGTGTTGGATTTTTCCGTAGTTTAACGACGTTCTAAGTAGTGCAAGTAACGCGATGGACTCTCTAGAAGACAACAAACCTTAACTCGATTATGTGACCGTCTTGAACTGCCCTTTGAACCTTCGGGTTTGGGGCAGTACGGCGTGCCACATGTGAGGCGTTGGCCTGACCCTTCTACGGCTGGACCGTTGGTACTGAGGCACGAACTGAATGTTGTTAGACTTATTTCATGTGTTGAGCTGTATCGGGAAAACTTGGGTATTCGACTGTTCGATCGGAAAGTTTAACATTTTCTGTTTATCTGGAATGTGATACAATAATTGGAATTCACAAACAGTTATGAGATAACTGAATGAATGTTATAAATCTAGCAGTTCAGTCCCACATGATATTGAAAAGAGTTTTCGATAATGAGACTAAAATGTGGGATTTATATCTGTTAGGCATGTGATGTCTAAGTATTTCATTTGATTAGGCATGCGATGTCTAAAGAAGTTGCGGATTCCAATTGTTGTAGTTTTACACTTTCTTTTCTGTGACCGTAAGTGTAATATGTGATATCGCCGGTTTCGTTGCTATACGTTAACGACAATTGGGATATGCATACTTACTTACGTTGATGACATGTGATGTTATGTGTTGCTGGATATGTTATATTGGATCGTCGTGTTCGAATAGCCGGGGGTTTTTATGTGAGATGAGTGTTTTTCATTTTCATTCATGTAAATACTTGTATGTAATATTCTTTTATTTGGGGCACTTCCAGGTAGCGGAAGATGTCACCTTTTGTATATTATTTACTTTTCCGCATTAGGATAGACCCAAGGAGGGGAGCACACGTAACCGGGTTCTGGGGTCCAGTGGGAGACCAACTCGAGGAGTCGAGTCCGGGTCTCCTAACCCTAGAATTGGCAGGGTTGCTTACCGCTCTCGTAGGGGTCTAGGGGTGTGGGATTGGCTATTCGTCACGACCGTGGAATCCGTGTTTTATACTGGCTCGTATTGAAAACACGGACGTCCTAGTATATCCAATATTTCATATTTTTATTCTGCTGCGATATCTGTGTTGTAACTCTATGATGGATATAGTATATAGTATATATGATATATTATATAGACGTTACTTATGTTTTACACCTGCGCTAGCCCTGCCCTGCTCTGTCGTTAGTTACCTAACCTAACGGTGCACGAGGGGACATCGAGGCGAATGCGGATGGCATAAGTGTACGTCATATCTATCTGTGATGTTTAGGTATTTAAATGATGGGACTTCATTAATGTGATTAATGAAAGATAAGAAACCTAAGATGTTGTGGAATCGAATTTTAAAATAAAACAGGTAGCTACAGTTCTTGCTTTGCACAGCGGTATATATGATATACCCCGCACCTTATTCGATGAGGAAAGGACCGAGATCCCTTCACCGGGAGTGACTCCTTTAGCAATAACTGGCAGATGCTACACACTCGGTTTGCTTTTGATTGCTTCTATAGTTTATGCTTTGCACAGTGATATATATGATATATCCCGCACCTCATTCGACGAGGAAAGGGCCGACGATCCCTTCACCGGGAGTGACCCCTTTAGCAAAACTAGAAAAGCCTCAAAATCATTCTATTTTTAAAACTTCATTTGATTCTACAACGATATCAAGTTCATTACGCAATACGTTTTCAGAAAAACCTGACGTAGCCCTCCGTCATTTCAGATAAATCCTACTTAGTATTCGTGCTACGTTTGTTGACCTCCGTCAAGGCGTAGTGTGCGGTAGCTAACTAGTATTTGTCTGCTTATGCATATGATGCAGATTGGATTAGGGTAGTCGTACGACCTTGTTGACCTCCGTCAAAGGTCGTGAGGGTGGGTTTGATTCAATCAAGAAATGACGGGTTGAACTTGACTTGCACCCTGTGGTTTGTTGACCTCCGTCAAGGTCATAGGATGCTTGGGGCAAAATATTATCGGGAATTTCAAGTGTTGAAATTTGCAATGAGATTGCATACCTTCTATGAGATAGTTGGATCCTGATACCCACTGCGAGTAAGAGTTACTCCTGGGAGAATTTTACACATTGCAATTAGCTGATCAAGTAGGTGTCTAGAAAGGTGTCAATGGGGTTACGCCTCTGGGAAAACGAGGTTTACATTAATTAGGTTCGTGAGAAAGCACGGGGGACCTCCCTCAAAGTACCGACACTGGCCTGGCTGAAAGATTGGCGAACTTGTAGTGTGTAATTAATCCCGGCTAGTCTTTCCTTTTAGGGTTTGAAGGAAGATTTGATAAAAAGCAGTGGGAGCCATCCTGATTAGATAAGATAATAACCAATCTGATCTTGCACGAGCATATGCTAAAGTGTTTTCTTCTCTCTCTCTCCAGGTAGCGACCATTTCATGCCTTAATAAAGATAATAATATGGATGTATTGACCGAACCCGCATGTTATACTGTGCTGGGGAACGTTGGTTCCGTTCTTTCCTATAAGAGTTATAGGACTGAACAGGATATAGGGGAATACCAGGATTCCCATGCCACCCGAATGAAGAAAGTACATGATGATGCATTTTCTTCGGGTGTGTTCGTTACTGAGAACTGTTTCTCCATTTGCCCTACGTCCTGGGTATTAGATACCGGGTCAGGATCCCATATATGTAATCAGTTACATGGGCTTAGAAAAGGAAGAGAACTTGGAGAAGGTGATAAAGACATTAGAGTTGGAAATGGTGCAATTGTTGCAGCTAAGACTGTCGGAGAATATCACCTTGTATTACCAACTGGTAATACATTGGTTCTGAACGAATGCTATTACATGCCGAACCTGATATGCAACATTATATCGGTTTCTTTATTAAGTAAAGAGGGATATAATTTTGTATTACAGGATAATGTTATGAACATTTTCCGTAACCAAAAGTTGGTTGGATCAGGCACGTTGTGCAATGGCATTTATGTTCTAAATCAATCAACAGTTCTGAGCATAACAAACACACACAAGAGGAAGAGTTCTGAATTGAACGAATCCTTCTTGTGGCATTGTAGACTGGGTCACATCAATGCGACACGACTAGCTAAGTTGCATAAAGATGGATATTTAAATCCGTTTGAATTTTCATCTTATGACACTTTCCAGTCATGTCTCAAAGGCAAGATGACCAAAACTCCGTTTACGGGACACGGAGAAAGAGTTACCGAACTCTTGGGACTGATACATAGTGATGTATGCGGTCCCATGTCTACACATGCCAGGGATGGTTCTTCATACTTCATTACATTCATTGACGATCTCTCTAGGTTCGGGTATGTGTTCCAGATGAAACACAAATCAGAAGCTTTTGAGAAATTTAGGGAATATAAACAAGAAGTTGAGAACCAAACCGGAAAAAGTATTAAAATCCTACGATCTGATCGAGGAGGAGAATACTTGAGTATTGAATTCCTGGACTTCCTAAAAGAGAATGAGATTCTCTCTCAGCTAACTCCTCCATATACACCACAGCACAACGGTGTATCGGAGCGGAGAAACCGCACCCTATTAGATATGGTGCGCTCTATGATGAGTGTAGCTGAGTTACCTGTTTCCTTCTGGGGATATGCACTGGAAACAGCAGCATACCTACTGAACAGGGTTCCTACCAAATCTGTGCCTACCACACCATATAAGATATGGGAAGGGAAGAGACCATATCTTAATTTTATAAAGATATGGGGTTGCCCGGCCTATGTCAAAAGACAAAAACCGGACAAACTAGAGGCAAGATCTGTTTTGTGTAAGTTTGTTGGATATCCCAAACATTCGCGAGGGTATATCTTCTACCACAGTGAGGAACAAAGAGTATTTGTTGCTCAACATGCCACCTTTTTAGAAAAGGAATTTCTTGCAAAAGAAATTAGTGGCTCTGAGGTAGAACTGGAAGAGGTTCCAGCTGAACAAAACACAACAGAAGATTTAGTGGAACCAGAGCATTCAGTAGCTTCCGACGAACCTCAGCCTCTCCGCCGATCTAGTAGGGTTCCTCGCCCACCTGAGAGATACTACGGTTTTCTCATGGATGGTGGGAGCGAGGATTGCATCATGGAGGATGATGACCCAACTAGTTTCGAGCAGGCCATCACGAGTAGGGACTCAGTGAAATGGCTGGATGCTATGCGGTCCGAGATGGAATCCATGTACACCAACAAAGTATGGACTTTGGACGTTGCTCCTGAAGGGGTAAAACCCATTGGGAGCAAGTGGATCTTCAAGAAGAAATTTGGTGTAGATGGGAAAGTGGAGACTTTCAAAGCTAGACTTGTAGCAAAGGGTTTTCGTCAAAGACCAGGTGTGGACTATGACGAGACCTTTTCTCCAGTGGCTATGCTTAAATCCATCCGGATCATGCTTGCCATCGCTGCTTATCATGATTACGAAATCTGGCAAATGGATGTTAAGACCGCCTTTCTAAACGGTGATTTAGAAGAGTGCGTGTACATGACTCAGCCAGAGGGCTTCGTAGACAGTGGGAGCAGCGGAAAGGTATGCAAGCTGCTTAAATCCATTTATGGATTAAAGCAAGCATCGCGGAGTTGGAACATCTGCTTTGACGTCGTTATCAAAGAGTTTGATTTCGTCAAAAATCCAGATGAACCTTGTATCTACAAGAAGGTGGCAGAGAGTAAGGTTGTCTTCCTCGTATTGTACGTGGACGACATACTCTTGATAGGAAATGATATTCCTATGCTGCAATCGGTCAAGCTCTTCTTATCACAAAGATTCTCAATGAAAGATCTTGGTGATGCCTCCTGCATATTGGGAATTAGGATCTATAGAGATAGATCCAAACGGATTTTGGGATTGTCCCAATCCAAGTACATTGACATCATACTAAAGAGGTTTAGTATGGAAGAGTCCAAGCGTGGGAACTTGCCCACGATCTCTGGAGTCACTCTCTCCAAAGAGATGCCCCCCAAGACTGATTTGGAGAGAGCTCGCATGCAAGGGATACCCTATGCTTCGGCAGTAGGCTCTATCATGTATGCGATGCTATGTACCAGACCCGATGTGGCATACTCACTAAGTGTAGTGAGCAGGTATCAAGCTGATCCTGGAGAGAGTCACTGGATAGCTGTGAAGAGCATTCTCAAGTACTTGCGAAGGACTAGAGATATGTTCTTGGTGTATGGTAACGGAGAGCTCCAAGTGGAGTCCTTTACCGATTCGAGCTTCCAGAGTGATAAGGACGACTCTAAGTCGCAGTCGGGCTTTGTCTTTACCCTTTACGGAGGGGCGGTTAGCTGGAAGAGTTCCAAGCAGGAAACCGTGGCAGACTCGACGATGGAGGCTGAATACATCGCTGCCAACGATGCTGCCAAAGAGGCTGTCTGGATCAAGAAGTTCATTATTGAACTTGGAGTGGTTCCATCCATTGAGCATCCAATACCTTTGTATTGCGATAACAATGGAGCGGTGGCTTTGGCCAAGGAACCTAGGTCCCATCAGCGATCCATGCATATTCTGAGGCGGTATCACCTGATCCGGGAGATAGTTGATCGCCGGGAGATCGAGGTCAGGAGGGTTGACACGAAGAACAACACCGCGGATCCACTCACGAAGGCCATTCCCCAGATACAGTTTGAGAGACTCTTCGGGATGCTCGGTATGCGATACTACAGCAGCTGGCCCTAGTGCAAGTGGGAGATTGTTAGTTGTATGTATGCCCTAGAGGCCAGTATTGTACAGATGATGTATATTATATTGGATGCTTGGACATATATAGAGATGACTTTCTTGCTCGATATGATAGTATGCTATCTGGTTACTCTTTATCTTAACATGTACACTAGTCTCTTTATACTGTCTTATAGTTACATGTTGGTAAAGCCCTTAGGATATGTACTTGACTACCTGGACTGTGATGCAGATCATACTAGTGGGGACATGGTAGTCCATAAGTACATCCTTCAAGGTCCCTAGTCGTGGGTGTATCGAGACGGGGCATCGATATACCAGAATAGACTAGCGTATACGCTTCTCGACCCATGAGATGGGCGATGGATGATCCCACATCCATTGGTGTTTGACATCAGAGATGGTATACGGGTGCTCAGTGGAGACTGGGTACACTGGACGGACTCGCCGAGAACTCCCAGATGGTATTATACCTCACGTCAGATGGCAGTTCTCAGGTGACACTTGTACATGTTAGTCTGTAGACCTGAGATCGTCATAGAGTCTTGTGTGATTCCCACTGTTCTTTGATCTCCACCTTACCACGTCCATGAGGGCGTGCAAAACGGTGGTTTTTGGGTACAGTCCCGAGTCACATGGAGGCAATGAGCGATAGGAGGGGTTTCGTCTCTCCCGGTATTGGGGGTTGATGTTGCGCTGTGCTCGATTGGCCGTAACAGGGAAGTCCCCGGCCATGGCTGATCAGAGATTTGATGGTAAGAGTTACCAGTAGTTTCTCGACCCATTATGAGCCTCACATCGGCACGACTTATCGGTTATTGGGGTCTGACGTTTACCACCCCTAGGCTTGATATGCGACGTATCAGACGAACAGACCGGACTGTACGGTAAGTGTTACTGGTTGGATTCACAGGAGTGTGAGCGGACTAGCTCGTCGATCTTCTGATCGCTCGATACCCGGATGGCCGTTACGTTTAGCAGACCGCTTGCGGCTTGTGGGTGCTTGATATGATCATCATCTGCTACCGGCGTATTGACGAGTCTTTAGAGTCCTACACAGAGGTTTCCTGGTTCAAGCGAAACGAAATAGGAGTGCATATGAGATATGTGCAGGACCGAGAATAATGCGTGTATGTGATACCGCATTTCATTCTCGCGATATATGTTTCGATTGGTTATATTCGATATGATCTAGTTATCGAATCATTGATTCGATAAATCGATACATTGAATACTAGTCGGTTATGTGCGACATGACCGGATCATTGAATCAAATGTTGATTTAATGATTTAATGTATAATTATATATTTGATTATTACTTTGCATTAGCTAGTATAGGTTCACTTTAAATGGATTTTCTCACTTGATGTGCAAGTTGTATATGTGATATACTTTTGTACACATGTTTGTATCATGTTTGATGATACTTGCTTTTTTGGTTAAGTGTAAAGAATTAAACCATGGTTAAGTGTTGATTAGGGTTTGCAAATTCATTTATCTATTTATTTATTTATTTGAAATGGATTAAGATAAGAATGGTGGCTTTATTTGTTTTATGTTGAAGCTTCATGAAGCTTTGACCTTAGTGACCATTCTTGTCTTCATGCTTAACCCTAACTCATCCAAGTAACCATGGTCCATTCTCTACACTCAACTAAGGTTAGATTATGATAAGTATTGATTTCTTTTTCAATTTATCATAACACTTATCATAAACTAGCTTCATCTTCTCCTTCTTCTTCAAGAGAGAAAACTAGATGCCATCAATGGCAACTTGAGAAAAAGTGAGTGAAATCCAATTCTAAAGTGAACCCACCTCCTATTTCTTCACTCTCTACCTCTTGCCAAGTTGTTTTGGGTGTTTTCTTCACAAGTTTCACAACTTGGTGAAGTTGGAGCTTGAACTTGCGCAACCTCGACGTAGATCATCTTCGGCACGAAGCCGACGACCTATTCCGCTCGTTTTCCCGATGAAGCCGACGATTGAGTCTAGGATTCGAAAAGGACAGCGAGAGGACGACTACGTGGAGCTAAGGAAGTGGAAATCCGGATCTACAAAGATTGTAGCATCTAACTTTTAGTTAAAGTGTTAACTAGTTTATAGTTTCGCCTAGAAATCTAGCCGACGATCCGTATTAGGGTTTCTCGGCACCCATAAAATTTTAAATTGGCATGTTCGATGCCTTGTGAGACCTCTATAGGATGCCTAGGAACCCTACACTCTCCATATCGGCCAACAAGCTGTCAGCGACAGAGAGCCCCGAGGGCACCTCAAAGCGGAGGTTCCCCTCGTCCACCAAGATCGGGGAGGCCAGGGTCCGCGGAACTGCTCGGGGGAACCTCTTGAGAGACGGCCCCGGGGAGTCGATCTCTACGTCCGAAGCCTGGGCCTCCAGTTTCCGGGCCCGCTTTGGGCTCGGCACCTGGCTAAGCTCCGGGGTCCGACCCGCACTCGAATGTCGGGGTGGGGCGGCTGCCGGGGGAGCTGGGACCGACATCGGACGAGAAGAGCTGGCCCCTCCAGCCTTCGATCCCTTCTTCGGCTTGCGCATGGCCGCTCGAAGGTGGCTTAAGTCCATAGGTTCTGTACAAGACAAGATGCAATGAAGTCAGCAACACGAACAAAAATGAAAATAAACGCAAGCCTAACAAAACGCCTACAAGCTCCTAACTTACCGACGAACTGGGCAGGACTGAGCCCGGCCCAACTAAGGGCCCACTCAGAAAGCAGCACGTCAGCCCGGGGAATGGGCTCCCACTTCGCCACTCTCACCGTGTTGGGGTCGTTGGACGGGCTTCCCTGCCAGCACCTATCCCTAGACCACTGGGTGGGCACGGGCCAGTCCTCACCTTCTGGCGGCTCAACAAAGAAAAACTTCTTCTTCCAATCGTGGATGGAAGAAGGCAAGACGACGAATCCTAACCTGGCTGCACTCCCCCGTCGTTTCCTAAAGAAGAGGTAAACCCACCTCGGGTCGCCCGCGCGAGTGCCGAGGTGACCTTTGTAAATGAGAGAGGAGGCAAGGATGAACAGACCGAAAAGGATCATCTGCAACTTCAAACTGACTAGGAACCCAAGGAGAATCCTCCATGAGTTCGGCACTAGTTGGCCCAAGGCTAGCCCAAAGTAATTTAGCGCTCTAACAACCTCGAGAGAGAAGGGTAGGCGCATTCCGGCCTAAAAGGATTCCAGGTACAAGGCAATCTCTTTACCTCGTACCTGATCTGCCCTCTCTCCTTTCTCGGCCAAACGAAGGGTATAGCCGGAAGGGATATGGAAACGAGCCTGAACGGTGGTAAGCTCGTTCTCGTACCTCACCAAGGATGGCACACCAGGGGCGTCCGCTACCTCCGCTCTAGGATCCGCCCCTGACGCGCGACCCCGAGAAGAGGATCTGACCCTAACTTCTCGGGAAGATTCCGACTCAATGGAGGAATCCCTAGAACCTACCCCGACGACATCTACAGACTTCTCAAAGGAAGACATCTAACCTGATGGAGAAGTCCTCGGGAACGCACAGATCCAACCTCAAAAGGAGAGCGCCGAGCTTAGAAGATCAAGAACGAGGAAAATATGAAGAGAGATGGGCCCTGAAGCGGACCCCAACTCCATTTATAGTCACCGGCGTCCTCATCCAACGGCGACGGTCGACTCCCGCCAGAAACAACTCTTCGCATTCGACGACCACGATTGCTCCACCTGTCGCACGCGCATTGGCCGCGTCCCATCGGACGCCAAAGGTCTGCGGCCCGTCGCGTCAGCCAACCAACGCCCGACACGTGGTCTGTCGCTACGGCGAAAGTACGTACGATCCGGCGCACCCTCTTTAATGCAAAGATCTCGTCCTGATTCGCCGACGTCATCCTGAAAATACAACAGATTACCCGAGGACACGACCGACGATATCTTCGAAAAGGAGCTCACCTCGGGTGACCGGCAGACCACTCTTGACTCGACCCGTCAGCTGGTCGGGACGAGAGTGGGGGGCTAATAATGATGCTCGATATCGGTGATCTCCCAGATCATGACACATGGCGGATGACGTATCCCAGGGCATGCAAGAAAGGACCTACAGCGGCCGACCAGACCACTCCTATGCCCCGTCCTACAAACAAACGCTGGCTCACCTCCGAGCCCCCTGCACAATTGGCATCCTCGGCCTCACAGCTCGTCTCTGGGCTACCGCAGAACCAAGATATCTCGGCTGTCCCGCTCGTCTGCGAGCTCTCCCGCCGAGGTCATCTTCCTCGGTCTCATCGACCGACTAACGGCACCGCTCACAGGCGCAACCGTCATCCCGCGAATCTCGCCATGTGCGAGATATCCGCCGGCCACATCCCACGTTCCACGCCATCACAATCCCCCATTAACGAGCCTGTCTCGCCATTAAAGGAAGATCCCGCTCATCATGCGGGCGTGACGTCGGGAGCGTAACGGCCGGCGTGATTCTCGCGCCTGCCCTGCCTGCTGCCACCGCTATATAAAACCCTTCTTCAGACGGTTCAAGTAAGACATTTTTACTCCACTAAGCCATTACTCTGCTCGGATTTCCTCTCTAACTTGACCGTCGGAGGGTTCTCGGTGGTACGACCACCCCGGAACTTCCTTGCAGGTAGCTCGGCCCAACCAACCTCAAACTTATTGAGATCCACACGATTCAGGAGCCTGCATCCAGATCCAATCTCAGCCGTCAATCGCCGCCATCAGCAGATCAACGGAAGGTAACATCTTGACGTGATCCAGGTCACCTCATGGCCACATTGTGTCTTCCATGTCTCAAAGCTGCTACCTTGCGACCCAAATCATCAACACATGCAACTCTATTGGCAAAATAGAGTATGCTACTTTAGTTTTCAACCAAATCAATGACCCAAATGTGTTCCTATACAATGCAATGATCAGAGCTTACACCCAAAACCACCATTTTTATGAAGCGATCAGCCTCTACAGGCAAATGATGAGATGCCCACAAGCCCAAAGTACCATCTTTGCTGATAGTTTCACTTACCCTTTTGTAATCAAAGCATGTGCTGGCCTTTTTCTTCTGGATTCTGGGAAGCAGATTCATACGCATGTTTTAAAATCTGGGTTAGACTCCATTTCCATCATTCAAAACTCTTTTACAGAAATGTACAGTAAATGTGATGATGTTACTAATGTGCAGAAGCGGTTTGATGTAATGGCTGAGAGAGATGTGCTTTCTTATAACACTCTTATCTCAGCTTATGCTAGATTGGGTCAAATGAGGAGAGCAAGTGCAATCTTCGAGTCGATGCCTAATCGAACAATTGTCTCATGGACCGCTCTAATATGTGGGTACAATTCATTAGGTGAGTACACTAAAGCCGTCGAGACTTTTCATCGAATGCAATTGGAAGGCTTCAAGCCCGATGATATTTAGCATCGTCTCTGTTTTACCTGCTTGTGCTCATCTGGGAGCTCTGGAGCTTGGAAAATGGCTACATGCATATTCTAACAAGCACGGGCGCACAAAAAAGACATATGTATGCAATGCTCTTATTGAAATGTACTCAAGATCAAGCCAAGCAAATTTTAGATGAAACGAGAGAAAGGGACGTAATCACTTGGAGTTCGATAATCGGAGGCTTAGCAGCTCATGGGCAAGCTCACGAAGTGATTAATTTATTTGTGGTGATGCAAAATGAGAAAAGAGTAAAACCTAACAAAATTACATTTGTAGGGGTGCTAACTGCTTGTGCTCATGCTGGGTTGTTAAATGAGGGAATGCACTACTTCAATCTGATGAAAAATGTGTATGATTTAAATCCTGAAGTCGAGCACTATGGCTGTGTAGTTGATCTCCTGGGTCGATCCGGGCTCATTGCACGTGCATTGGAGATTATCGAAACCATGCCAACGCCTGCAGATGCAGCAATATGGGGATCTTTTCTTAGTTCTTGTAGAACTCATGGCGACATCGAAACAGGTGTTACAGCAATGGAGAAACTCGTTGAGCTCGAGCCTGAGGATTCAGGGAACTATGTGTTGCTTTCAAATGCTTATGCTTCAGTTGAGAAATGGGACGGGGTTGCAAAATTAAGGAGAATGATGAGAGGAAGGAAGTTGAAGAGATCTCCAGGGTGTAGCTTGATAGAGGTGAATAATGTGGTTGAGTTTATAGCTGGAGATTATTTGAGTCCTCAGTTTGGAGAGATTTATGAGGCGATGGAATTGTTGGGGTTAACTATCGGAGAATCTGAAGAAGAAAAAGTAAGTTTTTCAATTTCAAATTATCTTTATAATATCGATTCTTTGTATTGATAAATTATAGAGTAAATTTAACCATTGATTCAAAACAATTACATCTATAATATGAGCATGCTGTGATGTATAGCAATACAGGGAAAGAACAGAAATGCACTTGGTTTTCGTGCATTACCGTAATTCTTGATAGAATGGGGTTGCAAAGGTAAAAACTTGTACGATTGTCTAAATCTGACATACTTAAGAGACTAGTTAAACATGAATAATTCAAGGGGATGTAGACATATAGTGTAACTTAGTGCAATGATACATGCATTGGTATTAAAATTAATATTTTCTATAGAAAACAACAAATCATAATAAATAAATGTGGGCAGTATATTTCTTTTCGTATAAATAACATCTAAATGCCGTTTGCAGTTATCCATGTTGCATTTCAGAATATTATAATTCGTGTGGCAGCATCAAAGATCTCACATGGCCAGAGAACAAAAGGTCAAAAAAAGAAATAATCGAAACGTAAGAAAGAACAAATAATTTAAGCACTAACCAAACATATTCAATATATTGACTCTAGAAAAGAATTAACAACATACAAATTGGCGATACCGAACAAACTGTCTCTTAAACGCTTTTCTCATGCTACCTTAAAAAGCATAGGCTTCTCAGTAGTACATGCATGTAAAAGAAAGAGAACAAATTTATTTATATGGAGAATGCGTCAACTCTAGCTAAAAACATTTGAAGTAGTCTTCATATTCCAAACGAGAGATCAAATTCCTGATTTGTTCTACTCTTACTATCCTATTCTTGCTAAATATCAAGGCAGAAACTCACTGTCTTCTCCTGCAAAATGATAGGGGAAAAAAGGTTGAAAAACGTTATCCTCAAATAACATATTAAAATCCTAATTTATCTAGAAATTTCAAATAAAGGGAAGAAATAGGGTTAGAACGACTTTATACATGAAGGTAGAGCTTAGCAAGCTAAAGTTTGGATAACACATAGGCTAAATTACACTAAACTACCCTAAATTATTAGTGTTTTCCATTAAAAAAAAATATTACAGTATACTCCCTTAAACTTTGGTTTTAGGGGAATTTTTTCAAAGCCAAACAAGGCCCAAAATTATAGATATACCAATTTACAAGAACATAAAACCTAATCATGTGAGTCTTGTGAGATAAGATTGCTTACCGACTCCTTTGCTCTGAAACTCTTCTTAGTTGTGAATATAAGGAGGTGGAGGTGATTTGTACTTGTAGAAATGAGGTGGTGGTGATTTATACTTGTAACCATGAGAAGGAGGTGATTTATGCTTGTGATCATGATCATGATCATGATGATGAGGTGGTGATTTATGGTGATCATGGTCATGATGATGAGTTGGTGACTTGTACTTGTAGTATGGGGGAAGTGGTGACTTGTACCAATTAGTCGTATTATGAGGAGGTGATTTGTACTTGTGATCATGATGAGGCGGTGACTTGTAATAGTGATGAGGCGGTGACGATTTGTAATTGTAGTCTTTGTGAGGAGGTGGTGATTTGTAGTAATGAGAAGAGGAGGAGGTGGTGGTTGCGGTGGCGGTAGTATTTTCTGCTTTAGTCTCAAGGGGAAGTAGGACAAAAGAAAGAGATGCTGCTATCGAAAGAGTAGAAGCAAAGGAGGCCATTGAGAGCTTCTTTCTTTCTTTGTTGCTCATCGTGATGTGAGTTCAAACACAACACACCATGGTCCTCATTATATAGCCATATTAATTACCTCTAGGTGTTGATATGGATAATTACAGTGCTAAAATAATTGTGTTTTTTCTTTGAAAATTCGACTGGGGGTTTTCTAGTTTTGTGCATGGTGCATAGAAAGAGCCAGAGTTTGGAACTAACCTCTCAATAGACATGAATGAGTGCTTGGAAGTGTGCAGTTAGTACTATGCATCAACCATTTCTCTTATCGGACTTTTTGCATTGTTGGGAAAATATTCTTTGTACTCTTCTTTTTTCATTTGTTGAGACTAATAATTACTTATCTTCTATGTTTGAGTATTTTATTTCTAGATTTTAGGGCGGGATATATGAATTTCTTTCAGTTCTGTTAAGAATAATTTTCTCGATTAATTTGAGATTAATTTGAGGTAGATGAAATTCCCAAGTGGATAAGACAAAATCTATTAGGCACGTTATACATTAATGCATTTGATGATTGAAAAGAACCAAGAGAAAAATAATTTATTGGCATAATAATTTATGAGTACATACCACATACAAATAGGGAGGATAATAGACCACATCTCCTATTATAACCAATGTTGGATTAAAGCTAATAACTAATTATATTCATAGCACTCCCCGCAGGCTGGAGTGTAGATATTAATCATGCCACGTTTGGACAGAAAATGTGTAATACCCAGCCCCTTTTTATACCAATATCTGTATTTTGTTACTCTTGAATTTTATTTATTTTTATTTATAATTTTATTTCTTCTAAACCCCCATTTTCCTTTTATCAATAAAACCCTAAAACCCAAACCCTATTATATTTTTTCCAACTAATTCCCTCAGCCCAACACCATCTTCTTTTAATAAAATCCCAAGCCCATTCTTTTAAATAACTTAAATTCTTTTTCCTTTAAACCCCAGCCCGGCCCACTCTCTTTCTCACCATTTTTCTCTTTATTTCCCCGAGCCCAGCAGCCCGGCCCACTCTCTTTCTCATCATTTTTCTCTTTATTTCCCCGAGCCCAACAGCCCGGCCCTCTTCCAATATTTATAATTCTTTTACCTTATTTTAAACCTCGGCCCACTCCCTTTCAGCCCGCTTCCTCAACCCGACCCGGCCCACGCCCGACTCCCCCTTCTTCCCCAACGTCTCTCCATAATTCCCGCGCGAATCTTCCCGTTGCGCCCTCGTCGCCGCTCCCCACACCCACGCTCGCGCGCGTTACCCCACGACGCTCGCCCCTCGACCTTTCCTCGTCACCTCCTTTCTCTCTCACCCTCAAGACCCAAAGCCTCTCAAAAATCTCCCTCGTTCACCCAAAAAACTCACCTGCATCCCCCTTACCACCGAGCACCACTACCCTCGCCGTCGACGACGATGACTTCGACCCCTTTTTCATCTTACCTCGTTTCTCCTCCACCCACAGAACCCTTCTCTTCCTCCTCCACTCGAGAATCCCAATGCACCCGTGCCACGACCACACCACCGACGTACCCATCGTCGTCGACGAGCCCTCTTCACCAACCACTACCTTCCTCTCCTCTCACCGCAGCTCCTTAACGTCACCACCTCCCCTTTCTCCTCCTCTCTTCCTTCGCCAAGCTCACTGCATCCGAGCTCGAGCCCCGCACCCTCTAGCCGGCGAGCCTCCTCTCACCGGGACCGCCTCGTCGACACCCTACGTCGTCATCATCATCATCGTCGCCATCCCCCCTCTCTCAACCTCTGCAATCTCTCTCTCAACTCTCTCTCTATCTCTCTCTGGCTCTTTCTTTCTCTATTCTCTTTCTCTCTCTTTCTCTGTTCTCTCTCTCTCCGGTTCTCTCTCACTCCCTCTGTGTCTCTCTCTCCCTCTAATCCCTTCTCTCTCTCTCTAAATCTCACTCTCCCTCTCTGTCTCTGCCTAACTCTCTCTCTCCCTCTCTCCAACAACTTCTCCTCCAAACTTCTCGTTGCACCCCGAGACCTCACCCCAACCGGCGACACCCCCTGGACCACCGCTCCTTGTCACCAGGATCACCCCTGAGCCACTGCGACGAACCCCACCTAGCCGCCGTCGCCATCGCCGAGCCTGTGTCGCCAAGTTCAAGCAGAGCCAAGCCAAAGCCAAACCTTGTCGCCGTTGCCGTGCCCGTACTGTACTTCGCTGCCGTGCATCTCCAGGCAGGTACTTTACTTGCTACATGCTAATCTATTTATATTACAAACTCAATTCGTATAGTTTGCAATATTACAATTCATGATAACTTATACGATTGACCTGTTCGATGCATGATCCCAATGAAAATATTCATTTAAATTGACGGAACATGAGGGCATTTGCTGGCCCATGTAGTGATAAATGCGGTGTATAAATTTCACTAGATAATACGACTGTTACTGACTAAAACGATTACCCACAAATATACCCGTAAAACTGGAATTCTCCCGTATCTGAAAACCGTTAAAATCACCATAAATTATATACATACTGGAATGATGCGTTCGGGGGCTTAAATCGAATCCGACTCGACGAACTATAACCCTATGCAAGTTTCTAATGATTTCTGTACTTAAATTGTGGCAATATTTGGTTCGGAGTGCGACTCTGGACTGCAGTCCAGAGCGACTCTAGTTGTTGTTCACTGTCCCGTAATGGGTACCACCCCGTTTCTTCAACTCGTAGGTTGCGGAACTCCGCTGTTTATTTAAGATGAATCTGTTATCTAGGTAACACAAGTGGTTTCATTCTGTTTCGTCATCGTTTGCTATTTAATCTGTAATTTAAAAGAGCTGGACGTATAACTGTCCAGAACAGATTCAGATGTGACATACTAGTGTTAAACAGTGTATAACTCCTGACGTATAGACGCGATTGAAAATCCGTCTGTTGCGTTGAAAACCATACTGAAAACCCTAGATTTCATTCAACTGTAGCGTCGCTAAATTCTGATCCCAACTGGGATTAAAATGCGTTGCGAAACGGACTTCCGATTCTGAAACCGGATTTCCAGCCGTGAACGCTTAAAATGAAATGGCCATAACTAATGATCCTGAAACCCGATTGTCGTGAAACCAAATTCGCTGGATAGATAATCAAGCATGCTATTTATTCCCCGTTTATCGTTTCGCTAAACTGTACACGTTTGATTTATAATAAATTATGCAAGTGGTAAAATACTAATTTATGACATCTTAATCATGCTTTACATACTGTTTTCTCATCATATCATACATATGTCACTGCATTGATAACGTAGTGATCATGTGCATTACCCAGTGTTAAGTATTAGTGATGATTGTGGCAAGTACGTTAGTGTTCGTGCATAAGTGAATAAGTGAAAGTGACACGTACTTGTACACAATCAGTGAACCTCATTATTCTATTGCATTGTCGACGTCTGTGGGATGCGTGTACGTGTGACTATAACTGGTATGGGACACTTATGGAAGCTCTTGCATGTGTGTCACAGATAAGGCACCAGACACTGCCATTTATCTTGGGTATTAGTCGGGACGTGCTTGATGGAGATCCTGTCTCCAGTTCTCGTGCAGACTTGTCACAGACCGACTGGTATTTGAGGTTATGGTTAGCGTTTGATGTAGACCACGGGGTGTGGGGTAGTTTGAGTGTGAGTTCAACAGAATCTCGGGAGTCCCATGCCGGCTTATATATATGGAGATATATGGAGATTTACAGGGTACATGATTATTACCGTGAGTTACATGTTGGGCCCGTGGTCCCTTGCCCTTGGGTTCTACTCTTGGATGGAGGACACTCGCGAGTGGTTGACTCTCACACTTGGACTGACGATAGGCTTAGTGACCTGTACAGTGAGACTTAGAGACTGATAGGGATGATGGCATTGATATACATTACTTACTGTGTTGACATACCTGGCATATTATTTTACTGCTTTACTGTTCACTTGATCTATTAGACACTTCTTTGGTTACTGCATGTTCATACCTATACCGTCTTGATTTACTGTTATATATACCTATTATCACTGTTCGAGTTGTCACTTGTATCTATATATTATATTTCTATTGTGTCGCTCTGACGACCTGAGTATGCATGCTCAGTGTGAGGGGTGGATTTAGTCGGGACCAGGACCAGACGCACATCACGGACATCTTGGTTAGTTATCCAGAATTATTCCCTTTTGCTTCCTATCAGGTCAGTCCTTTATATTGTTTTGTTTCAGTTACTGTATTTCTCATTACCAGCGCATTATTTACTGTTTACCACGTAAAGCTAGAAGCCGAAGTGTGACTATGGCAGAACATTTTCTTGACCGTATGAGTATGACTGGCCTTGTCAACCTCTCGTATTCCGTATTTTGGGAAGCGGGGCGTGACAAAATGAGTGAAAACCGATCGAGAAAGAGCTTTGGTAAGGATATCTGCTAGTTGAGCCGAAAAGGAAACACGTTGGAGTACAACAATCTTATCTGTCATCTTGTCATGAATAAAGTGGCAATCTATTTCGATATTCTTGGTTCGTTCATGAAAAACTGGATTCTCGGCAATATAGATTGCAGCCTTATTATCACAGAAAAATGTAGTCGAAAAAGAAGAAGGGACCTCATGATCTATCAGGAGAGAGGTAAGGCATACCGACTCAACAACTGTATGCGCCATAAATCTATACTCGGCCTCAACAGAAGAACGAGCCACGGTATTCTGCTTCTTGCTCCTCCATGTAACCGAGTTTCTTCCCAAGAATACACAGTAGCCACTAGTGAAATGACGATCATCAATAGATCCAGCAAAATCAACATTTGCAAAAGCTGTGAGCGACAAAGTAGATGGTGGTTTGTAGAGAAGACCCTGTCTTGGAGAACCTTTGATATATCTGAGAATATGCTCAATTGCTTTAAGGTGAGAGGTCAAAGGATTCTGTATATACTGACTCACTTTGCTAACGGTAAAGATAATATCAGGACGAGTGACAGTGAGGTAAATAAGGTTCCTAACCCAACATTGATATCGTCCTGGGTCAGGCAGTGGATGATCCAAGAGAGCTCAATCAAGATAACTTGACCGTGGAATCCATAGGAGTGTCTGCTGGTCTACATCCCAGAAATTATGTCTTACATAGAAGATCGAGTACATACTTGCGCTGAGAGAGCTGTAATCTACCAGAATTCCATGACACTTCAATTCCAAGGAAGATCTAAGTGGCCCAAGGTCCTTTGTATGGAAGTGTGAAACCAAGTGTTCTTTCATCTTGGAGATACCAGTAGATCATCTTCAGTAATAATAATATTATCAACATACACCAGCACAATTACCATGCCCTGAGGACGGCTATGTGTAAAGAGAGATGTATCAGCGTGACTGTGTTTGAAACCAATTTGTCGTAGAATCGTACTAAACTTTTCAAATCAGGCATGCGGAGACTGTTTTAATCTATATAAAGATTTATGTAGGAGACAAACTATAGACTCCCCGATCGCTCAAAATCAGGAGGCTGTTGCATGTAAATAATCTCCAAAAGATCGCCATTAAGAAAAACATTCTTCACGTCAAGCTGATGAAATGGCTACGCCTTAGAAATAGCCAAGGATATAAGAACACAAACCGAGATTAATTTGGCAAGTGGCGAAAAAGTCTCAATATAATCCAAACCATATTACCGAGTAAAGCCCTTGGCCACCAATCGAGCTATGAGACAGTCAATCGTCCTATCTGGATTTTTCTTGATAGTAAAAACCTATTGACAGCCGACAACCTTCTTATCTGAAACCGAAGTTGCCAATTTCTAAGTCTGATTAGAGCGCAGGGCGGCAAGCTGCTCTAACATAACTGCATTCCAACCTGGATGCTGAAGTGCTTTCTGAACAGAGAAATGAAGAGTGATGACAGACAAGAAAGAAACAAACTGACGAGCAGATAGTGTCGGTTTATGATAAGAAATAAAGTTAAAAATCGGATGTGTTGTGCTACATGAACGCTTACCCTTGCGTAAGGCAATAAGAAGAGAGATATTTTCTTTTGAAGGCAGCAGTGGTGGAGAACCAGAAACAGTGGACTGTATCGGAGTACCTGCAGAAGAATTGTTACGAGTAGAAACGGTGGGAGGGGTGGGGCTTTTGGGTCACGACGGTGATACACCCGTGGATAGGGAGACACGGGCTTAAAACTGCGACGCACAGGTCGGACAGACGAATCAAGCCCGAGGAAGGTAGGTGAGGAACATGGATAGTAGAGATGGGGTCCTTGACAGATGGTGGAAAATATACTTAATCTTCTAAGAAAGTTATATCACATGAAGTAAAAACTTTAGAAGTGGCAGGGTCAAAGCAAATATATTTTTTCCGGGATCGTGAGTAACCTACAAACACCATACGGGTAGCTCGAGAATCAAGTTTGTCTACATGAGAATCTAGAATATGAGGATAGTATAGACAACCAAATAGCTTAGGAGGAACAGGAAAAATCTTGTCCTGTGGAAATAAAATAGAGAAAGCGGACTGGTTGCGTAGGACCATAGAAAGCATGCGATTAATATAAAACGGACAGCTAAGACTGCAAAATTCCACAATCGTTTAGGGACATGCATATAAAAAATAAAAGAACGAGCCATCTCAAGCAAATGTAAGTTCTTCCGTTCATCAATCTCATTTTGCTGAGAAATATAAGAACATAAAGTTTGAAGCAATATACCATGGGTCTGACAAAAGGCAGTAAATCTATACTAATATACTCCTTAGTATCATCTGAACGAATAATCTTTACGGAAACACCAAATTGATTAGCAATCTCAGCTACAAAGATTTTAAAGGTAGACAAATTTCAGACTGTTATGCAGAAAATACAACCAAATCATACGTGAATGACCATTGATAAAAACCATAAATTATTTGTAACCAAATACACTAAGGAATTTAAAAGGACCCAAAATATCGGAGTGAACTAATACAAAAGGTAAAGCATATCTTTTATTAACTGGACGAAAAGAGGAGCGGTTGTGTTTGCCAAGAATACATGATTCATAACCGAATTCTGATAAGTCAAGAGAAGACAGTATAGTACGTAAAGAAGAAAGAGGAGGATGACCAAGTCTTCGATGTCACTGGATAGTAGAAACAGCCGCAGACGTAATACGAAGGTGATCAACGTAGTACAGTCCATTTTGCTCTTGTATCATAAAGTGAGATGGATAAAATGTTACGGAGTAGTTAGAATCATTTGTAAGCTGACTAATAGAAAGTATGTTTTGTTTTAAAGATGATACAATTAAAATATTTTTCAGGTGTAAAGATGAAGTAAGATGAATATTATATGGAATTGTAATATTAATAGTTCATTGTAGCATAATAATTTAACTTTGAGGTAAGATGCATAAACTGAAACGAACATAAAGGAAAATAAGACACATTTTATTTATTTGGGAGGGGTTGAGTCCAGTATGGGTCATACCATGTAACTTAAAAAAATCATGAAAGAAAAATCTGAAACATATGAAAAAACTATATAATAAAATCTTAAACTATCAAGTCTATATATGTCAATTTTAATTATTTATATAATTGAAAGATAATATAGTTTCAGTTAGTTTAACAAAATACTTTTATAAGCATCTAACTCTAGAAAATATTTATAACCAGAATGTTGAAATAGATGACCCGCAATATTCTAAAAGACAGAACATGGAATGAGTATATGCAAGAAGTCTAGAGATAGCTCTCTGTGACAATATATGATAGAATGATAAACACAAACACATTTGAGATGTTTTTGATATGAACAATAGATATGATTAAGTGTTTTGAGAGCACCACATCTGATAGAATGAAGTTCCAAAGGCAGAAACTTGTGCAGGTATTATCTAAATCTGACAATCTTAATGCATTAATACATGCATTGCTACTAGAATAAATATTATCATAGGAAACAGAAAATCATAATGAGGGAAGTTGATTTCTCTCTGCAGATTCATACCCATGTTTTATAATCTGGGTTAGACTCCATTTCCAACATTCAAAACGCTTTCATAGAAATGTACAGTAAACGTGATATTACTAATACGCAGAAGTTGTTTGATGAGGTGACTGAGAGTGATGTGCTTTCTTATAACACTCTTATCTTGGCTTATGTTAGATTGGGCCAGATGAGGAGAGCAAGTGCAATCTTCAAATTGATGTCTAATAGAACGAGTGTTTCATGGACTTCTCTAATTTGTGGGTACAATTCATCTGGTGATTACTCTAAAGCCGTTGAGACTTCTTGTCAAATGCAATTGAAAGGCTTCGAGCCCAATGATATTAGCATTGTCTCTGTTTTACATGCTATTAGCATTGTCTCTGTTTTACATGCTTGTGCTCATCTCGGAGCTCTGGAGCTTGGAAAATGGCTACGTGCGTATACTAACAAGCACATGTACACGAAAAAGACATGTATGCAACAGTCTTATTGAAATGGATTCAAAGTGTAGCAATGTAGATCAAGCGAAGCAAATTTTTGATGAAATGAGAGAAAGATACGTAATCACTTGGAGTTCGATAATTGGAGGCTTAGCAGCTCATGGTCAAGCTCATGAAGCGATAAATTTATTTCTAGTGATGCAAAATGTGAAAAGAGTAAAGCCTAACAAAATTACATTTGTTGGGGTGCTAACTGCTTGTGCTCATGCCGGGGTTGTTCAATGAAGGAATGCACTACTTCAATCTAATGAAAAATGTGTATGATTTAAATCCTGAAGTCGAGCACTATGGTTGTGTTGTTGATCTCCTGGGTCAATCCGGGCTCATTGCACGTGCATTGGAGATTATTGAAACCATGCCAATGATGCAGCGATATGGGGATCATTACTTAGTGCTTCTAGAACTCATGGCGATATTGAAACAGGTGTTAGAGCAATGGAGAAGCTTGTTGAGCTCGAGCCTGAGGATTCGGGGAACTATGTGTTGCTTTTGAATGCTTATGCTTCGGTTGAGAAATGGGACGGGGTTGCAAAATTGAGGAGAATGATGAGGGGGAGAAAGTTGAAGAGGATTCCAGGGCGTGGCTCGATTGAGGCGAATAACGTGGTTAAAGAGTTTATAGCTGGAGATTATTTGAGTCCTCGGTTTGAAGAGATAACTAAGACGTTGGAATTGTTGGAGTTAACTATTGGAGAATCTGAAGAACAGGTAAGTTTGTAAATTTCAAGTTATCTTTATAATATCGATTCTTTGTATTGATAAATTATAAATTAAATTTAACTATTGATTCAAAACAATTGCATATATAATATGAGCATGTTGCGATTTAATAACCTTTCTGTTGACTAGAACTATAAGAAATAATGTACAACTAAATGATTTCTACTAGGTTATTAGTTATTCCGTAATTGATTGAGATCTGGCATATATATTATAGGTTCCTGTGGTCATTTGATCTTATGATCAAAACACCTTCACTATTACTTTAATTTTCGTGACCGATTCATCGTGAGCAAGGTTTTCTTGCATTATTGTAGTTCTCGATAGAGAGTAAGATTGCAAAGGAAAAAACTTGTATGGTTTTCTAAGTCTGATAACCTTAAGCGACTAGTTAAATTTGAATAATTCAAGGGCATGTAGTGCAACTTATTAGTGCAATGATACATGCATTGGCACTAAAACTAATATTTATTATAGAAAACAGCAAATCATAATAACTAAACGTGGGCAGTATATTTCTTTTCGTATAAATAAATTCTAAATTCCATTTGCAGTTAGCTATTTTGCGTTTCAGAAAATTTTAATTCGTGTGGCACGATCAAAGATCGTAGGGCCAGAGAACAAAAGGTCAAAAAAGAATAATCGAAACGAATGAAAGAACAAATAATTTAAGCACACCAAACATATTCAATATATTGCTCTAGAAAAGATAATACAACATACAAATTGGCGATACCGAACAAACTGTCTCTTAAACCCTTTTCTCATGCTACCCTAAAAAGCATAGGCTTATCAGTAGTACATGGATGTAAAAGAAAGAGAACAAATTTATTTAGAATGCGCCAACTCTAGCTAAAAACATTTGAAGGAGTCTTCATATTCGAAAAGAGAGATCAAATTCCTTATTTATTCTACTCTTACTATCCTATTCTTGATAATCAAGGCAGAAACTCGCCGTCTTCTCCTGCAAAATGATGGGGGGGGTGTGTGAAAAGAGCTATACTCAAATAACATAATGGAATCCTAATTTATCTAGATATTTCAAATAAAGGGTAAAAATATGGTTAGAAAGGATCCAAAGTTAAACATGAAGGTAGAGCTTAGGAAGCTAAAGTTTGTATAACACAGAGGCTAAATTAGACTAAACTGCCCTAAATTATAATCATTTTTCTTCAAAACTACCTTAAATTTAGATTGCAGTATACTCCCTTAAACTTTGGTTTCAGGGGAATTTTTTCGCTAAAAGACCCTTAAATGTGGCACTTCAAGGGAGTTGACTGTGGTAAAAAAATATTAAGTTAGCAAAATTCATGAACACTCATAGTTTAGAGTAATTCAACCTTTCATAAACCTCCACTTAATAATAACTATAGTTATACCAACTCCAAAGCCAAACAAGGCCCAAATTATAGATAGACCAATTTACAAGAACATAAAAACTTAATCATGTGAGATAAGAATGCTTACCGACTCCTTTGCTCTGAAACTCTTCTTAGTGGTGAATATAAGGAGGTGGAGGTGATTTGTACTTGTAGGAATGAGGTGGTGGTGATTTATACTTGTAGTAAGGAGGTGGTGGTGATTTGTATTTATAACCATGAGTAGGAGGTGATTTATGCTTGTGATCATGATCATGATGATGAGGTGGTGATTTATGCTTGTGATCGTGATCATGATCATGATGATGAGTTGGTGGTGACTTGTAGTATGGGGGAGGTGGTGACTTGTACCAATTGGTCATATAATGAGGTGGTGATTTGTATTTGTGATCATGATGAGGTGGTGATTTGTAATAGTGATGAGGCGGCGGCGATTTGTAAGTGTAGTCTTTGTGAGGAGGTGGTGATTTGTACTTGTGATCATGATGAGGCGGTGACTTGTAATAGTGATGAGGCGGCGGCGTGTAGTCTTTGTGAGGAGGTGGTGATTTGTACTTGTGATCATGATGAGGCGGTGACTTGTAATAGTGATGAGGCGGCGGCGATTTGTAAGTGTAGTCTTTGTGAGGAGGTGGTGATTTGTAGTAATAAGAAGAGGAGGAGGCGGTGGTTGCAGCGGCGGTGATATTTTCTGCTTTAGTCTCAAGGGGGAGTAGGATAAAAGAAAGAGATGCTGCTATCAAAAGAGTAGAAGCAAAGGAGGCCATTGGGAGCTTCTTTCTTTCTTTGTTGCTCATTGTGTTGTGAGCTCAAACACAACACCATGTCCCTCATTATATAGCCATATGAATTACCTCTAGGTGTTGGTATAGGTAATTTTAGTGCTAATAATGTTGGTTCTTCTCTGAAAATTTGCCAGGGTTTTTTCTAGTTTTGTGCATGGTACATATAAAGAGTCAAGAGTTTGGAACTAACCTCTCAATAGACATGAATGAGTGCTTGGGTTGGGGCAGTTGGTACTATGCATCAACCATTTCTCTTATAGGATATTTTGCATTGTTTGGAAAATATTCTTTCTACTTTCTTTCTTTTTTGTTTTTCACTTGTTGATTGCTTTTCATTATTTTTTACTTGTTTTCTATGTTTGAGATATATGAATTCCTTTTCAGTTCTGTTAAGATTAATTTCTTGATTAATTTCAGTGTAGATAAAATGGTAAAGCACTAACTGCTCAAATCGATGAAACAAAAATTCGGAGATTTTTTAAATTTCATGATTTTCACATGAAAATGAAAGAATAAAACAAATTTATTTTGAGGCTTTTGAAATTTTTGTGATTAATACAAATATTGGAATATTAAAGAAAACAGAAAAAAAATATAGATTTCTGAAAATTTTGCTGTTTTTGTTTGTTATATTAGCAAGCAAAATATTAAATTTTGAGATTTCTGAAAATATTGCAATTTTCATTCTCTATGTAGAAAACAAACTAATAAAAAACAGAAAAAAGAAAATTTTGAGATTTTTGAAAATTCTACTATTTTCTTGTGCTATATATCATACAAACAATTATAAAACTGAAGAAAACAAAAATTTTCGAGATTTATAAAAATTCAGCTATTTTCGCGTGCTATAAAAAGCAAAATATTGAAAATGGAAAAAACCGAAAATTTTGATATTTTTTAAAAGTTTGCGATCTTTGTGTGTTATATACCAAGCAAAATATTGAAAAAGCGAATATAACAGAAATATTGAGACTTGTGAACATTTCATGATTTTCATGTAGCATGCAAAATATTAAAAAATTTAAAGAAAATAGAATTTTTTTGAAATGTTAGAAAAGTCACGATCTTCGTATGCAATAAGTATACAAAATAATGTAATGGAAACCTAAAATTTTAGGATTTTTGAAAATATTGCGGTTTTCTTGTGTAAATATAGTAAGTAAAATATTGAGAAACAAAAAACTAAAAAAAATTGGTATGTTTGGAAATTTTGTGATTTCCATGTGCTATTTTGAGAAACAAAAAACTACAAAAAATTGGTATGTTTGGAAATACATGCAAAAATTTTGAAAATCGAAAATCTGATTTTTTTTAGATTTTCGTGTGCTGATGCAAAATATTAAAAAACGAAGAAAGAAGAAAACAGAAAGGTTTGAAAATTATACAAGTTTCATATGGTAGCATGCACAATACTATAAATTTAAAGAAAGCAATAGTTTTAGGATTTATGAAATTTCGCGATCGATCATGTGGTATATCATGTAAAATATTTTAAAACCGAAGAAAACAAAAAAAATTGAGATTTTTGAAAATCTCATTATTTTCGTGTGCTGCACAGCATGCATAATATTGAAAAAAGTAAGAAAACAAAAAATTATGAGATTTTTGAAAATTTTACGATTTTTTGTATGCTTTATCATGGAAAATATTGCAAAATTGAAGAAAACAAAATTTCTTTTTTGAAAATTTCATGATTTTCTTATGCTATAGCAAGCAAAATATTAGAAAATTGAAGAAAACAAAAATTTTGAGATTTTTATAATTTCGTTATATTTGTGTGTTATATAGCGTGCAAAATATTGAAAATTTGAATTTAAAAAAAATTATATGCATTCATGATTCTCATGTGCTATATAACAAGCAAAATATTGGAAAGCCAATATTTTTTTTGTGATATTTTAATAAAAATCGCGATTTTCATGTGCCAAGGAAAATATTGAAATGTTGAAGTTTTGCAAGTTTTCATATATTTTACATATTAGGTTGATAAATATGAGATATTACAACTTATAAATCATATAATAATAAACATTTAAATTAAGATATTTCTTGACTTTGGACATTGTGCCCGTGCATTATGCTGGGCCCTTGCTAGTTAGAAGTAATTATAGAACTGTGATCAAATTATAAAATTTATATTTAGCCCTCTCCTTTACCCCCAACTCTCCTTGTATAGTTCTGATTTTCGTGAGCCCGTGCATTATGCTGAGTCCAGATAAAATCTTCCATCTTATAAGTGCATCAGAATCTTCAGTCTTATAGCTCTATTAGTTTTTTCATTTACTTGGAATTTGATTAGATTTTGGCATATATTATAGGTTCATGTGATCATAGATTTCCATAGTGCACGCCTTCACTTCTAAATCCAAATGTTGAGATCAAATCAAGGATCTGAATTAAGATGGATTTAAACTAGCTCTCATTTTTCAGCAAAAAAGAAAGATTAAGAATTCATTAGGTTTTCTGGAACCACTCACTAGTGCAGTTCTTGATGGAATGAACCTGCAAGGCCAGAAACTTGTGCAAGTTATCTAAATTTGACAATCTTATTGCATTAATACATACATACATTGATACTAGAATAATATTATTATAGAAATAATAATGAATAATATTTAAATCCCCGTTGCAACATATTCCATACTAATTTGTAAATTCCGTTCGCGGTTTATCATGTTGCATTTCAAAGATATCACAGGACTAGAGAACAGAATGTAGAAAAAGAAACAAAACTAAAAAAAAAAAAACACAACGATTAAACACACCAAACATAATAATATATTAATCTAGAAATGAAAACACAACATACAAATTGGCAAACATCGAACAAACAAGTCTCTTTCATGCGACCCTAACAAGGATAAGCTTCTCAGTGGTAAAAGAAAGAGAACAGATTTTATTTATCTAGAGAATGCACATCTATTTGCTAAAAACATTTGAAGTAGTCTTCATATTGCAAAAGTGATATCAGGATCTCGATTTGTTCTACTCATACTATCCTAGCGTCGCCTACAATGCACGATTGATTCGTGCAGAATATCAAGCCAGAGATTTCACCATCTTCTCCTGCAAAATGAGACGTTACACCTACAACCCAAATTGAAACCGAAAGGGTTATCCTTAAATAGCATATTAGTAACTTAAATCATCCAAACTCGAATTCAAGGGAAGGAACAGAGTTAAAGCCGCTTTGAAGTTTACATGGAGTTAGAGCCTAGCAACCTGGAGTTTGCTTACATATACCTCAACTTAAAAGTTGTGCTACATTTCAACCCTTGAAAATAAAAGTTTTTCAGCTAACTACCTTGGAGATACCTAGTAAATATGTAATAAGAAACTTTATGATAGTTTAGTGTAAAACAACTATAATTAGGAGTAGTTTAGTGTAATTAGGCTAAATTTCACTATGGTTATTGTTAGAATACTCGTACTGTACACGGGTTTATTATATGTAATTAGATACTTAATAAGGGTGTAATGGCAAAAAGAATTTGCCCATATAAAGAGGAGGATTGGCTTAAGCCAATCTATCCATTATATTCCCCAAAACATCTCTCTCTCTCTCTCTCTCTCTCTCACCCTCTCTAATTCTTCACAGTTATCTCAACTCCAAATCCAAACAGGGCTAAGGAGTAAGATCAATATACCAAATTTTAGAAACAAGGGGGGGGGGATTAATTATGCGAGATAAGAATGCTTACCGACTCCTTCGCACTGCAACTCTTCTTAGAGGTGAATATAAGGAGGCGGGGGAGATTTATACCTGTAGGAATGAGGTGGTGGTGATTTATACTTATAGTAAGGAGGTGGTGGTGATTTGTATTTGTAACCATGAGAAGGAGGTGATTTATGCTTGTGATCATGATCATGATCATGATGATGAGGTGGTGGTGATTTATCCTTGTGATCATAATCATGATGATGATCAGGTGCTGTCTTGTACTTGTAAGATGGAGGAGGTGATGACTTGTACCAATGTTGATATGAGGGGGTGATTTATACTTGTGATCATGATGAGGCGGCGGTTTGTCCTGGTGATTTATCCTTGCGACTTGTAATACTGGTGAGGCGGGTGGCGATTTGTCATTGTGGTCTTTGTGAGGAGGAGGTGGTGATTTGTAGTGATAAGAAGATGCAGAGGCGGTGGTTGTGGTGGCGGTGTTTTCTGCTTTAGTCTCGAGAGGGAGTAGAATCAAAGAGAGAGATGCTACTATCGAAAGAGTAGAAGCAAAGGAGGCCATTGAGAGCTTCTCTCTTTCTCTAGTGCTCATTGTGTTGTGATTTGAAACATAGCAGCATGACCCTCATTTTGATAGTAGCCATTTGAGTTACCTCTAGGTGTTGGTATTGATAATTACAGTGCTGGCAAAGTTGGTATTTTTTAAGGAAAAAAATTGACTGGGGTTTTCTAGTTTTGTGCATGGTGCATAGAAAGAGTCACAGGAAATGAACATGAGCACTTACATTACTTAGGATTGGGTGGCGTAGTGGGTACCATGCAATTATGCATCAAACTATTTTTCTTGTAGGAGACTTTGCATTGTATGGGAAAATATTCTCCCCAATTTACTTTCTAAGTAAATTGCTGAATAAACCCCTACAAGGTTCATCCTTGTTTCACTTTAATACATTACTGATTTTTTCTCCTCCGCAGTTTACTTTGCCACTGGTTAGCTAATCGCCAATTGTTCTAAAAGCAATTATCTAACAAACATGTTAATGAAATAGACTTGTGAGATTAGTAAAAACTGATGATGATGGTGCTTTCTGATTGGTGGTTAATTGGAGCTTAATTGAAGGTAGTTAACTAATAGCAAAGTGTATTTTAGGATATGTATATGCAGGAAAAAAATCATTAAGGTATTTAAGTGCAAAATGGATGAAACGATTGCATACCAATGTTCAGCCGAAAATATCGCACTTTTGATATGACATTTTCCTTACTTTTTTTAAATATCTAAAGTTGTTTATTATAAATATGACACATATGAGGGTTCATCTGTAAAAATACTATTTACCATATGTTTATATATTATAATTAATATTATGAAGGAAAATATATGCATATAATATTTTAATAATTTAAATATGCATATCATATCAAATATTCTAATTATGATTCTTTAAAATATAATATCATATAAAATGGTTAGGATAATATCTCAAAAATACCAAACATTACTAATATTATTCAATGAGATATGGTGCAAGCTTTGGTTCAGGTCAGGAGATCGGGATATTGAGATGACGGGAATCAAAAATCTGCCGATGAAGTTCTGTAACATCCGAGCCCAATGCTACTAATTTCTGTACCGTTTGAACGTAGTGTGGCACTCGTTTCATTTATCTTGCTTGACCGTTGCTTATTGTAAATTTTTACCCCGTCAATTCAATTTTGTATATAACAATTTTTGGTATCTAAAATAAAATTAAAAACATCCATCATGGCCTACTCGACACCCCTAGCCTTGTGGTAGTATCCGTGCATCGTGTTCTCGTCCCGTTCAGTGAAACGGGCGAGTTTGGACGGCTACGCGCCTGTACGTGTGTCCGTTTTGGGGGTATACTTTTTTATCATAAAACACTTCATTTTAAATTTTGGATCCCGCCTAAATTTTTATTATTTCAATTTCAAATTTTTGGACCCGACCCGGGCGCGATTTGGAATTGTTTTATTTTGCGCCAAAATCCCAAATTTTAATATTTTAAACCGTAATATATTTTTAAAACTTATACTATAATTTTTCATATCCTTTAAATATTTTATCAGTTTCTCCTAACCCACAAATCTTTCTTTTCCCCAACCAATCATCGCCCCTTTTCCGTGGGCCCCGACTCTCTCTATCTCCCTCATCCCCGATCTCTCTCTCTCTTTCCCCTGAATCTCTATCTCTCTCTCTAACTTTTATCTCTCTCTTCTCTTTATAATTTCCCTCCTTCCTTTCTCTTTTTTTTTAAAAACCACAGAACGAGAACCCATCACCCCCAGCAAACCCTAGCCACCGCCACCTCCATCCTCGCCGCCGCAGCCCCAGCGCCGACGACGCCGTCACCAACACCCTCGCCTCCTCTGCCTCGTCTCACCCGCACCCTCTTTCATCCACCCTCGCGCGCCCTGCACCCTCACCGAGACCACCTGCACAACCCCTGCACGCGTTCGACCGCCAGATCTGTCGCCGCCGACGGCCTCGCCTCCGTGCCCGGCCCTCGTACGACCCCCTGTAAGCTTACCTATCCGTCTCCTTCCTCTTTCCTTTCCTCTCTTTCCCTTTGCTGTGAAGTTTCATGGACTGCAGGATCTCGTCGCTGCCGTCGTAGGCCACCGCCGGAGCTCCGTCGACGAGGTCGACCGTCACCACCCGTCCCACGAATCATCGTGAGCACCTACTTCCTTTCTTCTCTGTTTTTCCTTATCTTCTTGTTTGCGTGGTCTTGACCGTTCACTGTTCTTTCATCAGCCGGAATCCGGCGATGCCGACGACGTGACCCGACGTTCCAGCGAGGTACCCCGACCCGTGTGGTTCCATTGTTCGTTGTTTGGGTTCATTCCGTGAACCGTGCGCCCGTCACGAGTTTCCCCGCCGACGTTTATCGTTCTGTATTCCCGGTTCGCGACCCGTCGAGGCAAGTACCCCTTGCTACATGTTATACAATATTTACATATATATCATGACACCCTAAACCTGTAAATTTAATTTTGGTACAATCATTTCTCATTTTCATGTACAATATTGTTATATATCATTTTACCTTCAAACTTGGAACCTACAGTTATAATTGAACCTAATAACCACATTTACCTGTTTAATCACATTTTTAATATTGACATAGCTTATGGCATTTATCTCTATAGTTTTGTTCCATTCGGATACTCGTATGCATTTTAACCTGTAATAGCTGTACTGAACCATTATATAAATCATTGCACCTCTAAAAGTTCTTAAACTTGTTAACATGACTAAACGGCTATCATTGTCTTACTGCACTCTTGTAATCATCTCTGTGACGCAATTGATAACTGTATTGCAAATCGAATGAATCTGCCTATTGCTTAATTCATTACTTATGTTGTTGATAACCATGCTTGATTATATAACTGATTGTGTGCACACCTGTGTATCGTTTACATCTTGACCTGACTTGCTACATGCATATTGATTGACCCGATATGGTACCGTATACTGCTTGACTTGACCTGATGTACCATGACCTGACCCGTTACCTGATCCTGTGTCTAATGCCAACAAACCTGACACGTAGTCCTCATGGACCGTTCCTGTTGTCTATCCAGACAAACCTGTTTACCTGATCCTGTGTTGGCATTAGTTTCTTGATTTCGGAACACCTGACTTGACCTACACATATAACTTGGGGGTATGGGGAAATCAAAGGTGAAACCTGACTTGTAACTCGACAGTTCACTACCTGTTCCGGGTGTACACATTCTTGTTTTGTGCCTAGCGGCATGTCTCGGTTTCGGCCGAGAATATTGTGGCCGTGGTCCCGGGTATGTACGGGATACTATCGAGTGTACACATTCCTGTTTTGTGCCTAGCGGCATATCTCGGCTGCAGCCGAGAATATTGAGGCCGTGATCCCGGGTATGTACGGATACTATTGAGTTACATCGATGATTCATCAATTTGGTTTCAAAGACTTTAGAATAGAAAACCTGATAGAATAGTTTAGTTTACCCACTGCACACTACCCTGCACTGCTCTGATTCATATTATTGTTACCCTTGTTTTATTCATGTTTATATTGCATTGCCTGTTACCCTGTTTATATTATATTACTTGATGACATGACGCGCTGACGTCTGGGTTTTGCATGGCCCAAATTCCGTACCGCTGTTGCAGTCCGAGCAGGAGTACTTCAGCCAACAGGCTGAGCTGTGAGTTCAGTAGTAGCTAGTTCATTTACTTTCTGCATTTTATTCGTGATGTGAGCCCGCATTATGGGACATACATTCCAGTTATTTTGTATTGGATTTTTGCTTCCGCATTTTATTATTCTTGACTCATGTTATGTTGGATTATGGACATGTTTTAGATAGTTTTTATTGTGTTCTTGATATCTCTACAGCCGTAATGTGACTGTGGATGGATGCTTCCTACCCATAGGTAGCATGGTTGGTTATGTCACGTGCCCATTTTAGCGTACTCTGGGAAGCAGGGCGTGACATGGTTCTTTTGGAATCAGAGCGATAGGTTAGTCGGGTTGATTCTTTTGTAGTTGGGTATTGTACCCAATACACGAATCAGAATACCCGTGTTTAGGAAACATGTCCTGCCACCTTGCCGTTTTACCCTTTCTTGAATCACGCTCTTCCTGATTATATCTTTTACGATGTGCAAACTTCCTTTGCATATCGACTCGAAAATCTGATTCCTTGTTATCTCTAGGACTTAGGCGACTTGGATGGAGTTATGTAATTGTGGCTATAATACCGCGGCATAGTTACAATGCGGTACTCTATTTAAGTAACTTGGAGTTCTAGTCTTGATCTATATTTTAAATCTATCATCATGCTAATATTGGGTGTTTTGATTTCAGGAATATGGCAGGTAAGAATTTGAAGACGTACCAGAGGCGTGTGGACGAAGCCGCCATGCTTGGAGTGATAAGAGGAATGCTGGAGAATCAAAAGAGACAGACCGAGCTGATCCAGCAACAAGCAGAATCGTTCCAGAAAGGTTTGCGGACCGTTCAGCAGTCCGTAGACAAGGTTGAAGCTAAACCAGTCGACCGAGTAGGGACCGTAGCAGATTTCAGGCGTTTGGGTCCGTCTACCTTTACTGGTTTGGAGGAGCCGTTGCCAGCAGAGCAGTGGCTAGTTGACACAGAAAACTTGCTTATTGCGGCACAGATTCCAGATGACAAAAGAGTTGATGTGGTACGCATTCAGTTAGTGGACTACGCCCGAGAATGGTGGCTTGTGGAGGAGACCCGCTTGCCCAAGCCGATCAAGTGGGCGGATTTTTCTAAGAGTTTCCTGGAGAAGTTCTTCCCGCGGACTGCACGGGAGGAAATGGAAGAGAAGTTCATCAGGATAAAGCAGAATGGAGCACCAGTGGATGTGCATGCAGCAGAATGGATGAGACTCAGCAGATTCGCTGGACCTTTAGTTGCCAACGATGCAGACAGGGCACGGAGGTTCATGCGCAGCTTGGATGTGGACATCCAGAGGCAGATTGTCTCCCTGGGTTTGACCACTTTCTCACAGGTTCTTACGGCAGCTCGGGAACAGCAGAGTCTATCTAGGAAGAATGGGGGTTTGCAGCAGACAGCAGTTGCGGTAGGGAAGCCAGCATTTGTACCTAACCGAGCTCATGGTCGCAGAGGTATTTCAGTGGACCGTCGAAGTGTAGCACCCATGAAGAAGCCAGTGATTGTCGATCGAAGAAAGAGCGTGACCTGTAACTATTGCAATTTACCTGGCCACATGCAAAAGGATTGTCGAAGGAGGCTGGGACTCTGTTTGGTTTGTGGAGCGGCAGATCACGCCGTTGGTGCTTGTCCGTCGAAGCTTCGTACGAGAGATGATATTCAGAAGCCTTCGCAGAGACCGTTCCAGGGACAGAAACAGCTGACTCAAGGACCTAATCAGGCTCGAGCTTTTACCTTGACAGCTGAAGAAGCTAAGGCGTCAGGAGAAGTTGTTTCAGGTACTCTACTCGTTCATGGTTTTCCCGCATTAGCGTTATTTGATTCTGGTGCATCCCATTGTTTTATGTCATCCAAGTTTATAACTACACACTCGATTGCCTGCACGACCCTGTCTAGTTTTTGGGACATACACACTGGGAATGGGAAAATCATATCTAGTAGGGAGTGTAAAGATTGTACAGTTGTTGTTTACGGACGAGAGCTTTTTGCAGATTTCTTGGTGATTGATACGGGCAGCTACGAAGTCGTCTTGGGAATAGATTTTCTTGGCACTTTCCACGCTCACATTGATTGTAGGGCAAAGAAAGTAATTTTCCAGATTTCCGGACATCCCGAGTTTACCTTCACTGGAGGAAGCAGTTCTGTCAGGCCAGTCGAGTTTAGGGCTAGGCCGACAAACAATACTCTTGCAGCAATGGAAGTTGATAATAGTGAAGAGCCGGCTGTTGTTCGTAATTTTATGGACGTATTTGAAGATATATCGGGTTTACCGCCAAAGCGAGACGTGGAGTTCGCAATTGATCTTATTCCTGGTGCAGCGCCAGTATCTAAAGCGTATTATCCAATGGCACCAGTAGAGTTGGAAAAAGTCAAGAAACAGGTTGCTGAATTGCTTGAAAAGGGTTGGATTCGAAGCAGTAACTCGCTTTGGGGAGCTCCAGTTCTTCTAGTAAAGAAAAAGGATGGCACAAGAAGGATGTGCATCGACTATCGAGAATTAAACTGGGTGACTATTAAGAACAAGTACCCTATCCCTCGCATTGGAGAACTTTTTGAGCAGCTTAGTGGCGCGAGGGTATTCTCGAAGCTGGATTTGCGATCCGGATATCATCAGGTCCGAGTGAAAGCAGAAGATATTTGCAAGACGGCGTTCCGAACTCGGTATGGACATTACGAGTACTTAGTGATGCCCTTCGGAGTAACAAATGCGCCAGCAGTATTCATGGACTTGATGAACCGAATCTTTTCACCATTCTTGGACCAGTTTATTGTGGTATTCATTGACGATATTCTGGTTTACTCGAAGAGTTTTGAAGAGCATGCTGAGCATTTGAAGATCGCACTGCAGACGTTGAGACAGGAGAAGCTTTATGCGAAAATGAGTAAGTGCGAGTTTTGGCTGGAGGAAGTAAAGTTTTTGGGGCATGTTGTGTCTGGCGATGGAATTGCCGTCGATCCAGAAAAGATTGCAGCAGTTCGTGATTGGCCAATTCCAAAGAATGTTGCTGAGATAAGAAGTTTCCTTGGATTGGCCGGATACTACAGAAGATTTGTGGAGAACTGTGCTCGTCTGGCAGAGCCGTTGACCAAGCTTACGCGCAAGGAGGTACCTTTTGTAATGGACGGATAAATGTGCATTAGCTTTTGAGACGTTGAAACAGAAGTTGATAACCGCCCCTATTCTGATCGTGCCAGACAATTCCGGAGGATTGGTGATTCACAGTGACGCATCTGGGAAAGGATTGGAATGTGTCTTGATGCAGCATGGTAAGGTTGTAGCGTACGCATCGAGACAGTTGAAAACCCATGAGAAGAATTACCCAACTCATGACTTGGAACTTGCGGCTGTGATTTTCGCTTTGAAGATTTGGAGACACTACCTTTTGGGCGAAAGAGTCGAAGTTTTTACTGATCATAAGAGCTTGAAGTATGTGTTCACACAGAAGGAGCTTAATATGAGGCAACGTAGATGGTTGGAGCTGATGGTCAGTCGGAGAGAACGATCCAAACTCTTGAAAATATGTTGAGAGCATGCATGTTGGACTTCAAGGGTTCGTGGGAGGATCATCTACATTTGGTGGAGTTTTCTTACAACAACAGTTTTCAGGCAACTATCCAGATGGCTCCGTTTGAAGCTTTGTATGGTCGTAAGTGCCGTTCACCTGTTTGTTGGGACGATGTCGGTGAACGAAGATTGTTGGGACCAGATTTGGTCGTGCAGACAGTTGAGAAGGTTAACACTATCAGAAATCATATGAAGGCAGCTCAAGACAGACAGAAGAGTTGGGCAGATACGTCAAGAAGACCTCTAGAGTTCGCCGTGGGTGATTTGGTATTCTTGAAGATATCACCGACTAGAGGGGTGATTCGTTTTGGGAGTCGAGGAAAGCTTACTCCTCGATTCGTTGGACCTTTGAGATCTTGGAGCGTGTTGGGGAGGAAGTGTATCGTTTGGCGTTACCGCAGTCCTTGGCGAACGTGCACGATATGTTTCACGTATCTCAACTCCGTAAGTATGTTAGAGATGAAACACATGTATTGGATCATTCGGAGCTAACGGTACGGGAAGACTTGACTTTTGAGGAGCGACCGATTGAAATTTTGGATCGAAAGGAAAAGATTCTTAAGAACAAGGTTATCCCTCTTGTGCTTGTTTCTTGGGGTAATCGCTCGCATGGAGAGTCCACTTGGGAGCGAGAAGATGAAATCCGGCAGAAGTTTCCTCACCTTTTCTTGTAGTTTTCTATCTTTGTATTCTTGGAATTTCGAGAACGAAATTCTTTTTGTAGTTGGGTATAATGTAACACCCGAGCCCAATGCTACTAATTTCTGTACCGTTTGAATGTAGTGTGGCACTCATTTCATTTATCTTGCTTGACCGTTGCTTATTGTAAATTTTTACCCCGTCAATTCAATTTTGCATATAACAATTTTTGGTATCTAAAATAAAATTAAAAACATCCATCATGGCTTACTCGACACCCCTAGCCTTGTGGTAGCGTCCGTGCATCGTGTTCTCGTCCCGTTCAGTGAAACGGGCGAGTTTGGACGGCTACGCGCGCGTACGTGTGTCCGTTTTGGGGGTATGCTTTTTGATCATAAAACACTTCATTTTAAATTTTGGATCCCGCCTAAATTTTTATTATTTCAATTTCAAATTTTTGGACCCGACCCGGACGCGATTTGGAAATGTTTTATTTTGCGCCAAAATCCCAAATTTTAATATTTTAAACCGTAATATATTTTTAAAACTTATACTATAATTTTTCATATCCTTTAAATATTTTATCAGTTTCTCCTAACCCACAAATTTTTCTTTTCCCCAACCAATCATCGCCCCTTTTCCGTGGGCCCCGACTCTCTCTATCTCTCTCCCCCTCATCCCCGATCTCTCTCTCTCCCCCCTGAATCTCTCTCTCTCTCTAACTTTTATCTCTCTCTTCTCTTTATAATTTCCCTCCTTCCTTTCTCTTTTTTTTAAAAACCACAGAACGCGAACCCATCAGCCCCAGCAAACCCTAGCCACCGCCACCTCCATTCTCGCCGCCGCAGCCCCAACGCCGACGACGCCGTCACCAACACCCTCGCCTCCTCTGCCTCGTCTTACCCACACCCTCTTTCATCCACCCTCGCGCGCCCTGCACCCTTACCGCGACCACCTGCACACCCCCTGTACGCGTTCGACCGCTAGATCTGTCGCCGCCGACGGCCTCGCCTCCGTGCCCGGCCCTCGTACGACCCCCTGTAAGCTTACCTATCCGCCCCCTTCCTCTTTCCTTTCCTCTCTTTCCCTTTGCTGTGAAGTTTCATGGACTGCAAGATCTCATCGCTGCTGTCGTAGGCCACCGCCGGAGCTCCGTCGACGAGGTCGACCGTCACCACCCGTCCCACGAATCATCGTGAGCACCTACTTCCTTTCTTCTATGTTTTTCCTTATCTTTTTGTTTGCGTGGTCTTGACCGTTCACTGTTCTTTCATCGGTCGGAATCCGGCAATGCCGACGACGTGACCCGACGTTCCAGCGAGGTACCCCGACCCGTGTGGTTCCATTGTTCGTTGTTTGGGTTCATTCCGTGAACCGTGCGCCCGTCGCGAGTTTTCCCGCCGACGTTTATCGTTCTGTATTCCCGGTTCGCGACCCGTCGAGGCAAGTACCCCTTGTTACATGCTATACAATATTTACATATATATCATGACACCCTAAACCTGTAAATTTAACTTTGGTACAATCATTTCTCATTTTTATATACAATATTGTTATATATCATTTTACCTTTAAACTTGGAACCTACAGTTACAATTGAACCTAATAACCACATTTACCTGTTTAATCACATTTTTAATATTGACATAGCTTATGGCATTTATCTCTATAGTTTTGTTCCATTCGGATACTCGTATGCATTTTAACCTGTAATAGCTGTACTGAACCGTTATATAAATCATTGCACCTCTAAAAGTTCTTAAACTTGTTAACATGACTAAACGGCTATCATTGTCTTACTGCACTCTTGTAATCATCTCTGTGACGCAATTAATAACTGTATTGCAAATCGAATGAATCTGCCTATTGCTTAATTCATTACTTATGTTGTTGATAACCATGCTTGATTATATAACTGATTGTGTGCACACCTGTGTATCGTTTACATCTTGACCTGACTTGCTACATGCATATTGATTGACCCGATATGGTACCGTACACTGCTTGACTTGACCTGATGTATCATGACCTGACCCGTTACCTGATCCTGTGTCTAATGCCAACAAACCTGACACGTAGTACTCATGGACCGTTCCTGTTGTCTATCCAGACAAACCTGTTTACCTGATCCTGTGTTGGCATTAGTTTCTTGATTTCGGAATACCTGACTTGACCTACACATATAACTTGGGGGTATGGAGAAATCAAAGGTGAAACCTGACTTGTAACTCGACAGTTCACTACCTGTTCCGGGTGTACACATTCTTGTTTTGTGCCTAGCGGCATGTCTCGGTTTCGGCCGAGAATATTGTGGCCGTGGTCCCGGGTATGTACGGGATACTATCGAGTGTACACATTCCTGTTTTGTGCCTAGCGGCATGTCTCGGCTGCAGCCGAGAATATTGAGGCCGTGATCCCGGGTATGTACGGGATACTATTGAGTTACATCGATGATTCATCAATTTGGTTTCAAAGACTTTAGAATAGAAAAGCTGATAGAATAGTTTAGTTTACCCACTGCACACTACCCTGCACTGCTCTGATTCATATTATTGTTACCCTTGTTTTATTCATGTTTATATTGCATTGCCTGTTACCCTGTTTATATTATATTACTTGATGACATGACGCGCTGACGTCTGGGTTTGCATGGCCCAGATTCCGTACCGCTGTTGCAGTCCGAGCAGGAGTACTTCAGCCAGCAGGCTGAGCTGTAAGTTCAGTAGTAGCTAGTTCATTTACTTTCTGCATTTTATTCCTGATGTGAGCCCGCATTATGAGACATACATTCTAGTTATTTTGTATTAGATCTTTGCTTCCGCATTTTATTATTCTTGACTCATGTTATGTTGGATTATGGACATGTTTTTGATAGTTTTTATTGTGTTCTTGATATCTCTACAGCTGTAATGTGACTGTGGATGGATGCTTCCTACCCACAGGTAGCTTGGTTGGCTATGTCACGTTCCCATTTTAGCGTACTCTGGGAAGCAGGACGTGACAAGTTCAATAAAATCGTAGAATCAATACTGGTAGAGACTCAAGAAATATTTCCAAAATCCAGATATCTAGAAGATCACTACGTGTCAACATGAAGCCACAGCAGAAAACCCAAACCCTGATCCCACCATATCGCGGTGGATCCGCGGCCAAATGCAAGGATTTGCGGCGGTTGGGCGGCGGAATTATGGCCGTTGGATGAGAAATTCTGGTGATAGGATCTTAACAGTAAATCATATTAGGGAACTAGGGTTTCTGCTTCCATGGCTATATAAATGACCGATGGTTAAAATTAGAAATCATCAACTTTTTACACGAAACCAATCAACGTCAAAGAACAAGTGATCCAAGACAGGTCCGTGATTCGACGTGATATGACGACGTGAGATTTGACGAAGCATCTACTTTCTACAAGGCAGAGATCGAGAGCAACTTCTTCTTCCTCTTGTAATCTAAATTTGAAGGCATTGTACTTGTGAAGTTGATTAATAAAAATAGATCATTAGATTAATTTTAATTTCTGTATTTGCATTATGAATTCCTTCTCTATCTTTTCTTCTTCTATCTCCATCATGAGCGAGTAATTCCCCGCTCGATAGGGTTCGTAGGATTAGGGTAGAACAATGGATGGAAAAATACTTTAATTTCTTTTAAGTCTTATGAAGTTTATAAATTTTAGCAAAATAAATGTAAACATCCTAATCAGGCGCGCTATCAATTTATTAATAGTCTTGACCGCGATTTGAGATTAAATTAACAATTGTTTTGTTAAAGACCAGACATGAATAGAGATCAATGAAATGACAAGGGTTAATAGTGTGGAAACACTAGTTTCTTCCAAGAATCCTAATTCTCATTCATCACTATCTATCTAGTTTCAAATCTATCAATATATAAAAAGAGTAATCTTTATTAGTCATCCATAACTACTAAATCCGAACGAACCCTACAAGCGCTCTTCTTATAAAATCTACATCCGTTTTTAAACTAGATATATATTCTGCATCCGTGTTTAACATAGATCTAGAATTTATAACTATTCTTCACTATTATTTATTCTCCTTCTTCTTTTCTAATCAACACGTCTAAAGTAATATTGAAAGATTCCACATATCCTTGAGGACGACCCGTACTCATCTCGGCTAGCTACACGCGATACCGTTATTGATTGCAGTTACTGCACACTCTAAAATAAGAAATCAATGAAATGGCGTCGTTGCCGGGGATACGTGCGTAATTTTTAATTCTCACTATTCGTGTTGAATTCTTATTCAATTTATATCATAAAACAAAACAAAACCGCATCTTCCATATTTAACGATTCATGTGCGATTTTTGCGAGGGAATTTGGAGATATTAGAACAAGGAAATCAAGATTCGAAGACTTTCCAAGTATTCCAGAGGAGCATAGAAGGGCAAGGGAACAATTATTTTCAAACAATCCCACCAAGGCGCGGCGGAACCGCCGCAATATTGAGCATTTAGCCGCGGAACCGCCGCCACTTGGTGGACTTAACTTCCCATATTTCTATGGTACTTTTCTCTGTACTTTCTCTCTCATCTTAAAATCCTATAATATATTTTTCTGCAAGGTTCTTCGCAAAATATCGCCGCTCAAAAATCTTTTTGCGTGTTTTGTTTTGCGAGTTGTTTTTGCATATTTTAATACGAACTTTAAGGGGCAAGACCAAAATTCAGATTAGGTGGGGATTTCATCACCCTTCCTAGGCCCCACAAATCACTAAACGTGCATCTGCATCACCCTACATTAATTAAAAAAATATCTAGACCAGAGAATCTTGCATCACCCTTCCTAGGCCCCACAAATCACTAAGGACCGTCGCGTTCAATAAGGACACATGAAGGTCGTGGATAATCTATCGTTTATCCGCATTTCTTTTGTGGTGTCTAGGAAAGTGTGTCTAGACAGGTGATTACTTAATTAGGCCTGCTATTTCGGTGATTCGTATAGCGGATACCTTCCACTTACCTGGCACTTACCTGGCTGCAAGAGTTATAAAGAGGTGGTAGAGGATTGATCATGCGGCTTGTCCCTTGGAAATCTAGGAGCGATCTAGTGACCGGACCTAGATAACCTTAGTTCTAGGGTTTGCTTGTGCATTTTGTTATTTTTCGAGTCAACCCTCAAGTCCCACTTTCAAAGCAAAACAATCCAACTAGAACTTAAATCTTTTCACCCTCTTTCCTCTTTTCACCTTCTTATAATGGGCAACCCAAATAGATGAACTCTTACCGAGCTTTGCTATCCAGAACCAGATATTTCTTGTTATCGTAATCACTTCGGTATACCATCCGACTCTATCATGTCTTTAAGAGATCGGATAGAGCAAGCGGAAAGAAACAGTTGGTCACCTCACTCCAGGTCCTATCATCCGCATTAAAATTTTACATCTTCTTATGTTGATACTCCATCTAACACGTGTGAGGGAACTCCTAAACGTATGTCCATTGCTGAGTATATAGCAAGGACTAACGGTCAAAGTTTCAATCCGGTCAAACCGTTAGGACAACAAACACCGCCACTTTTTAAAGAAGATTTTACTGCTCGGTTTGTAGCATATATGACATCTGTTGACAGTCGCTAACCAACCAACCAATATCAATATTCTTCTTATCACAATGTTGATCCTACTCCTGCCCAATTTCACAACCATTTGATTCCTATCAATCCTATCCGACTTTTACACCTTCTCTGGACATTCCTTCTAATCAGTCATTTGGAGGTTTTACTTATCCACAAGAATTTCAATCTTATGCTGAAACCCCTTACCGACCCATGTCTAGTCTTGAACAGACCGTGAAAGAATATCGGGTAGCGACGCGCCGCCATAGAGAGGAATTGAATGGGTGCATGGCCGTCCTCAATAAACAAAACGAACGAGCAACTAGTTTCGAACCAGCTCAAAAATTTTCAATGTATAATACGGCCATAGGACAAATTAAGAATTTGGGTAGTGAGAGAGAGCGGCACACCCTTACAAATCAAACCTACCCATCCCAAATTGAAATCCATAACTCCAGTTTCACAGATCTATCGAGTACACCAAATGATTCACCAATTGAAGATAGAATGTCTGATGAGTTGTGTGACTTTGTAGTGTTTGATTTACCCGATTGTGAAGGGTCCATTTCAAGTGAAGTCACACCCAATCCTTGTGATCTCTACACCTCCATTTTAGAACCACAATTGGTTGAAAACCATGCTTTTGATGAGGTGTCTGAGAATTTTAACCTTCACTTCATTGAGGATATTGACGTTGGGGATATATTGGATGATGAACCCGAAATTTTGGATGAGTTTGTCCCACCAACTGTAAGTCCACGTTGCGACCCCCGGTTCTTACGGGGAGGCGGAAACGGTATAAAAATCAAATTTTTAGCGCAAGGGGCAACATGGACTAAGCAAAGTCGGGATCTTTGACTAAACTAAAACTAGCATACTTAGCTAAAGAGAGTTAGCTACTCGGATGGAGATGGTTATACCTTGCTTGTCTTGAACTCCTTCTCTTCAAGCTCCGATGGTGGTCCGATGGCTCCTTCTCGTCGTCTCCGTACGCCGAAGACAGATCCACTTGAAAGCTCCAACCTTTAGCTCCTTCTTCGTTCTTTGAAGAAACTAGTTCACTTGGTTTGCTAAACCTAGTGAACTAGAATGAGTAGAGAGGAAATAGAATGGGATTTTATCTATGGTTCTTGATTCTCAACTCATGAGACAAGAGAACCATAGATCAAGAGAGGGAGCAAGAGGTTGAGGGTGAGAGCAAGAGGAGAGCTCAAGAACAAGAGAGAGAATGAGCAAGAAAGAATGAGCAACTCTTTTGTCTTTCACCCTCTCATAATCCAAAGTGATCATAACTCATCATATCAAAAAAGTCTTATGTGATGGTTTGAAGCAACCATAACCTTATCATGTCATGCACTCATTTTACTCAAATGAGCAAGCAAGTAAAAGTCTTTGGCATGAAATGATAACCATGGTTATCATGATGGTCAACTAGTCAAGCCTAGTCAACCGGTCAACAAGTCAACAAAAGTCAACAAGTCAACAAAGTCAACAAGTCAACAAAAGTCAACAAGTCAACAACCATATCACCATAATACTTAATTAATATAGTAGTTAATCACATATCATATTCTCATTAGGGTTGAGCATAAAGTCAAATAGTCAACGGTCAACAGTCAACAACCCTAATGAGAATCCGCCGTCTCTGCCTCCCTGTCAACTGTGCATACACACCCGCATCCGCGTTCCGAGGAACACGAATGCAAACTGGATAAATCCAATCCCATAAGGTACACTAGGATCTGGCTTAAACCAAAGCCCGCTAGTGTAAACTGTCCGGACACTGTACGTGCACAAGTGCACGGATGTGACCGAACCCTGTCGCAAAACCATGCGACCTGTCGCAATACCATGCGACCTCTACTCTTTTGCCTAAAGGCGAAAAGCTTTCTGTGTGGGACTCTAAAGACTCGACACTACGCTGGCAGTGGGTTTAACCACAGACCGCAAGCGGCACTAGCTGTGCGTAACGGTCCCCAGGTAATGCCGACAAGAAGACCGACGAGGCGAAACCCATCTGAACTCCTACTGAGCCTGAGTGTGACATTCTCCGTACAGTCCGGTCTGTTCGTCTGATACATCGCATGGCGGGCCTAGGGGGCGGTAAACGTCAGTCCCCCAATAGCGGTACAAGTCGTGCCGGAGCGAAGCCCAAAACACCCTGAGATAACACTGGAAACCTACCAGTATATCTCGTTTGCCCTGGCCAGGGACTACTCGTGTAATGGCTCTCCTAGACACAGCGCGATGTCAACCCCCAATACCGGGAGAGACGAATCCTGTCTAACCGTCACTGCCTCCAAGTGCTTCGGGACTGCACCCAACCACTACCTGTTTGCACGACTCTTTTGAGCCGTGGTAGGGTAGTGATCAAAGTACAGTGGGAACACACTCGAGGCGGAGTGACAGTGTCAAGTCAGCGGACTAAGCTGTACTCATGTCACCTGGGAACTGATAACTGACGATAGGTATAATACCAACTAGTCAGTTCCCGACGAGTCCTGTCCAGTGTACCGGTAACCTAACGAGCACCCGCATACTATCTCAAGTACGACGTACTGACGGCTGTGGGACAGACCGTCTCCCACACTGGGATGAGAAGCGCATGCGCTGGTCTACTCCGGAGTATCGATGCCCTGTCTCGATAGTCCTGCGACCAGGGACCTGCATAAGGATGTGCTTATAGATTACCCAGCCCCACTAGTGTGACGACCATCACATCGCTGGTAATCAAGCAAAGATCCTAAGGGCTCTACTAATGTGTATAGGCGATATACAAAAATAAACACATGTACACATTGAAGTAGAAACAAACCAAGTAGCATACTACTATTTTGAGCAAGATTGTATATACAAGGTGAATATCCCAAGCATCCATTAAGTAATATACAAACTAGTATGATACAGTAATGGCCTCTAGGGCATATACACTAACAATCTCCCACTTGCACTAAGGCCATGTACTGGCGTATCGAAGACCTATCATCTCGATCAGCCGCTCGAACTGAGTCTGGGGCAGGGCCTTGGTGAATGGATCTGCAGTGTTATCTTCTGAAGCGACTCTCCGAACCTCGATCTCCTGGCGATCCACGATCTCCCTGATCAGGTGATACCGCCTCAAGATGTGCCTGGATTTCTGATGGGACCTGGGTTCCTTCGCTAAAGCTATAGCCCCGTTGTTGTCGCAATACAGAGGTATTGGATCAACAATGGACGGAACCACCTGAAGTTCTTTCAAGAACTTCCTCATCCAGACAGTTTCTTTTGCGGCATCAGATGCAGCGATGTATTCCGCTTCCATCGTCGAGTCTGCAACGGTTTCTTGTTTGGAACTCTTCCAACACACCGCCCCTCCATTGAGGGTAAAGACAAAACCCGACATGGACTTAGAATCATCCTTGTCACTCTGGAAGCTGGAGTCAGCAAAGGCCTCGATCTGGAGGTCTTTTCCGCCATACACCAAGAACATCTCCTTAGTCCTTCTCAGGTACTTGAGAATGTTCTTTACCGCTATCCAGTGTTTCTCCCCAGGGTTTGACTGATACCGGCTTACTACACTCAGTGCATAAGCTACATCCAGTCTGGTACACAACATCGCATACATTATAGAGCCTACCGCAGAAGCGTAGGGTATAATAGACATGCGATCCCTCTCCAAATCAGTCTTGGGAGACATCTCTTTAGAGAGGGTGATCCCGTGACAAGCCGGTAGGTTACCGCGCTTGGAATCTTCCATACTGAATCTCTTCAGTATGGTGTCGATGTACCTGGACTGTGAAAGTCCTAATATCCTCTTGGATCTGTCACGGTAGATCCGGATACCCAGAATATACGAGGAATCACCCAGGTCTTTCATGGAGAACCTGTGTGACAAGAACCCCTTGACAGATTGTAGCATAGGAATGTCATTTCCTATTAAGAGAATGTCATCCACGTATAAAACGAGGAATACTACAGTTCTCGCTACAAATCTACTATAGATGCATGGTTCATCTGGATTTTTGATAAAGCCAAATTTCTTGACCGTCTCATCAAAGCAGATGTTCCAACTCCGCGATGCCTGCTTTAGTCCATAGATGGACTTAAGCAACTTGCACACCTTTCCGCTGCTTCCACTCTGAATGAAACCCTCTGGCTGGTCCATATAGACACACTCCTCTAAATTTCCATTTAGAAAAGCGGTCTTTACGTCCATTTGCCAGATCTCATAATCGTGGAAGGCAGCAATGGCAAGAAGGATCCGAATGGATTTCAGCATGGCTACTGGAGAAAAGGTTTCGTCATAGTCCAAGCCAGGTCTTTGACGGAAACCCTTTGCTACCAGCCTAGCTTTATAGGTCTCAACCTGTCCATCTACACCAATCTTCCTTTTGAAGATCCACTTGCATCCTACGGGGTTTACCCCGTCTGGAGCAATGTCCAACGTCCATACCTTGTTGGTGTACATGGACTCCATTTCGGTCCGCATTGCATCCAGCCATTTCACTGAGTCAACGCTCTGAACGGCCTGCTGGAAGCTAGTAGGCTCATCATAATCTATGATGCAATCCTCTCTATCCCCGTCTATGAGAAAACCGTAGTATCTCTCGGGCGGATGAGACTGCCTACTACTCCTGCGGAGCGGCGTAGGAATGTCCTGTTCTGTTGTACCCTCTGGTTCCACCAAGCTTTCAGTAACAGTCTGTGGTTCTGGAACTTCTTCCAGTTCTATTGTGCTCCCACTTATCTGGGTTTCCAAAAACTCAGTTTCCAAGAAGTAGGCATGACGAGAAACAAGGACTTTTTGTTCCTCTTCACAGTAGAAGAAATATCCTTTGGAATTCTTTGGATATCCCACAAACTTGCACTGTACTGAGCGTGCCTCGAGCTTGTCCGCATGCTGCTTTTTGACAAAAGCCGGACATCCCCATGTCTTAATGTGCTTAAGATAGGGTCTCTTCCCACACCACATCTCATATGGTGTAGTAGGCACGGTCTTAGTAGGAACTCGGTTCAAAAGGTATGCTGCTGATTCTAGCGCATATCCCCAGAATGATCGCGGCAACTCAGCGTTACTCATCATGGACCGCACCATATCCAATAGGGTGCGGTTCCGTCTCTCCGATACACCGTTATGTTGCGGGGTGTACGGAGGAGTGAGCTGAGAGAGAATTCCGTTCTCTTTTAAGTAGTCCAGGAACTCGGCACTTAAGTATTCTCCACCTCGATCCGATCTTAGAATCTTAATACTTTTGCCGGTCTGTTTCTCTACTTCATTCTTATACTCCTGGAATTTTCCAAAGGCCTCGGACTTATGTTTCATTAAGAAGACATAGCCGTACCTTGAGAAGTCATCCGTAAAAGTAATGAAGTAAGAATGTCCGCTTCGGGCATGTGTAGACATTGGACCGCACACGTCACTGTGTACGAGTCCCAAGAGCTCGCTCGCTCTTACTCCTTGTCCAGTAAACGGAGTCTTTGTCATCTTTCCTTTGAGACAAGATTGACAAGTGGCATACGATTGATATTCGAACGCATTCAAATATCCTTCTGTATGTAACTTAGTCAACCTTCTCTCATTGATGTGACCCAATCTACAATGCCATAAGAAAGTCTGATTCATTTCCGGAGACTTTCTTTTGTGTGTATTCTGGACATTGAAAATCTGTGGTTGGTTTAACACGTATATACCATTACTCAATGTACCTGACCCAATCAAAACTTGATTAAGGTGAATGTTTACAACATTACTTACAAACGCAAATTCATAACCTTCTTTAGAAACTAAAGATACAGAAATGATATTACAAGTTGCGTTGGGTACAAAAAAGCAATTACGCAAAACCAAAACATGTCCATCTGACATTCCCAGGTGATAGTCCCCCACGGCTTTAGCATCCATGCTAGCTCCGTTCGCAACTTTGAGGGTCATGTCACCTGCCTTCAAAACCCTACGGTTTCTCAACGCCTGCAAAGAATTACATATATGAGATCCTGATCCGGTATCCAATACCCAGGAAGTAGAGTTTATTGAAAGACAATTTTCAATAACATACACACCTGAAGCTGAAGCTGCAACCTGCTTCAATTCCTGTGTTCTGGCCTTTCAGGCCCTGCAATCATTCTTCCAGTGTCCTTTCTTATGACAATAGAAGCATTCTTCCTTATCCACAAGCTTCCCCGCTATCTTTGTTGCTTTACCTTTTCCCTTCGTATCCACTTTACTAACACCGCCCCTTGGTTTGGCGGGGGCCTTCTTCTTCTTTCCCTTGGCTTTCGCCTTGGACCTAGAAGAAGATGATCCTCCTACAAACAAAGTGGATGTTTCCCTACCTTTCTGTAGGGTGCCCTCTGCGCTCCTCAGCATGTTAAGGAGCTCTGAAAGTTCAACCTCTTTTTCTTGTAGGTTTAGGTTCAGTATGAACTGGGCGTAAGTGGAAGGAAGGGACTGGAGAACTATATCCGTATATAGCTCACTCTCCAATGTGATCCCTAGGTCAGCGAGCTGCTCAATGTAGCCGATCATCTTTAGCACGTGCTCGGCTACTGATGATCCGACGGCCATTCTTGTCGAAAATAACTTTTTCGACGCTTCGTATCTTGCGATACGAGACTGCTCTCCATACAGTTCTTTTGTATGAAGCAATATGGACTCCATGTCCATATTCTCATGCCTCCTCTGATGTTCGTTGTCCATCGAGGCAAGCAGGAGGCACTTGGCCTTCGCGCTATCAATCTCCCAAGTCTTGCGGATTTCCTTATCCGCGACGCTGGAAGTTGGACCAGGGACAGGGGGAGCTTTGGTGGTAAGAAGATACCCCAGCTTGTCATAAGTGATTGCTATCTTGACATTCCTGAGCCAATCTTTGTAGTTTGGCCCTGTCAGTTTGTTTTTATCTAGGAGTAACTTAAGTCCAGTCATGTTGATTTGGTCGCTGCAATTAGGAGAGAGAAGAAGAAACACTCAGCATGATACTCTTGCAAGTTTAGAGTGGTTTTTAGTTTGTCTAAACAGGATGGCTCCCACTGTTTCTCGAATCCCTCCTCAAACCATAAAGGAAGAATTAGCCGGGATCAATCCCACCGCACAATACTTGCTTAACCGTTCAGCCAGGCCGGTGTCGGTACTTCGAGGGAGGTTTTCCAACGCTTTCGCGAAGTTCCTTAATTAAAGAACCTCTTTTCCCTGGGGGCGTAGCCCCGCTAACACCTTTCTAGGCACCTACTAGGTTTATAGCATTGATCGTTTAGTGAGAAATTTCCCGAGGAGTAGCATATACTCACAGTAGGATCGGGATCCAAATATAATCGCGTGACGAAACTGAAGGAATCCTACCAGAATCATCACACTCCAAATGGTATGCAAATCTAGCAAGTTTCAGTACTTATGAAACTCCCGATGTGGATTTTTGCCCCATGCTCTTATGACCTTGACTTTGGCCAACAAATTATAAGTCACATGTCAAGTTCTGCCCGTCGTTCTCCAGGTTAATTTGAATCCACCCGCACCTACCCTTGACTTTGGCCAACAAGGCAGTACGACTGTTCCAAACCAACGCATCTATCTATGCTGCACATGAATACCCAATAGCTACCAATCACTGTGCCTTGACTTTGGCCAACAAACACAGCTTGAATACTATTGACTATTCATGTGAAACGACGGAGGGCTACGGATGGTTTTGGCAAAACCGTGAACGCAGTGAACTTGATTTGGTCGATGGAACGAGATAGCTTTTAAAAGGAGTGGCTCAAGCTCCGCATTTAAAAGTTGTTTTGAAAAGAACCGAGTGGTTTTTCGAAAGTGTTCCAACGACTATGACTTGGTTTATTATCTTGCATTAGTTCTTTTAATGCGTGATATTCTTGCATTAGTTCTTTTAATGCGTCCCATCATTTAATCCTACCATTGCAGAAAACAACCAAAATATGACATACGCTTATGCCATTCGCATTCGCCACGGGGCCCCGTCATTACCCGTTAGGTTACTTAACTAACGACAGAGCGGGGGCTGGGCTAGCGCGTCTGTAAAACATAAGCAACGCCTAAATAATATCATATATAGATATACTGCAATGATAAACATTTCAGATCACAGATAAATACATTGGATATACTAGGAATCTGTAATTTGTACGAGCCTGTAACAAAAACAGATTACACGGTCGCGGTGAATAGCCAAAACCCCACCCAAGACCCCTACGGGTGCGGCAAACTACCCGCCAAGTACCCGAAGCGTAGCAACCTCCCTCATCTCCATGAGTAGGCCACTCGACACTTCGGCATACCCGGTAGTTTGTGCACCCCTCCATGGGTCTATCCTAGGAGCAAAAACAGTAAAAAGAAATTATACAATGACGGATACAACCCCGACCCGGTTGTGCGGCCATACAAATAATTATTACATCAATTTACAAATTTACATGAATTGCAAGAAAAGAAAACTCTCGTCTCACAACCCCCGGCTATTCACCCGCGACAATCCAACATATTTATATACACATTCCAGCACATTACAGATCATGTATAACCCCGACCAATCGACTTATAGCGATTAGCCGACGTTCAATACATGCAAACATCACAGATATAACCATCATAGTCAAAGTGCAGTGAAGTTCGGAAAAAATACGGAATTATAGGACCCCAAAAGGAAATTTCTCTTCTGGAAAATCTGGGCACATATAATATATTTCAAAAATCCCAAAACCAACACAGACACACACTGCACGAAAAACGATGCAGAGAAGACGACAAACCGCGGCGCTTCCGCGGCACATGCCTACCTCGTGCGGCGGAAGCGCGGCGGTTTGAACGAAACAGTGGACCGTTTTTCATGGGTGTTCACACAAAACCCTGAGCCGAATTTAGGAGTATAAAGTTTTTCATTTTGACCAGAAAAAATTTCAACAGAAACTCAGGTTTTGTAAAAGTTAGGTTTTTTGGATTTTTTTTCGGTTCCGAACTTCGTTACACTTTACTACCAAGCTAGTTTAAGTTTAGTTAGGCTCTGATACCACTGTAAGTCCACGTTGCGACCCCCGGTTCTTACGGGGAGGCGGAAACGGTATAAAAATCAAATTTTTAGCGCAAGGGGCAACATGGACTAAGCAAAGTCGGGATCTTTGACTAAACTAAAACTAGCATACTTAGCTAAAGAGAGTTAGCTACTCGGATGGAGATGGTTATACCTTGCTTGTCTTGAACTCCTTCTCTTCAAGCTCCGATGGTGGTCCGATGGCTCCTTCTCGTCGTCTCCGTACGCCGAAGATAGATCCACTTGAAAGCTCCAACCTTTAGCTCCTTCTTCGTTCTTTGAAGAAACTAGTTCACTTGGTTTGCTAAACCTAGTGAACTAGAATGAGTAGAGAGGAAATAGAATGGGATTTTATCTATGGTTCTTGATTCTCAACTCATGAGACAAGAGAACCATAGATCAAGAGAGGGAGCAAGAGGTTGAGGGTGAGAGCAAGAGGAGAGCTCAAGAACAAGAGAGAGAATGAGCAAGAAAGAATGAGCAACTCTTTTGTCTTTCACCCTCTCATAATCCAAAGTGATCATAACTCATCATATCAAAAATGTCTTATGTGATGGTTTGAAGCAACCATAATCTTATCATGTCATGCACTCATTTTACTCAAATGAGCAAGCAAGTAATAGTCTTTGGCATGAAATGATAACCATGGTTATCATGATGGTCAACTAGTCAAGCCTAGTCAACCGGTCAACAAGTCAACAAAAGTCAACAAGTCAACAAAGTCAACAAGTCAACAAAAGTCAACAAGTCAACAACCATATCACCATAATACTTAATTAATATAGTAGTTAATCACATATCATATTCTCATTAGGGTTGAGCATAAAGTCAAATAGTCAACGGTCAACAGTCAACAACCCTAATGAGAATCCGCCGCCTCTGCCTCCCTGTCAACTGTGCATACACACCCGCATCCGCGTTCCGAGGAACACGAATGCAAACTGGATAAATCCAATCCCATAAGGTACACTAGGATCTGGCTTAAACCAAAGCCCGCTAGTGTAAACTGTCCGGACACTGTACGTGCACAAGTGCACGGATGTGACCGAACCCTGTCGCAAAACCATGCGACCTGTCGCAATACCATGCGACCTCTACTCTTTTGCCTAAAGGCGAAAAGCTTTCTGTGTGGGACTCTAAAGACTCGACACTACGCTGGCAGTGGGTTTAACCACAGACCGCAAGCGGCACTAGCTGTGCGTAACGGTCCCCAGGTAATGCCGACAAGAAGACCGACGAGGCGAAACCTATCTGAATTCCTACTGAGCCTGAGTGTGACATTCTCCGTACAGTCCGGTCTGTTCGTCTGATACATCGCATGGCGGGCCTAGGGGGCGGTAAACGTCAGTCCCCCAATAGCGGTACAAGTCGTGCCGGAGCGAAGCCCAAAACACCCTGAGATAACACTGGAAACCTACCAGTATATCTCGTTTGCCCTGGCCAGGGACTACTCGTGTAATGGCTCTCCTAGACACAGCGCGATGTCAATCCCCAATACCGGGAGAGACGAATCCTGTCTAACCGTCACTGCCTCCAAGTGCTTCGGGACTGCACCCAACCACTACCTGTTTGCACGACTCTTTTGAGCCGTGGTAGGGTAGTGATCAAAGTACAGTGGGAACACACTCGAGGCGGAGTGACAGTGTCAAGTCAGCGGACTAAGCTGTACTCATGTCACCTGGGAACTGATAACTGACGATAGGTATAATACCAACTAGTCAGTTCCCGACGAGTCCTGTCCAGTGTACCCGTAACCTAACGAGCACCCGCATACTATCTCAAGTACGACGTACTGACGGATGTGGGACAGACCGTCTCCCACACTGGGATGAGAAGCGCATGCGCTGGTCTACTCCGGAGTATCGATGCCCTGTCTCGATAGTCCTGCGACCAGGGACCTGCATAAGGATGTGCTTATAGATTACCCAGCCCCACTAGTGTGACGGCCATCACATCGCTGGTAATCAAGCAAAGATCCTAAGGGCTCTACTAATGTGTATAGGCGATATACAAAAATAAACACATGTACACATTGAAGTAGAAACAAACCAAGTAGCATACTACTATTTTGAGCAAGATTGTATATACAAGGTGAATATCCCAAGCATCCATTAAGTAATATACAAACTAGTATGATACAGTAATGGCCTCTAGGGCATATACACTAACACCAACTCATCAGGTCATTTCACTTCCCTGTGGGCATCATCTCGAACCTTTAACTATTCTTCTCGGACCCCATATGCGTCTTGAAATTGATGATAAATGTATGACCGAAAAGCAGAACGAAATTCAGCTTTCATTTCCCACATCTGGTTCAGCAATACTCTCATTTCATCTCCTACTTTCTCTGGTTCTTCTTCTATTCTTCCTTTAATTTTAGCGAGTGTTGATAAATCACAATCTGATATTTCGAGTTCGATAATTCTAGAAAGACAACTTGATTTAGACTCTTTTGAGAATGAGGTAGATGAGCTTTTCGAGTCTCCTACCCCCATAATTTTTAACAGATCAAGTGTGTTGAATTCTAGCGCGACACTGATTGACATTGAAACGTTCAATCGGACCATCGATGAAAGTTTCGAAGATATTTTCGCCGACGAACTCGCATTCCTAAACGACACGGATTTTGTGATTAATCAACCTCCACCTGAAGAAGTTGAACCACCACCATTTTTTCTTATCCCATACGAGAATGTGACTATTCTTCACATTCATAATCATCCACATTCTCGTTTCCGTTCACCATTATTATTTCGTCTCTATCAACCGAGACGTAAACCATACCGCCTCCTATCTTCCCATTTCTTCAAATCTCTGATTTTCCGACAACCAGTGCGTTACATCGATAAAATATTTGAATGGTTGATGTTGACTTTTGGTCTTTGTAAGCTTTTAGTTTGACCAATAACTTAACCCCCCCCCCCCCCCATAATTTTAAATGCTTAATACGGTTTTACTCAAGTTTGGGAGGGATATATTTTGGCTCTTGAACAAAAATAATTTATTTTATTGTGAGCCAAGGATAAGTTTGGGGGAGGAGTTCACTGTCATTATTTCTTGTCCCCTTTAATAACTTTTCCTCCCAAGTCTACAGTTTTTTAAGCTTAACAGATAACATCAGTGAGGACACTGCTGCAAACAGGTTTGGGGGAGGTTTGTGCTTATTCACGTATTATTTTGCATTATACTATATATAAGTACAAAAAAATAAAAATTTTGATAATGAAAGTTTGAAAGTGAAAATTTACATTTGAAAAATAGGAAAAGTTTAAGAAAAGTAAGAAAGTTAGATATTTTCTTAAACGAAACTAGTAATAAGTAGTTATGGGCCGTTGTCCCAAGGGTTAGTAAGATGAAGGAAATTCCTAATCTGAGAATAAAAATAAGTCTGAAAATAGTCTCTATTCTTGAGTCTAAACATTTGAACGTAGATACCCTACTATACGCACTTACACACATCTTAAAACTTGAGATAGTAGAAGATACCTTGAAATGCTCGTCTAAAAGCCTTAGTATGAAATTAAAAAAATATAAGTGGTGAAGAAAAAAAATGAACACTGGTTTTGTAATTGTTTAAGGTAGCATAAAAAAAAATATAGCGAGGGTGCTTTATCACCTAGTGCCTTAGACCAACTGTTTTGGGAGCCACTGCTAAGCCTTAGGTGTTGCAAAACGAGAAATTATGCCTTAATGTGAGAGCACATTTTATAATCGGTTGGTTAGTACCTCAAAAAGTATTAACGGTCGCATGAAGAATGTGTGGGCAATTCCATCTAAAATATTCACCAACTAAAAAGTACTAAGGAAGATGGATAAGAGTATGATGGCTTGAATTGAATTCTGTAAGTGTAAAGATGTCTTTTACACACATGTAGGGGTATATGATCGATGTTTGGAAGAATGGTAGAGAGGAAGACTAAAGATGATATTTTATTGAGGGATGATGTGATTTCTAACATTCTTTTCACGATCATTAAGATAGGGCTCATGGCAACTGAAAAGCTGGTGTATTTGGAAATTCTTATTTTTAAATTCTTTCTTTTATAGTTCTTATCTTTGTATGTAACTTTCATTTTCTTTCTTTTATTATAGAATTTTGTGGGTGTAATCCGCTGAAGACCCTTAGGAGACAACACTCCTCCTACTAGGGACACCTGGAGATTTAACAGTTTGTTGTACGTGTTCAGTACAATCGTGTTGCCTACGAAAGTGTGCTAGTTAGTTTTTCTTTTTCTTCTTCTTTCTTTCTCCCTCTCTTGAATAACAAGTTTGCTCGGGACGATCAAAGTTAAGTTTGGGAGTATTTGTTCAGTCGAAAATATCGCACTTTTGATATTACATTTTTCTTAAATATCAAAAGATGTTTATTATAAATATGACACATACGAGGGTTTATCTGGAAAAATACTATTTACCATATGTTTATACATTATAATTAATATTATGAAGGAAAATGTATACATATAATATTTTTATAGTATTTTGATAATTTAAATATGCATATCATATCAAATATTCTAATCATGATTCTTTAAAATATAATATCATATAAAATGGTTAGGATAATACCTCAAAAATACCAAATATTACTAACATTATTCATTGAGATATGGTGCAAGTTTTAGCTCAGGCTAGGAGATCGGGATATTAAGATGACGGGAATCAAAAATCTGCCGGTGAAGTTCAATAAAATCGTAGAATCAATACTGGCAGAGACTGAAGAAATATTTCCAAAATCCAGATATCTAGAAGATCACTACGTGTCTACATGAAGCCACAGCAGAAAACCCAAACCCTGATCCCACCATATCGCGGCGGATCCGCGACCAAATGCTAGGATTTGCAGCGGTTGGGCGGCGGAATTATGGCCGTTGGATGAGAAATTCTGGTGATAGGATCTTAACAGTAAATCACCATATTAGGGAACTAGGGTTTCTGCTTCCATGGCTATATAAAGGACCGATGGTTAAAATTAGAAATCATCAACTTTTTACATGAAGCCAATCACCGTCAAAGAACAAGTGATCCAAAACAGGTCCGCGATTCGACGTGATATGGCGACGTGAGATTTGACGGAGCATCTACTTCCTACAAGGCAGAGATCGAACGCAACTTCTTCTTCCTCTTGTAATCTAAACTTGAAGGCATTGTACTTGTGAAGTTGATTAATAAAGGTAGATCATTAGATTAATTTTAATTTCTGTATTTGCATTATGAATTCCTTCTCTATCCTTTCCTCTTCTATCTCCATCATGCGTGAGTAATTCTCCGCTTAATAGGGTTCGTAGGGTTAGGGTAGAATAATGGATGAGAAAATACTTTAACTTCTTTTAAGTCTTATGAAGTTTATAAACTTTAGCAAAATAAATGTTAACATCTTAATCGGGCGCGCTATCAATTTATTGATAGTCTTGACCGCGATTTGAGATTAGATTAACAATTGTTTTATTAAAGGCCAGACATGAATATAGATCAATGAAAGGACAAGGACCAATAGTTTCTTCCAAGAACCCTAATTCTCATTCATCACTATCTATCTAGTTTTAAATCTATCAATAGATAAAAAGAGTAATCTTTATTAGTCATCCATGACTACGAAATCCGAACGAACCCTCTTCTTATAAAATCTACATTCGTCTTTAAACTAGATTTATATTCTGCATCCGTGTTTAACATAAATCTAGAATTTATAACTATTCTTCACTATTATCTATTCTCCTTCCTCTTTTCTAATCAACACGTTTAAAGTAATATTGAAAGATTCCACATATCCCTGAGGACGACCCGTACCCATCTCGGCTAGCTACACGCTGTTGGGGTCAAAAATTGCATCTCGGTTGACCAAGTCAATGTCAAAGTCAACCCCAAGTAAGCGGGCCCAAACCCAGCTCAAGTGGGCCCACGCCTAAGTCGAGCCCTGCGGCCAGCCTCCCCCATACCAAAATAAAAATCATGTAATAAATAATTTTGATGTAATTTTTTATGCATAAATGTAAGCAAAATGGGCATAAAGCCAAATTTTTGTAAAGCCCATGGCTTATGTGCAAAAGAAATGAGCACATGAGGTATGAGATGGGCAAAATGCCGTTTTATAAAGCCCAATGGGCTATATGTAAATGTGTAAGCCTATATAAGGTAACATAATAATGAAATAAAGCATACAATTCATTCTCCCCCAAAACTAGGGTTTGTGCCTCCATCCTTTCTCTTCCAAGTTCTTCCTCTTCCTTTTCATTTTCCAATTAAATCAAGAGCTTAACTCTACTTTTTTTTAAAACTAAATAAAGTTTTACCATAAACCCACCTCCCAAGACTCCATCAAGAGAAGAAAAAAGGTCTCTTTTTTTATCATCCAAGATCTAGATCTTGGAGTTTCAAGAGAACCCATTTGGGTTTCGTCTCAAAAGAGAAAGGAGAAAATCTTTTGCAGTTTAACTCCACAAATAAAATTATTTTAGAGTTTAACTCTATAATAAAAACCGAATAAAATTGTTTTGGAGTTTAACTCCGAATAAAATTGTTTTGGGAGTTTAACTTCAAATAATTTTTTTTTGGAGTTTAACTCTATCACGGAAAAAAAAATTTGGAGCTCCAGTTTTCTCTCACGTGAGGGAGAGGGGAGCTCTCACTAGGTGTGCGCTTTCCCTCTTTCTCACGTGAGGAGAAGGCTCCCCATTTAGTGGAGTTTAACTCCACAACAAATAAAAATCTTTTTGGAGGAGTTTAACTCCATTTAAAATTCTTTTGGAGTTTAACTCCACAATAAAAATTCTTTTGGAGTTTAACTCCATTTAAATTATTTTGGAGTTTAACTGCACAAATAAAATTATTTTGGAGTTTAACTCTATAATAAAAACCTTTTTTTGGAGTTTAACTCCGAATAAAACTGTTTTGGGAGTCTAACTCCAAATAAATTTTTTTGGAGTTTAACTCCATCAAAATAATAATAATAATAATAATAGAGTTAAACTCTTCCCCTCATGTGAGGGAAAGGCTCCCTTTCATGTGAGTGGGAGGCTCACATTTCGGGAGCCCCTTTCTTCCTCTCATATGACGGGGAGGCTCCTTCTCATGTGAGTGGGAGGCTCCCATTTTAGGAGCCCATTTTCTTCCTCTCACATGAGAGAGGGAAGCTCCTAATTTTTTTTGGAATTTAACTCCATTTAAATTCTTTCGTAGTTCAACTTCACAATAAAAAAAATTCTTTGGGAGTTTTACTCCATTTAAAATTTTTTTGGAGTTTAACTCCACATTAAATCTTTTTGGGAGTTCAACTCCATTTAAAAAAAATTTTGGAGTCGAACTTCACAATAAAAATCATTTTGGAGTCGAACCCGACAATAAAATTCTTTTGGAGTTTAACTCCGCAATAAAAATCTTTTTGGAGTTGAACTCCATTTAAAACCCTTTTTGGAGTCGAACTCCACTATAAAAATCATTTTGGAGTTAAACTCCGCACTAAAATCATTTTGGAGTTTAACTCCGCAATAAAAATCTTTTTGGAGTTGAACTCCATTTAAAATCTTTTGGAGTTTAACTCCATTTAAAGATTCTTTTTGGAGTTTAACTTCAATTTTAAAATTCTTTTGGAGTTTAACTGCATTTAAAATATTCTTTTGGAGTTGAACTCCATGTAAAAAATAATAATAAAATGAAAAAAATTAAAAATAAATAATAATTCCCCTCCCCACCCACGTGAGGAGGAGGCTCCCATCAAGTGGGAGCCTTTCCCCTCCCCTCAAGTGAGCCCTCACGTGAGGGGGATGCTCCCATTTAGTGGGAGCCTTCTTCCCCTCACGTGAGGAGGGAGGCTCTCATTTTGTGGGAGCCTTTTTCCTACGTGAGGGGGATACTCCCACCTCTCACATGAGTGGGGGAGCCTCTTTTTTCTTTCTTTTTTTCTTTTTCTTAATTTTTTTTTACTTAAATAAATAAAAATTATGAATAATATATTTAAATAAAAAAATTCTTTAATTTTTATTTTTGTTAATCTTTTTTTTATAATACACACACACACACACACACACATATATATATCTTTTTTAACAAATGGAACGAAAAAAATGAGCACGTCTCAATTGTTATATAAAAAAAAAACATATCGCATTGAGTTCGCATGACCGGTTTTACCCGTCAATCGGAGGTTCTCTCGCTCTAAAGGTAAGGGGTAATTAACAGCAGCTTAGTCCGCGGTTGCCGGAGATTCGGATCCCCACAATCAATAAAGCCCCGCCTATCTTAGGCAGGGGGAATCTGTAGTACGCCTGACAAGCGCGTGCGTATTCCCATCTCAATGGGGTGACGAAAAACACCCTACAGATTCTGGCACGCCCTGTGGGACTGATCTTTCCTCCCATGTTTCGGGTTAAACGTTCATGCGAACTCAATCAAAGTACATATCGATTGCCTGTACTGAAATCATGTTTCTATTTGCAGGTTAACGACTTTCGACTGCAATCTTCGGACGCAGCAAAATGTCCCCAAGGACGATCTCAGCTCTCAGCACAACACCCATCTTCTACACGATGAAGATGGACACCAGGACGGTCCTTCCGGCCAGTCTCGGGCGACAGTGGGAGGAGCCACCGCTACTATTTGGTTTTATTCTGTTCGTGCCAGCTAACGTCGTCCCTGCTCTTCAAGCTCCGATAACCGACAAACCGGTCTCGAAAGGCAAGAGACCAAATGTGGTGGTCTTGAGGGCGCCCCAACCTAGACGCGAGTCGGTGTTCCAACGGCTCTCCATGGCCCCAGCTGGGGGCAAAGCCATCAGAACAAAAGAAGTTGCCAAACGTCGCGGGCAAGCCCAGGCGATACCTTCAACGGACACACGGGCGGATGTCTTCTTAAGCCTCCCCATCACTCGGCCTATGGCGGCTTCCCGAAGAGCAGAAGCCTGCCAAGCGCTCAAGGCAGAGAAGTTAAGGCAGAAGCGACTCAGATACAGAGCCAACAAAAGGGCTAGGGCTCCTGCCATGTTAAAATTTATGAATTTCCAAAGCCCGGACTGCTCCGCGAAACCAGCTGCCAGTGATGAAAGGATGGCTGAATGTGTTATCTACACAGTCTACATGGTGGGCACGTGTCCCAGCAATAACCTTCGCAGCAAGGATGGGGCCACCACATCTCAAATCCAATATGGTGTGAATATGACTGTCACATTCCTCTGGAAGGGAATGAAGACCCTTCCAGTGAGGCTGATAAACAGAGAGAGCCCTCAGTTCATGAGGAGTCGAGCCTGGAAAGCGAAGAGGAGTCAATATTCCATCCTAAGAACGCAGAGCAGCAACTTCTCCAAAAGCTCCGAAAACAGCTCAGAAGTAAAGATAAGGAGATGAACAAACTTTACTCCAAAATTGACGACTTGACGAATGTCGTCTTGCAGCTCACGGCCCGACTTGCCTCTCAGCCGCCCAATCAAGTGCAGGGCTCTGCTCATGAACCGGGAAACGGTGTCCCAAGGCAGCCGACGCCTATTCCCTCAAACCCAAAGGTAGGCGGACCGCATGAAAGTCAATCGCATCCTATCTCGGGAATGTCTTGGCTACCGATGACAGTAGCCTGCTAACTCAAGATCAAATCATGGATTTGGTTGCCAACAAAGTCAAAACATTGGTAGCTGAAGCTGAAGCGCAAAAAGATGTTAGCAGTAGCGGGAGACAGTATCCTGATCAGTATGATCTGGTAGAATTTCCTAGCGGCTATGTCATCCCTAAATTCGGAATATTCGATGGGACGGGAAGTGTGAATCAGCACATCGCCCACTTTAAAGCCTCATGCGGGAATATTAGGGGCAATGATGCGCTTCTCCTCTGCCAGTTCGTTAATAGCTTGACTGATGTTGCTTTCGACTGGTACGCGAGCATATCGGATGGATCCGTCACAACTTTCGTCCAAATGGAGTCTCTGTTTTGGCAGAGGTTCATGAGCGTCAGCGATAAGATCACCATTGCCGATCTCGTAAGGACCAAGTCAAAGAACAAGAAAAGCAGCACGGATTTTATAACCCGATGGTGCAATCTCTCCGTCAAATGTGAACCGCCGATAGAGCAGGACCAATCTGTCAGTCTCCTTGTCGGAAATCTCAATAATTGGATGGCCCTGTTTCTATGCACTGGGGGTCTCAAAACATTCCAAGAGCTGACCAGGAAAGTTCAGATGCTGGAGCGCTGAAAGCAGGAGTCCTCCTCGGATTCCCAAAATAACAATAGGTTCTGGAGAAACCGAAAGGACGATAATCGCAAAGGCGGAAATTCTGACGATGCTGAATCTTTTAACACTTCGGCTAACCGAAATAAGCAGGAGATGAGCGGGCCTAATGCCAACCAGCCTCAGAAGCCAGTGTTCGGAGAGGGAGAAGAATCTCCATTGAAAGAGAAGTTGGATAAAGTCTATTCCTTCAGAAGAGACAAAGTCCGTAAAATATTCAAGGATACCCTAAGAAACGGTCTACAATTGTCGGAATCAAAAAGACCGCAGGAAGCGAATATGACCGACAACCCCAAATATTGCCCCTATCACAGAGTGATAAGTCATGCTATTAAGGACTGTTTCGTCTTCAAACATTGGGTCGAAAAATAATATAAGACAGGAGAGATAAAACTGTCTAAAGGCGTGTTGGCAAGCAATCAAGCTGCGACCGCCAACTTCATACAAAACAGCTGACCGCCATGTCATTAAACTGGGAATAATCGACATCTAATTCGTTAAACTGGGGATGTAAAAATGTGTAAATAAAACAAAAAATAAAAAAAATTAAAAAAAATAAAACGCCGAAATGATGGAAAACTTGCAATAAAAATCAGCGAGTAAAAATAAAGATGAAAATAAAGCCGAAATGATGGGGCAACTCACAATAAAAATCAGTGAGTAAAATAAATAAGAAAATAAAGCCGAAATGATGGGGCAACTGCGGATAAAAAGCCGAAATGATAGGGCAATCGCGACCTTCGCGATAAAAAAAGCTGAAATGATAGAGCAATCGCGGTAAAAAAACAAAAAAAGTGGCAAATGATGAGTCGCTCCTGGTACCATATTCCAGTGCAGCGATGCAGACGCCAACCAAACTCAAATCTCCAACGGTGAATGATGAGTCGCTCCTGATACCATATTCCAGTGCAGCGATGCAGACGCCAACCAAACTCAAATCTCCAACGGCGAATGATGAGTCGCTCCTCGTACCATATTCCAGTGCAGCAATGCAGACGCCAACCAAATTCTGAATGTCCCAACGGCGAATGATGTGTCGCTCCTGGTACCATATTCCAGTGCAGCGATGCAGACGTCAACCAAAATCTGATTTTCCAAAATTCCCCCGGCCCTATGATTGGTCCCCAAGTTGATTACCGTATACAATCCACAGGCTCAAATAATTCTCATCATACCCATGACCCACCGCAATCACCCGTCCAGCGGCCGGTCTCCGCCCTTGGAATTATGCTCTATCTGGAAAGACCTACTCATGCGTCCTCACGATACATGAGGAGAACAAACTTACGAGATCCTCTCGACTCGTAAGAAAACACCTTCGTGAGATCCTTACGACTCACAAAGGAAAAACACACTTGGGGAGAAAATACACCTACGGGATCCTTACGACTCGTAGGGAGAAAATGCTTTTATGGGACCTGTACGGCTCATAAAATTGAAAAAGTCTTAGGTGATAGGGACCTAAACCTGTCTCCTAAACCATCGCTCCCCAACAGGGAACGGCAAATGATGAATTGCTCCTGGCACCTGTGCTTCAGTGTTAGCAACGCTGATGCCGGCCCCTATCCCAAAATTACAAACTTCCGATTCAATAGACCCTTAAGTCGTTAAACTGGGAACATATGACCCCTAAGTCGTTAAACTGGGAATGAGAGAAATCCCCTCATGGCAAATGATGATTCGCTCCCGGTACCATGTTCTAGTGTAGCGGTGCTGATGCCAAACCAAAACCAAAATCCCCAAATCCTCTCATCGCAGATGATGATTCGCTCCTGCTACCATATTTCAGTGTAGCGATGCTGATGTCAACCCAAATCACAATCAGCAAGACAACCAACAACTTTCCTGGCGGAATCAAGCTCCACCTCGAAAACGAGTCGAATCCAGACACCGCGGAAAGCGGAGCAAGTCAACTTCAACCCCGATACCGCAGAAAGCGAAGCAAGTCAAATCAAAGCATCGACCGTCCACGTCGCTAAAAGGGCAGCACCGACCCTCCAAGTCCCAAAAAGGGCTGAACCGACCGTCCAAGTCGCAAAAAGGGCTGAACCGACCGTCCACGTTGCAAAAGTGACAGCACCGACCGTTCAAGTCGCAAAAAGGGCAGAACCGACCGTTTAAGTTGCAAAAAGGGCAGAACCGACCGTCCAAGTCGCTAAAAGGGCAGCACCAACCGTCCAAGTCGCAAAAAGGGCAGAACCGACCGTCCAAGTCGCTAAAATGGCGGCACCGACCGTCCACGTCGCTAAAAGGGTAGCACCGACCGTCCATGTCGTAAAAAGGGCAGTGCCAGCTTCCCAAAAAGCGGGAACCAAATCAAGTCGCCTCCACGTGAAAAAAAATCCATCAATTTCATGCACACGACCCACATGTGCAGTGTGCATTTATTTATGGGGACACTTTGTTGGGGTCAAAAATTGCATCCCAGTTGACCAAAACAAAGTCAAAGTCAATCCCAAGTAAGCGGGCCCAAGCCCAGCTCAAGTGGGCCCATGCCCAAGTCGAGCTCCACGGCCAGCCTCCCCCACGCCAAAATAAAATAATGTAATAAATAATTTTGATGTAATTTTTTATGCATGAATGTAAGCAAAATGAGCATAACGCCAAATTTTTGTAAAGCTCATGGCTTATGTGCAAAAGAAATGAGCACATGAGGCATGAGATGGGCAAAATACCATTTTGTAAAGCCCAAGAGGCTATATGTAAATGTGTAAGCCTATATAAGGCAACATGATAATGAAATAAAGCATACAATTCATTCTTCCCAAAAACTAGGGTTTATGCCTCCATCCTCTCTCTTCCAAGTTCTTCCTCTTCCTTTTTATTTTCCAATTAAATCAAGAGCTTAGCTCTTCTTTTTTATAAACTAAATAAAGTTTTACCATAAACCCACATCCCAAGACTCCATCAAGAGAAGAAAAAGGGTCTCTTTTTTTATCATCTAAGATTTAAATCTTTGAGTTTCAAGAGATTCCATTTTGGGTTTATTCTTAAAAGAGAAAGGAGAAAATCTTTTGGAGTTTAACTACACAAATAAAATTATTTTGGAGTTTAACTCTATGATAAAAACCTTTTTTTTTTGAGTTTAATTCCGAATAAAATTGTTTTGTGAGTTTAACTCCAAATAATTTTTTTTGTAGTAGTTATTCTTTCTTTCATCTGAAAGAGAAAATAAGAATCAAGAATAAGAAAAATAGAATCTTCAACTCCATCAGAGAAAAAAAAATAAAAATTTTGGAGCTTCTGCTTCCTCTCACGTGAGGAAGAGGGGAGCTCCCACTAGGTGGGAGCTTTCCCTCCTTCTCACGTGAGGGGAAGGCTCCCCATTTAGTGGAGTTTAACTCCACACCAAATAAAAATCATTTTGGAGTTGAACTCCATTTAAAATTTTTTTGGAGTTTAACTCCACTATAAAAATTCTTTTGGAGTTTAACTCCATAATAAAAATCTTTTTTTTTTGGATTTTAACTCCACCTTAAATCTTTTTAGGAGTTTAACTCCATTTAAAATTCTTTTGGAGTTCAACTTCACAATAAAAAATTCTTTCGGAGTATAACTCCGTTTAAATTTTAACTCCACAAATAAAATTATTTTGGAGTTTAAATCTATAATAAAAAACTTTGTTTTTGAGTTTAACTCCGAATAAAACTATTTTGAGGGTTTAACTCCAAATAATTTTTTTTTTTGAGTTTAACTCCATCACAAAAAAAATAAAAAATAATAGAGTTAAACTCTTCTTCTTTATTCCCACTCATGTGACGGGGAGACTCTCTCTCATGTGAGTGGGAGGCTTCCATTTTAGGAGCCCCTTTTCTCCTTCTCACATGAGAGAGGGGAGCTCCCACTTTTTTTTTGGAGTTTAACTCCATTTAAATTCTTTCGGAGTTCAACTCCACAATAAAAAAAATTCTTTTGGAGTTTAACTCCATTATAAAAATAAAATTTTTGGAGTTCAACTCCACATTTAAAATTCTTTTAGAGTTTAACTCTACAATAAAAATCTTTTTGAAGTTGAACTCCATTTAAAACTCTTTTGGAGTCCAACTCCACAATAAAAATCATTTTGGAGTCGAACTCCATTTAAAATTCTTTCGGAGTTTAACTCCACATTAAATCTTTTTGGGAGTTCAACTCCACTTAAAACTCTTTTGGAGTCGAATAACTCCACATTTAAAATTCTTTTGGAGTCGAACTCCATAATAAAAATCTTTTTGGAGCCACAATAAAAATCATTTTGGAATCGAACTCCACAATAAAATTCTTTTCGAGTTTAACTCCGCAATAAAAAAAAAATTGGAGTTGAATTCCATTTGAAATGTTTTGGAGTTTAACTCCATTTAAAAATTCTTTTTGGAGTTTAACTCCACTTTTAAATTTCTTTTAGTGTTGAACTTCATGTAAAAAAAATAATAAAAAAAAAATTAAAAGTAAAATAAAATAAATAATAATAATTTTGTCCCTCCCCACGTGAGGGGAGTCTCCCACCAAGTGGGAGCCTTCCCCCTCCCCTGACGTGAGGGGAAGGCTCCCATTTTGAGGGGGCCTTTCTCCCCACGTGGGGGAGGCTCCACCCCTCACGTGAGTGAGTGGGGATGCCCCTTTTTTTTTCTTTTTCTTAATCTTTTTTTACTTAAAAAAATAAATTATGAATAATATATTTTAAATAAAAAAAATCTCTAAATATTTATTTTTGTTATTTTTTTATAATATATTTATTTTTGTTATTTTTTTATAATATATATATATATATATATATATATATATATATATATATATATATATCTTTTTTTACAAATGGAACGAAAAAATGACGTCTCAATTGTTATATTAAAAAAAAAACACCAACATATCGTATTGAGGTCGCATGACCGGTTTTACCCGTCAATCGGAGGTTCACTTGTTCTAAAGGTAAGGGGTAATTAACGGCAGCTTAATCCGCGGCTGCCGGAGATTCGGATCCCCACAATCAATAAACCCCCGTCTATCCTATGCAGGAGGAATCTGTAGTACGCCTGACAAGCACGTGCATATTCCCATCTCAATGGATGACCCTACACACGCGACACCGTTATTGATTGCGGTTCCTACACACTCTAAAATAAGAAATCAATCAACCAATTTACCCTTACCTTCTTCGCCTGTTGACTATTTTTATTAATTACTTATCTTCAAAGTTTAGATATTTTATTTCTAGATTTTAATGTTGTCTTGAATCGTACAAACCGATACGAATCTTATTTATTGGAGAGGATAAGTCCCGTATAAGTCGCACCATGTAACTTTAAGAAAAAAAATGAAACCCATCTAGGGAAAACCCAAAACGTCTGAAGTAACTACACAATAACATCTTAATATTTCTAATATGTATACATCAGGACCTAATTAGTTATATAATCAACAGATTATATAGTTTCAATTGATTCTATAACAGTTTCCATTGTATAAACCTCTATGGCTAGAAATGATTGTAGGTGAAATGAGAATATAGAAAAACTTCAAATAAGCGATCTGCAATACTCTAAAAAGGAGCTATAAGTAGCTCCAATAGGAAAATGTGGGGAAAAAACGACCATGATAATTTGGACATCTACAATAGACATAACTAAATGTGTTAAAGAGCCCTCTTAATAAGAGTGCAAATTGGAGTAAATGCAATAGCACGGATTATAGGTAGGTTGACAAGAATTTGAAAGAATACAGTTAATTTGATTGCTATTTGTTTATTAATCAAGAAAATAATCTTCATTTCAGGAAAAGTTTCTGCTTAGCATAACCACCATGCATTTATAGTTTTAAAAAATTGCTTGAAGGTAAGATGAAATTATAAAGTAAAAGTTTTTAGTCCCATCTTTTCCTGCTTAGCATAACCACCATCCATTTATAGTTCGAAAAAATAGCTTGAAAGTAAGATGAAATTATAAAGTAAAAGTTTTTAGTCCCATCCTTGTAAGATTCTGATGTGAACATGCCAACAAGGAGAAAAACAAGATACAAGTCAAGAAAACATCTTCAATCTTATAATTTGCATAAGAATTAGTATTAGCTAATGGCAAATTTAGTAAAGGGAAGACTAACTAAAACTCTAAATATTCGCTCTAAATTAAGATTTTCTTTGTTCCCTGAAGCATTATGATGGCTTTTCAGCCTTTGCTTTTCCTTTAACTCTCAACCATTTTTGATCATTTGAAGCTTTTTCAAATGATTAGGACATAACTACACATATTCTTTCCCATTTTCACAATTATTGGAATAGGGATAGTGGCATATACAATTCATGCATGCATAATATTGACATAAAATACTATTATGTTAAACTATGTTGATTGTTTGGTTCATTCTAGAATTGCTCTATTCAATTTAGAGAAAACTTATTTGAAGCTCAGTGCTCACTCTCCAGCTACCAAATTTCCATTTTTGAAGATGATAAGAATGGAAAGAACAAACAAGGTGGCTAAAATCCAAAGAAATAGGGTTGCCACAGAAATTTGTAGGTAAGCTACTCGAAGAGCTGAAGACAGGCTACAATTGGATGTGGGTCCATCTTGCCACAACTGCTACTGAGAATAAATTGGACCATCAAAAGATAAAGTGTGAATCAGTAGAAATAATTCTAATTATGTTCTTTGCCAACTGAGTTTGTTGGCTTGCATGTTGTCTTGGTTCATTTGTCATTTAGAGTAGCCAGTCAATCTTTGATATTCTGAATACCACTAACTTTATGGATTAGTAATATATCTACATGTTACAGCACAAATAAACAAATGCATTTGCTTGATCTTATATAAAACTATGGACACAAGCCAGTTAAAGCAAAAAATTTAAGCTGGGCTGGGATTTTGTTGATAACCATGTGATCCCAGACCAGCAAATTTTATGTAAATCCTGTGTCCAGATTGTTAATGGAAATTTAATCATGATAATATCTTAATTTCAGTTATTAAATGTGTCTACTTATCCCTGCTTCAACTATCTGAGATTTATCTATTAGGCATAGGTTTATAAATATCTCCAAAAATTGCAGTTTCAAACCTTAGAAAAATCTGCACAGCACATTAAAACTGATGCATAGTTTTATGAACCCAAAAAAATAAAAAATAAAAATGGCTCCCTATGATTGAACATTACTGTTATGTGCCACTGGTGAATTTTATACAATAAAGTATAATAAAGTGAGTAGTGCATATCAAATTGCAAAAATGATGAATTGGTGTTCGCCCAGTCTGCAATTTGATAAACAAAAATTATGTTAAGGTCAACAGCTAATGCAATTATATACCAAATTACATGAGTTCTGAACTAGGCATTCTTCAGATATTTACTCAAATCTACATGAACTACAACTTATAATGGATCATGATAACTCATACAAAGGATGAAAAAAAATTCTTGAGCAAAAAAACGGACTATGCGGTCTGGATCTCACTTAGAAGCAAACGGGATTTAAAGAAAATTGTACTCATTTGGCCGCAGGTGAAAACTCTTGTCCTGATAACGCCATTGCCTCAATATGCATACAAAGTTGTACCTTTGGAAAGCATCAGAAGAAAAGCAAACGGGGGTCATATATCAGAAGGGCTTTCATGCATGCAAAATACCAAGGCTGTGTTTAATTTCAAAGAAGGTGACGAAAAAGAACAGAAAATGAGAGGAACTCAATTTTCTTCTCAGAATGATTGTCATTGATTTCCTCTTATATTCCTTTTCTTTCTTTCAAACCAAACATAGCCTAAGAGAATAAAATTATACAAGAAAGAAATGCTGATTTGAATATACATTGGAAGATATGTATGCATAAGAGAAAAGAAACAGCATATTAACAACGATGATCCCTAGAAGAAAACTCCCATTAATGAAAACTCCCATTAATGTTCTCTTGAAATTTTGAGCTTTGACGTGAAGCAGTTAGATGAACAAGATGACATGGGATGTAAAATTGATGTCTTACATATGAGGATTTTGGATACATTGTTTTGGTTCAATAAAGCATGCATAAATCTTCACGTTCCATAAAGGGCGTTGACTAGTTCATTTCCCGCAAGTGTTGCATCTTATTTTGTTGCTATTTTAATTCTTTTACATAGAGATATATTTTGTAGCTAGATATGTATAATCCCTTGCTTGTCACTAAATTCATGTTCGATGTTCGTGCATGCTTGACCGTCTATAGCTTGTACAATTGCGTCATTGACACCTATTTGCATCATTCTGTAATTGTTGCATAGCACTTTCTGTTAGAATATCCCCAGATTAGTTTATTGCCCTATAGGTAGGCCATCGGGATCCATGCAAATATGCATCATTCGCAGTTGCTCTATACGCAGGTCATTGAATCATTGCAGATACGCATCATTTGTCGTTGCTCTATACGTAGGTCATTGAATCATTGCAGATATGCATCATTCATACCTTGTCGTTAACAAAACTGAAGTGTAATTCTGTCATATTCGAAAGACATTCAGCAGGAAATAATTATCATATTCCTAGTAGAAGAAACCATTAGCAAGTCACCCAAGTCGACATATCCAAATGATATATCATGTTTATTCTTAAATCTAAATGAGCTTGAAATAATGTGGATGTGGACTTTGAATCTAAAATACTTTAAACAAAAAGAGAGAAAAGGACATTGTGGTAATGATTTTCATTTATAAGGAGACATTAAGGTTTTATGGCATGGAATGTTGCCATTGATGGTTTATAAAAAAATTGAGAGTCCCCTCTAAATCATAAACCAACTGAAACCCACTAATCTGAATGTAGCCGTATATGGAAACTTACAGTACAAATAGGAAATTCTTCTTCAAATCACACTTTACGTATTACCGCATCCCAGAACCAACTATGCTACATCACAGGCATTGGCTGTTCAAAAGGAGAATTATAAATCACGCAACTTATGAATCATCCAAAATTGGATCATAATTGAGTGCCGTTCAAAAATTCCAGGATATTTATGTTCACTTGGAGAGATCGTAATCTAACACAAAACTGAAATATTCTCGAATTGTTTTTATTTTTCAAAATGACTGTTTGTTGTCGATCGATCCTTTAGTCTGACATTGTTGTCAAGAGGCTCCATCTGATTTTACAACACGCAGCAGCAGCAAGTCTTTATCCCAAACTTCTAATATAGACTCTATAACAGAGTAGTGCACTATTTCACCATGATTTTAAACCAGCTATGTACTTAAAACACTTCACCAAATTGAAATCTTAGGCGCCTGTTATCTCTCTGCAGGTTTACAGCACAAAAGTACTGGTCATTGTCTCCTTACTAACTTGTTCACGCTAATATAGCTGACAGGGCAACAATCATGTTAACTTAGACGGATGGCGGAAAAACCCATGCATCATAAAAGTTTTACATGCAAAAATGTACAAACACTTCACCCAATTGAGAGATTAAATCAACAAGTGTTGTGTGTGATCGATCCACATGATGGAAAATTAAAAATAAAAATTAAAAAGTAAATAAATTAAATAAAAAAAGAAAAAGATCAAGGTGGCACGGTGTGGGGGGGGCGGGGGCGGTGTTGGAATAATCCCAAAAGCGAAATAACAAGAGTGTTGTTATAGTCGTATATTGGGAAACATACAAGATGTACATGAGCATAAAATATTAATGGGTACTCCCCACCAATAGGCTTAAGTCTTTTGGATGGAACCTCACTATACTGAAAGCCCATCTTCACTCATAAAACCTAAAACTCCGAATCTTTAAAATTCTACAACATCAAAATGCAAACACATAATGGAACTGTGTCGGCTTTCGTGGACAAGTGGACTAAGATGTCGTCCAATCCTCATAATTATATACATTTTCATTCATGTTTAAATGCAAAACAAAGTCAACGTTGATGTCCTTCAACATCAAAATTCTCTTTAACAATATATTAGTGGAATAAAAAAGTGAGCAAACATGTCAACCCGCCATCAAAATATGTTCTCGTGCATTAAAAGGCTTTAACAAATCCCTCTTGCCTAAATTGCCAAAGTTGGGAATGGTCTTATAGAAGGTCAACAACTTGACATCAAATTCAAATAAGCTTCTACAGCCTTGGTATAAACCCGTGCAAGTCTGTATGGCTTAAAAGTGTTTAGAACACGTTAGAAGTTTATATGCACCAATATTGGCTATTAATAGGTGAGGGCTAAACTTTCATGCCATCGGATAATCATGTCTCAAAGCAAAACTTGGCTTTGCCTCTCAAACCTTGGTAATCACAGTTGAGCCAATATCCATTATAATTGATATCGTGCCCTCACCTCCCAAAGCAGTCTTGGCGAATCTTAGATACAAGAGCCAAAATCAGATGTTAATTCCAAAAGTTCATATCGACGTACTATTTACAAATTGAACGTTAATTCCCTACGACCTCTCCTTTCTTCAATTAATTAGGAAGGAGAGCCATGATGGTACCGGAGTTGGACTATTTTTCTCTTAGAAGGAGAGGGTATCTTCTCCTTCCATGTTTTTCACCGTTGGATTTATGATTCGACGGTTGGATGGATATTGGTAGTTAGTAATAACATCCCACAAAAAAATGATGATGACATTATCCCACTTTTTTCATCATTAGATAAAATAATCTAACGGTGTAAAACATAAGAGGAGATTATTCCTTCTCCTAAAAACTAGAATAGTCCAACTCATGGTACTACATACCCAAGCAAACCTCCGGCTTAAAGTGGCCTAGCCATGAAAACAATGCCTTATGAATGATACTAGGCTTGGACCACTCTCTAATTGCTATAACCTTATTCTGATCAGTTGTTGCACTGTCTATCAGCATATACAATAAAATCCGGAATGACAGTCGACATAAAATCACATTTTTTCTGATTGACAAAAAAAATTGTTCAACCTAAATTACTTTTCCTCGAGGGGGTTGACCGCTTAAGTCAAGAACAACTAGTATCTAGTTCCTATTTCTAAAATCTGTTTGAAACCCATTTGGGTTTTATTAATGATTATACAAGGCCTGACTATATTGTGGGCTTGATATAGTTGCAGCTTTCATTGATTCTGAATCTAATAATAGATTTTGTGCAGCAGCAGATTGTGACCAATTGAAGCAAAGGTTTGCAAGTTCTTGGATTGGTTTGCAGGGATCCTACATGTTACTTTGAATTCAGGCTATTAGTTCCAATAATCGAATTTAAACTCTAAATTGAGAGCAAATTAATCCTAAGATTCTAACATAATTTATTGTCATATATAATTGCAAAATCATTAGGTGTGCATCCATTGCTTGTTAAGTATTTCACTTTGCGTCCACTAATCCTATAGTTCCATGTTGCATCATCAAGGAACCAGCCGATCCTCTTCAAATAGGAAAAATGATTGATGACGATCGTATGGATGTGTAAGTCTACAAAAATTTAAGAGAAATTATTTGAATGATTCTATTCTGTCAAGGAAAAAGGCTTGATGACGAAGAACGCTAGCGCTCAGTCAAATAATGCATTAGCACAAACAAGATGAGAATGTATGCTAAACGTGGGGACGTGTGGTTACTGTACATGATTCTTCCAAGCTTATTGGATTATTATTGGGAGAGATGTTGAGGATGATGGATAAGTCAAGAACATTCTGAAAGAAAAATTATTTGAAGGAGACAAATGGTCATGCAGGAAAATTTTAAAAAAAAGTTTGATGGTCAAACTACAAGTCTCGGGACCAGTATTGTGTTATGGGTCATTATGTCGGGCACACTATGGTAAAAATCCCCTTAACGCTCCGCTAAAACCCAGCTTTAGCGGCAAGCAGTCACGTAGCGCTTCGTTTTTATATAAAGCAGTGGGTATAAAGCCTCTGTGCTTCTTTAGCGGCCAGAAATCCCGCTTTGGCCCGCTTTTATGAGCTTAAAACCCTGCTCAAACCCGCTTTTTAATCGGTTATCTATTACAATTTTTATATTATCATATTAAATAATAGAACCAATGAATGTTATTGTTCTCTCTAATTTATGCCATAATATTGTAGACCTTATATTATAACATATTTATTGATGTTGTCTTAAAATTATTAAATATATTTCTATTTTATTGAATATAAACTTTAGAGTACAGAAAAGAAAAACTTCTCTTTTATTTTTACATCTTTTGTATATAATTTTTTGTCTATCTAACTTTTCCATCATATAATTTTGTTTAATATTTATAAAGCCCCGATAAAGCCCCGCTAAAAAGCCCAAGCCCTATCTTTCGGCTTCCCCACACTTTACGCTTTCCACAACATTGGCCGGGCAGTTAAGAAAACATGTCCAAACAATGAGCATCGCTGAAATGAGAATGTAAAGATGCATAATAGCACTACTCTATAAGATAGGATTGAAATGAATGCTTTATAGAGACGTTAGAGGTCTGATAAAAAGAAAAATTAGACTAAGTGAGGTCATTAAGCATATGCAAAAGAGGCCGATGAGTGTGCTTGTTAGAAAATGAGGACAAGTGAACTGTAGTTAAAGGAGCTGATGAACTTAGCAGTAATCCCAAAGCCCCAAAGAAATATGGATGGAGGCAGCTAGCAAAAGTTACATTAATGGTTAAATTAGGATACAACATTTAGTGAATTTAAAGAAAGGATTATAGAAGAGCTCATCATGTTTTTGACAAAGGCATGTTTTTGTTGTCATCGCCTTAAATTAATGTTCCATGCACAATATTTTAAAGACCTTATTGAAGACTAATGCACACTTTTGGAATCAGAACATAGAAAAACTATATTATCTATATGTTTTGCATAAGAGGGAATGTGATTTCAATATAGATAATTTGCAATCGTATCCTTAAGATTTACCCAGCAACTAAAAGTGACTAAAAGAAATTTGAATCTTAGAATAAATGCTTCAATTACAAACTTCAGGTCTCTATTCCTAAGAGCAGGCATATTAGCAAATCAAAAGATACATCGCATCTATAGCTAGTAGCAATTTGCTTAAGGAATAAAACTAGGTGATTTAGGAAATTGTGTACACTGATTACCTCTGTCATAATTTGCACACCAAAAAACTTGACCATGAAGTATCGAAGTAGGGCATGCGCCTTCGGGTATCTTATCTGACAACACAATATCAACATATTTTTCCCATTCAACCATTGTTCAAGATTGACTTCTTTTTACTATACTTCTTCGCATACCGATCACATCCACTCTTATCTTCGGACTCACATGAATTTTCTCCAACGCCTCCACCATTCAACATTTGTTTCATTTCAGATGATTTTTCTCCACAAACTAATCCTTTCGACTTTCTTCCTCTTTGATATGTAATCCATACAGCAAGTGTGCTATTATCATCGCTAGAATTTACAGCCTTATCCGAACAGCTCCCTTGCTCCTCCTTCACAACAATCTCCGCCAAACTATTGCTATTACACCCATCAATTTCCTTTATCGGCTCCTTTTCAATAGAAGAATTCCAAGAATCAAGAAAACACTTATCTTCGGTACAAGATTCGACCTTTTCATAACTTCTTGAACACCCATTACCGAGTTTGCCCTTCTTGGCATTCACAGTTTGGTCCAAATTCATCAAAGCACGACAGCTTCTTGAGATCCTATGTGATCCATTCATGGCTAGATGCAACCTCAGAGCCAGTTCTTCATCCTTCACAACTGGATCAATCCCAACAGCCTCCAACGCCTCCTTCGCTCGCTCCGCCGCACACTTGGCGGCGTTGACTTTCTCCAAAGCCTTCACCTTTGCTTGGGCGGCTGGTTCCTTCTTCATCTTCGCCTCCATCATCAGATCCTCCAACAAAACCCTAGTACAAAGACTTCTAGGGTTTCTACTCCCAGATCTCGGGAGAGCGCAACAATCAACGCAGACAAAAGATTCGGGATTTAGACAAGAGGACGAAATATACCGTTGCTGGCTCGGGACGCAGCCGACGTGGATGCGGCAGGAGCATCGGCGGCAGTCAAGGAAGCGATCTGCGCCTTTAGAGAGATCAGAGAAGCAGTAGGAGCATTTGGCGGCGGATTTGATGAGGCGAAGGCACTGATCGCAGAGGAGCACGATGCGCCACTCGCTTTCCAAGGGGTGGAGGCTGGTTAGGGTTTGGGGCTTCGGAGGGAAGTGGCGGCCGCAGCTATGGCAATTGGAGAGAGATGGGAGGAGATCTTTGGTGTTCTTGAGCTTTTTAGGTTTTTGAGAGGGGGAATTGCGAGGAGACGAAGGAGGCGGCGTGTGGTCGTTAGTGTTGCTCTCGGATTCTCCTCCTCTTTCTTCTTCTTCCTCCTCCTCCGCTTTGTCCTCCGCCGCCATTAGAGAGATGTTAGGGTTTAAAAGTCTCTTGTTTGGGATTTAGGTTGAAAACCGCCGCAGCGGTTTACTTTATTTTTTAATTCCGGCGGTTACTGTTGGTTTTTGCTTATCAGTCCTACTCATAATGCTCGATATCGGTGACTCCCCATATCATGACATGTGGCAGATGACGTGTCCCAGAGCTTACGAGAAAGGATCAAGAACATTACGTTGGAAGATCACCACGGTCCTCCGACCCGAGGATGTTCCCGACCTTCGGTGGCCTTCCAGACCAACTCCAGCTCTCCTCCGAGCTATCATAGAACCAAGATGCATCGGCCTCCCGCTCGTTCCCGAGTCTCCCGCCGAGCTCATCTTCTTCGGTCTCACCGACCGACCCACAGCACCGATCATAGGCGCCTCCGCCACGGCTCCGTGAATTTCGCCAGGTGCGAGATATCCGCCGTCCATGATCCCGCGTTTCACGCCATCACGATCCCCCATCAACGAGCATGTCTCATCATTAATGGGGGATCCCGTCCATCACGCGGGCATGACGCCAGGGGCGTAACGGCCGGCGTGAATCTCACGCCCGCCTACCCATGGCTGCCACTATATAAACCCCTCTCTCAGACTACTCAGGTAAGCGAATTTTACCCCAATAGGCTGTTACTCTGCCAAAATACCCCGTCTAACTTGATCGTCGGAGGGTCCACGGTGGCACAACCATCCCGGGACTTCTTTGCAGGTAGATCGGCCTCAACCACACAAAACCCATTGAGATCCACACTCTCCAGGAGGCAACCCTCCAACTCAAACTCAGCCATCCATCAGCGCTCCCAGCAGATCAACGGAAGATAACATCTGAAGGAGATCCAGAGATCCATCAGTTGGCGCCGTCTATAGGAAACCTTAGTTCCACTCAACGAAAGTTCATCTTCCGATCTCGACTTCATGGCAAGCGGTCACCGCGACGATACAAGCACCAGCCGTCGGCCTCCCCGCAGTAGAGACGAGGGAGAATCCCCTCCTCCCCCGAACGCCATTCACGACCTATCTGCTCGGATAGATCGACTCGCATCAGTTGTGGACGCACTCGTCCGTGTCCAAACGATCGGGCAAGCTCCCCAGGTCGCCGCTCCCCCATCTCGGGACCTGGACCCCTACAGAGGGAAAGAAGACTCTGCCCGCATTGGCACGACCGAACACTGCCTCGCTATCTCCGGTGGCCGCAGATCCCCCGGGCCAACTTATTCAATGACCCGCTGGGCGCCGCAAGCCCAACATCGAGATCTCTCGCCAGAGCACCTCGCCCCGAAGCCCATAGCGCCCCGAGGCCCATCGCGCCCCTGTCCCTCCCGAGGAGGTGTCGGTCAGCTCGCCTGCGCCCAGGCATGACCGGCACCCCCTCCTTCGACGGGGTCACACGGACGGGACCCATCACGGTAGCTCGAAGCCCTCACCAAGAGGCCACCGAGCAGCTACCCTGCTCGGTCCATCCATGACTGGTAGTTCACTACCCACCGACGCCAAGGATCAAAGCCCTCACCAAGAGGCCACCAAGCAGCTACCCTGCTCGGTCCATCCTTGGCTGGTAATTTCTCACCACACGACGCCAAGGATCAAAAGCCCTCATCAAGAGGCCACCGGGCAGCAACCTTGCTCGGTCCATCCATGACTGGTAGTCCACTACGCACCGACGCCAAGGATCAAAGCCCTCACCAAGAGGCCACCGGGCAGCAACCCTGCTTGGTCTATCCATGGCTGGTAGTTCACTACCCACCGACGCCAAGGATCAAAGCCTTCACCAAGAGGCCACCGGGCAGCAACCCTGCTCGGTCTATCCATGGCTGGTAGTTCACTACCCACCGACGCCAAGGATCGAAGCCCTCACCAAGAGGCCACCAAGCAGCTACTCTGCTCGGTCCATCCATGGCTGGTAGTTCACTACCCACCGACGAAAAGGATCAAAGCCCTCACCAAGAGGCCACCGAGCAGCTACCCTGCTCGGTCTATCCTTGGCTGGTAATTTCTTACCCCACGACACCAAGGATCAAAAGCCCTCATCAAGAGGCCACCGGGCAGCAACCCTGCTCGGTCCATCCATGGTTGGTAGTTCACTACCCACCGACGCCGAGGATAAAAGCCCTCACCAAGAGGTCACCGAGCAGCTACCCTGCTTGGTCCATTCTCGGCTGGTAATTTCTTACCCCACGACGCCAAGGATCAAAAGCCCTCATCAAGAGGCAACCGAGCAGCTACCTTACTCGGTCCATCCTTAGCAAGCAACTCCTTGCCCACCGACGCCAAAGATCAAAGGCCTCATCAAGAGGCAACCGGGCACCAACCCTGTTCGGTCCGTCCATGGCTGGTAGTTCACTACCCATCGACGCCAAGGATTGAAGCCCTCACCAAGAGGCCACCGAGCAGCTACCCTGATCGGTCCATCCATGGCTGGTAGTCCACTGCCCACCGACGCCAAGGATCAAAGCCCTCACCAAGAGGCCACCGAGCAGCTACTCTGCTCGACCCATCCATGGCTGGTAGTCCACTACCCACCGACGCCAATGTTCCCCGCCGAAAGACGCGACCGGGACGTTGGGACATTGGGGCCTGAATTCCGAGGGCAGATGCTAATTGGTGCTATCCGTCCACCTCTCCGAAGATGCCAAGTTGATTTATGACACCATGTATCGAAGGTTTAGACGGATGCGGCCGATGTAGCAGACTTCGTCAGATCCCCCCTCGTTTGAGGGGTTTTTTATTGTAGGGACGCTCTTCTATGCGGGCGCAAGCCCCTGCAGTTAATTACACTACTGCATCGCGGTAACCACTTTCTCCTTCTCCAGATGGTCACTTCGTGTCGTGGGTGTTTGTTTTGTTTGTGGTTGCCCGTGGATTGTATACGGAGACTAATTTGTGTTGTCGCCCGTAGGGCGTGGATTATTCCAAACCCGTATTTTCTTAGATTTGGATTTGGGGATTGGGTTTAAGGATAACTAAGATCAACTTAAACGTTTGTTAAGGATACGTTAATCTAATTTTAGACTAAGATCAACTTAACGGGATCGTTTAGATCCAACAAGAGAGCATTTGGACTCAATTGTTTAGTTTAGGGACATTGCGGTCGCTCACCAGTTTAAGGACATAATGGTCCAATACCAGTTTAAGGACATAGTGGTCCAATGTTAGTTTAAAGACATCACGGTCGAGGTTAAGGACATCATAGTCCATGAGTTTAAAGACCTCACAGTCAAGGTTAAAGACATCATAGTCCGTGAGTTTAAAGACCTCACAGTCAAGGTTAAGGACATCATAGTCCGTGAGTTTAAATACCTCACAGTCAAGGTTAAGGACATCATAGTCCATGAAATGTATGGTTGTCAGGACCCGGCATCTCTCTGAAGACGTTGAAGGATTACAACACCAAATATCAGAGGAGTGAAGAGATGTACCCTTGAACCGAAGTGGATTGGGTGATCTATAGTCCAATTTAGAACTAAGATCAATTAATTAGATTATGAGCACATTGGCCCAGTTAAATCTGAATTGAGGACTTATGGCCCATTCTGGGCTAAGTCCAATTAAGTTTGAAATGTTGGCCTTTTGTTGGCCTGTTGAACTTTCATCTGGGTTCAGTTCCCCATTATTTTAGCAATGCTAAATAGGGTTTGGAGGCTCTGACAACATTTTGTCTTTGGCTGAGCACTAAACCCTTCATTATAGCTCTGGGCTTTACTCTGCATATCATATGAGCTGATCAATTTTGAGGTTTAATTGAAAAGGAGACTTGCCTCTGCAAAACTTAGCCAATTTGGGCTAAGCTGGTTTTAAAATAGTGTTAAACACTAGAGGACATCTGGCGGTCACGTGTCCTCACGTGATGTATTAAGTTTGAAATGTCTCTCCTCTATCATCTTCAATTATTACTGGAGGATCTTCGGCTGGAGAGTCCGGCTGGATCACCATGCCCACCATATCTTGGAATAGAAGGGCCATTTGTTTTATATTGGCCGCTTGTTCCGCGGCCTCTCTGTCCTTCTTCTCAAGCATTCTCCGAAGGAATTCAGCATCGGTTTCCTGCTTACGGCGCTGCTCCGAGGATGTCTCCGGGCTTGCTTTTGGTCCCGTAAGTGCGGCCATAGCTGTTAGCATTTCCTGGAGCTTTTGTTGTTGTTGCTCCTGGGCTTTAGTCACTGATCGCGTAAGCGGTCGATGACTTGTGGAAATTCGGCTATCCTCTTTTCCAGACGCCATATAGACGGTGTGCACCATCATGACCCCAAACTTAGGGTGTTTAGGCCTAGTGCCCTTGACATTTGTCGCAGACACGGGGATTTTCTCTGGCCTCCTCCTTTTGTGGGCGGTCGAAGTTGAGGGGGCCGTTGCAGCGGGCATCCAAGTAGATGACACTTTCTGTGGCTCAACAGGGTGGTCCTTTTCTCGCCGAAATTTTATCTTTTTCTGTCGGCGGGAGTAGTCTTGATCAACCACGGAGTCTTGGATCTGTCGCCAAACTTTGTAATTTTAGAGGACAGCCGCTGAGGGGGCTGCTCTAGCTTCACCTTTGTAGCATTCTCCATGTGTGGAGGAGATCTCTTCAGCACAGCAGTTGGAGAGTTTTTGCGCACCCTCCTTAGCGGTTCAAAACTGTTCCCAGTTGGAACAGCAGCATCGATTTCCACCGTTGGAGCCGGCGGAGTCAGTCCAGAAGGAGAGTTGCCCCCAGCCTTCCTTACTCGGCGCCAGTGACGACGGCGAGCCTGCCGTGCAGATGGTGTTGGTTCAGCTATAGGGATGACTTTGTCATGCCCCCTGTTCTGGTGAGGCGCTGCTGGTACCAGCTTATTGAAGACCGACGTCCGTTGAATGGGGACAGCCAACCTATCAAAAGAATACTTTCGCGCAGGGGGAGAGGTCTTGATGACTTCGTTTGGGGAGAAAGTCGGAACAGTCAGTCTAGCGAAGACCGATTCCTTGGCAAGAGAAGCCGCTTTGACGACTTCGGGAGCATGGATGGCTATCCTCTTTGGAATAACCCTTTCTGGTATCGCGGGCTTCTTCATGAGCCCGTTGGAGCTCTGGCCTAGTCTGTTAAAAACTGAGACAGTGGAGTTGGGAGACCCGTTGAGAGAGGCCGCAGTAGTAGCAAGACGATCGAAGACCGACTTTTTGGGAGCTTCTTGTGATGGTATAGGAGCATTGAAGCTCATCGGCGGGAGCATGGTCCCGAAGAATAGACCAGTGGTAGCCTGAGTCACTTGGTCCACCGGCATTGTAAACAAGGAGGCCGCTTGAGGGTCGTAGGTCACACCTCCAAATGAGGTGGAACGGGCGTTGCAGTTGCAGTTGGTGTAGGTTGAAGCTATTGATCTTCTGTTTTCTGCACGGAGCAAGACACCAAATCTCAGTATCTCGAATCCAGAGGCAACCATATCAAACCGCGATTCGTTCGCGAACAAGACACACAAAGTGTGGAGTGGAAAGAGGAAAAGGTCCCATCGGGCGTGCCAGAATCTGTTCCCCGCCGAAAGACGTGACCGGGACGTTGGGACGACGGGGCCTGAATTCCGAGGGCAGATGCTAATTGGTGCTATCCGTCCACCTCTCCGAAGATGCCAAGTTGATTTATGACACCATGTATCGAAGGTTTAGACGGATGCGGCCGATGTAGCAGACTTCGTCAGATTCCCCCTCGTTTGAGGGGTTTTTGATTGTGGGGACGCTCTTCCCTGCAGGCGCAAGCCTCTGCAGTTAATTACGCTACTGCATCACGGTAACCACTTTCTCCTTCTCCAGATGGTCACTTCGTGTTGTGGGTGTTTGTTTTGTTTGCGGTTGTCCGTGGATTGTATACGGAGACTAATTTGTGTTGTCGTCCGTAGGGCGTGGATTAGTCCAAACCCATATTTTCTTAGATTTGGATTTGGGGGCTGGGTTTAAGGATACGTTAGTCTCATTTGAGACTAAGATCAATTTAAACGTTTGTTAATGATACGTTAGTCTAATTTTAGACTAAGATCAACTTAACGGGATCGTTTAGATCCAACAAGAGAGCATCTGGACTCAATTGTTTAGTTTAGGGACATTGCGGTCGCTCACCAATTTAAGGACATAGTGGTCCAATACCAGTTTAAGGACATAGTGGTCCAATGTTAGTTTAAAGACATCATGGTCGAGGTTAAGGACATCATAGTCCATGAGTTTAAAGACCTCACAGTCAAGGTTAAGGACATCATAGTCCGTGAGTTTAAAGACCTCACAGTCAAGGTTAAGGACATCATAGTCCGTGAGTTTAAAAACCTCACAGTCAAGGTTAAGGACATCATAGTCCATGAAATGTATGGTTGTCAGGACCCGGCACCTCTCTGAAGACGTTGAAGGATTACAACGACAAATATCAGAGGAGTGAAGAGATGTACCCTTGAACCGAAATGGATTGGGTGATCTATAGTCCAATTTAGAACTAAGATCAATTAATTAGATTATGAGCTCATTGGCCCAGTTAAATCTGAATTGAGGACTTATGGCCAATTCTGGGCTAAGTCCAATTAAGTTTGAAATGTTGGCCCTTTGTTGGCCTGTTGAACTTTCATCTGGGTTCAGCTCCCCATTATTTTAGCAATGCTAAATAGGGGTTTGGAGGCTCTGACAACATTTTGTCTTTGGCTGAGCACTAAACCCTTCATTATATCTCTGGGCTTTACTCTGCATATCATATGAACTGATCAATTTTGAGGTTTAATTGAAGAGGAGACTTGCCTCTGGAAAACTTAGCCAATTTGGGCTAAGCTGGTTTTAAAATAGTGTTAAACACTAGAGGACATCTGGCGGTCACGTGTCCTCACGTGATGTATTTGAAACAGTGTGAAACACCGGAGACAAAATAGAAAGGAAGGGGTCACGTGAGGCGCTTGATGATGGGGCCAGACCTCCTTTATTTTATTATCAGAATATTCAAAATAAGTGTTAAACACTTTTAGTCTTCAGACCATCACGTGTTGGCACGTGATGGGTAACCATGTATTACTTGTCAAAGTGTTTATTAAGGGGTCGCGTGAGGACACGTGAGGGCGCCCAAAAATTGATTCTGCCTTTGGCTTTATTCCCTTTATTTTGAAGGTCACGTGAGAGCACGTGAGGCATTGCCTCCAAGTTTTTCTTTCTCATTTTGAGGGATCTGTTTTAGGGGTCACGTGGGGGCACGTGACCCAGTCTTGTTCTTTCTTTTCTGATCATTAAGAATGGGGGTCACGTGTTACCACGTGACTACGTTCTTTACATGCATGGAGAGCTTTGAGTCTCTTGTTTTAAGAATTAGATTCTTCGTAGGGTTAAACCCTAATTCTGTTTTAGAGGAATTAAATTCCTATGTATGTGGAAGAATTAAATTCTTATTTGGGAGAATTAAATTCTCATGTAGGGTTAAACCCTAGTTCTGTTTTGAGGAATTAAATTCCTATGAATTTGGGAGAATTAAATTCTCATGTAGGGTTAAACCCTAGTTTTATTTTGAGGAATTAAATTCCTATGAATTTGGGGGAATTAAATTTCTTAAACTTAAATTCTCCCTCTAAGTTTTAGATCTGCATGGCAGAATCTCCCCGATGAGAATTAAATTCTTAACCTGTGGGGAGATCTACTTCTGCAGACCCTCAACCAAAGGAAGAACTAAGTTCTTATTCAGAAGAGTTAAACTCTTATATTGAGAATTAAATTCTCTTTTGTTTTATGGAGCTTAGATCTCTTTCCCCTTTCTCACCTAGGGTTTCTTTTCTCTGAAAAAGAACTTCTTTTCTCTCTTGAGAATTAAATTCTTCTCTCTTTTTTCTCTCTGTAGTTGTTTTTCTCCAGAAAAATCAGAATTCCCTAGATCCCTTCTTTTTTTTTCTTGGCTCCTATTTATAGGAGAAAGAAAAGAATCAATTTGTTTAGTGAATATTTCATTGAAAGATTTTGGTTGTTTTTGTAACCAACATGATCTTTTAGATCACTCAGTGAATTTTATTCACCATTGGATTTTTAATCCAAAAGATATTTTATCTGTTATTCTTGGTGAATTTTAGGGAAATTTTTCCTTGTATAAAATCTTTCCATAAATTGGTGATTTTTAACCACCATTGGATTTTTATTCCAACGGTGCTCCATTTTACAGAACACCATACTTTTTGTTTGGAAAGATTTAAAGAAATATTTTTCCAGTTAGGGTTTTTGATTTCCCTTAATTATAATTTAATTCTATTATTTCAGAGATCTTAGGATCCCATCACGTGTTGACACGTGACCCCCTCGATAAAGCATTTAACCAGAATTTAATTCTGTTATTTCAAAGAACTCAGGAATTATCACGTGTCAGCACGTGACCCTTGGTCACGTGTGGGCACGTGATGCTCTATTGGGATTTTTCCTATTATTTTATTATACTTTTTAACTCTATTTAATGAGTTTAGAGGCCTATCACGTGTTGGCACGTGACCCCATTGTTTAGAATTTAATTCTTATTATTTCAGAGGGTTTAAGAGCCCATCACGTGTCGGCACGTGACCCTACCGATTAATTATTTAATTAGAATTTAATTCTATTAATTCAATGAGCTTAGGAACCCATTACGTGTCTGCATGTGACCTTTGGTCACGTGTGGACACGTGATCCCCCATTGGGTATTCATGATTGTTTTATTATACTTTTAATTTTCTTCAGTGGGTTTTCAAAGGCCTATCACGTGATGGCACGTGACCCCATTTAATTATTTATTTTATTCAGTGCCTATAGGCTTTGCCTGTAAATGGTCACGTGATGCCCGGTCACGTGTGGGCACGTGATGCCTCAGTCATGTGTGGGCACGTGACGCCTCATAAGTTTTGATCCCGGATGAATTATGAGGCCCATAATATATCAAATCGAAAGATTTTTCGAGACGCTTTCGATACCATAAGAATTTAGTTGTTTCTCATCCGGGAGTTTGTCAAAATACAGCCCGGAAAATACTGGTTCGCATTTTCTTAAGCGTATCGCTGCCATTTTATACCTTAGGCTCTTTGCGCAGAAATTTTTAGCGGGAACAAATGCCCCCCACTACTTTGCCTACGTAAGTATGTACGTGGGTGAAGTAGTGCAGAGTTATGCCTGGCCATAGAATTGAGGGCTTAGGAGAAAAATTTTAGGGTCCTTGTAGCCTAAGACTTTTTCATCTTCATGAGCTGTAAGGGTCTCAAGAAGGTTTTTTCTCCCTACAGGTCAAGAGGATCCCGCAGGTGTATTTTCTCCTTAGGGGTCGTGAAGAATCCTAAGTGTGTTTTCTCTTGAGAGTCGTAAGGATCTCACAAGAGAATTTTCTCCCTTACCAGTCGAGATGACTCGTAAGTGATTGTTTCCCTCCTTGTTGATGTTTGACTTCGGGGAATGTAGCCCATGGATAGTCCATCTTGACCTCTTTGTAGGGCAGTGATGGCTTAGGAGATAGGTTTAGGATCTGTCACCTAAGACTTTTCAACTTTATGAGCTATGAGGGTCTCATAAAGACTTTTCTCTCTACGAGTCGAGAGGATCCCGTAGGTGTATTTTCTCCTTGGGGGTCGTGAGACTCCTAAGTGTGTGTTTTCTCTTGAGAGTCGTAAGGATCTCACAAGAGAATTTTTCCCTCTTACAAGTTGAGAGGACTTGTAAGTGGTTGTTTCCCTCTTTGTCGATGTTCGATTTCGGAGAGTGTGACCAGTGAATAGTATGCAAGAGTCCATCTTGGACTGACTTGCAGGGCCCCAGTGCTTAGGAAACAGGTTTTTTAATCCTCATTGCCTGAGGCTTTGCCTTACGAGTCGAGACGAATCGAGAAGTTCTCGCAAGGATGTCCTAACGTCACAGTTAACCTCTGCTCTTTACGACAAAGGTCCGTTAGGGTCTGTGGTACTAGGATTTTGTCCGCCGTACCGTCGCGTTGGCTGATGTATTCCTCGATAGACAATCTTGCTGTTCGAGCAGCCTTGCGACCATTGTGTCTCTGATCCCTTCGGGGGCTGGACAAGACGTCTTCAAGCAATCTTCCTAGGCAGTTTGACCGTCGGAAGAGCAAGCGTTAGGAATTTTGCCATGCCGCTTTTTACTTGAGGTTAGGCTCAGTTTGGGGAGCCCCGATGAGTCATAACCACTCCGCGCTGGTGTGGGATGATCTCCGATAGTCTCTCAGGTTTTATATGAGTTGCCGTCAAGACCCTGAAGCTAGGAATTTGGCCTTTGCTTCGTTTGCGGGCATTGCGTCTGCTGTATCGAGACGAATGTCGCGGTTGTCTCTAGGTTGTTGGTGAACCGTTGAGGCTTGGAACTAGGGATTTTATCGTGGCTCCGTTGTTTGATTGTCGCGTCTGAACCCTGCTGGAGGAAGAACGCTGGGGTGACATCTCGTCTGCTGTATCGAGACGAACGTCGAGGTGGTGACCATTCCGCGCTGGTGTGGGATGATCTCCGATAGTCTTTCAGGTTTTATATGAGTTACCGTCAAGACCCTGAAGCTAGGAATTTGGCCTTTGCTTCGTTTGCTTTGGCGCGTCCGAATCCTGTTGGAGGAAGGGCGCTGTAGTGACATCTCATCTGCTGTATCGAGACGAACGTCAAGGTGGTGACCACTCCGCGCTGATGTGGGATGATCTCCGACAGTCTTTCAGGTTTTATATGAGTTACCGTCAAGACCCTGAAGCTAGGAGTATGGCCTTCGCTTCGTTTGCTTTGGCGTGTCCGAATCCTGTTGGAGGAAGGACGCTGTAGTGACATCTCGTCTGCTGTATCGAGACGAACGTCGAGGTGGTGACCACTCCGCGCTGATGTGGGATGATCTCCGATAGTCTTTTAGGTTTTATATGAGTTACCGTCAAGACCTTGAAGCTAGGAATTTGGCCTTCGCTTCATTTGTTCTGACGCGTCCGAATCCTGTTGGAGGAAGGGCACTGTAGTGACATCTCATTTGTTGTATCGAGCGTCGAGGTTGTGGTGGGATTTTGCCATCACTCCGCTTTGTTTCAACCGTGAGGTCTTTTGTTGACGTTGCGTCCACATCCTGCTGGACTGCTGAGGAAAGCCGTTGGTGATCTCTCGTCTGCTGTATCGAGACGAATGCTGAGGTGGAGCTAAGATTTTGTCGTCGCTCCGCTTTGTTTCGACCGTGAGGTCTTTTGTTGACGTTGCATCTGCATTCTGCTGGACTGCGAAGGAACGCCGTCGTTGACATCTCGTCTGCTGTATCGAGACGAATGCTGAGGTGGTCTCTAGGTTGTCTGTAAACCGTCGAGATTTAGAACTAGGGACTCTGCCGTGGCTCCGTTGTTTTGGCCCTAGGGTGACATTGCGTCTGCTGTAATGAGATGAATGCTGAGGTGAAGCTAGGATTTTGCCATCACTCCGCTTTGTTTTGACCGTGAGGTCCTTCATTGACGTTGCGTCTGCATCCTGCTGAGGGAAAAAACGCTGGGGTAACATCACGTCTGCTGTATCGAGACGAACGTCGAGGTGGAGCTGGGATTTTGTCGTCGCTTCGCTTTGTTTCGACCGTGAGGTCTTTCGTTGACGTTGCATCTGCATCCTGCCGGACTGCGAAGGAACGCCGTTGTGGGTCTTCAGGCAGTAGATGCGGCCGTCGAGACTTGGCTCTTCTTCTGATGGAGCCTGGTGGGAAGGTATGGTTCCCTTTTTGTTTGTGCCCATGAATTGTATACAGGGATCGACGTGATCTCACCTGTAGGGCAAAAGTTTCATTTTATATATTTTTCTTTCCGTGATGCTCTATCATTTCAGCTTTTATATCGCGAAGGTTGCGATTACCCAATCATTTCGGCTATTTTTTTGCGGTGCCCAATCATTTCGGGTATTGTTTTTACTTTTACTCGCTGCTATTTTATTGCGAGTTGCCCAATCATTTCGGCTATGTTGCATGCATACCCTTTTACTTGCTGATTTTGTTTGCAAGTTGCCCCATCATTTCGGCTATTTCGTATGCATGTGTGGCTCGCTGGCTTTTTGCCATGAGTTTTGGGATTTGACACCGATTTCGGCTTCAGCATCGCTGCAACTGGGATATTGCCAGGAGCGAATCATCATTTGCCTCTGTCGATGTCGAGCAAAGGTGGCTTAGCGAACAGGGTTAGGATCCTGTCGACTAAGGCTTTTAACTTTACGAGCCGTAAGGGTCTCATAAAGGTATTTCTCCCTACAAGTCGTGAGGATCTCGTAGGTGCGTTTTCTCCTTAAGAATCGTGAGGATTCCTAAGTGTGTGGTTTCTTATAAGTCGTAAGGATCTTATAAGAGTATTTTCTCCTTATAAGTTGTTTGCTGTGTAAACATATCCCTAGTCCCGGATGGGGCTCTGTTAGGGAAATGTTTATTCGCGCCCGTGGATTGTATACAAGGGTCAATACTGAACCGCTTGTAGGGCAGCATTGGGGGTTGTGATGGCTGCTTAAGAACAGGTTCAGATCTCTGTAGCTTAAGGCTTTTGAATCCTATGAGCCGTGAGGGTCTCATAGAAGGGTTCTCCTTACGAGTCGTGAGGATCTCGCAAGTGTAATTTCTCCTTAGGAATCGTGGGGATCCCCAAGTGTGTTGTTCCCCTGTGAGTCGTAAGGATCTCACGCAGGTGGTTTCTCCTTACAGGGTCGAGAGGACCTTGCAAGTGTCTTTTAACGAGGTTGTGCCATTTCGGGTTTTCACAAAAACTCGCCGGTAGCCCTGCTGTTTTTACTCACGGAGCCCTTTCGGGTTTTCATCCGTGCCCATCTTGCTTATGGACGTACCGTTTTTTTTTTTTTAAAAAAACACCACGTCAGCCTGGAGATGGCACGGGTTTGTAGTAGTTTAATGACGTTTCGGTCAATTGCAAGTTTTAGGACATTACGGTCCATCGTTAGTTTAACGACGTTTCGGTCTGTTGTTTCCATATTTGAGGCGAATTTCTAGTTTACGGACTTTTCGGTCCATGGGGCTTTCTCTATGAAAGAACACGATGCCCCCGGCATGTCCATCTTTTTCAGAGCATGTGGTTGTGGCGGGTTCACCTTCCAGTTTTCGGACAGTGCGAACTTGTCCTGTTGATACTTGTCTTCAACCCAATTTTTGAAGACGTAGCAATCTTCGATCGGATGGCCTAATACTCGGTGGTAGGGGCAGTAACTGGGATCGTTGACATCGTTCAGTTGCAGTGGGTGCCTCGACTCCGGTGGAGTGATGAGCCTGTTGCGCACTGCTAGTTTGAACAGTCTCCTTGTTTTATCCCGGGGAAACGAGTAAGGACGTCTCAACTTCTCATCGAGGGATTGCCGCTTGTTTCTTTTGCGAACAACGGGTCTCGAGCCACTCGTTTGTTGTTGAGCGTTGGCGACGAAGGTTGCTTTCCCTTTGCCCTTTTCATTCCAAGGCTCCGTCTTTGAGGAGGAAGGCCTATGGCCCATCTGGTCCATTTGGGCCAGCTTGTCAATCAAGACCTGGAAGGTGGTCGGCTTGAAGAATATCATGAATTGGGATATGGTCGCCTGCGGATCGAGGGTTCCCACAAACATGCCTACTGCAGGAGCCTCTTCTATGCGCTGTTCGCACTTCGACCATAGGTTGCGCTACCGAATTGCATACTGAACCCATGTCTCCCCCGGCTTCATTCGGGCATTGATCAATGTCGTGATTGGGGTGCGTTCGCTAGCGCTTGCGAAACGCTGAGTGAATAGCAGCTCCATCTCTGCAAATGTCTTGACAGAGTCATTTGGGAGTTCGGAATACCACTCGAATGCTGTTTCCGACAAGCTGCCAACGAATTGGCGAAGCAGTAGCTTATTGTCACCTCCGGTGTTGTCGCACAAGGCTCTGAATTGAGCGACGTGCTGGTGCGGATTTCCCGTCCCCTTGTATACATGAAATTTGGGGATCGTATATCCCGGCGGGTACTTTATTTGGTCGTACCAACCCGGATAGGATCGTCCAGTCTTAATAATTTGCCCAGCCGTTTCATTCGCCTGATGAACTCGTATCTGTTGAGCGATGTAATCATCCAGGGTAGCTTTGGAGATTGTCTCCTCCTTGGCCGTTGACAGAGCCGGCAGAGGATTTGATGTCTCTCCTCTATCATCTTCAATTATTACTGGAGGATCTTCGGCTGGAGAGTCCGGCTGGATCACCATGCCCATCATATCTTGGAATAGAAGGGCCATTTGTTTTATATTGGCCGCTTGTTCCGCGGCCTCTCTGTCCTTCTTCTCAAGCATTCTCCGAAGGAATTCAGCATCGGTTTCCTGCTTACGGCGCTGCTCCGAGGATGTCTCCGGGCTTGCTTTTGGTCCCGTAAGTGCGGCCATAGCTGTTAGCATTTCCTGGAGCTTTTGTTGTTGTTGCTCCTGGGCTTTAGTCACTGATCGCGTAAGCGGTCGATGACTTGTGGAAATTCGGCTATCCTCTTTTCCAGACGCCATATAGACGGTGTGCACCATCATGACCCCAAACTTAGGGTGTTTAGGCCTAATGCCCTTGACATTTGTCGCAGACACGGGGATTTTCTCTGGCCTCCTCCTTTTGTGGGCGGTCGAAGTTGAGGGGGCCGTTGCAGCGGGCATCCAAGTAGATGACACTTTCTGTGGCTCAACAGGGTGGTCCTTTTCTCGCCGAAATTTTATCTTTTTCTGTCGGCGGGAGTAGTCTTGATCAACCACGGAGTCTTGGATCTGTCGCCAAACTTTGTAATTTTAGAGGACAGCCGCTGAGGGGGCTGCTCTAGCTTCACCTTTGTAGCATTCTCCATGTGTGGAGGAGATCTCTTCAGCACAGCAGTTGGAGAGTTTTTGCGCACCCTCCTTAGCGGTTCAAAACTGTTCCCAGTTGGAACAGCAGCATCGATTTCCACCGTTGGAGCCGGCGGAGTCAGTCCAGAAGGAGAGTTGCCCCCAGCCTTCCTTACTCGGCGCCAGTGACGACGGCGAGCCTGCCGTGCAGATGGTGTTGGTTCAGCTATAGGGATGATTTTATCATGCCCCCTGTTCTGGTGAGGCGCTGCTGGTACCAGCTTATTGAAGACCGACGTCCGTTGAATGGGGACAGCCAACCTATCAAAAGAATACTTTCGCGCAGGGGGAGAGGTCTTGATGACTTCGTTTGGGGAGAAAGTCGGAACAGTCAGTCTAGCGAAGACCGATTCCTTGGCAAGAGAAGCCGCTTTGACGACTTCGGGAGCATGGATGGCTATCCTCTTTGGAATAACCCTTTCTGGTATCGCGGGCTTCTTCATGAGTCCGTTGGAGCTCTGGCCTAGTCTGTTAAAAACTGAGACAGTGGAGTTGGGAGACCCGTTGAGAGAGGCCGCAGTAGTAGCAAGACGATCGAAGACCGACTTCTTGGGAGCTTCTTGTGATGGTATAGGAGCATTGAAGCTCATCGGCGGGAGCATGGTCCCGAAGAATAGACCAGTGGTAGCCTGAGTCACTTGGTCCACCGGCATTGTAAACAGGGAGGCCGCTTGAGGGTCGTAGGTCACACCTCCAAATGAGGTGGAACGGGCGTTGCAGTTGTAGTTGGTGTAGGTTGAAGCCATTGATCTTCTGTTTTCTGCACGGAGCAAGACACCAAATCTCAGTATCTCGAATCCAGAGGCAACCATATCAAACCGCGATTCGTTCGCGAACAAGACACACGAAGTGTGGAGTGGAAAGAGGAAAAGGTCCCATCGGGCGTGCCAGAATCTGTTCCCCGCCGAAAGACGTGACCGGGACGTTGGGACGACGGGGCCTGAATTCCGAGGGCAGATGCTAATTGGTGCTATCCGTCCACCTCTCCGAAGATGCCAAGTTGATTTATGACACCATGTATCGAAGGTTTAGACGGATGCGGCCGATGTAGCAGACTTCGTCAGATTCCCCCTCGTTTGAGGGGTTTTTGATTGTGGGGACGCTCTTTCCTGCAGGCGCAAGCCTCTGCAGTTAATTACGCTACCGCATCGCGGTAACCACTTTCTCCTTCTCCAGATGGTCACTTCGTGTTGTGGGTGTTTGTTTTGTTTGCGGTTGTCCGTGGATTGTATACGGAGACTAATTTGTGTTGTCGTCCGTAGGGCGTGGATTAGTCCAAACCCGTATTTTCTTAGATTTGGATTTGGGGGTTGGGTTTAAGGATACGTTAGTCTCATTTGAGACTAAGATCAATTTAAACGTTTGTTAATGATACGTTAGTCTAATTTTAGACTAAGATCAACTTAACGGGATCGTTTAGATCCAACAAGAGAGCATCTGGACTCAATTGTTTAGTTTAGGGACATTGCGGTCGCTCACCAGTTTAAGGACATAGTGGTCCAATACCAGTTTAAGGACATAGTGGTCCAATGTTAGTTTAAAGACATCATGGTCGAGGTTAAGGACATCATAGTCCATGAGTTTAAAGACCTCACAGTCAAGGTTAAGGACATCATAGTCCGTGAGTTTAAAGACCTCACAGTCAAGGTTAAGGACATCATAGTCCGTGAGTTTAAAAACCTCACAGTCAAGGTTAAGGACATCATAGTCCATGAAATGTATGGTTGTCAGGACCCGGCACCTCTCTGAAGACGTTGAAGGATTACAACGACAAATATCAGAGGAGTGAAGAGATGTACCCTTGAACCGAAATGGATTGGGTGATCTATAGTCCAATTTAGAACTAAGATCAATTAATTAGATTATGAGCTCATTGGCCCAGTTAAATCTGAATTGAGGACTTATGGCCAATTCTGGGCTAAGTCCAATTAAGTTTGAAATGTTGGCCCTTTGTTGGCCTGTTGAACTTTCATCTGGGTTCAGCTCCCCATTATTTTAGCAATGCTAAATAGGGGTTTGGAGGCTCTGACAACATTTTGTCTTTGGCTGAGCACTAAACCCTTCATTATATCTCTGGGCTTTACTCTGCATATCATATGAACTGATCAATTTTGAGGTTTAATTGAAGAGGAGACTTGCCTCTGGAAAACTTAGCCAATTTGGGCTAAGCTGGTTTTAAAATAGTGTTAAACACTAGAGGACATCTGGCGGTCACGTGTCCTCACGTGATGTATTTGAAACAGTGTTAAACACCGGAGACAAAATAGAAAGGAAGGGGTCACGTGAGGCGCTTGATGATGGGGCCAGACCTCCTTTATTTTATTATCAGAATATTCAAAATAAGTGTTAAACACTTTTAGTCTTCAGACCATCACGTGTTGGCACGTGATGGGTAACCATGTATTACTTGTCAAAGTGTTTATTAAGGGGTCGCGTGAGGACACGTGAGGGCGCCCAAAAATTGATTCTGCCTTTGGCTTTATTCCCTTTATTTTGAAGGTCACGTGGGAGCACGTGAGGCATTGCCTCCAAGTTTTTCTTTCTCATTTTGAGGGATCTGTTTTAGGGGTCACGTGGGGGCACGTGACCCAGTCTTGTTCTTTCTTTTCTGATCATTAAGAATGGGGGTCACGTGTTACCACGTGACTACGTTCTTTACATGCATGGAGAGCTTTGAGTCTCTTGTTTTAAGAATTAGATTCTTCGTAGGGTTAAACCCTAATTCTGTTTTAGAGGAATTAAATTCCTATGTATGTGGAAGAATTAAATTCTTATTTAGGAGAATTAAATTCTCATGTAGGGTTAAACCCTAGTTCTGTTTTGAGGAATTAAATTCCTATGAATTTGGGAGAATTAAATTCTCATGTAGGGTTAAACCCTAGTTTTATTTTGAGGAATTAAATTCCTATGAATTTGGGGGAATTAAATTTCTTAAACTTAAATTCTCCCTCTAAGTTTTAGATCTGCATGGCAGAATCTCCCCGATGAGAATTAAATTCTCAACCTGTGGGGAGATCTGCTTCTGCAGACCTGTTCCCCTCCGAAAGACGGCGCGACGGACGTCTTGCCTGAAATTCGGGGCAGATGCTAATAGGTGCTATCCGTCCACCTCTCCGAAGATGCTAAGTTGATTTATGGCACCGTGTATCGAAGGTTTAAACGGATGCGGCCGATGTAGTAGACTTCGTCAGATTCCCCCTCGTTTGAGGGGTTTTTGATTGTGGGGTCGCTCTTCCCTGCTGGCGCAAGCCCCTGCAGTTAATTACGCTACCGCATCGCGGTAACAACTTTCTCCTTCTCCAGCTGGTCACTTCGTGTCGTGGGTGTTTGTTTTGTTTGTGGTTGCCCGTGGATTGTATACGGAGACTAATTTATGTCGTCGCCCGTAGGACGTGGATTAATCCAAATCCGTATTTTCTTATATTTGGTTTTGGGGTTTTGGTTTGAGAATACGTTAGCCATATTTGAGGCTAAGATCAATTTAAACGTTTGTTAAGGATACGTTAGTCTAGTTTGAGACTAAAATCAACTTAACGGGATCGTTTAGATCCGACAAAAGAGCGTTTGGGCTCTATTGTTCCAGTTTAGGGACATAGTGGTCCATCGAATGTATGGCCGTCAGGACCCATCACCTCTCTGACGACGTTGAAGGATTACAACGGCAGATGTCAGAGGAGTTCAGAGATGTACCCTTGAACCAAAGTTGGTTGGGAGATCTATAGTCCAATTTGGGACTAAAGTCTGTTTTGAAAGTTTTGGTTTTAGGACGCGTTAGCCATATTTGAGGCTAAGATCAACTTAAACGTTTGTTAAGGATACGTTAGCCTAATTTGAGACTAAGATCGACTTAACATGATCATTTAGATCCGACAAAAGAGCATTTGGGCTCTATTGTTCTAGTTTAGGGACATAGTGGTCCAATACCAGTTTAGGGACATGGTGGTCCAATACCAGTTTAAGGACATAGTGGTCCATCATTCCCATTTTGGGAACAAATGTTAGTTTAAGGACGCATTAGTCCATGAGTTTAAGGACCCTACAGTCCGTATTAATGTGTGGTTGTTGGGACCCGTCACCTCTCTGAAGACGTTGAAGGATTACAACGACAAATATCAGAGGAGTTCAGAGATGTACCCTTGAACCAATGAGTTGGTTGAAAGAGCAGATGTGCTCAGTTCAAGATGATTTGAGAACTTATGGCCAGTTTGGGCTAAGTCCAATTATGTTTGAAATATTGGCCTTTTGGGCCATTAGACATTTGTCTGGGTTCAGCCCCTCGTCATTCAGCAGTGTTAAACAGAGGTTTGGGGGCTCTGACAACATTTTGTCTTTGATTTCCTCAATTTTGAGATTCATTTGGAGGAGGGACTTTTGCCTCTGGAAAATTAGCCAATTTGGCTAAAAGTAGTGTTAAACACTTAGAGAACAACAGTGTTAAACACTGGAGATAGAACTCTCAAATTAGTGTTAAACACTAAAGACAATCAGTGTTAAACACTGAAAATATAATCTTTAATTTAGTGTTAAACACTAGAAATAATCAGTGTTAAAAACTGGAAATATAATCCCCAAATTAGTGTTAAACACTAAAGACAGAGGGGTCACGTGTGGACACGTGAGAGCGCCCAAAGGGGGGGACCAGATCCCTTTTGTTTTATCCTCAAATCTGCGAATAAGTGTTAAACACTTTTATTTTTATTTTAGAACATCACGTGTTGGCACGTGATGGGGATCTGTGCGCCAATTGTTAAAGCATTTGCTGAGGGGTCACGTGATAACACGTGAGAGCGCCCAAAGCTTTCATTTCCTTTGCTTTTTCTTTCTGCGTTTTGGGAGTCACGTGGGAGCACGTGAGGCATTGCCTCAAAGCTTTCCTCCTTCTCATTTCTGGGGATCTCTTCAGAGGTCACGTGGGGACACGTGACCTTGGTCTTTTGCATGCATGGAGATCTTTCAAGTCTCTTTTTTAAGAATTAAATTCTCTGTAGGGTTAAACCCTAATTTTTGTTTTGGAGGAATTAATTCCTATTATGAAAAAATTAAATTCTTATTTAGGGTAAAACCCTAATTATGATTCTGTAGGAATTAAATTCCAATTAGTTTGGGAGAATTAAATTCCTATAGAGGGTTAAACCCTAGTTTTGTTTTAGGAGAATTAAATTCTCAAAACTCAATTCCCCTTCTAAGTTTAGGATCTGTATGGCAGGATCTCGACCCGATGAGAATTAAATTCTCAACTTACGAGGAGATGTGCTCTGTGCAGATCTTTAACCAGAAGAAGAACTAAGTTCTTTTTTGTATAAGAGTTAAACTCTTAGATTGAGAATTAAATTCTCTTTTTAAAGTTTCAATTCCCTTTCCTTTCTCACCTAGGGTTTTTTTTGTTGAGAATTAAATTCTCCTTTCTTTTCTTCCCTCTTGAGAATTAGATTCTCCTCTCTCTGTTTTTCTCTCCAAAAAGGTCCCTCCTCTTCTTTTCTTGGCTCCTATTTATAGGAGAAGGAAAAGAATCAATTTGTTCAGCAAATCTCTCATTGAAAGATTTGATTTGTTTTCGTATTTAATATAAGCCTTTAGATCATTCAGTGAATTTTATTCACCGTTGGATTTTAAATCCAAAAGATATTCTGTTTGTTATTTCGGTGAGATTTAGGGAGATCTTTCCTTATTTGAGATTTTTCCATAAATTGGTGATATTTAATCACCCTTGGATCTTTAATCCAACGGTCCCCATAATCCTTTTCCATTTGGAAAGATTTAGAAGCTTTTAGAATTTAATTCTATTAACTGTAAGGCTTTCAAAGCCAGTCACGTGCTGACACGTGACCCTTGGTCACGTGTGAGCACATGACCCCCAATTGAGTTCTTTAACGACTGCTTGTTTATGTTGTTGTTTTAACCATCACGTGTCAGCACATGACCATTGGCCACGTGTGAGCACGTGATACCTCGTTGAGGTATTTTTTCTGACTTTTAGGATTAAATTCTTTTAAGCTGTAAGGCTTTCAAAGCCTGTTACGTGCTGGCACGTGACCCTCAATTGAGTTATTTTTCAGCAGTTTGTTTTCGCCTCTGTTCGATAAAGTTTTAACAATCACGTGTTTACACGTGATCATTGATCACGTATGAGCACGTGATACCTCATTGAGGTAATTCCTGATTTTTAATCAGGGAACAGTGCATAGCATATTTGCTCATAACTTTTGATCCCGGATGAATTATGAAGCCCATAATATATCAAATCGAAAGGGTTTTTAGAGATGCTTTCGACACCATCAGAATTTAACAATTCCTCCTTTGTGAGTTTATCAAAATACAGGCCGGAAGATACTGGTTCGCATTTCCTTAAGCGAATCGTTGCCATTTGATACCTTGGACTCTTCTGCGCAGAAATTTTTGGCGGGAACAAGACCCTCAACCAAAGGAAGAACTAAGTTCTTATTCAGAAGAGTTAAACTCTTATATTAAGAATTAAATTCTCTTTTGTTTTATGGATCTTAGATCTCTTTCCCCTTTCTCACTTAGGGTTTCTTTTCTCTGAAAAGGACTTCTTTTCTCTTTTGAGAATTAAATTCTCCTCTCTTTTTTCTCTCTGTTGTTGTTTTTCTCCAGAAAAATCAGAATTCCCCAGATCCCTTCTCTTTTCTTCTTGGCTCCTATTTATAGGAGAAAGAAAAGAATCAATTTGTTTAGTGAATATTTCATTGAAAGATTTTGGTTGTTTTTGTAACCAACATGATCTTTTAGATCACTCAGTGAATTTTATTCACCATTGGATTTTTAATCCAAAAGATATTTTATCTGTTATTCTTGGTGAATTTTAGGGAAATCTTTCCTTGTATAAAATCTTTCCATAAATTGGTGATTTTTAATCACCATTGGATTTTTAATCCAACGGTGCTCCATTTTACAGAACACCATCCTTTTTGTTTGGAAAGATTTAAAGAAATATTTTTCCAGTTAGGGTTTTTGATTTCCCTTAATTATAATTTAATTCTATTATTTCAGAGATCTTAGGATCCCATCACGTGTTGACACGTGACCCCCTCGATAAAGCATTTAATCAGAATTTAATTCTGTTGTTTCAAAGAACTCAGGAATTATCACGTGTCAGCACGTGACCCTTGGTCACGTGTGGGCACGTGATGCCCCATTGGGATTTTTCCTGTTGTTTTATTATACTTTTTAACTCTATTTAATGAGTTTAGAGGCCTATCACGTGTTGGCACGTGACCCCATTGTTTAGAATTTAATTCTTATTGTTTCAGAGGGTTTAAGAGCCCATCACGTGTCGGCACGTGACCCCACCGATTAATTATTTAATTAGAATTTAATTCTATTAATTCAAAGAGCTTAGGAACCCATTACGTGTCTGCACGTGACCTTTGGTCACGTGTGGACATGTGATCCCCCATTGGGTATTCATGATTGTTTTATTACACTTTTAATTTTCTTCAGTGGGTTTTCAAAGGCCTATCACGTGATGGCACGTGACCCCATTTAATTATTTATTTTATTCAGTGCCTACATGCTTTTCCTGTAAATGGTCACGTGTGGGCACGTGATGCCCGGTCACGTGTGGGCACGTGATGCTTCAGTCACGTGTGGGCACGTGATGCCTCATAACTTTTGATCCCGGATGAATTATGAGGCCCATAATATATCAAATCGAAGGATTTTTCAAGACGCTTTCATTACCATTAGAATTTAGCTGTTTCTCATTTGGTAGTTTGTCAAAATACAGCCCAAAAAATACTGGTTCGCATTTTCTTAAGCGTATCGCTGCCATTTGATACCTTAGGCTCTTTGCGCAGAAATTTTTGGCGGGAACAGCCAAGGATCAAAGCCCTCACCAAGAGGCCACCGGACAGCAACCCTGCTTGGTCTATCCATGGCTGGTAGTTCACTACCCACCGACGCCAAGGATCGAAGCCTTCATCAAGAGGCCACCGAGCAGCTACCCTGCTCGGTCCATCCATGGCTGGTAGTTCACTACCCACCGACGCCAAGGATCAAAGTCCTCACCAAGAGGCCACCGAGCAGCTAGCCTGCTCAGTCCATCCTTGGCTGGTAATTTCTTACACCACGACGTTGTTGGGGTCAAAATTTGCACCCTGGTTGACCAAGTCAAAGTCAAGGTCAACCCCAAGCCAGGTGGCCCTAAGCCCAGGTCAAGCGGGCCCATGCCTAAGTCGAACCCGCGGCCAGCTCCCCATGCCGAAATAAAAAATCATGTAATAAATAATTTTGATGTAATTTTTTTTTGCATGAATGTAAGAAAATGAGCATAAAGCCAAATTTCTGTAAAGCCCATGGCTTATGTGCAAAAAGAAATAGCACATGAGACCTGAGATGGGCAAAATGCCATTTTGTAAAGCCCAATGAGCTATATGTAAATGTGTAAGCCTATAAAAAGGCAACATGATGAAGAATAAAGAATATACTTTTCATTTCTCTAAAACTCTAGGGTTTGTGCCTCCTTCTCCTTCCTTAAGATTCTAAATCTTCTCCTTTCCTTTGATTTAAATCAAGAGTTTTACTCTTCCTTTTCAAAAACTAAATAGTTTTTCACCATAAAACCCACAAAGGGGAGCTCAGATTTTCCATTAGATCTCAAAAAGGGGAGACTTTTAAGTCTCACTCTTTTTCTCCAAGATCCAGCCGATCAAGAGGAGGAAGAAGGAGACCCATCTCCAAAAATCCAACATTGGACAAAATCCCAGTCAATAGAAGATCTAAGACTCAAGAGAGAAGAACCTCTGAAGATTTTTAGGGAGTTCAACTCCAAGGCCCAAATCCTCAAAAGAGTTTAATTCCTAATCCAGATCCTTAGGAGTTTGACTCCAAATCTAAATCTTTTGGAGTTTAACTCCACTCAAAATCCTCTTTAGGAGTTTAACTCTCATTTCTGGGGGGAGGGTGTAAAAACACCTTCCTTTCGCTAGCATCCAAAGCGCTAACGCCCGAGCGCCCATGTGCCGGGCACGTGAGGCACTAGCGCCCCGAGTGCTAGCGCCCGAGCGCCCAAATCGCTAGCGTCCAAGCGCCCAAAGCGCTAGCGCTTGAGCGCCCACGTGCCGGGCAAGTCAGGCGCTAGCACCCAGAAAGATTGCGCCCGAGCGCCCACGTGCCGGGCACGTAAGGCGCTTGCGCCCAAAGCGCCAGCGCCCGAGCGCCTACGTGCCGGGCACATGAGGCGCTAGCGCCAGCGCCTGCGTGCTAGGCGCGCGAGGTGCTAGCACCCACGCGTCCTTTAGACGCCATTTTCCTCCCATTTTACACACTCCATACTAAAAATACCTCCCCGTTCGAAAAAATTTCTAACGGGGCGCTGCCCCGCACCCCGCAAGGGGGCTGCTAGCCTCCTTGACCCCTAGCCTGCTATCCAGATAGCGGGATCCCCTTAAAAACTCTGCGGGGCCACCGATATATCCAAAACCCCTTCAAAACACAACACTGCACATTGAGTTCGCATGACCAGTTTAACCCGTCAATCGGAGGTTCTCTCGCTCCAAATGCGAGGGGTAATTAACGGCAGCTTAGTCCGCGGCTGCCGGAGATTCAGATCCCCACAATCAATAAACCCCAGCCTACCCTAGGCAGGGGGAATCTGTAATGCGCCTGACGAGCGCACGCGTATTCCCATCTCAATGGGGTGACGAAAAACACCCTACAGGTTCTGGTACGCCCGGTGGGACCAATCTCTCCTCCCATATTTCGGGTTAAACGTTCATGTGAACTCAATCAATATATATATCTATATTTATACTAAAATAATGCTCTTCCATGCAGGCCTTCAAGCAATCACTTTTCAACAATATCTCCAAGGACGATCTCAGCTCTCAGCACGGCTCCCATCTCCTACACAATGAAGATGGACGCCAGGACGGTTCTTCCGGCTAGTCTTGGGCGACAGTGGGAGGAGCCACCACTACCATTTGGCTCTATTCTATTCGTGCCAGCTAACTCCATCCCTGCTCCTCAAGCCCCAGTGACTGATAAACCAGCCTCAAAGGGGAAAAGGCCGAATGTCATGGTCGCGAGGGCACTTCAGCCTAAGCGCAAGTCCATCCCCGAACGACTCTCCATTGCCTCAGCTGGGGGAAAGGCCACCAACACCAACAAAGCAACAGGGCGTCTCGAGCAAGCTCCGGCGGTGCCCCTGACAACCGCTCGATCGGGTATCTTTTCTAAGCTCCCCACCAGATGACCGCCACGTCGTTAAACTGGAAATAGATGACCACCACGTCGTTAAACTGGAAACCGATGACCTCTAAGTCGTTAAACTGGAAATCGATGACCACCACGTCGTTAAACTAGAAACAGATGATCACCAAGTCGTTAAACTGGAAACCGACTGGAAACATATGACCTCTGAGTCGTCAAACTGGAAACCTGTCACGTCCCGAAAGTACGGAATATGACCGGCACTTAAACTACAAACGTCTCAAGGCGTACGTATTCTAACTAAGCCGAAAACCTAAAAATCCAAACCAAGAAAAGTAGTAGAGTGTAGGAAAAACCATTTTAAATCAACAGTTTACAACATATGCCGAAATATGCATTTTAAATCACAAGTCTTTTTCTTAAAAATTTCGGCAAAGTTTCCTTTATAAAAACTGACCCCAAACAGATACAAAACCTGATAAGCATATATAATGAAAAATGCATCCCCAAGCGGGAGCTAGCTCTTCGTCAATCGACGGTCACAACCACGCAAGCAATAATATACAACGCCTAAAGGCGAGGATCACAACAGAAAATGAATCTCAACAGCCAGAAACCCAGAGAAATGTAACGCGCGACTCTAAGGTCAAAAGAATAACATCACTGGTCTCTATCTGAAATAAATACATGTTTGGTTGATGGAACTTCTAGATACAACTGAAATATAATATACAATGTATAATGATGGGTACGATACAAATAAACCCACCTACTAGCAAGTCACACGAAAGAAGCAGTGCCAGCAAAGCCGTAATGAAACCTGTACGGCAAAAACCTGCAAGAAACTGGGGCACAACGGGGGTGAGTTGCCAACTCGTGAGTAGAAAAATATCTACGAACAGAAATCGCATGTATGACGCAATCCTAAGCCATACGATCATAATATAATCCTCAAATATATAACCAACAGCCTATAACAATGACTAGAGTAAATATCTAACCCAAGTGTAATCCCATGTGCCCGTGTCAGTGGCTCAGGTAGCAATGTATCATATGGATGATGTATGAGTGCATGAAACAGAATGCATGTACTGAAGAAAACTGCTTTCATAATTTAGTGAGATTTCTGTATTTTTAAAATGAGGTATCATAAATGAAATCAGCATAAACAGTGCCTAGCATCGACACAAAACAAGTATCCCAATATCTCAATATCTCTGTGTCGCAATCTCTGTACCTCAATATCTCAAAATCTCAATATCTAGGGCGCCGTCAGTCCATACCGGCCCCTACCATCCATCTCAAGACCATGACGGTATCCTCCAGATATTCGAAGCGTCGGGTAAAATCACCGGTCGGTGGTGCTCCCCTACTAGGCTCAACGCCATCTCCTGCGATCTTCTTGCCCTAGGGTACCGCATCGGGCCCACCATGTACCCGAAACGGTTCATCCGCCTCCTCGAATCGGGTCTCAAAATCCATCAGCAAACTCATGGTGGACGACACATACATCATGGGAAAACCGCACTTTTTATTTAAAAAGAGAGAAAAGAAGCTTATATAAGTCTTGCAGTTTTCCCCCAAATCCAGAAAATCTCATGGAAATCCAAATCCAAATCATCAATAGCATGTAAAACCATGAATATAGGCATGAGAATCCATGAATGCGGCATAACAATGAATACAGTATGCATGAAGTGATAAGTAATAACTACCATGTCTAAGCTGGCATATAAGGCAAGTATACTAATATCATGTCAAACTACTAGCTAACAAGCTGAACAAGCAATAATATTCTCTAAGTGTACGTGACATGACAATTACCGATAAAGATGTCTGTGCGCAGGAAAATAAGTGTACGTGGTACATACGCATCATCGGTAATGGTGCTGGTGTCCTAACAGTATGATATCAATAATGGAATATGAATCACAATAAGTATGCGATGCGGAGCAACAATAGTAATGTGCGGGAGCTGAATAATAAACACAATGATAGCTAAACTGCATCTAATGTCATAAGAGTCATATAGCTACACCAACTATAGGGCTGAACTAATAGGCTAACTGAAGGTAAGGGAAACCGCCTAACCTCTGAGTCGACACACACACACACACATACATACACATATATGTTAGTCAGTGATCCTGCCTCGATAATATCACAACCGATACCATATCTATAATCAATTATTCCCAAGTCAAGAGTGCGGATCAAACATAAAAATATAGCTCATACGTAAATCCGTTGTACGGCATCCCAAATCCGGGTACGGGTCGATATCAGATTCATCATATCATTTAGCTAGTATCCTCTTTATCAAAGGTCACAATTCGGGTACTGACCTACGTCTAGTACAATACTAATATCATCAATCCATCATGATCTGGCTACTGATCGACAGTCTCGTATAAATCGATATCATCAGCACATATCATCACAAAGGAGTATATATCGCCTAATGCGGCCTATCATAAATATCTTGTCATATCATATCATATCATATCCCGTAACGCAATCACATGTCGATCATTTTATATGTATAACTATTCATATGGTATCGTCGTCCAAGATCCACTATAACATCAGGACGTATCTCAAGTACGAATCCTGCCATATCACCGATATCATAATCTCAACTCAAATATCATCGAATCATCTCAATCCCAAGTATCATCCTCAAGTCCGTGTGTGAACACATAGTCCTATACCCATGTGAACACATAACTAAATAGAATCCCATAAGCACATATGAAATAAGGATGTATGCAAGTATGTATGTGTGTGTGTATGTGTAGTGCAACCACTACTCTAGGGTTTCGTGACATTTCACCAATCCAACACGCCAATATCCATCCTAAACGTCATCATTAATCCCGAATAACATATAATAATTGTTGGTGTGTATATGCATCCGTATACATCACCACGAACTGCAGGGGTGCTATACACCATCCACCCGACTTCTCCCCGTAGATATAAATCTACTCACCTTGCTTTTCGTGTTCCAATACCGATGTCGCCATCTCAATCTTCAACGCCTCGACGTCACGTGGGGTACCTACAAGGATATCACAAACGCTAAAGCACATGAAATCACATCGGAAACCAAAACGGTACACGCTACGCCCATAGGTAAAAACCTATAGCCTCGCGTGCAAACACAACCAATAATCCTTTGCCGTTGGCGTTCAAACGCCACCCGACAGAAACGAATCAACAAATACCAAAACCCATGTTAAAACAAGTCGTAAATCATGCGCCAACTCAAGAAAATCAATCCATATTTTACCCTGATTGGAATCAGACAAAACTGCACATACCTAGGGTCAAGTTTATAGGGTATAGGGCTACAGAACCAAAACGAGCACCAAAACCCCTGCTCTGGCCGCAAATTGCGGCCAGGGGGATTAAATCTGCGGCCTGGGGAATGAGGTGGGGGCTAGGGTTTTGTGGGGTGGTTCCAGGGTGCCTGCACGGCATACTGCCAAGTCAATTTTACTTTAGGGGTCCCGGGGTGAAAGCAGATTCTAGAAAGGTCACAAAGTCGACAAGCTAAATTACGCCAAGTCGAACAAATCTGGTATATTGGAGAAATCTGGGACAAATCTTGGGTTAACTGGTCTCAAACACGCCTAATAAGGCTACACTAACAATCAAAACCATCACTTGGTCAAGTCTCACTCAAATTTACCTAAAACTAGCACTAACTCATATGATAACACTAAACTAAACTAGATAACCATAACTTGGCAAGATAGGAGTTGAGTTAAGGGGTTATACCTCTAGAGATCCAAGATGAAGGAGAAGAGAAGAAGGAGAAGTGTGTTGGTGCTGCCGAAGTGCTGCAGCTGTGCTGCTGCTACAGCTTCAAGTGCTGCTGTTGCTGCTGTTCTGGGCTGAAGCTGCTTGCAATGTGCTGATGCTGTTGTTTTGGTGTGAGATTGTTGTTGCTTTTGTGGTGAAGTGTGAGAGTGAGAGGGAGAGATGTGAGTGAGATGAGAGGGTGAAAGATGTGTAAAAGTTTTGAAATGAAATGGAGGGTGACATAACCCTAGAGCCACCACTGTCTCTCTCTTAATAAATGCTTGCATGCTCAAGCCATCATGGCTCTCTCTCTCTCACCACAAGTCAACCCCCATCCTAATCATCTTTAAACAAAAATAAAACCCTTAATTAAACCCAATTGGTTTAACCAAAAGGTTAACCCATCATGGTTGGCTAAACATGGTTAACCCACCATGCTCATTTAAACATGGTAACCCTAGACTTAACCCAAGTTAACATGCACATGTGTGTGCAGTCGAGATAAAATTCCAGTAAAATATTCATAAAACCAGATAAAATATTTAAAAGCCGTTTTGGTAAACTTTTTACCAAAACCCCCACATTAACACACAATAACCACAAAACACAAACTCAGGTGTTACAAAACCGATGACTTCTAAGTCGTTAAACTGGAAATAGATGACCACTAAGTCATTAAACCGGAAACAGTAGACCTCTACGTCTTTAAACTGGAAACAAATGACCTCTAAGTCGTTAAACCCTCACCAAGAGGCCACCGGGCAGCAACCATGCTCGGTCTATCCATAGCTGGTAGTTCACTACCCACCGACGCCAAGGATCAAAGCCCTCACCAAGAGGCCACCGGGCAGCAATCTTGCTCGGTCTATCCATGGCTGGTAGTTCACTACCCACTGACGCCAAGGATCGAAGCCCTCACCAAGAGGCCATCGAGCAGCTGCCCTGCTCGGTCCATCCATGGCTGATAGTTCATTACCCACCGACACCAAGGATCAAAGCCCTCACCAAGAGGCCACCGAGCAGCTACCCTGCTCAGTCCATCCTTGGCTGGTAATTTCTTACACCACGACGCCAAGGATCAAAAGCCCTCATCAAGAGGCCACCGGGCAGCAACCCTGCTCGGTCCATCCATGGCTGGTAGTTCACTACCCACCGACGCCAAGGATCAAAACCCTCACCAAGAGGCCACCGAGCAGCTACCCTGCACGGTCCATCCTCGGCTGGTAATTTCTTATCCCACGACGCCAAGGATCAAAAGCCCTTATCAAGAGGCAACCGAGCAGCTACCCTGCTCGGTCCATCATTAGCAGGCAACTCCTTGCCCAACGACGCCAAGGATCAAAGCCCTCATCAAGAGGCCACCGAGCAGCTTCACTGCTCAACTTCCTCCACGTCTTTACTAAGTGATCTCCATCTCGACTTCGGGGCCATGGAGATACCGACCTTTCACCGGTCTTTGCACACTTGGCAAATGGTCGAATTCAACTCGACGTGCGATCGCTAGATGAAAAACCGACCTAACGTGAAAGCAGTACCGCGCAAACAAAATGTTTACCACAAACAAAGGAAAAATGCACACGCAAAGAACACTGCAAAAAGATTTTTTATTCATAAGAAATCGGAAGTCTTTACAGAGTTATTATGGGCTCCCCAGCCTTACAAAAACGCCCGGAGGCTTACAAAATTTTTAGCGCAAAGAAAATAAGGAGGCGAGGAAGTTCAGGCCTCAGGGCTGGGGAGAACATCGATGAGCTGTGCTTCCACTGCGACAACCGGGGTGGAATCTTGAAGGTCTGCACCTACAGCGGGAGCCTCGGCGCCAGTGGCCGGGACGACCGACTTATCCCCAACGCTCCCACCAGGGGCCTCTCCCCCTGTAGCGTCTCCGGGGGCATTCCCCTGCGCCCCATCCTCGAGAGGGTACTCACCCCGGAGCTCGCCGTCAGGGAACTCCAGCATCAGGGCCATGACGGCGTCGAGGGCGTCATGCCAAATGACGGTAGCGACTCTAGCGTGTTCGGTGTAATACTGATCCGACTTCTTGTAGCTCTCCACCGCCTTTGAAGCTCGGAGCTCGGCACGCCTCGTTCCCTCCTTCGCCGCCTCGTTCTCCCTCCGAAGGGTGTTCGCCGGCTTCTTCAGGGTGACAAAAAGCACCCTGGAATCTTCTAACTTGGCCACAGAGGCTCGAGCAGCCTTTCGGTACTTGGCGATCTCCCGATCCTCGGCAGCGACCCTCTCCAGCGCCGCCTCCAGCTCCAGCCTTGAGCTCTCCTCCCGCGAGGAGAACTCGCCCGCGGCCCGCATTGTCGGGGCAATTTCCTCGTCCTCCATGTTGACGACGAGGGCGATGTGCTGGAGGACCTAAAGAAAATAGAGGAGGGTTAAAAAGAAAAGGGGGCACCCAATCTCGCGATAAAAAATGCTGAATGAAAAGCCGAGTGGGGTGCGAACACTAACCTGCACGGCCTCTTGAGCTATGGCCACCATTTGGGCCCGGAGGGTCCCCCGAGGGATTCTGCCCCCCGGCCGACCTTTCCATCTCTGAGAGCAGGTTGTCGGTGACGAAAATCCCCGAGGGCACCTCAAAGCGAAGATCCCCATCGTCCATGAGGATCGGGGAAGCCGGGGAACGGGGCGCCGTCCTATGAAACATCTTGAGGAGCGACGCAGGGGAACCAGTCTCACCCCCCACCTCTGGAGCCCAGGGCTCTTGCTCCCGAGCACGTTTTTGGCTCAGCGCGTGGCTGGACTCCGGGGCCTGGGGCGCGCTTGAGTGCCTGGATGGAGCGGCCGCTGGTGGAGCCGGAGCCGACGACGGGCGAGAAGGGCCGGCGCCTCCGGCCTTCTTCCCCTTCTTCTGTTCGATCAGGGCTGCCCGGAATTTGCCTAGGTTCATGGGTTCTGCATAAGACCAAAGTATAAAGGAGTCAGCAATGCCAGAAAAAGTGAAAGCATACACAAGTCTAAACAGGTCGCCAAAAAACTCCTAACTTACCCGCGAACTGGGTGAGGCTGAGCCCGACCCAACTGAGGGCCCGCTCAGACAACAACACATCAGCCTGGGGGAGGGGCCCTACTCCGACACCGCCACTGCGTCGGGATCATTTAACCGCCCCGCCCGCGGGCAGGTGGTCCTGTGCCACCGGATGGGCACAGACCAATTCTCACCCTCGGGCGGCCCAACAAACAAAAACTTCTTCCATTCATGAATGGGAGAATGTACTATGACGACCCCTAACCCGGCTACACCTCCCCGGTGTTTTCTAAATGAGATGTACACCCAGCTCGGCTCGCCCCGACGAGTGCCGGGGTGGTTTTTGTAGCAAATAGAAGAAACGAGAAGGCTCCGGCTGAAAGGGATTAGACGCAATTTCAACCGGACCAGGAACCCAAGGAGAATCCTCCAAGAGTTCGGCACTAACTGGCCCGGGGCTAACCCAAAACAATTCAACGCTGCACTCACCTCTGGGGAGAAGGGCAGGCGCATCCCGGCCCAAAAGGCTTCCAGGTACAAGGCAATCTCCTTACCCCATACCTGGTCTGCCCTCTCCCCCTCCTCGGCCAGACGAACCGAGTAGCTGGGAAGAATGTGGAAACGAGTCCGGATGGTGGCATGCTCATCCGCATGCCTCAGCGTGGATGACGCGCTGAGAGCATCCATGACCTGCGCTCTGGGGACCATCCCCGTCGCACGACCCCGGGAAGCATGACTAACCCTGACTTTCCGGGGGGACTCCGACTCAGACGAGGAAGAAGCAGAGGAAGAAGAAGAAGAGGAAGCTGCAGAAGACTCCCTAGACTTTACCCGGACTATTTCTACAGACTCCTCGGTAGAAGACATCTAACCTGATCAAAGGGATGTGTCATCGGGAGAGAAAACGCAAGGAATCCAACTTGAGGAGGAGCGCCGAGCTAACACAACTAGGGACGAGGAAATTATGGAGAGGTATAGGCCCTGAGGGGGATCCCACCTCTATTTATAGCTGCCGACGTACACATCCTACGGCTTCGATCGCCTCCCGCCAAAACAACGCTTCGCAACCAACGACCGACAAAATTCCACCTGTCGCACCCACATTGGGTGCGTCCCATCGGGCGCAGGAACACCTGCGGCCCGTCTGGTCAGCCAACCAGTGCCAGACACGTGGGCCGTCGCTTCGACGAACATACGCACAAACCGGCGCTTCCACTTTAATGCGAGATCTCTCCCCTGATCCGCTGACGCCATCAAGAAAATACGACTAATTGCCCGGGAATACGCACCGACGATATCTTCAAGTAAGAGCTCACCCCGGGTGACCGGTCAGACCACTCTCGACCCGACCCAGGAATAGGTCAAGACGAGAGTGGGGGGACTAATGATGATGCTCGATATCGGTGACTCCCCATATCATGACACGTGGCAGATGACGTGTCCCAGAGCTTACGAGAAAAGATCAAGAACGTTACGTTGGAAGCACACCCTGGTCTTCCGACCCGAGGATGTTCCCGACCTTCGGTGGCCTTCCAGACCACCCCCCAGCTCACCTTCGAGCTATCACAGAACCAAGATGCCTTGGCCTCCTGCTCGTTCCCGAGCCTCCCGCCGAGCTCATCTTCTTCAGTCTCACCGACCGACCCACAGCACCGATCACAGGCGCCTCCGCCACGGCTCTGCGAATCTCGCCAGGCGCGAGATATCCATCGCCCATGATCCCGCGTTTCACACCATCACGATCCCCCATTAACGAGCATGTCTCGTCATTAATGGAGGATCCCGCCCATCACGCGGGCGTGACACCAGGGGCGTAACGGCCGGCATGAATCTCACGCCCGCCCGCCCATGGCTGCCACTATATAAACCTTTCTCTCAGACGACTCAGGTAAGTGAATTTTACCCCAATAGGCCGTTACTCTGCCAAAATACCCCGTCTAACTTGATCGTCGGATGGTCCATGGTGGCACAACCACCCTGGGACTTCTTTGCAGGTAGATCGGCCTCAACCACACAAAACCCATTGAGATCCACATTCTCCAGGAGGCAACCCTTCAACTCAATCTCAGCCATCCATCAGCGCTCGCAGCAGATCAATGGGAGATAACATCTGAAGGAGATCCATAGATCTATCACCTCATTCAGAAATAAGTTGACGGCCTGGTTGGGAATGGAGTTCAACTTTTATGAACTGTTGTTTCGTAAAATTAGCAAAAGTTAACTCCAAAATGCTAAATTTGGCCAATCATTTTGGAGTTAAGACGACCGTAAAATTTCAGCCTAAAACTGTAGTTATCTTAACTCCAATCTGATAAAAGTTTACTAAACTCCACTTTTAGAGTTTGGCGTTTGCAAACCATGGTTTGCATGTCACGTACATCCACTTTAATTAAAATAAACCATGGTTATCCTAACTCTGTATCCAAACATGGCATTAGCATTTCAAAACCCAAAAGGGGGATGAAGTCTACCGTAGCTGGATTGAATCCCAATCTGATTACAAAACCAATACGAGTGCAGCTCTATTGATCTCTTTCTAAACACAACTCCACTTAACATAATTCAGATTTATTATTTTTGTTGTTATTGTAGAGATCTTCAAATCTTTTAACTGATATACTCGTTCCCCGTGTTAGATTCTCATTCTCGTAGAAATTCGTTTAATTATAATCGTCGGAAAAGAAGAAGAAAGACATATTTGCCATCACCAACTCCATTCACCTTCAACTCTATTGTGCTTTACCAATGAGCAATATCTCAGTTGGTATAGGCACTTCCCCTCTTGGGAAGAGTGCGAGGTTCGAACCCCAGAATGAGAAGTGACCACAAATTAATGCTTTCGGGTAAATTCATGGATCCAATGAATACGTGTGTTGAGTGCTTGTGTGTGATGTGCATGGGTGTGTTGTGTGCATAGGTTAGGTCTTACAGGCCGGTGGAAAAAAAAGATATTATGCTTTTGAAGCTGAATTCGCACTCTTACACATAATTTAGATTTTTTTTGAAGGACCTTCAAAAGTTTAAACTGATTTAGATTGTTCTTGGATTTCCATACAAACTTGTTAAACTATGACCGGGTGGAGATTAAATACGAGTGTTTTTGTGGTCTTCGACTCCATTCAACATCAACTCCTCTCTTTATAAGAATATTAATATACAGTGCTCTCTCTCAATATCGTTCTCTTCCTTGCTCTTTTCTTAACCCTATATTGCTTTTATATCCCTTACAGCCACATGGTCCACATCAACCATCACATATGGTTTCAAATATTAAGACAGCTTAGACATCCTCTTCCATACGAACCGTCATTAACTCCTCCCATAATTCACCCACCTCCGTCTTTACCTTGTCCCGTAATTCACCCAAGTCATTTTTCATCATCCTCATGATCCGTCCTCATCCCGTAATTCACCCATGTCGTTTTTCATCGTCCTCATGATACGTTCATCATCCCATAATTTTTCATTGTCACATTTTTCATCCCTAACAAAGATGAACATGCATGTTCTAACAAAAGGCAAGTCCCCATGTGTCCTATGTCCTTCCGTCAATCACATTCCATAACATATGCGCTATCCCTTTCCCTTATCAGCTTTTCATTTAATTATTCTCCTAAACCATCTTGTAATTAAAGAAGCAATTTTAATAAGGGTAAATTATTGAAAAATCCCGTCCCAAGTAAAACATGTCAAAAAGTCCCTTGGCTTTTTAAACATGTTAAAAAACTTTTATTCCAAGAAAAGGGTGGATAGGAATATGCTCCCAATATATGCAACAACCGCAAATTTTGTATTCTTTCCTTTTAAAATTCTTTTCGTTAGTAAAATCTTGTATTTGAATCAAATAGATAAATGTTAATATTCTTGTAATTTAAATGCAAGATAATTAATAGCCCTTACTGGTTACCCGCTTGCATTGCCTATGTCATAAGTTGTGTGTTCGATTTCCTGTGTTTGAAATATTTTGTAGCTATTTTTGGATGAAAAATCATGCAAAGAGATCTCTTGAATTTTTAAATGGTTAGCATAATTTTTAAATGAACAGAGGGATTTAAAAATATTATTTTGAAATAATTTTCTAAGGTTTATTTGAAAAGGAATATTTATAAAAAGAATTATTTTTTAGAAACATTATTATAGAGTGAGGAAATGAATAAATTAGAATTTTATGTGATTTTTCAATATTTTTCTAGTCTTTTAATATATTTTAAATAATTTTTATAAGAAGAAAAAATATATTTAAATTAATTCCGAATTTAAAAGAAAATAATATTTTAAAATTTTCTAGAATTTGTTTTCAATGTAAATTTTTATTAATGTTTGAAGAAAAAGATTTTATTAGATCTTATAATAGTTAAAAACGTGTTTAAACTATACTTAAAATTATTTTATTTGTTTTTATTTTATACTGTTTTTATTTGTTTTTAACAAATAAAGTAATAGATTTTAATTGTCTTTAATTTAATTTTTTTTATTTGTTTAACTCTTTATAAACCGTTGGATCTACTCTTATACTGTCTTAACCCTTGACCCCTAGATGCCTAATCCTTATTTCTTTATATAAATCTTAACCTCCCCAAATCCTAATACCATCTTTTCTTCGGAGTCGTCTTCTCTAATCCAAAATCTTCACCTTGCTCCGTCCTCTTTCCCCTACTATAAATATATCAAGAAGTAGTAATTCTAATGCATGCATGGAAGGACATTGATGATAGAATCTCGCCAACGTGTGCCACCGTTTCAATCAAATCGAGACGATCTTGATTCCAGTTTCTAAGGAAGATCATTGATCTTCCTTAGTTGTAAGTTCCTCACTTCCCCTTTCGTTTTAATTATTTTGTAGCAAATTTTAATATTAAAATCATTTATCACATAAGAAAATTATGGTTACAGAATTTTAAATTACTTAAAAGTGATATAATAATAATAGTGAGCGTTCATGTGCATATATTTATTAGCAATGCTGATAATTTAATATGTTATATATGTTTATAAGATTCTTATATGTCATATTGGTTTTACAATTTCAGTTCTGTTATGTTAGATATAATATACTGTAATGTGTACCTTTTAAGAATAGCAATTGTATCACATGTTTTACTTCATTAAATAGAACGGTTTTATGCACATTGTTTCTCTTAATAAGTTTAGTTGGTAGGGTTGGTTATCATATCATTGTGCTGTAGAATCATATTCATTTATTTAAGTATATGGCTTAGTATTTTAGCAACGGTTAGCTTGGTAGTTTTGTTTATCAGGTAGTGTTAAATACTCCATTAGATACTTATAAATTGTTTTGGTTTTATAATGATATTTAATTATAGCATATTATTATTATCATATTTCATAATTAATTACTTGTATATTCGTATGTTAATGTTTTCCTTATGTTTCAAAATCCGTTTTTATTTACATGCTAAAATTGTTTTACCCTTGAATTCAGTATACTTCTCACCAGGAACTCGATCGAGACAAACTCAGTCTTGTTATTCACACGACTCTCTGAAATATGACTTATTTCTTGTGTAAGATTTCCAAATTCTAAACCAAAACTATTGATTTCTGCATGCGAACTTGTGCTTGGTTTCTGGCCTTAAGCCGAACTACTATTGCATACTTGTTACATATATGGAGACTTAGAATTCTATATAAGACTTAACCTGTATTATTAGGAGTCCCATAACTAACTCATGAATGGGCCCGTATTTCCTGACCTCTGGATGATAGTCTTGGGTCTGTGAGTACTCCTGCGGTAGATTATACTATCTTGACCTGAACCTAACATGAACCACTTGAATATCTTGAATATCATGAATCTCGTGAATATCGTGAATCTAATGAATATCTTGAATCTCGTGAATCTCAGGAATATGACATGTACACTATTTATTGGATATATATATATCACGGGAATGGGTAGCTCGAAAATGGGGGTATTTATGTGTAACGGAGGATCATATCTTGTTTCTCGTGGTACTCGGAAAAAAAAGGCACATTGCATTATCTAAATATATATGTTTGTATGTATGTATGTATGTATGTATGTATACATATATGTGTGTGTGTGTGTGTGTGTGTGTGTGTGTGTGTGTATTGAATCTCGTGTTGCTGTTGTTCCGTGGCATTATGGAATATTCTGGTTACATAATAAACCCCCCACAATCGAGCCTATATTTTTATCTATATTTATACTTGTACCTATACTTATGCTTATATTTATACTTGTACTTAAACTTAAACTTACTCTTATAGTAAATAGCACTGAAATACCGAATATCATGATACTCTAGTTACCTTGCACTGATTAATACGTGTTACTTATTTGACATGCATATTACAGTTTACTGTACACAGTTATTCTCATGCTTATTAATATGTATACCATGTTTCGTGTCAAATATTGTTTAAATGATTACATCGATACACTATAATTTAACTAGCATACCAAAAATTATTCTACACTATATTCTTGTTGGTATGACATAATACTTTACTAAACCAATTTATTATCAAATAATTCTAAAATAACATATACCTTACATATTTTTATAATCATGAATCTTTGGACCTTATTACTTTTTGATGATGTTAATAGCAACCCTATACATATTGTTATTCTTAAATTAAAAAACTTTATTATTTCTATTTTCTATAAATTAAGCAAATATTATTATTATGTTACATTTGTTCCAACTGATTGAAACCATGTATTAAACCTATTATATTATAAACATTAATAACTAAATTAATTGTAGCCAAAATATCATGTTTCATTGTAAATATTGTTAATATAAAAAAATATTATTTTCTAAAAAAATGGGGACTTACCAAACTTTAATTCGTTGACGGCATTCCTGTTTTCATGTTTTCTTTTCTTGGGAATATCGTCAGATGACTTTGAGACAGGTGACGAGGCTAGGTATGAGGTGGTACCAACCGAGAACGGTCAATATCTTTTAAGTCGGGCCGAGCACTGGTTTTCATTTTCAGTAAGCATGTTTTTTGTTCAAAGCTATCTTTCATTCCTAGTTTCTTGAATTCCCGAACTGTGTTCAGCTATCGATTTTGGGACTAATATAAATATTGTTGGATATTTTATAAGTTTAAAATTCTTGTACTATAATTTTCTTTACTGCTTTTATAGACGCTTAGCGTATTCATGTCGAGAAAGAGTGCTTCTCGATATGAATATGTTGCGGGCTTGTCGCTATCGTTTCTTATTTTTGGGAAGCGGGACATGGCAATATACTCAAATTAAAAAATCTAAACTATCTTGGAAATGCAAACCACAATTGAATAGCAAAGTAAAGGATGAATCAATAGAAATAAATGGTTAAACTAATCACAATTGTGCATAATAAGTAATCAAGTAAGAACAATTGCAAGAATGAGCAATTAGAGCATATAGGGAATAAGTATGCAAATTCTATCTATGAATATAAAGCAAGTGCAAGAGAGAGATAGAAATTGTAAACGCAAATACACATGGTTTTAGAGAGGTTCGAGAGATCCTCTACTCCTCTTTCTTTAGAGGCATGAGACGGTTCCACTAAACACGTCTCCACCGAGACTTTCACGTTGCGCATAGGCAACTTCTTACACCACGTCTCCACCGAGACTTTCACGTTACGCACACGCAACTTCTTACACCATGTCTCCACCGAGACCACCACATTGCACACTTGCGGCCTTTCACAATCACGTCTCCATCGCGACTACAAATTCTCCTTCCTTACAAAGGCTCCCTTACACTCACGAATTCTCACACAAATAAAGAAAAACTTCTCTCACTCAACTCTCTTACAAAGACACTCTAGCACTCCAGAGTTCTCACACAAAGGAAGAAGAGGTAAAAGAGTTTCTCTCAATCTCACTTCTAATACTCTACAAAGTATGAATAATCAATTTGAGCTCTTGAATGTGTGAGAGTGAAAAATAGATAATCAAATCAAAACTCAATCAAATTCTCACAAGAGATAAGATTTTTCTTTTCAAATCACTCAAGAATAAGCAAGTGAAAATCTGTGAGTGAATAGTGCCAAAAATCCAAAACAAAAGTCTATTTATAGCCCCAAAGAAAAACTAGCCGTTATGGATCAAAATCAACATTAAACAGTATCTATAGACGTCTGAAGAAGGTTTGGGAAGACGTATGTGCCTTTATAAAAATAAATAACCCAACGGCTATATAACGACTATATTTTTCAAAACATTTTATATCTAGACGTCTGAAGTAAAAATAGGCAGGCGTCTGAAGTAGAATTTTTTTGGCCAAAACAATATATCAGACGTCTGTCCCGATAAACTGCAGACGTATATGTTCCTCACTGAAAAGTACAGAGCAAAAACCAGACATCTGAAGTCCAAATGGGCAAACGTCTGAAGTTTAAAAATATCATTTGAAACTCTTAATCAGACGTCTGGTCCATTGACCTTCAGACGTTAGTCTCACCTCAATTTTGAAAACATATTTGATATTTCAGATATCAACAGTACCCAGACATTTTAGGTCAAAAAGGAAGACGTTTGGTGAAGCACAAAACTGAAAGTTTGGTTTTTAACAAATAGAAAACTTCGAAATCCGAAAAACCCAAGTTTATGCAATGTAAATAGTTTGTGCATGCAAGTGTGAGTGTTCAAAGCTCTAATTGATATAAGCCATATTGTATAGAGTACTTACATAGAATTCTATGTCGATATCGCATTTCTTTGAAATCTTCGAAACTTCGACATGAGCTCTTGAAACTAGGCGCTTGATCTTCAAATGTATTAACATTGATCTTCATCGCCACTCACAAGCATCTTGAACTCTTGACTTTGATCTTCAACTTGAACTTCTCGGACTTCGACGCTTCAATAATTGGACTTTGGCTTCTAGCTTATCGAAGCTATTCGTAGCTTGAATTCTTGAACTCTTGTTTTTCGGCTACGTAGCTTGAACTCATGAAGCTCGATATGCCAGTTGAGAAGCTCTCGTCCATATCCTCCAACCTTCAATAGATTTGTCGTTTACGCTCAATATCTTCCATCCTCCATCGTATGCTTGTACCGAGAGATATCCTGAATATCCTGAAAAGCAATCTCAAAACGACCAAGCACATTATATACAGTGTTATGAAATAAACAAGTTATGAATAAACACAAGTATACGAACATTCATTGTTTGATATCATGATTATGAATAGTATATCAATATCAAGATATAAATCAAACTCAAAGTATGAGATATTGATATACTATATATATACATGATATAAGAAAACCAAGATAGTTGAGCATATGTGTGTGTTGTGACTTATCAAAACAATGAATGAGAGTAATATATCGATATCAAAGAATATAACACAAGTAAAACATGTTGATATAAATAAATTACTCGGTATACACAAGATATAGGAAATGCAAGTTAAACTACAAGTGTATACGAGTTTAGTGTCGATAAAATAAATAAGATAAAGCAAGTGACACTAAACGACTATTCATGTTTTGAAGCACATCATCAAAACCAACAAAATCATAAGCCACCAATCTCCCCTTTTTTAATGATGTCAAAATATGAATATGAGATAGTATATTCATATCAAATATGAATATACTATTCACACCCTATTATTCTTTCCCTTTTTGACATAATCAAAAAGGGTGTTTAAAGATTTTAGAACGTTTGAACTACTCTCCCTAAACATATGCATACACTTAGAGTGAATCAAACGTTTGAATCACTCCCTCTAAATGTATGCATAGAAAACTGATAGGAAACATATATGAGCTCAAGTAAAAATGCAAAATTTTGAAAATGAAGCTCATATCCAAAAGCATGTATAAGAATATATGCAAGATAAAGTGAGTATACATGCAAAAAGCCTCATGAGAAATATAGGCAAGTTCAAAAGGCATGTGGAGGCAAGTATCAAGATGTGCAAAATATGAAGTGTGAACTCATGCAAGAGATGTGTGTGCAACAAAGGATGTACGGTTCTAAGTGATCACACACGATATAGGGTAGTAAACATAAAATTTTACCTTGATACTGCATGATTTACTTACTCCGGACACTTGAATCTCTTAAGTACGAGAACTAACCCAAATTGATCCATTCATGAGTCCTATCACTCAACCACTTATATTCCAAACCATTAGAGCTCAAAATATATAAATAATGGAGTATAAATGATAGACATTAAATGATACTAAACTCATGAATAAACCACACATATTCACATGAATAAGATATGCAATTTATACTGGCATGTGAAAACAAGCATGAGTAATCCTACGTCATGTAGATAAAGACTTGATTTTCTCATCATAAGAACCGACTATTCGGTGAAAGATCTTTAGTTCTCTCCATTAAATGAAAGAATAAGTCAAAACCAAATGAAAAGGTCTACTCATGCAAAAGGATGTGTGCATCAATATAAAACAAGTTTAAGCAAACACATCCAAACCAAGGCACAACAAAAGATACCAACTGAAAAATTGGTTCAAATTTAAAACTTGTGTCAAATTGTATCCATATGAAAAAGATTTAAATAATTTAAAATTGCATGGATACAAACTCTCACATATAAGATTAAAAGCACATTTAAGCAAGTGAGAGAAGGTATGACATGAAAACCATAAGGTAAGCAATTCTAAAACAGGTCTATATACCATATTGCGTTCAAGTTTAAAAGATCACAAGTTTAAAGCAAATGAGCATAAGAAATCATATATGAGTAAAAGAATAATACCATAGATAGCATCTCATATATAAAATAAGCACAAAAGAATATAAGCAATTGTAAGATCATTGTGCAAGCTACCCAAATGATAATAGCAAGTGTAAAATATGGGTATAAAAGAAATCTCATCAAACCAAGGATCATAAGGGGCATATAAGGATTATCCTCTTCTAAACTATGAAAAATAAGCACAATTTAGTAATCGATATCTTAAAAGAGAATACCAATGAAATTTTTACCCCACAATGCGATGAGCGAAGCAAATAATCCGTTAAAGCGCTCTTTGCTCATCACGATCCTAAATTCCTCATCTCTTCAAATTGTCCATATCTACAAAATAAGGTGTGGATGGAAATTTTGGTATCCAAGTTTTCTTGGATCCAATCGGGTTAGCCTTAGGAACCCAAATCAATTTGGCATTCAAAGAAGTATTACTCTTTAAAGTGCATGAGTATGCCAAATGACCATGTGTGCCGCAAAAATTGCAAGTATGGGTGTGTGGACGCATAGAACTAGAAGTGTCAATAATAGCATGTGATATGGAAAGAGTATGATGCGCATGCTTTTTAAAAGATTGTTTTGAACTAAATTTATAAAGATATGCATGAGAGTGTGCATGAGATTTAGCAAAGCTTGAAGTACATTTGAAAAATCTAGTAGAAGAGGGTTTTTGAACTTTTGAATTTTTAGAAACATCACCTCTTCGATTTAAAACTTTTTCTTTCTTGCTAGGTAAAGAATCAACATTTGAAAATTTAATAAGGAAAGAGCTTGAAACATCATTTTGTTGCTTAAGAGAGGTGTTTTCGAAAACAATAGATTCTTGAGATAAATAGACGATTTTAAAAAATCAATCTCGGTTTTAAAACTTGAAATCATATCATGGTTTTCTTTTCTCAAAATCTCGCAAGTTAAAAGCAAGTTCTCGTTTTCCTTTCTAAGAGACGTAAAATCACAAGCTAATGCATTATGAGAATCAAGAGAAGATTTCAATAAATCAATTTCACATTTAAAACTAGAAATCATATCATCATTTTCCTTTCTCAAGGCATTGCAAGATAAAACCAAATTTTCATTTTCTACTTTCAAAAAATCAATAGAAATATGTTGTAAATCTAGTTTTGAAAGTAGCCCATTCTTCTCAACTTCTAATCTATGAATTAAAGCGGTTTGAGATTCATGAGTGAAAATTAAAGCGCTGCATTTGGAAATTAAACTTTTGTTTAACGTCTCAAAAGAATCACAACAAGAAACTAAATCCCTTCTCTCAATTTCAAAAATAGAAGTACGTTTTTCAAGGAAACTATTTTTATATGCCAAACAGATATAACTATCATGAAGAGTGTTGAATGCATCTAATAATTGATCATGCATAAATTTACGGTAATCATAAGAAAGATTACTTACAATGCAATGATCAAAACACCCTTTATCCGACTCTATAGAGTTGGATGATCTCGTTTGATTTGCATTTTATTGAGACGTATCCAAAGTCACTATAGTTGTCATTCTCTTAGCTTTCTTCACTTCTTTGCAAGCGACGTGATGTCCATTGGTTTGCTCCAATGAGCACCATATACCATGGGCTGTGTTGCAAGAAGAAAACTCGTTAAAAATATTATCATCTAGAGCAAATTGAAAATATAGGATAATTTTGATATTAATAGCAAATAATTCTCTATCTCGATCACTCCGTTTACATTTATCATAAAGCGGAATGGCATAATCATCTTCAACTATTTTCCAATATTTTCTATCAAGAATTTCAAGAAAACATTGCATTTTAGCCTTCCAAAAATCGAATTTCGAACCATCAAAATATGGAGGATTATTAATAGACAGTTCATAATGATAAGAACAAGAAGGTAGATATGATCCCATAGGATCTACTCTAGGTTGTTAAGCCTACAAATATAAGTACTAAACTCTGATACTAATTGAAAGTATTTATAAAGGGGAGGTGAATAGGAATGTGCTACCAATATACTTAAATTAAAAAATCTAATCTATACTTGCAAATATAAACCACAATTGAATATCTAAGCAAATGATGAATCAATAGAAATAAGTGGCTAAGCTAACCATAATTGTGCACAATAAGTAATCAAGCAAGAACAATCACAAGAATGAGCAATTAGAGCATATAGGGAACAAGCATGCAAATTCTATCAACGTTTTAGAAATCGTTTAGGCGAATTTTCCGATAATAGGTAAAATAATTTGTGTTTTCCGTAAAAACCAAGATATGATCATTTTTCAATATAGACTTAAATGCACTTAGTTTAACTAGGAAATTGCTAGTATGTGGTATTTATTTAGTCACATATAATTATTAGTTCACTTAAATATTTTTCCTTAATTAAATTTTTATTATAAGCTTTTATTTATACATTTAATTAGTGGTAATTACAAATTGGAATGAGTTAAATATACAAATGTGAACCATGTCAATTTAAATACAAGTTTACAAAATTGTTTTCTTTTTCTCCAAATATCTTAAGGGTTATAGACTTTTCTAGGATTATGAAAATTAGAAAATAAAAGGAATTAGAGATAAGATTGATGTGAGGTGCATTAATGGAGGCTTAAGGGTTAACTTAATTTAGATATTTTCACACCCTCTCACACAACACCCTCCCCTCTTCCTCCTTGGCCGAGCCCCCCTTCAACAGCCCCAAATTTTCCCTACAAGCCCTCTTCTTATATAAACTTATATCCGTAGTTAATCTAGATCTATATTTTGCATTCTTGTTTAACGTAGATCTAGATCCTACAACCATTCTACATTCTTATTTCTTCCTCTCTCTTTCTCAACACATCTAAAGTAAGAATAAAATATTCAACGTTTTCCAGAGGACGACCCGTACTCACCTCGGTCTAGCTACACGTGACACCGTTCTGATTGCGGTTAAACTACTAAACACACACTTTCGAATCAATCAGCAGGATATTTAGCCTTATGTATTGTGTTTGTGAAATTTTAGGGTCGATTGCGGGAACTTCAGACGCTACTAGAAAAGGGAAGCAGGTGATTGGATTTACCTAATTCGAGATCATCGGTAAGTAGATTTAACATCTACGGGGAAATCGCCCGTATGGCGTTTTTCGTCAGGGCTGGATATGATATTATAGCCGCATGTTTATACGCATATGAGTTGATTGTGCATGAGCATCATTGCATATTATTAGTTGTTGTGCCTTGACTTAGTACCTATTGGACACCGCACCATTACTGACGGTTCATGTTGCACGAGCACTAAATTGTATGCTACACCCACACCGTTGGTAATTGCCATGACATGCATAACACATACACCTATGCGGTATTGTATCGTTATTGACATTGAGACGTTGACTCTTGTTCTATTGCGTATATGAAATGCATCATGCATACATACTTACATGTATACACGCATACTTTGCTATAGCTACATATACACCTATGTGGTATTGTATCGTTATTGACATTGAGACGTTGACTCTTGTTCTATTGCGCATATGGAATGCATCATGCATACATACTTACATGTATACACACATACCTTGCTATAACTACATATACACCTATGTGGTATTGTATCGTTATTGACATTGAGAGGTTGACTCTTGTCTATTGCGCATATGGAGTGCATTATGCATACATACTTACATGTATACACACATACCTTGCTATAGCTACATATACACTTATGTGGTATTGTATCGTTATTGACATTGAGACGTTGATTCTTGTTCTATTATGCATATGAAATGCATCATGCATACATACTTACATGTATACGCACATACCTTGCTATAGCTACATGTACACCTTTATATGATATTACATGTGATTTCGGTGGAATTGGGAACCGCATGATATATTTTAAAACTGGATTCATTTAAAAGAGCGGTTTTCCCTTAATATGCTCATATTACTGTTTTATGTTGCATATATCATATTTCATGGATTTACGCATTGAGATACAGATTTCATGTGATTTATGGATTTGAGAACCGTGGGGATATTTCAAGAAAGTATGCATTGTTTTGAAAACCCGGTTTCTCTTGATATGATATTTCGGTGCGTCCACCATCAGTTTTCTCGGTTCTGAGATTTGTGTTAGAAACCTGATTTGAGGAGCGGTAGGCACCGTCTGCGGGTACATGGTGGACCCGGTATGGTACCTCGGGGCAAGAAATGGTTTTTGTGGTGTAGACAATGAGCCTGGCGGAGGTAGCACCACTTATCGGTGATAGTATAGAACCCGACGGATATCCGGAGGGTACCGTGTGGGAGTTATGACATGAGATATATTGAGGGCCGATCTAGGTATGTGGCGCCTGAGAGATGGGTATTTACGTGTCGTTGATGGACACGAGTTTTCATGATATTTCGAGTGTCGATATTGGACACTCAGGTTCCATGAGATTTACAGATATGAGGGCCAATCAGAGTGACGGCGCCTGAGGTATTGGGATTTGGGGTGTCGTTGATAGACACTGGGATTTTCCAAGATGACGATTCATTGATGATGTTATGTTTTATCCCATACTCGGCATTTATTTGATATGCATTGCTTCACGCATTTATAGTACCTGATGGAGTACCTTGATCATGATTGTTGCATATCCATATTGCCATATTTATGCTATCAGATTGCATGTTATAGATTATCGCTGTTCGTGCATACCTGCAATTATCGGTATGATGTTACTTACTATTCACGAGTTGGCAACTCACCCCAGTTGTGCCATAGTGTTTTGCAGGTTTGACCCTCAGAGTAGTCGCGGCAGGGCTTCTTATTATCTTTATTTTTGCGGATACCGCTACGGTTGGCTGTGAGGCCGTTTGGTATAGGTGGGTTGTGGCTATCTGATTCTATCTATTATACATATTATTGTATCTAGTATTCTCCATCTACCATTTCCATGTATTGACTTAGAGACGAGTTGTGAGGATCGATATTGTATTATTTTGTGACTCTGGGTGTCGTGCTCGTGTGAGCCGGCTTTTATTATGTAGTTTTACTTCTTTATGCCGTTTTTCATTTATATCGTCTATTTCTTCGCTACAGCGTCGTATATATGCTTGTGGTGGTTGTTTCCGCCTTTGAGCGTGATTTTCTCCCGTTTGTGGATGCTTTATTTATATTCTATATTTGTATCCGTTTCGGGGCTAGTTTTTACAAAGGAGGTGCTGCCGAAATTTTTAAAAAAATAAACTTAAGTTTAAAGATTTTTACTTGAGATTTCCAAATGTTTTTAACAATGTTTTCATCACTTACTTCTTTTGCTTGTTTAGATTTCTAGGTTTTCGGCTTACTTAAATTGCGTTACGCCTGTTGACGTCACGTGGTTTAAGTGCCAATCACGTGCCTAAATTTGGGTCGTGACACTATCTATGAATATAAAGCAAGTGCAAGAGAGAGATAGAAATTGGAAAGGAAAACACGCAAGGTTTTAGAAAAGTTCAGGAGATCCCCTAGTCCTATTTCTTTAGACGCATGAGCCTGTTCTACTAAACACGTCTGCACCGAGACTTTCACGTTGCACACCCGCAACTTCTTACACCATGTCTCCACCGAGACCACCACGTTGCACCTTTGTAACCTCTCACAATAATGTCTCCACTGAGACTGCAACTTCTCCTTCTTTAAAAAGGCACCATCGCACTCAAGGATTCTCACACAAAAAAAGAAAAACTTCTCCCACCCAATTCCTTTACAAAGACACTCTAGCACTCTAGAGTTCTCACACAAAGAAAGAAGAGGGTTACAATTGAAGCACACATACTCTCAAAAGAGTTTCTCTTAAGCTTATTTCTACTACTCTACAAAGTATGGATAATCAATTCGAGCTCTTGAATGTGTGAGAGTGAAAAATGGATAAGCAAATCAAAACTCAATCAAACTCTAACAAGAGATGGGATTTTTCTTTTTCAAACTACTCAAGAATAAGCAAGTGAAAATCGGCCGGCGGGGAGACTGGATCGGCCGGCGAGGCCGGCCAACTCGGCTGCAAACCCGAGTTGACCTTCATGACTCGTGTGCCTTTTGGTATCCCTATAACCCCTGTACACTTTAAAAACCCAGCACATTAACAGATACTTTAAAATACAATTAAAACCTAATTAAAATCTATTTTAATGCATAATTTTAATACATTTTCTATCAAACCCTAACCCTAATCTTTTCCTATAAATACCACACCTAAACACCCCCCCCTCACTCCAAAATTCTGATCAAAACTCTCAAGAAATCCCTAGAGGTTTAGTGTACTTTTGGAGTTAGCGACGAGCCAAGTTCCGGCGATTTTCCGACGACAACCTTAGGAGCTTCCGGCGACGAAACGACGCACCGGCGTCTCCTACCATTCCCTCTTCCTCTCTTCTATGCTCTAAAACCGTAAGTCCCACCTCTCTCTTCTCTATTCTTTTCTAAAAACACTTATTTCTAAATACCGACGGAATCAGAGTTAATCCGATGTCCGATTCGGTTCTTCCAAAAGATCTCACTTTTTCTTAAATACAATCATACTAAACAATTACATGTTGACTATTAAACATAACAAGTCATATTGAACAAGTTCCATATCAAAAAGTATTTCTATTTCAATTGTTGTCACGCCCCGCTTCCCAGAGTACGCTAAGATGGGCACGCGACATAGCCAACCATGCTACCTGTGAATAGGAAAAATCCTTTCACAGTCACATTACGGCTGTAGAGATATCAAGAACAGGAAAGTAAACTAACTATCTAGTACATGTCCATAAACCAGAGTAAAAGAGTCAAGAAATAATATAGTATGCGGAAGCAAAAGATCAAATAAATACCTGGAGAGTAAGACTGGATACCAACATGATCCCTACCGCTCGGTCTAACAGCGGCAATACTCCTGATTAGTCTGCAACAAAAGTAGAGGACCTGGGCCATGCAAAACCCAGACGTCAGCGCGTCATAACATCAAGCAATAATATAAAAACAGGGTAGCAAGACATGCAAGTATGATCATAAAGATAAAGCAGGTGTAACAGCAATATAAATCAGGGCAGTGAAAGGTAGTGTGTACTGAGTAATCTAAACTGGTCTATTGGGTTAACTACTCTTAAGTCTCTGAAATCAATTTGATGAATCATCGATATAACTCAATAGTATCCCGTGCGTGCCCGGGATCACGGTGAAGATTCTCGGGCTGAAACTGAGACATGCCGCTAGGCACTAAAGGAAAAGGGTAATGATGAATGATGTCTGCAGCATCATTCCAAGGCTGGCCTAGCCTCTAAAAGGTAGTGAATAACGATGGATGATGTCAGCAGCATCATCTCAAGGCTGGCCCAGCCTCTAAAACTGATCGGTAAAGGTAACGAACTGTCAAGTTACAAGTCAGGTTTCATCTTTGATTTCCCCATACCCCCAGGTTATGTGTATTCAAGTCAGATATTAAATAATCTAGAGCTAATACCAACACAGGATCAGGCAGGTACAGGTTTGGCTGGATAGACAACAGGAACTGTCCGTAAGGACAACATGTCAGGTTTGTTGGCATTAGACATAAGATCAGGTAACAGGTAAAGCTATGGTACGTCAGGTCTAGTCAGGTAGTACATAGTTATCATGTCATGTCAAGAGGTGCACGGTACTATGTCGTGTCAGGTAATAGGTGTAACAAGTTATGTCAGGGTGCACAAGATGTCATGTGAGTGCTCATAATCAAACTAACATAAGCATGGGCATAAATAAACAAGCATGGGTACTAACAGACCAATAAACTGGAATATGTAATATGATATGCACATAGGTACAGAATAAACTATAGATGTACAGTTATCGATTAGAGTTCGGGTTATGGTTCAAACATTAAGTATCATACACTTAAACAATTATGGATTGTTAAAATCTCGTTATTATGGGTTAAAAGATCTAGAGATGCAAATGTATCTAAAACAGGTTAAAGATGCACACGGGTGTCCAATAGGGTAAAACTATAAAAATGGTATCATAGACTGTGTAAATAGTTATTATGTGATTTAAAATACAGATGCGGTTATTATGTATAGTAAACTAAAATGCAACGGGTATGTTTCAAGTTCTGAATCTAAAAGATATAAACGAAACGTCGAACTGTTAAATTGGAATATGTGACTTTGGATTCGATCTATAAGTTTAATATTCAAATAAATAGTTATAAACTCATATAGATAGCATGTAGCAAGTTTCACTTGCTTCGACGGATCAAGAAACGGTATACGGAACGTCACGCGTCGGCGGGAAAAGTCGCGACGCGCGCACGGTACACGGAATGAGTCCAAACAACGCACGAGGGGATCACACGGGTCAGAGATGCTTGCTGGGTCGACGTGGTCGTAGCTCCGGTGATGGGTTAGGGTTGCAGAATATGGCAGGGGAGTGGGTTGAAGGACAAGAAAATCTTCTCAATATTGCAGTAGATCATTTTTTTAAAAAAAAACCTTCAGTTCTCAAGAGAGATGTGAAACTTACAGTGTCAATGCTATTATTCCTTCCATTCTTACTGATGAAGAAAAATGCACATCTTCTTGTCTTCCAATTGAGGAAGAATTGAAGACTTGTGTTTTTTTTTTCTATGGATCCTGAGAGTGCACCTGGGCCTGATGGGCATTCATGCAAATTCTACACTGCATCTTGGGATATAATCAAGACTGGTCCACTTGTTGGCAAGATTTTTCTGGAATGAAAAAAAACTCTGAGAAACACTATCATTGGGTCTCTTGGATAAAAATATTATGATGAAGGGGAAATGTGTTACCTTCGGAGATCTTTGAGAATAATGGAGTCAGGTTCTTACTTCTACAGATTTGAAGAATAAAAACAGTTTTTTTTTTGTGCCTGGAACATATCTGGAAGAGAAAAATGGGGAAGAAGGATATTTTTTTACTGCACGACTCAATTTGCAAAGAGTTTGCAATAAAGATCAGAGATCTAAGCGTTATTTTTGAAGAATATGGTAGCTTCCAGTTATAAATGCTTGTTGGAACCTTAAAATGATGGAAACCGATAGATCATGGCCTAGAGGCTCTCTGAAAACGATCAATATGTTTTTGAGGATACTTGCTGAAAATTGAGAAGATATGTTGTGATTTTGTGAAGGGAAAGGAGAATGTGAGGATGAGTAGCTCAGAGGGCCGCTTGAGGAAAGAAGAAAAGTGTTAGGGTTCTCGGTTTGATGAGGGGTCGAGGGAAGATGATCACGAGCTTTCTGGAAAAGTGTCGACGATGATGATCGGGTAGGGGTTTCGATTTTCGATGGTGCTCTGGTGAGGGAAGATGCTGATGGTGGTGTTGATGGGTATGGAGGTGTTGGGGTCGGTTGGTGCAGGGAGCTTGCTCGGGGTTTGGAGAGAGGTGTGTGCGAGGTTGAGGAGAAGAGGAGAAGAAGGAGATGATAGAGATGAGGAGAGAAGGAGGTGTTGGCGATGACGACGACGAGGCTAAGGATTTTCTCGTGCTCGGGGTTTTAAATGAGGGAGAAGAAGAAAGCACGAAGGGAGGTGACGAGATCGCGCGGGCGGTGAGCAGAATCGAGAAGCGAACAGTGTTCGCGAGAGGAGAGAAAGAGAGATCCGCTAAACTTAGATTTTGGAAAAATATAAAAATATTTACAGAGAGAGAGACGTGAGAATTGAGCTATTAATAATTTAGTTAGGAAAAATATTTAATTAGTTAGAGAAATTTTGAATGAATAAGGAATATAATATAATATTATAATATTAGTCTGTTTGAGATTTTGGCAAATACAAACTTACTCCAAAACACGCTCGGGTCGAGTCTAAAAATTTAGATTTAAAATATTAAAAATATATGCGACTTCCAAATTTCACAATGAAAACCCAGTTAAAGAAAATGCATACCCCCAAGAATGGATGCACGTATGTGCGCGTAGCCATCCAAACACGTCCGTTTCACTGAACGGGACGAGAACAAGATATGCGGATGCTACCACGGGGTTAGAGGTATCATGCAGGCTCTGAAATGCAATTTTAAATTATTTTCTGTGACTTAAAATGTTATATGATAAAGATGCGATACTAGATAAAATACCAGTATGTACTAAACATGAGATGCACGTGTCCATGCAACAAGTCAAGATAATCTATGAATAAGAATCAAACAAGTTCAAGCAAGCGAGTCGGGTCGAATGCAATGTAAAATATAAAATACCATTCGCACACAAAATACGTTAAATTAAGAAAAGACCATGAATAGGTAAATACGGAAACTGGAATTGGTATAAATGAACTCGGGTGTTACATTATACCCAACTACAAAAGAATTTCGTCCTTGAAATTCCAAGAACAAGATAGGATAAACAAACAAGAAATTTCAAGAATAGATGTGGAAACTTCTGCCAGATTTCATCTTCTCGTTCCCAAGTTGGTTCTCCATACTAGCGATTACTCCAAGAAACAAGTACAAGAGGGATAATCTTGTTCTTAAGAACCTTTTCTTTTCGATCCATAATCGACATCGGTCGCTCCTCAAAAGTCAAATCTTCTCGTACAGTCAGTTTCGAATGATCCAACACATGTATTTCATCTCGAGCATACTTACGGAGTTGAGGTACGAGAAACACGTCACGACCATTCTCCAGGGATTGCGGTAACGCCAAACGATAATCCACTTCTCCAATACATTCCAAGATCTCAAAAGGTCCAACGAATCGAGGACTAAGCTTTCCTCGACTTCCGAAACGGATCACCCCTCTAGTCGGTGATATCTTCAACTAGATCACCAACAGCGAACTCTAGAGGTCTTCTCGATGTATCTGCCCAACTCTTCTGTAGGTCTTGTGCTGCTTTCATAAAATTTCGGATAGTAATAACCTTCTCAACTGTCTGCACAACCAAATCTGGTCCCAACAATCTTCATTCACCGACATTGTCTCAACAAACAGGTGAACGACACTTGCGACCATATAAAGCCTCAAATGGAGCCATCTGACTAGTCGCCTGAAAATTGTTGTTGTACGAAAACTCCACCAAATGTAGATGATCCTCTCATGAACCTTTGAAGTCTAACATGCAAGCTCTCAACATGTCTTCAAGAGTTGGATCGTTCTCTCCGACTGGCCATCTGTCTGAGGATGATAGGCTGTGCTAAACTTCAAACGAGTCCCCAAACTTTCCTGTAAGCTCCTCCAAAAGTGTGATAAAAGCGGGTGTCACGGTCGGACACGATGCTCACCGGTACTCCATGAAATCTTACAATCTTCTGTATGTACCGTTCTTTCAAAACTTCTATTGATTGACCAACTCGAAATGGGATGAAATGAGCTTCCTTGGTCAATCACCCAACTGCATTGTTGCCTTTCGGACTCCTCGGTAAAGCCGTTACAAAATCCATGGTTATATGTTCCCACTTCCATTGAGAAATCGGAAGTGGTTGCAATAAACCAGCAACCCGTTGATATTCAGCCTTAACTTGCTGACACACCAAGCACTTTGCTACAAAGCGGGCAATCTCCCGCTTCATGCCTTTCCACCAGAAATGCCATCGTAGATCACGGTACATCTTCGTGTCTCCTAGATGTACGGAATACGCGGAACTGTGTGCTTCCTTCATAACTTCTTCACGGATGTCTCCCTTTGGCACACACAAACGACTACCATATCACAACGAACCATCTTCATGAACCAATGAGTCCGTTCGAAGTCCATCTTCCACCTGTTCTCGAAACCTTTGCAATCTTGGGTCCTTTGACTGTGCTGCTTTGATACTCTCGATCAATGACGACCGTACTTGCAGCTGCATCAACTGTCCTGAAGAACGCGGTAGCCTAACTTCCAAATCGAATCTCCGAAAGTCTTCAATAAGTTCCTTCTGTGCAGTCAACATCTGAATTGCTGGAAACCGACTAAACGCATCCGGCACCACATTAACCTTCCTCGGCTGGTATTCAAGATCAAGATCGTAGTCAGCCATCAGCTCCAACCATCTACGCTGCCTCATACTAATCTCCTTCTGTGTGAACACATACTCCAGGCTTTTGTGATCGGTGAATACTTCGACCCTTTCGCCCAACAAGTAGTGTCTCTAAATCTTCAAAGCGAAAATCATAACTGCTAACTCCAAGTCATGAGTTGGGTAATTCTTCTCATGGGTCTTCAACTGTCTTGATGCATAAGCTATAACCTTCCCATGATGCATCAAAACACATCCCAAAAATTTCCCAAATGCGTTGCTGTGAATCACCAATTCTCCGGAACCGTCTGGCACGATCAAAATAGGAGCGGTTATCAACCTTTGCTTCAACGCCTCAAAAGCTGACGCATATATATTTGTCCACACAAATGGTACTTCCTTGCGCGTAAGCTTGGTCAGAGGCTCTGCTAAACGAGAAAAAATTCTCTACGAACCTTCTGTACTACCCGGCAAGTCCAAGAAGGCTTCTTATCTCCGCAACATTCTTCGGAATCGGCCAATCTCGAACTGCTGCAATCCTCTCGGGATCAACGACGATTCCATCACCGGATACGACATGCCCAAAAACTTCGCTTCTTCAAGCTAAAACTTGCACTTGCTCATCTTAGCATACAATCTTTCTTGCCTCAATGTCTGCAGTGCGATCTTCAAGTGTTCTGCACGCTCTTCAATACTCCTTTGAGTAGACCAGAATATCATCAACGAACACCACTATAAACTGGTCCAAGAATGGTGAAGGTATTTGGTTCATCAAGTCCATAAATATCGCCGATGCATTCGTTACTCCGAAGGGCATCACTACTCGTAATGTCCATACCGAGTTCGGAACGCAGTCTTGCAAATATCTTCTGATTTAACTCGGACCTGATGATATCCGGATCGCAAATCCAGCTTCGAGAATACCCTCGCGCCACTAAGCAGCTCGAACAATTCGCCAATGCGAGGGATCGGGTACTTGTTCTTAATAGTCACCCGGTTTAATTCTCGACAGTCGATGCACATCCTCCTTGTAACCTCATCTTCTTTACTAGAAGAACTGGAGCTCCTCAAGGCGAGTTACTGCTGCGAATCCAACCCTTCTCAAGTAATTCAGTGACTTGCTTCTTGACTTCTTCCAACTCCACTGGTGCCATTGGATAGTACGCCTTTGAGATTGGCGCTGCACCAGGAACAAGATCAATCGCGAACTCCACATATCGTTTTGGCGGTAAACCCGAGATGTTCTCGAACACGTCCATGAACTCTCGAACTACAGCTGGCGCTTCCTCCTTATCAACTTCCATCGACGGAAGAACATTATTTGTCGGCCTAGCCCTAAACTCGACTGGCCCGACAGAACAGCTTCCTCCAGCAAAACAAACTCCGGATGTCCGGGAATCTAGAGAATCACTTTCCTTTCCTTACAATCAATATGAGCGTGGAAAGTGCCGCGAAAATCCATTCCCAAGACAACAACAAACAAAGGGATGCACCAGAATTGAATAATTCTAATACGGGGAAAACATGAACAAGTAAGATACCGAGATGGCTTCATCCGAAGTCAAGATACCGAAGAGGGTTAAGCACGGTAAACATGATTCAAGCTGGCGATGAAACAATAACTGGTAAGCAAGAGAAGAAAAACAATTTAACGACCATGGGGCAAGGAAATGAATCAAGACCAGGACTCCAAGTTACTTAAATAGAGTACCGCATTGTAACCATGCTGCAGTTCATGGGTACAATTACATAACTCCACTCAAGTCGCCCAAATCCTAGTATCGGAATCAAGAAACAGGGAGAAACAATAGTGAACCAAAAAGGTTTCAAGTCGAGATGCAAGTGGCTTGCATATCGTCAAGGCGAAGGATAAAAGAAGGATATGATTCAAGAATCACGATAACAAGGTGGCAGGACATGTTCCTAATCACGAGTATTCTGATTCGTGTATTGGGTCCAATACCCAACTACAAAAGAATCAAACCCGATTAACCTATATCCTATGTCTCTGATACCAAAAGAACCATGTCATGCCCCGCTTCCCAGAGTACGCTAAGATGGGCACGTGACATAGCCAACCATGCTACCCGTGGATAGGAAAAATCCTTCCACAGTCACATTACGGCTGTAGAGATATCAAGAACAGGAAAGTAAACTAACTATCTAGTACATGTCCATAAGCCAGAGTAAAAGAGTCAAGAAATAATATAGTATGCGGAAGCAAAAGTTCAAATAAACACCTGGAAAGTAAGACTGGATACCAACAGGATCCCTACCGCTCGGTCTAACAGCGGCAATACTCCTGATCAGTCTGCAACAAAAGTAGAGGATCTGGGCCATGCAAAACCCAGACGTCAGCGCGTCATAACATCAAGCAATAATATATAAACAGGGTAGCAAGACATGCAAGTATAACCATAAAGATAAAGCAGGTGTAACAGCAATATAAATCAGGGCAGTGAAAGGTAGTGTGCAGTGAGTAATCTAAACTGGTCTATTGGGTTAACTACTCTCAAGTTTCTGAAATCAATTTGATGAATCATCGATGTAACTCAATAGTATCCCGTGCGTGCCCGGGATCACGGTGAAGATTCTCGGGCTGAAACCGAGACATGCCGCTAGGCACTAAAGGAAAAGGGTAATGATGAATGATGTCTGCGGCATCATCCCAAGGCTGGCCTAGCCTCTAAAAGGTAGTGGATAACGATGGATGATGTCAGCAGCATCATCCCAAGGCTGGCCCAGCCTCTAAAATTGATCGGTAAAGGTAACGAACTGTCAAGTTACAAGTCAGGTTTCATCTTTGATTTCCCCACACCCCCAGGTTATGTGTATTCAAGTCAGGTATTAAATAATCTAGAGCTAATACCAACACAGGATCAGGCAGGTACAGGTTTGGCTGGATAGACAACAGGAACTGTCCGTAAGGACAACAGGTCAGGTTTATTGGCATTAGACACAAGATCAGGTAACAGGTAAAGCTATGGTACGTCAGGTCTAGTCAGGTAGTACATAGTTATCATGTCATGTCAAGAGGTGCACGGTACCATGTCGTGTCAGGTAATAGGTGTAACAAGTCATGTCAGGGTGCACAAGATGTCATGTGAGTGCTCATAATCAAACTAACATAAGCATGAGCATAAATAAACAAGCATGGGTACTAACAGACCAATAAACTGGAATATGTAATATGATATGCACATAGGTACAGAATAAACTATATAGATGTACATTTATCGATTAGAGTTCGGGTTATGGTTCCAACATTAAGTATCATACACTTAAACAATTATGGATTGTTAAAATCTCGTTATTATGGGTTAAAAGATCTAGGGATGCAAATGTATCTAAAACAGGTTAAAGATGCACACGGGTGTCCAATAGGGTAAAACTATAAAAATGGTATCATAGACTGTGTAAATAGTTATTATGTGATTTAAAATACAGATGTGGTTACTAGGTATAGTAAACTACAATGCAACGGGTATGTTTTAAGTTCTGAATCTAAAAGATATAAACGGAACGTTGAACTGTTAAATTGGAATATGTGACTTTGGATTCGATCTATAAGTTTAATATTCAAATAAATAGTTATAAACTCATATAGATAGCATGTAGCAAGTTTCACTTGCCTCGACGGATCAAGAAACGGTATACGGAACGTCACGCGTCGGCGGGAAAAGTCGCGACGCGCGCACGGTACACGGAATGAGTTTAAACAACGCATTAGGGGATCACACGGGTCAGAGATGCTTGTTGGGTCGACGTGGTCGTAACTCCGGTGATGGGTTAGGGTTGCAGAATATGGCAGGGGAGTGGGTTGAAGGACAAGAAAATCTGCTCAGTATTGCAGTAGATCATTTTTTTAAAAAAAACGTTCAGTTCTCAAGAGAGATGTGAAACTTACAGTGTCAATGCTATTATTCCTTCCATTCTTACTGATGAAGAAAAATGCACATCTTCTTGTCTTCTAATTCTTGTCTTCTAATTGAGGAAGAATTGAAGACTTGTGTTTTTTTTTTCTATGGATCCTGAGAGTGCACCTGGGCCTGATGGGCATTCATGCAAATTCTACACTGCATCTTGGGATGTAATCAAGACTGGTCCACTTGTTGGCAAGATTTTTATGGAATGAAAAAAAACTCTGAGAAACACTATCATTGGGTCTCTTGGATAAAAATCTTATGATGAAGGGGAAATGTGTTACCTTTGGAGATCTTTGAGCATAATGGAGTCAGGTTCTTACTTCTACAGATTTGAAGAATAAAAACGGTTTTTTTTTCTTTTGTGCCTGGAACATATCTGGAAGAGAAAAATGAGGAAGAAGGATATTTTTTTACTGCACGACTCAATTTGCAAAGAGTTTGCAATAGAGATGAGAGATCTAAGCGTTATTTTTGAAGAATATGGTAGCTTCCAGTTATAAATGCTTGTTGGAACCTTGAAATGATGGAAACCGATAGATCATGGCCTGGAGGCTCTCTGAAAACGATCAATAAGTTTTTGAGGATACTTGCTGAAAATTGAGAAGATATGTTGTGATTTTGTGAAGGGAAAGGAGAATGTGAGGATGAGCAGCTCAGAGGGCCGCTTGAGGAAAGAAGAAAAGTGTTAGGGTTCTCGGTTTGATGAGGAGTCGAGGGAAGATGATCACGAGCTTTCTGGAAAAGAGTCGACGATGATGATCGGGTAGGGGTTTCGGTTTTCAATGGTGCTCTGGTGAGGGAAGATGCTGATGGTGGTGTTGATGGGTGTGCAGGTGTTGGAGTCGGTTGGTGCAGGGGGCTTGCTCGGGGTTTGGAGAAAGGTGTGTGCGAGGTTGAGGAGAAGAGAAGAAGAAGGAGATGATAGAGATGAGGAGAGAAGGAGGTGTTAGCGATGACGACGACGAGGCTAAGGTTTTTCTCATGCTCGGGGTTTTAAATGAGGGAGAAGAAGAAAGCACGAAGGGAGGTAACGAGATCGCGCGGGCGGTGAGCAGAATCGGGAAGCGAACACTGTTCGCGATAGGAGAGAAAGAGAGATACGTTAAACTTAGATTTTGGAAAAATATAAAAATATTTACAGAGAGAGAGACGTGAGAATTGAGCTGTTAATAATTTAGTTAGGAAAAATATTTAATTAGTTAGAGAAATTTTGAATGAATAAGGAATATAATATAATATTATAATATTAGTCTGTTTGAGATTTTGGCAAATACAAACTTACTCCAAAACACTCTCGGGTCGAGTCTAAAAATTTAGATTTAAAATATTAAAAATATATTCGACTTCCAAATTTCACAATGAAAACCCAGTTAAAGAAAATGCATACCCCCAAGAATGGATGCACGTACGTGCGCGTAGCCATCCAAACACGTCCGTTTCACTGAACGGGACGAGAACAAGATGTGCGGATGCTACCACGGGGTTAGGGGTATAATGCAGGCTCTGAAATGCAATTTTAAATTATTTTCTGTGACTTAAAATGTTATATGATAAAGATTCGATACTAGATAAAATACCAGTATGTACTAAACATGAGATGCACGTGTCCATGCAACAAGTCAAGGTAATCTATGAATAGGAATCAAACAAGTTCAAGCAAGCGGGTCGGGTCGAATGCATTGTAAAATATAAAATACCATTCGCACCCAAAATACGTTAAATTAAGAAAAGACCATGAATAGGTAAATACGGAAACTGGAATTGGTATAAATGAACTCGGGTGTTATAATTGTTATCGTACTTTTTCACTAAAATACCATGTAGTTTAATTCCGATATTTAAAACATCAAAACCTTGCTATACCTTTAAGTAGATCACGAGATAATGACCTATCTCCTCACACACTTATATGCAACATAGCACAATACCTTTCAGAAACATAGAATACGGGAAAACGAATCTTTACATATTGATACCCTTAACTATTAAAACTGTTTTCTACAAGATACGTATTTAACAAATCTTTGCAAAGCGCCGCTACAACCCATTTGGGGAACCCGGTTGGTATGGTGCGGATTATCGCACATCCTCAGGCTTAGTAGTGTGAGATGCAGACCTCCGCAAGGAGCATTCGGTCTCGAGAGATTTAAAATACAAATATCTTAAGAAAATGAAATTTCTAGAAATATAATATATATTAAAATTATTTTTATATAAATATATATATATATGTATCATTAAAATATCTATTTTGTGATAATATAAATATTCCAATTTTTTTCTAAAATCACAAGAATCTCTTTACATTAAAATACCATGAATTCCATACAAGTTCAATATTACAATTAAATACCATGTATTATGAAAAATATGTTTATTCACTATAAATGTCACAAAGATAAAATCTACAACTATGAAAACTCTAAAGACGATAAATACATAATTGGGTTGTATTTTGAAAAGTATACAAATTATTTTTACATAAAACCCCCTCAAGTTCTATAATTTACCCTAAGGACCGTAGTAAATATAGGTTTAAGCGGGACCAGTCTTTTGAGCCTCAGGGAGCCGGAGATATGGGTGCTTGGCTATCTAAGGTAGATAACTTAACAACGGTGTTATCAACACGGTAATCGTCTTTGAAAAAGACACAAATCCTGCCGCCCATGTGCAGCGGTTACCGATAACATCAAAACTTAATTCAGGATTTCAATTTCTTTTCTAATTGTCTGACTCAGACTGAGTCTCATTATAATCAATCTGACTTGAATATAATTCAAGTACAAGCTACAATATAACAATTCAATATGATTCCATGAATCCATATATTCAATCTATTCAATCTATATTGACTGAACCGAACCATGGATATACTTCCATTTACTTGATTCTCCAGTTACATCCATGATTCTCTAGTTACATCTATTTACTGATATCATGATTTCGGCAAGTCTTCCAATTATACAATCTATATTACAAGACAATATAACTTGCAATACAATACAAACAATACAATAAATACTTCGCGGGGTTTAAGGGGTAGATTGGTACGGAAGGTGTTAGAAGTGGCACGAGACTGCAAGATTTAAGACACCTAACCTGAATACATTTGCCATTGTTCCGAGTTGTATAACGGAGCCTTGTACTTCCATTTGCCCTAGTCTTTAGCATATAGAGACTCCTCTCGTATACACTGGCATCCTTCTGTACCAAGCTACAAACAACATCGTTAACCATATAATACAACTTTAAAAGCTACCTTGTCTTTCTGTCTATTCTAGTTCTCCCTTATCTTTGGGACTTACCGAGTGATTTGTTCGCTGACGACATTCTCTTTCTTTCTTCTTTGAATGTCGTCAGGTGATTCGGATCTTCCAGAGATCGAGCCCAGCGCTGAAGATTTGGACCAGTTTGCTGAAGACCCCGAGCTCTAGCTACATTGTACACATTTTCTTTCAGTACTTTACATTCTGTTATGCCACTGTTTAGGCATTGCTTTCATTCAGATGTATTTACTTTTCCATGCATTGTACAAAAGAATGTTAATAAATAAAGTTGTTGTTTTATTACATTTGTCTCTTGTGTACATTTCTTTTATATTACTTAGATACGCTTAGCGTATTTATTTCAGAGTAAATACGTAGCGGCCTAGTCGCGTCCCCTTCACCGTATACCGGGAAGCGGGGCATGACAGGTTTTGTTGGCGGCCCATGCAGGTCAGAGCTGTATGAAACTCTACTATTCAGTTCTGTTCTGCATGAACAACCTAAGCAATATAACACAAGAACCATCAACTAAAACATTCTTTACAATTCATGTTCCTTGAATCTTATCATTCCATATATTTTGAATATGTCATAACCCAAATTTTTCTTCAAGATTATGGATTCCCCAAACAACACAAGCACTAATGTCAACAACACACCTCCACCACTACCACTCACACCTGCTGTCCTTGCTCCACTCAACGAGCAAGCGGTTCTACTTGAGGCAATCCGCAGCCTCCTCGAGGGACCGCAGCAGCAGACTGCTCTTTTAATGAACCGTCCCGAGGCAGAAGCACCTGGGGTGAAGCAATTCAGGGCTTTGCACCCCAAACAGTTTGCAGGAAAAGAGAGCCCACTGGAAGCTGAGGAATGGGCACAGAGTATCGAAGATGATCTGGCAGCAGCACAAGTGCCAGAAATAGCTTGGTTTCGTATTGCAAAATTACAGCTCACGGACAATGCACGGAACTGGTGGAAGACGGAAGAAAACAGTCTTGAACAACCCATCGAATGGAAGACTTTCCGAGACATGTTCGACGCAAAGTACTTCCCTGAGACTGCCAGGTTCGACATGGAATAGCAGTTCATTCATCTGCAACAAGGTTCGATGTGGACCAAGTCGGTAGATGAATATGATGCTGAATTCACCATGCTCGGTCGGTAAGATATGTCTTAATAAATTCGATTTTCAAAATATCACATACTACACAGCTAACACAAGACCGTAACAGGTTTGCGGCCCATCTCATACTGACTGCTGAGATCAGAGCAAGAAGATTCAGCAAGGGTTGGACCCGGAAATCCAAGCTGCTTTAGCTACAAGGGATTTCTCAACCCATGATTTGGCTTTGAAAGCTGCCTGAAGATACGAGGCAGTGGTGAAGAAGAAGGGCAGACCTCAATCTGCCGGAGTGAAGCGCCCTGCCAATCAGATGGAAGGAGGAGCCTTTTCAAGGCCAACGGTTGAACCCTGAAGACCAGAAGAAATTAGTAACCAGCCAAGTCCAGACTTTTGTTACTACTGCCATAGAAAGGGACACTTGTGGAAGGACTATAGGCGCGCAAAAGACTTGTGTCTAATTTGTGGCGCATCCAAACACAGAATTGAAAACTGTCCTTATAATAGCAACCCAGCTCACACACTCACCAACTACCCGCAGCGGCCAGCTATCCAGGCTCCTGCACCTCGTCTAGCACTCCCAGCACCACCTCCACGTGGATTTCCTGCACAGCCAAATCGCCAATTCCATTAGGCACTAAGGAGCATGCCTCGAGGACAGAAGAATGTGCCTCCAGCTAAGAAGAATGTACCACGGCGACATGCTTACACCTTAGCAGCCGTAGAAGCCGATACAGTTGACCAAGATAACACTGGTAAGTCTCTTTCACATTCTCAAACCTTGTATCACTTTGTTATTTTTCATACACTATCAGTACTTCAGTCACCAAACTTTCCTTGAATCTGTTACACTTTCCTTTTTCAAATTTCGAGGACGAAATTTTTATAAGGAGGGTAGAATGTAACAACCCCAAACTTTCTGTACAAATTTTCAAAATTAGAGAAAGGGGTATTTTTTCCTGAGCACAACGTATAAGTTTGTTTTGCTTTTTAATAGCAAGAAGGAGCTTGTAGCTCATTGGTAATACCTTGCATTGCTGAACCAACCCACTAGAGTTCAAATTCCATACCCCACATTATTTTTAATATTATTTTCTTTTTAAACTTTTAGAAGCCCAAAGGTCTACACGTGCATAACCCGTAAAACCAAAGGTCACATATAAAACAAACGAGTCCAGCGGGTAGACCAAGAGACGAGCGACACGTGGCGCCAAGACGGAGCCCGACTCGCCGGGATCGGGCCGGCGGGGAGACTGGATCGGCCGGCGAGGCCGGCCAACTCGGCTGCAAACCCGAGTTGGCCTTCATGACTCGTGTGCCTCTTGGTATCCCCATAACCCCTGTACACTTTAAAAACCCTGCATTAACAGATACTTTAAAATACAATTAAAACCTAATTAAAATCTATTTTAATGCATAATTTTAATACATTTTCTATCAAACCATAACCCTAATTTTTTCCTATAAATACCACACCTAAACACACACCCCTCACTCCAAAATTCTGATCAAAACTCTCAAGAAATCCCTAGAGGTTTAGTGTACTTTTGGAGTTAGCGACGAGCGACGTTCCGGCGATTTTCCAACGACAACCCAAGGAGCTCCTGGCGATGAAACGACACACCGACACCTCCTACCGTTCCCTCTTCCTCTCTTCTAAGCTCTAAAACCGTAAGTCCCACCTCTCTATTCTCTATTCTTTTCTAAAAACACTTATTTCTAAATACCGACGGAATCGGAGTTAATCCGATGTCCGATTCGGTTCTTCCTAAAGATCTCACTTTTTCTTAAATACAATATACTAAACCATTACATGTTGACTATTAAACATAACAAGTCATATTGAACAAGTTCTATATCAAAAAGGATTTCTATTTCAATTGTTATCGTACTTTTTCACTAAAATACCATGTAGATTAATTCCGACATTTAAAACATCAAAACCTTGCTATACCTTTAAGTAGATCACGAGGTAATGACCTACCTCCTCACACACTTATATGCAACATAGTACAAAACCGTTCGGGAACATAGAATACGGGAAAACGAATCTTTACATATTAATACTCTTAACTATTAAAACCGTTTTCTACAAGATACGTATTTAATACAAATCTTTACAAAGCGCCGCTACAACCCATTTGGGATGGTGCGGATTATCGCACATCTTCGGGCTTAGTAGTGCGAGATTCAGACCTCTGCAAGGAGCATTCGGTCTCGAGAGATTTAAAATACAAATATATTAAGAAAATGAGATTTCTAGAAATATAATATATATTAAAATTATTTTTATATAAATATATATATATATATATATATATATATATATATATATATATATATATATGTATGTATCATTAAAATATCTATTTTGTGATAATATAAATATTCCAATTTTTTTTCTAAAATCACAAGAATCACTTTACATTAAAATATCATGAATTCCATACAAGTTCAATATTACAATTAAATACCATGTATTATGAAAAATATGTTTATTTACTATAAATGTCACAAATATAAAATCTACAACTATGAAAACTCTAAAGACGATAAATACATACTTGGGTTGTATTTTGAAAGTATAAAAATTATTTTTTACATAAAACCCCCTCAAGTTCTATAATTTACCCTAAGGACCGTAGTAAATATAGGTTTAAGCGGGACCAGTCTCTTGAGCCTTAGGGAGCCGGAGATATGGGTGCTTGGCTATCTAAGGTAGATAAATTAACAACGGTGTTATCAACATGGTAATCGCTTTTGAAAAAGACACAAATCCTGCCGTCCATGTGCAGCGGTTACCGATAACATCAAAACTTAATTCAGGATTTTAATTTCTTTTCTAATTGTCTGACTCAGACTGAGTCTCATTATAATCAATCTGACTCGAATATAATTCAAGTACAAGCTACAATATAACAATTCAATATGATTCCATGAATCCATATATTCAATCTATTCAATCTATATTGACTGAACCGAACCATGGATATACTTCCATTTACATGATTCTCCAGCTACATCCATAATTCTCCAGTTACAACCATTTACTGATATCATGATTTCGGCAAGTCATCCAATTATACAATCTATATTACAAGACAATACAACTTGCAATACAATACAAACAATACAATAAATACTTCGCGGGGTTTAAGGGGTAGATTGGTACGGAAAGTGTTAGAAGTGGCACGAGACTGCAAGATTTAAGACACTTAACCTGAATACATTTGCCATTGTTCCGAGTTGTATAACGGAGCCTTGTACTTCCATTTGCCCTAGTCTCTAGCATATAGAGACTCCTATCGTATACACTGGCATCCTTCTGTACCAAGCTACAAACAACATTGTTAACCATATAATAAAACTTTAAAAGCTACCTTTTCTTTCTGTCTATTCTAGTTCTCCCTTATCTTTGGGACTTACCGAGCGATTTGTTCGCTGACGACATTCTCTTTCTTTCTTCTTTGAATGTCGTCAGATGATTCGGATCTTCCAAAGATCGACCCCAGGGCTGAAGATTTGGACCAGTTTGCTGAAGACCCCGAGCTCTAGCTTCATTGTACACATTTTCTTTCAGTACTTTACATTCTGTTATGCCACTTTTTAGGCATTGTTTTCATTCAGATGTATTTACTTTTCCATGCATTGTACAAAAGAATGTTAATAAATAAAGTTGCTGTTTCATTATATTTGTCTCTTGTGTACATTTCTTTTATATTGCTTAGATACGCTTAGCGTATTTACTTCAGAGTAAATACGTAGCGGCCTAGTCACGCCCCCTTCACACCGAGAAGCGGGACGTGACATCAACACTTGATTTAATAATCCGGCTATATCATACATAACCGACTAATATTATATGTACCAACTTATCGAATCAACACTTAATTCGATAACCCGGTTATATCAATATAACCGACCGATACAAATATCGCGAGAATAGAATACGGTATCACATACTCGTATTATTCTCGGTCCCGCACATATCACATATGTGCTCCTACTTCATTTTTCCTGAGCCAGTAAAACCTCTATGTAGGACTCTAAAGACTCGTCAATACGCCGGCAGTAGGTGATGATCACATCAAGCACCCACAAGCCGTCAGCGGTACTAGCTGGACGTAACGGCTACCCGGGTATTGAGCGATCAGAAGATCAAAAAGCAAGCCCGCTCTAGCTCCTGTAAAGCCTGTCAGTAACACTACCGTATAGTCCGGTCTCTTCGTCTAAGATGTCGCATATCAAGTCTAGGGGTGGTAAACTTAAAACCCAATAACTCGATAAGTCATGCCGATACGAGGCTCATAACGGGTCGAGAAACTACTGGTAACACTTATCAGTAAATCTCTAATCAGCCCTAGCCGGGGACTTCCCTGTCATGGCCAATCGAGCACAGCACGACATCTACCCCCAATTCCGGGAGAGACGAAATCCCCTCCTATCACTCATTGCCTCCATGTAACTCGAGACTGCACCCAAAAACCACCGTTTTGCACGTCCTCTTGAACATGGTAAGGTGAAAATCAAAGCACAGTGGGAATCACACAAGACTCTATGACGATCTCGGGTCTACAGACTAACCTGTACCAGTGTCATCAGAGAACTGCTATCTAACGTCAGGTATAATACCATCTAGGAGTTCTCGGCGAGTCCTTCCAGTGTACCCAGTCTCTACTGAGCACCCGTATACCATCTCTGATGTCAAACACCAATGGATATGGGATCATCCATCGCCCATCTCATGGGTCGAGAAGCGTATACGCTAGTTTACTCTGGTATATCGATGCCCCGTCTCGACACACCCACGACTAGGAACATTAAAGGATGAACTTATGGACTACCATGGCCCCACTAGTATGATCTGTATCATAATCCTGGTAGTTAAGTACACATCCTAAAGGCTTTACCAACATGTAACCATAAGACAGTATCAAGAGACAAATATACATGTTAAGATAAAGAGCAACCAGATAGTATACTATCATGTCGAGCAAGAAAGTCTTCTCTATATATGTGCAAGCATCCACTATAATATACACCATATGTACAATAATAGCCTCTAGGGCATACATACAACTAACAATCTCCCACTTGCACTAGGGCCAGCTGCTGTAGTATCGCATACCCAACATCCTGAAGAGTCTCTCGAACTCTATCTGGGGAATGGCCTTTGTGAGTGGATTCGCTGTGTTGTTCTTCATGTCAACTCTCCTGATCTCGATCTCCCGGCGATCAACTATCTCCCGGATCAGGTGATACCGCCTCAGAATATACCTGGATCGCTGATGGGACCTGGGTTCCTTGGCCAAAGCCACCGCTCCATTGTTATCACAATACAAAAGTATTGAATACTCAATGGATGGAACCACTCCAAGTTCAGTTATGAACTTCTTCATCGAGACAGCCTCTTTGGCAGCATCGTTGGCAGCGATGTATTCAGCCTCCATCATCGAGTCTGCCACGGTTTCCTTCTTGGAACTCTTCCAGCATACCGCCCCTCCATTGAGGGTAAAGACAAATCCCGAGTGCGACTTAGAGTCATCCTTATCACTCTGGAAGCTCGAATCGGTAAAGGACTCCACTTGGAGTTCTCCGTTACCATACACCAAGAGCATCTCTTTAGTCTTTCTCAAGTATTTGAGAATGCTCTTCACAGCTGTCCAGTGACTCTCTCCAGGATCTGCTTGATACCTACTCACTATACTTAGTGAGTGTGCTACATCGGGTCTGGTACATAGCATCATGTACATGATAGAGCCTACTGCCTAAGCATAGGGTATCTCTTGCATGCGAGCTCTCTCCAAATCTGTCTTGGAAGACATCTCTTTGGAGAGAGTGAGTCCTGAGATCGTGGGTAAAAACCCACGCTTGGATTCTTCTATATTAAACCTCTTTAGTATGGTGTCAATGTATCTGGATTGGGACAATCCCAGTATCCGTTTAGATCTATCTCTATAGATCTTAATCCTCAAGATGTAGGAGGCATCCCCTAGATCTTTCATTGAGAATCTTTGTGATAAGAAGAGCTTAACCGATTACAGCATAGGAATGTCATTTCCTATCAAGAGTATGTCATCCACGTACAATACGAGGAAGACAACCTTACTCTTTGCCACCTTTTTGTATAAACAAGGTTCATCTATGTTTTTGACGAAATCAAACTCTTTGATAACGGCATCAAAACAGATGTTCCAACTCTGCGATGCTTGCTTTAACCCGTAGATGGATTTAAGCAGCTTGCACACCTTTCCGCTGCTCCCACTGTCTACGAAGCCCTCTGGCTGAGTCATGTACACGCACTCTTCCAAATCACTATTTAGAAAGGCGGTCTTAACATCCATATGCCAGATTTCGTAGTCATGGTATGCAGCAATGGCAAGTAGGATCCGGATGGACTTAAGCATAGCCACTGGAGAAAAGGTTTCATCATAATCCACACCTGGTCGTTGACGAAAACCCTTTGCAATAAGTCTAGCTTTGAAAGTCTCAACTTTTCCATCTACACTAAGTTTCTTCTTAAAGATCCATTTGCTCCCAATGGGTTTTACCCCTTCAGGAGCAACTTCCAAAGTCCATACTTTGTTGGTGTACATGGATTCCATCTCAGATCGCATTGCATCCAGCCACTTTACAGAGTCCCCACTCGTGATGGCCTGCTCGAAGCTAGTTAGGTCATCATCCTCCATGATGCAATCCTCGCTTCCACCATCAATGAGAAAACCGTAGTATCTCTCAGGTGGATTAGAAACCCTACTAGATCGGCGGAGAGGCTGAGGTTCGTTGGGAACTACCGAATCCTCTAGTTCCACCAAATCTTCTGTCGTGGTTTGTATCGGTGGAACTTCTTCCAGTTCTACCTCCTCACCACTAATTTCTTTTGCAAGAAATTCCTTTTCTAAAAAGGTGGCATGTTGAGCAACAAACACCTTTTGTTCCTCAGGGTGATAGAAGATATGTCCACGCGAATGCTTGGGATATCCTACAAACTTGCACAGAACAGACCTTGCCTCGAGCTTGTCCTGATTTTGCTTTTTAACATAGGCCGGGCAACCCCATATCTTAATAAAATTAAGATATGGTCTCTTCCCATTCCATATCTCATATGGTATGGTAGGCACTAATTTGGTGGGAACTCGATTCAATAGGTATGCGGCTGTTTCCAACGCAAAACCCCAAAAGGAAATAGCTAACTCAGCGGTGCTCATCATAGAGCGCACCATATCTAATAGGGTGTGATTCCTCCGCTCCGATACACCGTTGTGCTATGGTGTATACGGAGGAGTAAGCTGAGAGAGAATCCCATTCTCTTTTAGATAGTCCAGGAACTCCGTGCTCAAGTATTCACCTTCTCGATCAGATCGAAGGATTTTAATAATTTTACCCGTTTGGTTCTCGACTTCGGATTTATATTCTTTGAATTTCTTAAAAGCTTCAGACTTGTGTTTCAACAGGAATACATGTCCGAATCTTGAGAGATCGTCAGTGAATGTAATGAAGTATGCGGAACCATTCCTGGCATGTGTAGACATGGGACCGCATACATCACTATGTATCAGTCCCAAGAGTTCACTAGCTCTTTCTCTGTGTCCTATAAACAAAGTTTTGATCATCTTGCCTTTGAGACATGACTGGCAAGTGTCATAAGATGAAAATTCGAACGGATTCAAATATCCATCCTTATGTAACTTAGCTAGTCGTGTCGCATTGATATGACCTAGTCTACAATGCCACAAGAAGGATTCGTTCATTTCTGAACTCTTCCTCTTGTGTGTGTTTTGTACATTAAGAACCGTGGTTTGTTTTAGAACGTATATGCCATTATTTAACAAGTCTGATCCAATCAACTTTTGATTCAGGAAGATGTTCATAACATTATCCTGTACTACAAAATTATATCATTCTTTACTTAATAAAGAAACTGATATAAGATTGCATATCAGGGTCGGAATGTAGTAGCATTCGTTCAGAATCAATGTACTACCATTTGGTAATACATGGTGATATTCGCCAACTGCTTTGGCTGCAATATTTGCACCATTCCCTACTCTTACGGAATGATCACCCATTCCCAGTTCTCTACCTTTCCTTAGCCCATGTAACATATTCCATATGTGGGATCCCGATCCGGTATCTAATACCCAGGACGTAGAGTGAACTGAGAAACAGTTCTCGATGACTAACACACCCGAAGAAGATGTATCAACATGTTTCTTCTTCGTTTGAGTGGCGTAGGAATCCGTACATTCCCCAATTTCCTGTTCAGTCTTATAACAATTATAAGAAAGAACGAAACCAACGTTTCCCATCTCAGTATAATAAGCAGGTTCGGTCAATACATCCATATTATTATCTTGATTAAGGCCTGACATGGTCGCTAACTGGAGAGAGAGAGAAGAAAACACTTTAGCGTATGCTCTTGAAAGATCGGATTGGTTATTATTTTATCTAATCAGGATGGCTCCCACTGTTTTTATCAAATCTTCCTTCAAACCCTAAAAGAAAAGACTAGCCGGGATTAATTACACCCTACAATTTCGTCAATCTTTCAGCCAGGCCAGTGTTGGTACTTTGAGGGAGGTTCCCCATGCTTTCGCACGGACTTAATTAAAATAAACCTCATTTTCACAGAGGCATAACCCTGTAAACACGTTTCTAGACACCTGCTTGATCGGCTAATTGTCTTGTGTATAACTCTCCCAGGAGTAACACTTACTCGCAGTGGGTATCGGAATCCAACTATCTCATAGAAGGTATGCAATCTCATTGCAAATTTCAACACTTGAAATTCCCGATAATATTTTGCCCCTAGCGTCCTATGACCTTGACGGAGGTCAACAAACCATAGGCTGCTAGTCAAGTTCAACCCGTCATTTCTTGATTGAATTAAACCTACCCGCACGACCCTTGACGGAGGTCAACAAGGCCGTATGACTACCCTAATCCAATCTGCATCATATGCATAAGCAGATAAATACTAGTCATCCACCGCACACTACGCCTTGACGGAGGTCAACAAACGTAGCACGAATACTAAGTAGGACTTATCTGAAAAGACGGAGGGCTACGACAGGTTTTTATGAAAACCTTTTGCGTAATGAACTTGATATCGTTGTAGAATCGAGTGATTTTTGAAAAGGAGTGTTTTTTAGGCTTTCACTAGTTTTGCTAAAGAGGTCACTCCCGGTGAAGGGATCTCGGCTCTTTCCTTATCGAATAAGGTGCAGGATATTTCACAAATACCACTATGCAAAGCAGAAACTATAAAAGCAATCAAAAGACAAACCGAGTGTTGTAGCATCTGCTAGCCTTTTGCTAAAGAGGTCACTCCCGGTGAAGGGATCTCGGCTCTTTCCTTATCGAATAAGATGCTAGATATTCTACAAGGAATACCGCCATGCAAAGCAAAAACTAGAGCTATCCTTTTTGAAAATTTGATCCTACAACATCTTTTAGGTTTCTTTCTTTTCTTTAATCTCATTAATGAAGTCCCATCATTTATGCTTCCTAAGCATCACAGAAGAAATGAAAATACAACATACGCTTATGTCATCCGCATTCGCCACAGTGTCCCCCGTTATGCACCGTTAGGTTACTTAACTAACGGCATACCGGGACGGGACTAGCGCGGGTGCAAAACATAAGCAACGTCTACTATATATCTCATATATAATGTATATCCATTTGTCTAAGAATCCACAGTGATCATATCACAAAGCAGCAGAAGAAACATATGAAATATTGGATATACTAGGAGGTCCGTGTTTTATTTTGAACCTGTATAAAACACGGATTCCACGGTCGTGATGAATAGCCAAACCCACATCCCTAGACTCCTACGAGAGCGGCAAGCAACCCTACTAATTCTAGAGTTAGGAGACCCGGACTCGACTCCTCGAGTTGGTCTCCCACTGGACTCTAGAACCCGGTTACTTGTGCTCCAATCCTTGGGTCTATCCTAATACGGAAAAGTAAATAATATACAACAATGGTGACATCATCCTCAACCCAGAAGTGCCCCAATAAAGGAATATTACATGCATTGAACTTTACATGAATGAAAATAAAAACTCTCATCTCACATAAAACCCACGGCTATTCAAAACACGACGATCCAATATAACATATCACAGCAACACATAACATCACATGTCATCAACGTAAGTAAATCTGCGTATCCCAATTGTCGTTGACATATAGCAACGAAACCGGCGATACAACACATATTACACTTACGGTCGCAGAAAAGAAAATATCAAACTACAACATTTGGAATCCATAATAATCTTAGACATCATAAATCCAAAATATCACATACTTTGGATTTCATGTCTAACTATACGAATTCCACATATTGTATCACATTGCAGATAGCTAGATGATGTTAAACCTTTCGATCAAATCAACGAATTCCTAAAATTTCCCCAGAAAACTCAACACTTGAGCAATATAAAAAATACCCAGAAGCATGCCCCAGTAGCTACGGACCAACCGTAGAAGTATCGACCCAAGCCTCACACATGGAGCCGCGGAACCGCCGCTAAACCCATGGTTTGGCCGCGGTTCCGCGGTCATGTTGTCGAGTTAGGGTGTCGTTCTTCTAGAGGGTCCATAGTTTTACTTGCATGATTTTCTGAGGATTTTTAATATGAAAAATTCCAACATTTTGAAAAATTTCCAGAAAGTGGGCAATTGCGGGTTTTCGGAGTTCGTTCGAACTTATAACTTCGCCTAGAAAACTCCTAATGCTCTAGTAAGGCTTTGATACCACTGTAGGGTTCTTAGGCACAACCACAAGGTTTCACAAGGCATAAAACATGCCACATTTAAAAAATTTAGTGTGCCAAACAACCCTAGCCTAGGATCTAACTAGAGTTTTAGGAGCTAAACTAGAAAGTAAACAACTTTACATCTAAGTCATAACGAAATACAACCTTTGTAGACCAGTCCTTCATTTCAATAGCTCCTTGTAGTGGTCCCTTCGCTGCGATCATGGAACTCCCGGACTCTTGCATAGCTTCTCAAGGTGAAAGGAACGATCTTGCTTGAAGTCTTCGAGGCCGAAGATGATCTACGTCGAAGAGACACTAACTCAAGCTACTACTTCACTAATGAAAGATTAGTGAAGCTAACACTCTATACTAAAGTGCTAATCTAGTAGAGGATGATGAAGTAGGAAGTGAGCTCACTTTAGTTTTATTTTTCTCACAATGTTTTCTCACTTTTGGAAAAACCTAGCAAGCTTTTTCCAAGGATGAAGAAGAAAAAGCAAAAAGATGAGAATGAACTAATGAGGTGAGAGAATGAACCACGGGTGAGTTTGTATCATATAGCTAACTCATGTAGAGACATAACCATGGCTAAATTATAATGGTTAGGTTAATAAATATCTTAAGTAAAACAAAATTAGTGGACTAAGTCAATGCATCCACAAGCTTCTACAAGCTTCATGCATGTGGCTATTTATCCACTAATTTGGAATTACTTTAAATACTTAAACCCTACATTATAATTAGTATGGTGTAAGTCTCATACACCCATGTAGTGTGTATCATCAACCATGACACAAAATAAAACACAATTAATATATATCACATATATATTAAGTGTGCACTTGTGAGAAAAATAAATGCTTAAGTGAGCTAATATTAGTTAATGTAAACTAGTATATCAAATATACAATTATACACTAAATTATCAAATCAACATTTTATTTAATAATCCGGCTATATCACATATAACCGACTAATATTATATGTACCAAGTTATCGAATCAACACTTGATTCGATAACCCGGCTATATCACATATAACCGACCGATACAAATATCGCGAGAATAGAATACGGTATCACATACTCGTATTATTCTCGGTCCCGCACATATCACATATGTGCTCGTACTTCGTTTTGCCTGAGCCAGTAAAACCTCTATGTAGGACTCTAAAGACTCGTCAATACGCCGGCAGTAGGTGATGATCACATCAAGCACCCACAAGCCGTCAGCGGTACTAGCTGGACGTAACGGCTACCCGGGTATTGAGCGATCAGAAGATCAACAAGCAAGCCCGCTCTAGCTCCTGTAAAGCCTGTCAGTAATACTACCGTAAAGTCCGGTCTCTTCGTCTAAGATGTCGCATATCAAGTCTAGGGGTGGTAAACGTCAGACCCCAATAACTTGATAAGTCATGCCGATACGAGGCTCATAACGGGTCGAGAAACTACTGGTAACACTTACCAGTAAATCTCTAAATCAGCCCTGGCTAGAGACTTCCCTTTCATGGCCAATCGAGTACAGCACGACATCTACCCCCAATACCGGGAGAGACGAAATCCCCTCCAATCGCTCATTGCCTCCATGTGACTCGGGACTGTACCCAAAAACCACCGTTTTGCACGTCTTCTTGAACATGGTAAGGTGGAAATCAAAACACAGTGGGAATCACACAAGACTCTATGACGATCTTGGGTCTACAGACTGACCTGTACCAGTGTCACCAGAGAACTGCTATCTGACATCAGGTATAATACCATCTAGGAGTTCTCGGCGAGTCCGTCCAGTGTACCCAGTCTCCACTGAGCACCCGTATACCATCTCTGATGTCAAATACCAATGGATATGGGATCATCCATCGCCCATCTCATGGGTCGAGAAGCATATACGCTAGTTTACTCTGGTATATCGATACCCCATCTCGATACACCCACGACTAGGAACATTAAAGGATGAACTTATGGACTACCATAGCCCCACTAGTATGATCTGCATCATAATCCTGGTAGTCAAGTACACATCCTAAGGGCTTTACCAATATGTAACCATAAGACAGTATCAAGAGACAAGTATATATGTTAAGATAAAGAGCGACCAGATACCATACTATCATGTCGAGCAAGAAAGTCCTCTCTATATATGTACAAGCATCCACTATAATATACATCATATGTACAATAATGGCCTCTAGGGCATACATACAACTAACAACCTTCAAGTTTGATGAACTTATAAATTCAATCTACAATTGTCAATCAGATCAAAGCAATTCAAGCAAGTGATGCCAAGTTGCAAAAGATCAGAGAACAAATAGAAAGTGGACTTCGAACAGACTTCATCATCCATGAAGACGGATCTTTGAGATACGGCAGTAGATTGTGTGTACCACAAGGTTCTGTTCGGGAAGAATTAAGGAAAGAAGCTCACAGCTCTCCCTATTCAGTACACCCTAGTGGTACAAAAATGTACAAAGATCTGCGGAAACATTACTGGTGGCATGGAATGAAGCGTGAAGTAGCCAGAAGCGTCACTAAATGTTTGGTGTGTCAGCAAGTGAAAGCTGAATATCACAGGATTGCTGGTTTACTTCAACAGTTACCTATTCCAGTGGCAACACATCACCATGGACTTCGTGACTACTCTTCCTCGCAGCACGAAAGGTAACAATGCGGTATGGGTTATTGTGGATCGACTAACAAAGTCGGCTCACTTTATTCCCTTTCAAGTTGGCCAATCTACCGAGACATTAGCAAAGAAGTACATGGAGGTAAGTTTGAATCTAAGTAATATTTAATTCTTCAATATGTACTATCTCTGATACCCATGAACTGATGCAGGAGATCGTGAGATTATATGGAGTACCGGTTTGCATTGTCTCCGATCGTGATACCAGGTTCCGATCGCAATTTTGGTAGAGTCTTCAAGCTAGCTTTGGAACAAGTTTGAACTTTAGCACGACTTACCATTCAAAAACAGATGGACAGTCTGAGCGAACGATTCAGAAACTTGAAGATATGCTAAGAGCGTGTATGTTAGACTTCGGAGGATCATGGGAAGATCACCTACATCTTGCGGAGTTTGCATACAACAACAGCTACCAAGCAAGTATTGGAATGGCACCCTTTGCAGCGCTTTATGGAAGGAAGTGCCGTTCACCATTAAGTTGGGACGACATCGGAGATAGAGAACTCCTTGGACCTGAGATGATAGTAGCAACTGTGGATGTAGTTCGCACTATCAAGGAAAGAATGCGCATAGCCCAAGATCGACAGAAGCACTGGGTTGATGCAAAGCGCCGTCACTTGGAGTTCCAACCGGGAGATCATGTCTTTTTGAAGATTTCTCCAAACCGTGGAGTGATTCATTTTGGAAGAAGGGGTAAGTTAAGTCCGAGATACATTGGACCGTTCGACATACTCGAACGAGTCGGAGAAGTGGCATATCGTTTGGCACTTCCACCCTTATTGGAAGGAGTGCATAATGTGTTCCACATATCCCAAGTCAGAAGATATGTGAGCGACCACAGCCATATTCTTGATCATTCCGAGCTCACTGTACAGATGGATTTATCTTGTGAACAACAACCCGTTAAAATTCTGGACAGAAAAGTGAAGTCACTTCGGAACAAGGAAGTAAACTTGGTTTGAGTGATGTGGAGAAAATACACACCAGGAGAATCAACATGGGAAAGAGAATATGACATGCGTGCAAGATACCCTCACTTGTTTGTAAATTAGTCCTTAAATAATTGTAAATTTCGAGGACGAAATTTTTGTAAGGAGGGTAGAATGTAAAGACTATATTTTAATGTACAGAAATTTCCTAAAGTTAATGTACAAATGGAGTATTTGTAAGTCCCGAGCACAAGTTATAAATTGATTTGCTTTTGAACAGCAAGAAAGCACTTGTAGGTCTTTAGTAAAGCCTTGCACTGCTGTGACGTAGCACCTGTGTTTGAATCCCCTCAGTCACATAATATTTTTGCTGATTTTTCTTTTAAACTTTTTAGAAGACCAAAAGTTTACACATGCAATACACGTAAAATGAAAAGTCACTGAAAAATCAAACATGTGCAAAATAGTATTTATACAGAGACCCTGACACGTGTCCAAAATCCAAGCACCCACCATACCAAGATGGTCAGCGAGATTCTCTTTGGGGCCGGTGCCGCTGGCGCCATCCGTCCCTAATGCTCCAATTCTTCTAACCCTAGCACCCTTTGGCCTACCCCACTGACCCTAGTCTGTTTGATTTCCATGCATATTTCTAGAGAATTAAAATGAACCTTAAAACCAAATTTTAATGCATTTTTAATTCTCATTTCAATACCCTAAACACTAATTTCTCCTATAAATACAACTCTACACCATAACCCTCCTCATTCAGAATTCTTTTGCCAAAACTCTCTAAATTTTCCAAGTCCAAGAAGTTGTACAAGTGGAGTTAGCCAAGGTCAAAGTTCCGGCGACATTTCGGGATAACTCCAGCGACACCACAACTCCACGCCGCTTTCAAAAGTTCCTGTTCCCTCATAAAATATCGGGAAACACCCCAATGAGGTATCACGTGCTCACACGTGACCAAGGGTCACGTGCTGACATGTGATGGGTTCCTGGGATCTCTAATTTATAGAGTTAAACTCTAATCAAACAGCCAATCAGTGGAATCACGTGTCCACACGTGATAGGCCCTTCAACCCACTAAAAAGGAATTACAAGATATAATAAAAAACTAAAGAAAAACCCCAATGGGGCATCACGTGCTCACACGTGACCAAGGGTCACGTGCTGACACGTGACGATCCTTAATCCTTTAAAACAACAGAATTAAATTCTGGGAAAAGTGTTAATCAAGGGGGGTCACGTGCTAACACGTGATGGATGCTTAAACTCTTTTATTAATAGAATTCTAGTTAAACGAGGATATACTAAAACAGCAAGGAAAAACCCCAATGGGGTATCACGTACTCATACGTGACTATGGGTCACGTGCTGGCACGTGATAAGTTCCTTTGGTCTCCACTTTATAGAATTGAATTCTAGTCAAACAAAAATATAACAAAATATCAGGAAATACCTGAATGAGGTATCACGTGTTGACACGTCACCAAAGGTCACATGTTGACACGTGATAGTTTCCTGAGATCTCTACTTTATAGAATTAAATTCTAATCAAACAAAAATGTAACAAAACAGCTAAGGAAAGACCCCGATGGGGCATCACGTGCTCACACGTGACCAAGGGTCACGTGCTAACACGTGATGATCCTTTAGCTCTGTTAAAAGGCAGAATTAAATTCTGAATAAAAGAGAGTAACGTGCCAACACGTGACAAGTCCCTTAGCTCTTTAACTGATAGAATTAAATTCTATTTCAATGATCCAACATTGCGATCACGTGCCAACACGTGCTGGGCTTTAAAAGCCTTCTGAGCTAATAGAATTAAATTCTAATTAAGGGAAATTAAAGACCCTAACCGGGAAAATATTTCTTTAAATCTTTCCAAACAAAAAAGATTATGCTCTGTAAAATAGAGCACCGTTGGATTAAAAATCCAATGGTGATTAAAAATCATCAATTTATGGAAAGATTTTATACAAGGAAAGATTTCCCTGAAATTCACCAAGAATAACAAACAGAATATCTTCTGGATTAAAAATTCAAGGGTGAATAAAAATTCACTGAGTGATCTAAAAGATCATGTTGGTTACAAAAACAACCAAAATCTTTCAATGAAAAATTCACTATCAAATTGATCCTTTTCCTTCTCCTATAAATAGGAGACAAGAAGAGGAGAAAAGGGAGATTTTTGGATATTAGAATTTTCTGAAGAAAAATAGCAGAGAGAAAAAAAAGGAGAATTTAATTCTCAAGAAAAGAAACCCTAGGTGGGAAAGGGAAAGAGATCTAAGCTCCGTAAAACAAAAAGAGAATTTAATTCTCAATTTAAGAGTTTAACTCTTCTGCAAAAGAACTTAGTTCTTTCTCTGGTTGAAGATCTGCAGAAACAAATCTCCCCACAAGTTGAGAATTTAATTCTCATCGGGGAGATTCTGCCATGCAGATCCAAAAGCAAGAGGGAGAATTGAGTTTTGAGAATTTAATTCTCCCAAATTCACAGGAATTTAATTCCTCCCAAATAAAGAACTAGGGTTTAACCCTATATGAGAATTTAATTCTCCCAAATCCATAGGAATTTAATTCTTCCCAAATAAAAAATTAGGGTTTAACCCTATATGAGAATTTAATTCTCCCAAATTTATAGGAATTTAATTCCTCCAAGACAGAACTAGGGTTTAACCCTATATGAGAATTTAATTCTCCCAAATTCATAGGAATTTAATTCCTCCAAAACAGAATTAGGAATTTAATTCCTATAAAACAGAATTAGGGTTTAACCCTACAGAGAATTTAATTCTTAAAACAAAGAGACTTGAAAGCTCTCCATGCACGTAAAGAACATTGGTCACGTGATGACACGTGACCCCAATCCGCAATGATCAGAAAAGAAAGAATAAAATTAGGTCACGTTCCCCTACGTGACCTCTGAACAAATCCTCCAAAATAAGAAGGAAAAAGTTTGGAGGCAATGCCTCACGTGCTCCCACACGACTTCCAAAATAAAGAAGAACAAAAGCAAAGGCAGTACTGGTTTTGGGCGCCCTCACGTGTTACCACGTGACCCCTAATAAACGCTTTAATAATCAATGCACAAATATCCATCACGTGCCAACACGTGATGGCTAGAAGATCAAAAAGTGTTTAACACTTATTTGCAGTTCTGAGAACAAAGTAAAGGAGGTCTGGCCCCACCTCTGGGTGCCCTCACGTAACCCCACGTGACCCTTTCCTTTCTAGTGTCTAACACTATTTTGATCATCTCGTCTCCAGTGTTTAACACTATTTTAGATACATCACGTGAGGACACGTGACCAACAGATGTCCTCTAGTGTTTAACACTATTCTAAAGCCAAACTTAGCCAAATTGGCTAAATTTTCCAGAGGCAAGCCTCTCATTCAACTGAATCTCAAAATTGATCATTTCATATGACATGCAGAGTAAAACTCAGAGCTATAAAGTTTAATGCTCAGTCAAAGATAAAAATATTATCAGACCCCTTAAAACTCTGGTTTAGCATTGCTAAATAATAAGGGGCTGAACCCAGGCAAATGTTTAAATGGTCCAACAAGGGGGCCAACATTTCAAATTTAATTGGACTTAGCCCAAATTGGCCATAAGTTCTCAATTCAGATCTAACTGAGCCAATGTGCTTATAATCTAATTGATTGATCTTAGTTCCAAATTGGACTACAGATCACCCAATCCACTTCGGTTCGAGGGTACATCTGTTCACTCCTTTGATATTTGTCGTTGTAATCCTTCAACGTCTTCAGAGAGGTGACGGGTCCCGACAACCACACATTTCACGGACTATGATGTCCTTAACCTTGACGGTGAGGTCTTTAAACTCACGGATTATGATGTCCTTAACCTTGACTGTGAGGTCTTTAAACTCACGGACTATGACGTCCTTAACCTTGACTGTGAAGTCTTTAAACTCATGGACCGAGATGTCCTTAAACTAATAATGGACCACTATGTCCTTAAACTGGTATTGGGCCACTATGTCCCCAAACTGGTAATTGACCGCAATGTCCCTAAACTAAACAATTGAGCCCAAATGCTCTCTTGTTGGATCTAAACGATCCCGTTAAGTTGATCTTAGTTTGAAATAAGACTAACGTATCCTTAACATACGTTTAAGTTGATCTTAGTCTCAAATGAGACTAACGTATCCTTAAACCAAACCCCCAAACCCAAATCTAAGAAGATACGGATTTGGACTAATCCACGCCCTATGGGCCGTTCCCCTCCGAATGGAGGCCAAGACACGGACGTCTTGCCTGAGATTCAGGACAGATGCTAATTGGTGCTATCCGTCCACCTCTCCGAAGATGTCAAGTTGATTTATGGCACCGTGTATCGAAGGTTTAGACGGATGCGGCCGATGTAGCAGACTTCGTCAGATTCCCCCTCGTTTGAGGGGGTTTTGATTGTGGGGACGCTCTTCCCTACAGGCGCAAGCCCCTGCAGTTAATTATTCTACCGCATCGCGGTAACAACTTTCTCCTTCTCCAGAATTTCACTTCGTGTCGTGGGTGTTTATTTTGTTTGTGGTTGCCCGTGGATTGTATACGGAGACTAATTTATGTCATCGCCCGTAAGACGTGGATTAGTCCAAATCTGTATCTCCTTAGATTTGGGTTTGGGGTTTTGGTTTAAGGATACGTTAGCCGTATTTGAGGCTAAGATCAACTTAAACGTTTGTTAAGAATACGTTAGTCCAGTTTGAGACTAAGATCAACTTAACGAGATCGTTTAGATCCGACAAAAGAGCATTTGGGCTCTATTGTTCCAGTTTAGGGACATAGTGATCCATTGCCAGTTTAGGGACATGGCGGTCCAACATTCCCGTTTTGGGGACGAATGTTGGTTTAAGGAGGCATTAGTCCATGAGTTTAAGGACCCCACAGTCCGTATTGTTGGTTTAAGGACACATTAGTCCATGAGTTTAAGGACCCTATAGTCCGTATTGTCGGTTTAAGGACGCATTAGTCCATGAGTTTAAGGACCCTACAGTCCGTATTGTCGGTTTAAGGACGCATTAGTCCATGAGTTTAAGGACCCCACAGTCCGTATTGTCGGTTTAAGGACGCATTAGTCCATGAGTTTAAAGACCCTACAGTCCTTATTGTTGGTTTAAGGACGCATTAGTCCATGAGTTTAAGGACCCCACAGTCTGTATCTATCTGTGGTTGTCGGGACCCGTCACCTCTCTGACGACGTTGAAGGATTACAACGACAAATATCAGAGGAGTTCGGAGATGCCCTTGAACCGGGTGTAAATTGATTTGAGAGAGTATTTGTGCTTAGTTCAATTTAATTTGAGGACTTACGGCCAAAATTGGGCTAAGTCCAGTTGAAAATGTTCAACATTTTATTCGTATTTGGCCTGTTAGGCCTTTACTAGGGCTCTGCCCCTTGTTTAATAATGCAGTGCATTTTTTTTGGCCTATTAGGCCCTTTTAATTGGGCTCTTCCCTTTTTAAATAATGCACAGCATCTGTTTTGGTCTGACAGACCTTTGTTTGGGCTCTACCCATTTTTTTTATAATGCAGAGCATTTGTTTTGGTCCATTGGACCTCTTAATTAGGCTCTGCCCTTTAATAATGCGCTGCATTTAATATTCTGACAGTGCGCCATGTGGCTTGTCAGGCGCTTTGCGCCAATTGAGGAGCGCAAGGCGCAAACTCATGTGATGGTGACACGTGTCACGATCTGGTGAGCGCAAGCGCAGTGCGCTGCTGACACGTGGCGCGCTCTGGTGAGTTGCGCCAACCCAAGAGCGCAATGCTCATTTTGTAAAGCGCAAGGCGCAGTTTGTTCTGGGGCTGACACGTGGTGCTCTCTGGTGGCTTGCGCCAACCTAAGAGCGCAACAGTGCAAATTTGCAAGTGCAGGGCACTGTTTAATTTCTTGATCAAATTTAGATCAAAGAAAATAAGTTTTTTCTTGTTTCAAAAGGTTTTACCTCATGATTTAAATAACCATTGGTCATCAAAAGGCTGTGCTTTTATATGTAGATCAAAAGATCTAATAAAGAAGTATACTACTTCTTTTTTTATTCTCATTATTTGATCTTTTCTTTTCTTTTTTATTTAAGATCTTGATCTTGTTTTTAGATCATTGATCTTTTTAGAAGAAATTCTTCATTTCAAAGGTTTACCTTTTTCTTTTTTCTCAGTTCTTTCTCAAAGTTTTCAGAAGATTTCTGCAAGTTCTCTCTGTGTCAATCTCAATGTTAATCCATTTTAGACTTGGAGTCTAGGGGCCTTTATATAGTGCCAATTGATTTGTTATGTTGGTTACAGAGATCTTTCTCTGAGCGATTTAGGGATTTTCCCCACCTTTGGATCTTTGATCCAATGGCTTCTGTTTTACAGAAGAGAATCTTATTGTTTTAATAAGATCAGAAAGATCTTTCTGGAATTTTAATTCTGTTTTAGTGCTGGCATAGTGGGCGCAAGCGCACCTGCGCTTGACACGTGTCGCACAATGCAGAGCGCAGAGCGCAGCGCCACTGCGCTGCCACGTGTCGCGCAGCGCTAAGCATCTGAAGCGTTGCTTCCTTTATTTTTATTTTAAATAGAGCCTTGCTCTGATTGGGTGCGCTGCCTTGGGCGTAGCGCTGGCATGTCAGCTTTTGACACGTGGCGCGTTGCGCGCAGCGCAAGGGATCTGAAGCGTTGCTTCAATTTTTTTGAATTTTTGAAATTCAAACAGAGCTTTGCTCTGATTGGAGAAACACGGGCGACAACATAAATTAGTCTCCGTATATAATCCACGGGCAATCAAAAACAAACACCCACAATACGAAGTGACCATCTGGAGAAGGAGAAAGTGGTTACTGCGATGCGGTAGCGTAATTAATTGCAGGGACCTGCGCCTGCAGGGAAGAGCGTCCCCACAATCAAAAAACCCTCAAATGAAGGGGAATCTGACGAAGTCTGCTATATCGGCCGCATCCGTTTAAACCTTCGATACATGGTGCCATAAATCAACTTGGTATCTTCAGAGAGGTGGACGGATAACACCAATTAGTATCTGCCCTCGGAATTCAGGCCAGGACGTCCCAACGTCCCGGTCGCGTCTTCCGGTGGGGAACAGTTCCCTCTACCTCCCCTCTCTTCTCCAAACCAGTAAGTTATTTCTCTTCTTTCTTTTTCACCTCTCAAAAAGATTTCTTCTCAAAACTCGTCGGAAGCGGAGTTATTCCGATTTCCGATTCTAATTTCATCAAAAAAATAATTTTTCTTAATAACAAATTTACCATATTTTTATATATTGTTTAACAAACATAAAACAATATTTACAATAAGTTTCAATTCAAAATAATATGCATTGCATCTTTTATTTCACTTTTACGGTAAAATACCATCAAGTTTACATACGACATTACTTTATCGTTTTGCTTATATTACCTTTAGAAAACTCATGAGGTAATGACCTACCTCATCACAATATTCATCTTGACATAGCACGATAGCTTTTATAACAATTTTTGTGGGTTAAAATACAATTTACATTAAAATACCTTAAACTATCAAAACCCGAATTCTTTAAATTGTTTTAATTAATTCCTTGCAAATAAGCCTCTACAACCCATTTTGGGAAACCCGATCGGGATGGTAAGGGTTATCGCACGTCCTCGGGACTAATAGAGCGAGATACAGACCTCCTCACGGAGCATACGATCTCGATAAAATTTTTATTACAATTTTTAAGAAAACGGGATTTCTATTTAATAAATAAATTCTATTTTTAATAATTATATATATAGATAAATATTATCAAAATATATTTTTTAAATATATAATATGTTCCATTTTTTCTAAATCAAAAGAAAAGAATCACAAAAGTTCATGAAAATACCATCAAGAATCAATACAAGTCAAATTACATGAAAATACCATATACTATTCAAGTTAGGTTTATATCCACTATACCACCTCATCACTCTTAAAAATTACATCTATGAAAACCCTAAAGACGATAATTAAATACTTGAGGTGTATTTTGAAAATATATCAAAACTATTTTTCATAAAACCCTCTCAAGTTATATTAAATTACAATAAGAACCCTAGTAAATATAGGTTTAAGCGGGACCAGTTCTCTTGAGCCTCAGGGAGCCGGAGAATTTGGGTGCTTTCCTATTTAAGGTAGACAAATAAAAATGGGGTTATCAATACGGTAATTGGCTTGGAAAAAGTCACAAATCCTGCCGTCCATGTGCAGCAGTTACCGATAACTCCAAAACCAATTCAGGACTTCAATTCATTTTAAAGTGTCTGACTCAGACAGAGTCTCAATCTAATAAGAAATCAATCCATCCTTGAATACAATACAAGTACAACTCCAATTCAATATGAATCCATTTATACCAGAATACAATCAATATGAACATGACTCGACTGAACCGAACCCTGGATATACTCTGATTACATGACTATCCGTTTATATCTCTTCCGTTTACATGAACTACTGATATCATGATTTCGGCAAGTCTTACATCTATTAAACAAAACAATACAAATCAATACAAAATACATTACGGGGTTTTAAATGGGTAGACTGGTACGGAATGTGTTAGAAGTGGCACGAGACGGTCACTTTAATACACCTAACCTGAATATCCGTTGTTGTTGTTCCGTGGCTCCTTATGCTCCGTATATTTTAGTCCACGGAATAGTTGGACTCCTCTCGTATATACCGGCATATTCTGTACCAAGCTACAAACAACTGCATGAACATAACAATCAAATATTATACAGTTATATTCTTTCTTATCTGTTTATTCTATTTCTACCTTTCTTTGGGACTTACCGAGCGATTGTTCGCTGACGACATTCCTTTTCTCTTATTTATTTGGAATGTTGTCGAGTGGATCCGACTCACTAGAGATAGAGCCCAGCACATACGATTTGGAGTTGTTCTCAGAAGACCCTGAGCTTTAGACACTTGTATATACTTTATTTTCATTTCCTGCCATTTTTTAGGCATTGCTTTCCATTCTTGTATTTACATTTTCAGTTGTATTGTAAAGAAATGTTTAATAAATAAAAATTGTTGTTCAATTACATCTCTTGTCATTTTTCTTGTGTATTTTATTATATTTCTTATTTACGCTTAGTGTGTTTACTTCTGAGTAAATATGTAGCGGGCCAGTCACGTCTCCTTATCGTACACCGGGAAGCGGGGCGTGACAAATAACTGAACTAGCTAACTAGAAATGTAAGGGTTGAGAAACTACAACCTTTGTCGCGTGTCTACCCAATTGTGGAAGACCCCTCCAAGCGCATAGCCGCTGGGATTGCGCTTGAAAATTGACCACCCTCGCCGAAGATGATCCACCTGAGGGAAACCAGAGGAGACTCTAACCGATGATCCAAAATCGCTGGGTATGGATGGTCGGTGATGTAGGAATATATCACTAAACTTTTTCTCTCTTTTTCTCAAGCTCAAGTGAGCAAGAGAAAGAAGAAGGAGAAGAGCTGAGGATGATAGTTGCTAACTCTTGCAACCATGGAGCATGAAACAACTCAAGAAGAAGAAAAATCATCAAGTCTCACATGTAGAAAAGAATGGCTGCTATATAATCCAACCATGGTGCAATAGTGCATCCAAATCATTTTATCAATATAAAAACCCAAGCCATGCTTTCCTACATCACAACCATGCTTCTTGTCTCCTCACTTTACACCTCATTCCCTTTTATTTTTCTAAATAGAAAAATAAATATGAGATGTCCTTCTTTTAGAAGCATTCCCGTATAAATACGGAACACTTCACCCGGTATATGTATCGCTATATATACGCGTATCTGTATAAAAATACGGATAGCACCAAAGAGAGAAAATGAATAGTGAACAATAATACTAAAATATATGTATCAAAATACATATATAAATTATTAAATCAAATCCTAATTTAATAATCCGGCTAGTATTATCAACCGCCCGATTAAAGTCCGTGTATCCCATACACGTATTTAATCGGACCCCTGCACTTACCAATGTACGGCTCCTACATCTATCGCCTGAACCGGGAAAACCCTCTGTGTGGGACTCTAAAGACTCGACAATACACTGGCAGTGGGTTTAACCACAATCACGTCGGCGGCACTGGCTGTACGTAATGGCTACCCAACTACTTGTCGAAAGAGGGGTCGACAATCAAGTGCGTTCTTATCCTACTGAGCCTGAATGTGACAATCTTCGTACAGTCCGGTCTCTTCGTCAAAGAGTATCACATATTGGGTCTAACGTCAGACCCCTACTAACCCGATAAGTCGTGTCTGAGTTAAGCTCATCACCAACAGAGATACTATTGATCAACTATCAGTAAATCTCATCCACCGTGGCTACGGATTTCTGGTGATAGCCAACACAGCGCAACATCGACTCCTAATACCAGGAGAGACGAATCCCTGACAGTCGACCACTGCCTCCATGAGGCTCTGGACTGTACCTAACTAAAATCTGTTTGCACGACTCCTTTGAGCCATGGTAGGATAGAAATCAAAGTACAGTGGGAACTCACACGAGACAAATGACGACTTCAGGTCAAAGGACTAACCTGTACTCATGCCACCTGAGAACTTCCATCTGACGATAGATATAATACCATATAGAAGTTCTCGGCGAGTCCGTCTGGTGTACTCACCTCCAGTGAGAACCTGTATATTATCTTAGGTGACAGAACTCCAATGGCTTGTGAGACCGGCCACCGTCCCTCATCGGGGTCTAGAAGCGTATCACTAGTTTATTCCGGAATATCGATGCCCGGTCTCGATACTCCCACGAATAGGGATATTTAAGGATGTGCTTATGGACAACCCAGCTCCCACATATATGATCACCATCATAATACTGGTTGTCAAGCAACAATCCTACGGGTTTTATCAATGATGAAGACAAATCAGATAGCATACTATTATCTCGAGTAAGACTGTTATACCTATAGGTCCTCCTTCAATTATCATAATCGCCTGCTTGCGATCACAATAATTGCCTTGAGAGCACTATATCCAACAATCTCGCACTTGCACTTAAGGCCAATTATTGCAGTATCGCGTACCCACAGCTCATGTGCTACCGAATACCCAACTTCTCTACTAATCAATTTCACAAACTATGTTTGTGAAACTTAATTTGTTCGAGAAATAACCCCAGTGAGTGGATTCGCTACAATGTTCCAACTTCATCTCTCTATATCTCAAATTTGCGGAGATTAACAATTTCCCAAACTGAGCAATACCCCACCTCAAGAATTTTTCTGGATACTTGATGGGACCAAATTTATAAATGAACAACTCCATCCAACAAACTTCTTGGGTTGTATTCTCTGTTGAGTTATAACCAGTATCTTGCACCATGATTACCTCAGTATCCCTATTGGAACACTATCCAATATACTTATCCTCAGAAGAGACTAAACTCAAAACTCTGACAGCATCTCTGTCATCCAGGTTATCTTGGAAGCCTTAACTGATAACCGCCTTCCAGAAGAGGCCGCCATTATTTTTTACCAAGAATATCCTCTTATGTTCATGATAGCTTCCCTTTGTTTCTCGAGGATTGGATTAATATATGCTTATTGCATCTAGTGCAAAAGCAATATCTAGTGTTGTACATGACATTGCATGATTGACTCAATTACCTAAGCAAATGATATGTCATTCTTACCAGTCCCTCTCCTCATCAGTCTAGAAGACATCCCTTTTAGAGAGGGTGACTCCATCACCTACGGGTATACCGCCATATCAGGAGTCGTCCATTCTAAAATACTTTTAGAATGTTGTCTATTTTAAAATACTTTTAGAATGCTGTCTAGGTACCTGATTAGCAAACTTCCTAAATATAGATCTACAACCAGAATCCCTGATATATTATCTAACTGGTTTTGTACAAGACATTGCATGATTGACTCAATTGCCTAAGCAAATAATATGTCATTCATGCCGGTCCCTCTCTTCATCAGTCCAGAAGACATCTCTTTAGAGAGGGTGACTCCATCACCTGCGGGTACACTACCACGCCAGGAGTCGTCCATTCTAAATACTTTTAGAATGTTGTCTAAGTAACCGATTTGGGAAACTTCCCAAATTTAGATCTAGTCACCAGAATTTGTGATATACTATCCATATCCAACATGGAGAAAACACTATGTGACAACCAAAGTTTGACCGACTGTAGTATAGGAACATCACTTCCTATCTGGAGTATGTCATCCAAATCCAGGACAGTACTCCCTACATCCTTCTTACTAGGTTCATCTATTGTTTTAATGAAGTCAATCATCTTGATTGTCACATCAAAAAAGATGATCCATCTCCGCTATCCATGCTTTGGTCTACGAATAGACATAAGCAACTTGCACACTTTCCGCTGCTCCCACTGACTATGATAATCCTCTAGCAGAGTCGTATACACGTGCACTTCCAAATTCCCATTTGGAAAGACGTTATAGTCGCCCGCTTGCCAGATATCATAGCCATTAAATGTATCAGTGCCAAATCATATCCATATGGACTTCAGCGTAGATACTGAAGTAAAAGTCATATCACAATCCACAACGGGTATTTGATGAAAACTCTTTATAACAAGTCTAGCTTTATTAGGTTAGTGTCGTTCTACCTGCATAGATCGTGAAAGATCTACTTGCTCCTAATGTGTTTTACCCCTTCAGGAGCACCCAGCAAAATCCAGAATCCATGATTTGCTGAAGTGCGTGGAGTCCATCTTGGGTATGAAATATCTGGTTACATGGAAGTTTCCACTTCCTATGCTCTGCTGATAAAAAGTAGGGGGAACAGCAGTGTCAAGTCATATCCGTATGGATTTCAACATAGACACTGAAGTAAAAGTCTCATCACAATCTACAACGGGTATTTGATGAAAGCTCTTTACAACAAGTCTAGCCTTATTAGGTTAGTACCTTTCCACCTGCACAGATCTTGAAAGATCTACTTGCTCCTTATGGGTTTTACCCCTTCATGAGCACCCAGCAAAGTCCAGAATCCATAATTTGCTGAAGTGCGTGGAGTCCGCCTTGGATATGGAGTATCTGGTCACCTGGAAATTACCACTTCCTATGACCTACTGATAATTAGTAGGGTCATCATCACCATGATGCTGACCTCCCTGTCACCGTCTAAGAGAAAACCGAAGTATTTATCGGGTGTCTGAGGTCACCGACTAAAATCTGTGGAGTGGCTAATGGTTTGTCAAGTCCAATTGAATCCTTAGGTTCTACTAAAATTTTGGTAACCGTTTGTGGTTTTGGAATCACTTCCAATTTTACCATACTCCCACTAATTTTTTTTTGCAAAAAAACTCCTTTTATAAAAATATGGTGAGTCAAGAACAATGTAACTATTGATCTTGAAAATGGTAGAAACAAAATCCTAGCGAATGTTTGGGATAATCCACAAACCGCCATCATCGAAGCATGCCTCAAGTTTGTCCGGATTATGTTTTTAAATAGAAACCAGATAACTCCATATCTTAACAATCTCAAGATATGTAACCATTCTATATCCATATAGAATCAAGCCTCTAATTTAGATAGAATCAGATTCAAATGTCATGCGGTTGTTTCCAGCGCATATTACCTAATGGAAAAAGGCCAATACAACATTACTTATCATGGAGCTCACCCACAGATGAGTAACCTGCGAAAGAATCAAGTTCTCAATATTACTATGATGGAATACCTAGCATAGATATCTACATCTTCGATCACCTCGAAGAATCCTGATACTTCCAATGCATGGTTCTCCATTTTATTCTTATACCTACAAACTTCTCAAAATCTTTGGACATTGCATTACAACGAATGCGTGCCTAAAACCAGAGAACTCATAGGTAAAGCTGAATGAAGTAAGAGTAACAACCCGTTGTCCCGAAGAACACTGGACAACATACATTTTCATGTATAAGTCCCAAGAGTATATCAACTCAAATTCTGTGTTTTGTAAGTTGAAAACTGTATCTTGGTTAAGAATGTCTTACACCGTTATTTAGTGCACCTTACCTTTATTCTCAACTGATAAAGATAAATGTTTGCAACACAATTTTCAAAATGTATATCTCACTTTATAAAATAAAGGTACAAATATTTCATTTTAAAATTTGGTGCATAACAACGGTTATTCGAAACCAAATATTTGCCGTCAGGAAAAAACTAGGCGATTTTATCCAATTTCACCAATTGCAACGAATTCCGATATTGAGGATCAAATCGCCCATTTTCCAATATACTACTCCTACTCATCATCTGTAACGTCGTACAGATGTGAGATCCAAATCTGGTAAATACTGTAAGTCGATGTCACACAATCCACAAGGTTTGTGGAGAGGCGAAATTTACAAAAAACGATTTTTATGCAAGTAACATCGACAAAACTACCAAGATCACTCATAAACCTTAGATAACTAAACTCATAAAGGTTCTAAACTACTCTGCTAGTGATTTATACCTTGATGATTCTAGTCCTTCGGGTCCTCTTGTCCCCTTCTTAAGCTCCAAGATGGTACGGAACAAGCTTGGTCGTCGGCTTCCTCTTGTCGAATACGATCTACCCGAGAGTCTATGGTTCAAGCTCTAACCTCAAGAATGAGGTAACTGAAGTATCTAGTTTGCTAATCTAAGTACTTTAGAAGATTTAGAGAGTTAATTGGACTAATTTATCTCAAAAAACCCTAGATTTCACAACACATGTGAGGGTTAGGGTTTGAGCAAGAAGAAGGAGAGCAATGGAGAGAAAATGCAAAGTGTAGAATGAAGTCTTGAATGAGCAAGTGAAAAATGGCTAAATCTTTTACCAATCATCAAGCATGCATTATTTTTCCATAGAAAAATGCAACCATGCTTGAATAGTAAGCGCAAATGAATAAACAAAAAAATTAGCCATGTTTCATCCCATGCCACAAATATCTCAATTCCTCCACCTCATTATCTATTTTCCAAAAATAGATATATGCAAAATGAGTTGTCTCTTTCTAGAATCACTTCTTGCAAAATTACAAGAATGCCTTTACCGTATATACATACCTGTATTCGTACTGCAAAAAATACGAATACCTAGAGATAAAGATAATCCAATAATATAAAACCAGAATGCGGATTAATCCTAAACCCACTAGTATTATCCGTCCGAACAAAATTCGTGTAGCTATTACACGTATATGCTCAGAACCCTGCACGTAAAACCATACGGCCTCTACATCGTTTTGCCTGAACCAGGAAAACACTTTGTGTGGGACTCTAAAGACTCGACAGTACGCTAGCAGTGGGTTTAACCATAAGCGTGTCAGCGGTACTAGCTGTATGTAACGGCTACCCTGGTACCTGTCGAAAAGAAGGTCGACGAGCAAACTCATCTGAACCCCAACTGAGCCTGTCCGTGACAATATCCGTACAGCCCGGTCTGTTCGTCTAAGAGTATCGCATATCGGGTCTAGGGGCGGTTAACGTCAGACCCTTACTAACCCTGATAAGTCGTGCTGGTGTGGCTCAAGACTATCCGAGAAATTACCGATCTAACTATCAGTAATTCTCAACTGCCCTGGCCAGGGGCTTAGAGCGTTGACCAACCAAATACAGTACGATATCGACTCTCAATACAGGGAGAGATGAATCCCTAACAATCACGCATTGCCTCCATGTGGCTCGGGACTGTACCTAATTAAAACCTGTTTGCACGACTCTTTTGAGCCGTGGTAGGGTAATAATCAAAGAACAGTAGAAACTCACATGAGACAAATGATAATCTTAGGTCTGCAGACTACCTGTACACATGCCATATGAGAACGGCCATCTGACGTAAGGTATAATATCATCCAGCAGTTCTCGGCGAGTCCGTCCAGTGTACCTATCACGCCCCGCTTCCCAGTAGAAGGAAACGGTGACGTAGCAAGCTCGCGACATAGTTATCTAGAGAAGGTCATTCCCTAAATAAATATACTAAGCGTATTGAAACAATAATACACAATGCAAGAATAGATGAAAACTGTAAAAAAATTCAACAAACATCTTTATTTACATTCAACTTCAAATATTTACAAGTACATGAGATTATGCTGGAAAGTAAATACAATAAGGAAAATGCCTAAACAAGTGGCATACATAAACTGAAGAAAAATGAAGCTGAGCTAGTCTTGAGTAGCGATCTGGTTTAAGTCCTCCTTCGTGGCTTCCACTTCTTCTGTCTCAATCGTATCTGATGAACATTCCAAGAGAAGAAAAAAATTGGTGGAATGCCCGTCAGCGAACTAACGCTCGGTAAGTCCCAAAGTTATGTAAAAGTAAAGAAAATGACAAGTGTAGAATATATATGATGAGTAAGAGTATATGTTCATGTATAAGTATATACTATAGGTCTCTATATGGTCATTATGTTAACGTTAAGTTCCAAGTGTGAATGTCAACGCAGCCGTAGAGGTATTCACGAGCTCAAGAGTGGGGCCTTAGGAGCAAGAAAACACGGGCCCATTTCATATGTTAGCATCGGGGCTCTAGGCTATGGATGAGTCAACCCGACTGATATTCGAGTAAAATAAAAAAAGAGATTAATACGAGACTCCTGAAGCCCCGTTGGATTCACACAAGAAACTATCCAAAACACCCCGAGTATAATATATTATAACTGGTTAATATACTTAATTGATTTGATTGATTGATTAACATGTCTTGATCGAAACCATAGATTGCAAAATGTGTAGAATGTATTCGAGTGAGTCGAGTAATATGCGAGTCATGACAATGGCAATCTTGGTTCGAGTAGTTTGGGTTCGAGTTCATATTCTAGTTTAGATTCGAGTTAGGTTAGGGTTCGAGTTTGTGTTCAAGTTCGAGTTCAAGTTTAGATTCGAGATTGGATTCGAGTTCATTTCTTTTTCATAGGAATTGATTTAAACTGTTAAAAATCTTATGTTCGGGAGAAATCGGCAATTGCTGTACATGCACGACAGGATTTGTGTCTTTTCCCAAGACAATTGCCATTGACAACTTCGTTAAGTTGTCTAACCTGAATAGACAAGCACTCACTTTCTCTGGCTCCCCGAGATTCAAGAGAAATGATACCGTTTAAGCCAATATTAATCTATAGTTCTTACAATATTGTTTTACATATCTCGAGGGGGTTTATGAAAAATACTTTAATATAGTTTAAAAATAAACCTCGAGGGTTATTTGTAATATTTTGGGTTTTCATGAACACGTATTTTAATTGTTGTGGTGTTTTGGTGATAAACCTAGCTTGTTGAAAGTTTTTGGTATTTTTGTGAAAACTACAACTTTTGAAAACTTGGTGGTATTTTATTAAGAATTCTAACTTTTCATTTTAAAGAATATAGTTTCATAATATGTTTTTATTGAAAATACGGATTTATAATTTTTATATATTTTTTCAAAAATTTAGTTTTGTTTAGAAAAGTCGCATTTCTTAAAAACCGTATTTTTATTTTCTTTCGAGACCGAATACTCCGTGAGGAGTTCTGCATCTCGCTCTACTATCCCAAGGATGTGCGATAATCCGCACCATCCATTAGCGGGTCCCCTAACGAGAGTTGTAGAGGCGTAATTACCAAGGATTACAAAATATCGATTAAAAAAACCCGTTTTGTAAAGGTGTGGTATTTTAATGTAAAAGTTATTCTTTAAATGAACCATAGAACTAGGATACCGTGCTATGAAACCATGATGTGCGTGTGGGGTAGGTCGTTACCCCGTGAGGTTTTCCTAAAGGTATTTTTAACAATTATTGAAATGAGGGTTATACTAAAGTTCATGGTATTTTAATGAAAAAGTTCGTTATATGTTTGTTTCACATGAAAATTTTGTTAAACTAAAAAATAAATGATGGAAAATAAGGTTAAGATTAGTATAGTATGTTAGTTTGATCTAATTTGTGTTGGGGTCGAAATTTACACCCCGGTTGACCAAGTCAAAATCAAAGTCAACCCCAAGCCAAGTGGGCCCAAGCCCAGGTCAAGTGGGCCAATGCCCGGGTCGAGCCCGAACATGGAGCGGCCGGTCTCCCCCCATGCCAAGATAAAAATTTTGTAACAAATAATTTTTTTGTAATTCTTTTATTTTATTTTATGAATAAATGTAAGAAAAATAGGCATAAAGCCAAATTTTTGTAAAGGCCATGGCTTATGTGCAAAAAGAAATGGCACATGAGCCATGGGATAGGCAAAATGCCATTCTGTGAAGCCCAAGGGGCTATGTGTAAAGTGTATAGCCTATAAAGGCAAAGATAATAAAAATATCTCGACGGCTTTTTCTCTCTCTCTAAAAAAGAATCAAGATCTGTGATCTTCTCCTTTCTCAAGGTTCTAAAACCTTCTTCTTTCTTTTGAATTAAATAAAGAGTTTAACTCTTCCTTTTCTCAAAATCCATAGCTTTCCACCACAAAACCAACGAAGGGGGGCTCGGATCTCCAATCAGATCTCGAAAAGGGAAGACTTTTAAGTCTCATCCCCTTTTCTCCAAGATCCCGCCGGTCAAGAAAAGGAAGAAGAAGACACATCTCCAAAAATCTAACTTTGGATAGACCCAAGGCTCAAAAGAAGAGCCAAATATTCCTAGGAGTTTAACTCCTTTCTAGATCTGTTGGAGTTTAACTCCATAAATTTGTTTCTGTTAGGAGTTCAACTCCAAAAATCCCCTTTAGGAGTTCAACTCCCCAACCTAGGGGCTAGGTCCCTTCCCGCGGGTATTTCCCACGGTTATGTGTGTGCCACGCGACCCCGGACGCCAAGGCGCCCATCGGTCACGTGCGCGCACATGACCCCGGAGCGCCAAGGCGCCCATCGGGCACGTGTGCCTACGTGACCCCGGGGCGCCAAGGCGCCCATCGGTCACGTGTGCCCACGTGACCCCGAGGCGCCAAGGCCCATCGGTCATGTGTGCTCACGTTCCCCCGGGGCGCCAATGCACCCATCGGTCACATGTGCGCATGTGACCCCGGGGTGCCAAGGCGCCCATCGGTCACGTGTGCGCACGTGACCCCGGGGCGCCCAGGCACCCATCGGTCACTTGTGCCCATGTGACCCCGGGCGCGGAGGCGCCCATCGGTCACGTATGTGCCACGTGACCCCGGGCGCTGGGGCGCCTAATGGTTACGTGCGCGCACGTGGCCCCGGGCACCAAAGCGCCCATGTGCGACCCCGGGCACCATGCCCCACGTGCCACGCACGCGTCTTTGAAACGCTTTCCCCCCTTTTTATTATTTTATTTATATATACACACACATACTCCACACTAAATATACCTTCCCCGTTAGAAAAAAATTTCTAACGGGGCGTTGCCCCGCACCCCACAAGGGGGCTGCTAGCCCCCTTGACCCCCATCCCGCTATTCGGGTAGCGGGACCGCCGTAAAAACTCTGCGGGGCCCCGATATATTCAAAGCCCCTTTAAACCACAACACTGCACATTGAGTTCGCATGACCAGTTTAACCCGTCAATCGGAGGTTCTCTCTCTCCAAATGCGAGGGGTAATTAACGGCAGCTTAGTTCGCGGCTGTCGGAGATTCAGATCCCCACAATCAATAAACCCCAGCCTACCCTAGGAAGGGGGAATCTGTAATGCGCCTGACAAGCGCGCATATTCCCATCTCAATGGGGTGACGAAAAACAATGTCAAGAAGCTCCTTTTTTCTGGGATGCCGAATGTCAAGAAGCGTTTGAAAGAATCAAACAGTTCTTGTTGCACCCTCCAGTGCTGGCCGCTCCCGTTCCCAATAAACCGCTGATTCTCTACACTGCCGCGCTAGATGAGTCACTCGGTGCGCTCCTTACCCAGAACAACGAGGAAGGAAAAGAGAATGCCCTTTACTACCTCAGTCGAACTTTAGTCGGGGCGGAACACAACTATTCCCCGACCGAAAAGCAATGCCTGGCTCTGATATTCGCTGTGAAGAAGCTGAGACACTATCTGCTAGCTCATCGGGTTATGCTGATCTCTAGGGTCGATCCGCTCAAACACTTAATGACCAAAGCAAGCCTAGCCGGTAGAATGTCAAGATGGGCTGTCATACTACTTGAGTTTGACATAGTCTATACTCCTCAGAAGGCAGTGAAAGGGCAAGCTCTTGCAGACTTCCTCGCCTCTCATCCTATACCAGAAGGGTCGCCGCTAAATTGTGAGTTACCCGACGAACAAGTGCTGCACCTCGAGGAAGATGAGCCATGTTGGGAGCTCTACTTCGATGGAACCTCATCAATAAAGACCTCCAGTAAATCAAGCATCCCGGAGATAAAAGCAGGGATAGGATTGGTGTTCATCACGCCATCAATGGGAACCCTACGGCGTTCTTTCGCTTTCACCGAGCCTCGAACAAACAATGAAGCTGAGTATGAAGCTCTGATAGCTGGTCTGGAGCTCGCCATAGAAATGGAAATCCTTCGCCTACGGGTTTATGGTGACTCCCATCTTGACGTCAACCAAGTAAGTGGCGATTATAAGATATACAAACCCGAGTTAGCTCGGTACAGAAGCCGAGTGGTGGAAATCATGAAACGGTTCACTCATATTGAGCTGATGAGAGTTCTTAGGGCGTTGAATGGAAAGGCTGACATACTCACTCGTTTAGCCAAGGAGCTGGCTGATCCTGACATGGACGAAATTCCGATCACAGTCAGGAGCCGGCAAATTCTGCCCCCAGTCTCTCTACGAGAAGAGGACAGCGCGGAACAGAAGAGCAGTCCTGCCGAAGAAGCTTCGATCGTTCAAGACGAGCCCGATTGGAGAGAACCCTTCATAGAGTACTTCCGATACGACAAGCTGCCCGAAGAAAAATCTGTGAGGATTGAGCTGAAGAGGAGAGCTCTCCGATACGTGTTTGTAAATGACACGTTATACCGCAGGTCATATGACCAACTCTGGCTCAGGTGTCTGTCATTGGCCGAAGCCCAAAAGGTCATGAAAGAAGTTCACTCGGGCGTTTGCGATGCCCACCAATCTGGCCCCAAGATGCGACTTCAAATTAAACGGCTTGGGTATTACTGGCCCACCATGATACGGGATTGCGAAAAGCATGCAAAGAAATGTCATATCTGCCAAATTCACGGTGATTTCATTTACAAGCATCCCAATCCGTTGCATCCTACGGTGGCGTCGTGGCCCTTCGAAGTGTAGGGCACTGACATAGTTGGCCCAATTGATCCTCCGTCATTCAAAGGCTACCGGTTCATATTGGCTGCAACTGACTATTTCTCCAGATGGGCTGAAGCTGTCCCGCTAAAAGAAGTCAAGACAGAAGATATTCTGATGTTCTTCTGGCATAATATTTTATACCGCTTCGGTACACCAAGAAAAATCATTTCTGATAACGGGCCTTCTTTCAAGAGCTTCAAAGTCTAAAGATTCGCTACTCAACACAAGATAGACTGGAGATATTCCTCCATCTATAATCCAAGAGCCAATGGGCTAGCCGAAGCCTTCAATAAGACTCTATGCAAGCTCCTGAGGAAAAATGCTTCAGCCAACAAGAGAGACTGGAATCTCAAGCTTCACGAGGCGTTGTGGGCATATCGTACAACGCACCGTACTCCAACTCAGTCCATTCCATACTCATTTCTCTTCGAAGTGGAGGCGGCCCTCCCCCTCGAAGTCGAAGTTCCAAGCTTAAGAATGGCCATTCAGCACGAATTGAAGGAGGAGGAAAACGTGCTCCTTCGACTGGAAGACATTGACGCCCTCGAAGAAAAAAGGCTCGCGGTGCAGCAAAATATGGAGCTATACCGAGCCCAAATGTCACGGGCCTATAACAAGATGACTCGTCTCCACGCTTTCAAGAAAGGTGAATTGGTGTTGGTCCTCAAAAGTCCGATCATCCCCAATCGACATGCTAAGGGAAAATTCGAGCCAAACTGGGAAGGACCATACGTCATCGAAAAAGTGTTCGACGGAAGATCCTACCAACTAATAAGTGCCGAGGGAGAAAGGCCAATGCCACCCATCAATGACCGATGTCTCAAGAAATACTACGCGTGAATGCTCCAAGTCGCAGGTGAATTGAGCACACCGGCCCTACGGTCTGGATCATACATCCTGTAAAACCGTACGCAATCCACGAGCTTAAACAACCTCTATCTCTCCTAAGTCTTGCCGGTGAGACTACTTTTAAAGTCTCACCACCGGCTTAAAAAAATGGTATGTCCACAAGCAAAACGGGCACGGATGAAAACCCGAAAGGGCTCCGTGTGTAAAAACAGCAGGACTGCCGGCGAGCTTGTGAAAACCTGAAAGGGCGCAAACTCGTGAAAGGAGATGAAATACACTCGCAAAGTCCTCTCGACCTTGTGAGGAAAAAATCCCCGCGTGAGATCCTTACGACTCACATAGGAGCAACACACTTAGATACACCTGTGAGATCCTCTCGACTCGTAGGGAGAAAGTACTTTTATGAGACCCTTACGGCTCATAAAATTGAAAAGCCTTAGGTGATAGGGATTTAAACCTTCCTCCTGAGCCATCGCTCCCCAACGGGCAACGGCAAATGATAAGTCACTCCTGGCATTTCGCTTCAATTTTAGCGGTGCTGATGCCGACCAAAAACCCAAATCCCAAGTCCTCCCAAGGCAAATGATGAGTTGCTCCTGGCATTATTCCAGTGCAGCAATACTGATGCCAAACCAAAACCAAAATCCAATTTCTCAAAATTCTCCCTGCCCTACGGTTAGTCCCCAAATTGACTACCATATACAATCCACGGGCTCGAATAATTCTCATCATACCCATACCCCACCGCGACCACCAGTTACGCGGCCGGTCTCCGCCCTTGGAATTATGCTCCATTTGGGAAGACCCACTCATGTGTCCTCATGATGCATGAGGAGAACAAACTTATGGGATCCTCACGACTCGTAAAAAAACACCTTCGTGGGATCCTTACGACTCACAAAAGAAAAACACACTTGGGAGTCCCCACGACTCTTAAGGAGAAAATACACCTACGAGATACTTTCGACCCGCAGGGAGAAAATGCTTTTATGGGACCCTTACGGCTCATAAAATTGAAAAGCCTTAGGTGACAGGGACCTAAACCTATCTCCTAAGCCATCGCTCCACAACAGGAAAAGGAAAATGATGAATTGCTCCTGGCATATGTGCTTTAGTGTTAGCAGCGTTGATGCCTACCCTAATCCCAAAATTCCAAACTCCAATCCAATAGACCCCTAAGTCTTTAAACTGGAAACAGATGACCTCTAAGTCGTTAAATTGGGAACAGATGACCTCTAAGTCGTTAAACTGGGAACAGATGACCTCTAAGTCGTTAAACTGGGAACGAGGGAAATCTCCTCATGGCAGATGATGATTCGCTTCTGGTACCATATTCCACTGCAGCGGTGCTGATGTCAACCCAAATCACATCAAATCAGAAAAACAACCAATGACCTCCCTGGCAAAATCAAACTCCACCTCGGAAACAATTCAACTTCATCCCTGACACCGCAAGGAGCGGGGCAAGTCAAATCCAGCACCGACCGTCCAAGTCGCTAAAAGGGCAGCACTGACCGTCCAAGTCGCAAAAAGGGCAGCACCGACCGTCCAAGTCGCAAAAAGGGCAGCACCGACCGTCTAAGTCGCAAAAAGGGCAGAATCGACCGTCCAAGTAGCAAAAAGGGCAGTACCGACCGTCCAAGTCGCAAAAAAGGGCAGCACCGACCATCCAAGTCGCAAAAAGGGCAGCACCGACCGTCCAAGTCGCAAAAAGGGCAGCACCGACCGTCCAAGTCGCAAAAAGGGCAGCACCGACCGTCCAAGTCGCAAAAAGGGGAGTATCGACCGTCCACGTCGTAAAAAGGGTAGCACTGACCGTCCACGTCGCAAAAAGGGCAGCATTGACCGACCACGTTGCTAAAAGGGAAGCACCGACCCTCCAAGTCGCAAAAAGGGCAGAATCGACCGTCCAAGTCGCTAAAAGGGCAGTACCGACCGTCCAAGTCGCAAAAAGGGCAGCACCGACCGTCCAAGTGGTAAAAAGGGCAGCACCGACCGTCCACGTCGCTAAAAGGGCAGAACCGACCGTCCAAGTCGCTAAAAGTTCAGCATCGACCGTCCAAGTCGTGAAAATGGCAGCACCGACCGTCCAAGTCGCTAAAAGGGCAGCATCGACCGTCCAAGTCGCAAAAAGGGCAGCATCGACCGTCCAAGTCGCAAAAAGGGCAGTATCGACCGTCCATGTCGTAGAAAGGGCAGCGCACGCTTCCTATAAAGCGGGAACCAGATCACTCCGGGCCAGGGAAATGTCTATCATGGACACTCCATCTCGGAGACATGTTAAGCAACAACCGTCCATGTCGTAAAAAGGGCAGTGCAGCTTCCTAAAAAGGGGGAACCAAATCAAGTCGCCTCCACGTGAAAGAAGATCCATCAATTTCATGCACACGACCCACATATGCTGTGTGCATTTATTGATGGGGGCACTTTGTTAGGGTCGAAATTTACACCCCGGTTGACCAAGTCAAAATCAAAGTCAACCTCAAGCCAAGTGGGCCCAAGCCCAGGTCAAATGGGCCAATCCCCGGGTCGAGCCCGAACATGGAGCGGCCGACCTCCCCCCATGCCAAGATAAAAATTTTGTAATAAATAATTTTGTTGTATTTCTTTTATTTTATTTTATGAATAAATGTAAGAAAAATAGACATAAAGCCAAATTTTTGTAAAGCCCATGGCTTATGTGCAAAAAGAAATGGCACATGAGCCATGGGATAGGCAAAATGCCATTTTGTGAAGCCCAAGGGGCTATGTGTAAAATGTATAGCCTATAAAGGCAAAGATAATAAAAATATCTCGGCGACTTTTTTTCTCTCTCTCAAAAAGAATCCCGATCTGTGATCTTCTCCTTCCTCAAGGTTCTAAAACCTTCTTCTTTCTTTTGAATTAAATCAAGAGTTTAACTCTTCTTTTTCTCAAAATAAATAGCTTTCCACCACAAAACCCATGAAGGGGAGCTCGGATCTCCAATCAGATCTCGAAAAGGGAAGACTTTTAAGTCTCATCCTCTTTTCTCCAAGATCCCGCCGATCAAGAAAAGGAAGAAGAAGACACATCTCCAAAAATCTAACTTTGGCTCAAAAGAAAAGCCAACTATTCCAAGGAATTTAACTCCTTTCTAGATCTATTGGAGTTTAACTCCATAAATTTGTTTCTGTTAGGAGTTCAACTCCAAAAATCCCCTTTGAGAGTTCAACTCCCCAACCTAGGGGCTAGGCCCCTTCCCGTGAGTGTTTCTCACGGTCACGTGTGTGCCACATGACCCCGGGCGCCAAGGCGCCCATCGGTCACGTGCGCGCATGTGACCCTGGAGCGCCAAGGCGCCCATCGGTCACGTGCGCGCACGTGACCCCAGGGCGCCCAGGCGTCCATCGGTCGCATGTGCCCACGTGACCCCAGGCGCGGAGGCGCCCATCGGTCACGTGTGCCCACGTGACCCTGGGTGCGGAGGCGTCCATCGGTCACGTGTGCGCCACGTGACCCCGGGCGCTGGGGCGCCTAATGGTCACGTGCGCGCACATGACCCCGGGCACTAAAGCGCCCATGTGCGCCCACGTGACCCCGGGCACCATGCCCCACGTGCCACGCACGCTTCTTTGAGACACTTTCCCCCATTTTTATTTTATTTTATTTATATATACACACACATACTCCACACTAAATATACCTTCCCCGTAAATACTTTGCGGGGCCCCGATATATTCAAAGCCCTTTTAAAACACAACACTGCACATTAAGTTCGCATGACCAGTTTAACCCGTCAATCGAATGTTATCTCGCTCCAAATGCGAGGGGTAATTAACGGCAGCTTAGTCCGCGGCTGCCGGAGATTCGGATCTCCACAATCAATAAACCCTATCCTACCCTAGGCAGGGGGAGTCTGTAATGCGCCTGACAAGCGCGCGCGTATTCCCATCTCAATGGGGTGACGAAAAACACCCTACAATTTGCTTATCAAGTGGAATACAAAAATTAAAAAGAAGATTATATCGGAGATAACTCCACTTTTGTCGATTGTTTTAAAAAATATGTTTTGAGGTGGAAAAGGATAGAGATAAAGGGACTTACGGTTTTAGGTGGTTAACAAGAGAAAGAAGAAGCCCTCGGGGGTCGTGGTTTCGTCGGAGATGCTCCGGTCGTCGAGTTTGGCTTGCTACTCCACTTGGTGGGGCTTAACTCCACTTGGTACTTAGAGAGTTTGAGAGAATTTTTACTAGAAATTTCAGAATGGGGAAGAGCTAGAGCATGGGGTGGTATTTATAGTGAAGAATTAGGGTTTGGGAATTAAAAATATGGATTAAAAAAATTTAAATGGTGTTAAATGGTGAATTGAAGGGTCTCTATTTGATTGCAGGAAAATCAAACAGTACAAGGGAGTTGACGGGAATTGAAGAGACGGGTGTGCAAAGCACGGAGGGCTTTGGATTCATCATGACCGTCGGCGCCAGCCATATCAAGGAAACGAGCGGTTGGGATTTGTTGATCCGTCTCGAGATTTGTGCCACGTGTCAAGTTGGGTGTGTACACCTCATTACGCCTGTTTGATTTTTCTGAAACTTTTCGGTTCTCCGTATATTGCATGTGCAACTCTTGGGCTTCCGAAAAATTAAAAAGAAAAATCCTAAAAATAATTGGGTTTAATGGGAATGGAACACACATGCTATGTCATAACAGTGCAAAGGTTTGTGAGCTACAAATTGCTTCTTGCTTTTATTTTTAAAAAATAACTTTTAACTCTTACACAGGCTGTAATACCCTTTTCTGTACAATAACAAGAAATTTCTGTACAGGAATTTCAGAGTCATTACATTCTACCCTCCTTACAAAAATTTCGTTCTTCAAATTTACAATTATATAGAGACTAATTTTCAAAAAGGTAAGGGTATCGTGTACGCATATCTTCTTCTCTTTCCTAAGTTGATTCTCCTGGCGAATCCTTTCTCCACATCACTCGGACCAAGTTTACCTCCTTGTTCTGTAATGTTTTCACCTTTCAGCCCAGCATCTCAACTGGTCGTTGCTTGCAGGTTAGGTCAGTCTATACCGTGAGCTCTGAGTGATCAAGTATATGGATGGGGTCGCTCACATATCGTCGTAGGTAGGATATATGGAACACGTTGTGCACTCCTTCCAACGATGGTGGTAGTGCTAAACGGTACGCCACTTCTCCAACTCATTCGAGTATGTCGAACGGTCCATGTATCTTGGATTTAGCTTACCCCTTTTGCCAAAACGTATCACTCCTCTGTTTGGGGAGATCTTCAAGAATACATGTTCTCCGGGTTGGAACTCCAAGTGTCGACACTTTGCATCTACCCAATACTTCTGTCGGTCTTGGGCTATGCGCATCCTTCTCCTGATCGTGCGAACCACATCCACAGTTGCCACAATCATCTCTGGTCCAAGGAGTTCATGATCTCCAATGTCATCCCAACTCAGCGGGGAACGACACTTCCGTCCGTAGAGTGCTGGAAATGGTGCCATTCCAATGCTTACCTGGTAGCTGTTGTTATATGAAAACTCCACTGGGTGTAGGTGATCTTCCCACAAACCTCCGAAGTCTAACATACAGGATCTTAGCATATGTTCTAATATCTGAATTGTCCGCTCGGACTGTCCATCTGTTTGTGGATGATACGTTGTACTGAAATTCAGACTCGTTCCCAGGGTAGCTTGCAGACCCTGCCAAAATTGTGATCGGAATCTTGTATCACGACCGGAGACGATGCAAACAGGTACCCTATGTAATCTCATGATCTCCTGCATGAGTTTATCAGTATCAAGTATGGTACATCTTGAATGTATAAATCTTACTTTAGATTTTTTTACTCACATCCAGGTACTTCCTTGCTAACGTATCGGTTGACTGGCCAACTCGAAATGGAATCAAGTGAGCTGACTTGGTGAGTCAATCCACAATAACCTAAATTGCATCGTTACCCTTCGCGCTGCGAGGGAGAGCAGTCACGAAGTCCATGGTAATGTGCTGCCATTTTCATTCTGGGATTGGTAATGGCTGAAGTAGAACAGCAGTTCTATGATGTTCCACCTTCACTTGCTGACACACCAAACACTTGGCTACGCTCCTTGCTACTTCTCGCTTCATTCCATACCACCAGTAAGGTTGCTGTAGATCCTTGTACATGGGTTGTACCGAATATGGAGAGCTGTGAGCTTCTTTCATCAACTCTTCTCGAATAGGTCCGATTGGCACGCATAAACGACTCCCATATCGCAAGGATCCATCTTCGTGAATGACGAAGTCAGTTCGTAGTCCACTTTCTACTTGTTCTCGGATCTTCTGTAACTTGGCAACATTTACTTGAGCCGCCTTGATCTGATTTACAAGAGTGGGCTGGACTTGTAAGTTTATCAAATATGAAGCGTTACCTGGCATAAGTACTTTGATCTCCAATCCGTGCAATTCTTGTTATAGTCTCCACTGAGCGGTGAGGTTCATTGCTAATGGCTGGAGACTAAGTGCATCAGGAACTACGTTCTGTGAGTGCACGGCGGTGTCCCGGCCATCAATCCGACGCCGGAATGCGGAAACGAAACTTTTTACGAACTTGTAAACCGGCACCACCGTGCACTATAAACCTAGATCGGACCATTAAACTAGTCCTAGCTAACAAGAGAAGGTTAGAGAGATATACCGAGCGATCCGTGTCCTTCGGTCTTCTCGTCGTCGTCCCGATCTCCCGCGGAATGTCCGGTCTCCACCTCCTCGCCGAAAGGGCACCACGTCGCCAGCTTCTTTTACGGGCTCCCACCTCTTGACCGAGGCAACTCGGACACGAAGTTGGCGAGTCGACGTTCCCAAGATTGCTGTAGGTTGACTGTAGAACTCATGTCTCATTTGGGGTATTAGAAGTTGCCTTTTAGTGGAGGGATGAACTATGGAGTTGAACTTGGGAATTTTGGTGAAGGAAAAATGATATGAGATGAACAAACTCTCCATACCAAAAATGGGACAGCCCCTCTCCCTTTGGCCGGCCATGGCAAGGTGAGAATGAGAGGAGTGTGTGTGGCCAAAAGAATATGGGTGTCTCCAATAATCAAAAGAGAGAAAGGGTGATCATTGACAAAAGAAAATGATCACAAACTAATCCAAACACTCCATCAACCATAACCCTCCATCATCACCAAACATCATCATCAAGTATGATGATTCCAAAAGTGAACCATGATGAATAAGAAAGTCAAGCAATGATGACTAGAAGAAGTCAAAAGGAGGCAAAACCATCATGTTCCAACAATATGCAAAGACAACCCTCCAAAATGCTTATTTGCACAAATGCAAATAAGCCCTCCTCCATCAATCTTCAGCCAATGAAAGATACAAATGAAAATGGCCGAAACGGAAAGCAAACTGGCAACTTCATAAAACTGGTCCCGTAATAAATTACAGGAAAAACCCCGCTACTGTATATACATACCCGTATTTGTATTCCGACCGAAATACAAATGCAATGAGACAAAATCTACACTGTACTATACTAGGATCCGGCTTAAACCAAAGCCCGCTAGTATTATCCGTCCGATTATGATCCGTGCAATACTGCATGTATCATATCGAACCCTGCCATATCTCCATACGGCCTCTACAGCGTTTCGCCCGAAACTTGAGTAACTGTCTGTGGGGAACTTTAAAGACTCGTCAATACTATGGCTGTGGATTTAACCACCAGCACGTCAGAGGTATTAGCCATACGTAACCGGCTACCGGCTATTGACCAAAAGGGACGTCGATGAGCGAACTCATCCTGACACCCTACTGAGCCTGTCAGTGACAATATCCGTACAGTCCGGTCCGTTCGTCTATGAGCATCGCATGGCGGGCCTAGGGGGTTGGTAAAAGTCAGACCCCCAAAAGCGGTACAAGCCGTGTCGGAGTGTAACCCAGAACGCCCTGAGATACTACTGGAATACCTACCAGTAAATCTCCTGCCTCGGCCGAGGGCTTTGTGTAATGGCTCTCCTAGACACAGCGCGACCTCACTCCCAATACCGGGAGAGACAAACCCCTGAAGATCCGCTCACTGCCTCCATGTGGCTCGGGACTGTACCCAACTAAAACCTGTTTGCACGTCTCCTTTGAGCGTGGTAGGGTAGTAATCAACGTACAGTGGGAACTCACACGAGATAAATGACGATCCTCAGATCGATGAACTAACCTGCACACATGTCACCAGGGAACTGCTATCTGACGTCAGGTATAAGACCAACTGGCATATTCCCGGCGAGTCCTGTCCGGTGTACTCATAACCCAATGAGCACCTGTATACATCTTAGGTGAACCAACTGACACCAGTGGCTTGTGAGACCGTCCACCGCCCCTCGTCGGGGTCTCGACTGTATACACTAGTCTACTCTGGAGTATCGATGCCCTATCTCGAAACTCCCACGACTAGGGACCTTTTAAGGATGTGCTTATAGACTACCAGCTCCCACGTATATGATCGCCCTCATACTGCTGGCAGTCAACCAAGAATCCTAGGGGCTCTATCAACGTGCAATAGTGACATGTCAGGTCACCTAAAGCAGTACACGATGATAAAGATAAACCAGATAGCATACTATCATCTTGAGTAAGACTGTCCTACCGGAATAGGTCCTCCCTCAATCATTGCAATCACGTGCCTGTGATCCAATAATTGACTCTGAGGGCACTATCTCCAACAATCTCCCACTTGCACTCAAGGCTAATTATTGCGATGTCGCATACTCACAGCCCGTGTGATACCGAACACCCAACTCCTCTACTATTCAGTCTCACAAAGCTCGTTTGCGAAACTATTGCGTTCGAGGAATAGCCTCAGTGAGTAGATCCGCTTTGATGTTTCTTTCTATGTCTCTTTATATCTCAAGTTCACGGAGAGAGCCATCTCCCGAAATGAGCAATACCTGTCTTAGAATATGTCCGGATGTCTGATGGGACCTAGCTCATAAATGAACTCAAAATCCAAACTTCTTAGACTGTATCGTCAACTGAACTTAATCAGTATCCTGCGCCATGCCTCCCTCGGTATCCTCCTGGACCACCTGTCCAAAATACCGTCCCTCGTCAGAGGGAAAACTATAACTCTGACAACTTCTCTGTCATCCAGGTCACCTTGGAAGTCTGGAATGATAACTGTCTCCTAAAAGAGGTTGTTGTTATCATATCCCTAGAACATTCACTTATGTTCTAAAACTGCTTCCGACTGTTTCTCTGGGATTGGATCAATGTCAACTTATTGCATCTAGTGCAAAAACAACATCTGGTGTGGTACTTGATATCTCATGATTGACTCAATTGCCTGAGCAAGTGATCTGCCAATCATGCACATCCCTCTCCCCTTTAGTCTGTAAGACACCTTTAGAGAGGGTGACTCCATCACCTGCAGGTACTCCACCATGCCTGGATTCGTCCATTCTAAATACTCTTAGAATGCTGTAAAAGTACCCAGATTGGGAAACCACCCAAATCTAGATCTAATACCATAGATCCAGTAACCAGAATGTCTGATATAATGTCCAAGTCCTATGTGGAGAAACCACTGTGTGACGACCAAAGTATAACCGATCGTAGTATAGGAATATCACTTCTTACTCTGTGTATGTCATCCAAATACCAGGACATCACACCCTACTACCTTCTCAACAGATCCATCCCCTATTCTGATGAAGTCAAACCTATGATTCTCACATCAGAAATAGATGATCTATCTCCGCTACATCTGCTTTAGTCTATAAATAGACATAAGCCATTTGTCCACCAATGCTTCCGCTGCTCCCACTGACTACGACAACCCTCTGGCAGAGTTATATAGATGTACACTTCTAAAGCTAGTTTAGAACGACGCTATACTCATCCTCCTGCCGGGTCTCACGGTCTGGAACAACATCAATGGCAAGTCTGGGTAAACAAGAACCTCCCAGTCACCGTCCTTGAGGCTACCGGAGTACCCCTCGGGTGCCTGAGGTTACCCACCGTATCTGCGGAGTGGCCAATGGAATGTCAAGCTAAATTGAATCTTTAGGTTCTTATCAAACTTTCAGTAATTGTTTGCGGTTCTGGAATCACTTCCAGTTCTACCATACTCCCACTACTGTTTTCTGAAAAAATCCATTTTACTTAAAACTGTGGCGAGTCAAGAACAATATCACTATTGATCTTCCAGATGGTAGAAAATCAACTCTCGTCATAGCCTGGGTCAACCCACAAACAGCCATTATAGAAACGTGCCTTGAGTTATCCAGAGTCTGGTTTTAAGCATAAGCCGGACAACTCCCCGTACCTTAACATCGTTAAGATATGAACTGTTCTATATCCAATATAGAACCAGAGGCACTGATTTAATTGAACCAGATTCAAATCATGCAGCTGTCTTCAGTGCATGTCAACTAAATGGAAGGAGGCCGATCAGCGTTACTCAACTTAGGAGCACTTCCAATTATGAGTAACCTGAAAGAGAAGCAAGTTCTCTTAACCATTACTATCAACTGAATACCATACACAAGTATCTACATCTTCGATCACTTTGAAGAACCCCGATACTTGCAATACCTGGTTCTCTACTTTATTCAAATACCTATAACTTCTCAAAATTCGGACCTTGTGTTTCTACGAAACACCTGTCTAAAAACTAGAGAAGTCATAAGTAAACCGAATATAGTACGAGGACCATCCCCTATGTCCTAATGGACATTGGACAACATACAATACTCTGTATAAGTCCCTTGAGTCTAATAACTCACTCCCTGTATGTTGCAGGTTGAAAACTGTACTTATGGTTAAGAAGAATTACACTGCTGTTTAATGCTCCTTACCTAACCATCCACTGATATAGGTAAATGTCATAGACATAATTTCAAAAAGGTATATCTCACTCTATGAAAATAGACGTACAGATATATCAATTTGAAATTGGTGCATAACAGCGGATATTCAAAACCAAATATTTGCCGTCCGACAAACAACCTAGGCGATTTCCTCAAATATCACCGATTACAACGAATCCCGATATAATGAGGATGATCACCTAATTCCCAATAACTTACTCCCACTCATCATCTGTAAAACAATACAGATGTGAGAATCATACCTGGTAAATACATACCCTGGAGCAGGTGTCTAATTGGGAAATCAGTTTTCTTTTAACAGTTCACAGCGAAACTGAAACATTGAAATGTTTCGATGGGGTATCCCGGTATTCCTAGTAATGCCTCTTCCATTATCCAGATTCACAACTGTAACCGTGTAATTCTTTGCCATCTTTCCAAATCCCTTTATATGTCTTTAGTCATTACCTTCTGCACACCCTCTTAAACTAAATGGTTTTCTTCCTTCCCTACCGTTCGGCACCAGCTTATGGTTTGGAAGAAGACTATACAATAAGCATAATGGGTGTACTGTCCTAATCCTAGGAGCACCCACAATGCGAGAGAAGGTGAAGATAAAAGACAACCGAATAAACCTTATTCCTATTTCTCCTGAACCAGAATCCATCCCCGAACTGGAACAAGTTCCTTTCGAGTTCGTATATAACCATACGATGGAGTATCCAATAAACTGTGGATCTTCGTAGTGATACGAAGTGTCCTGGAGAAATATAAAGGTGATTTAGGATTGGCGAAGAAATACTTGGTTTGGTCGTGAATAGCAGTCGTAATTTACTTTGCCCTCTTACTAATCCCTTGATATGTCTTTACTTAATACCTTCTGTACACCATCGTTAGGCTAATTGGTTTTCTTCATTCCCTACCGGTCGGCACCTGCCTATGGTTTGGAAGAAGACTATCCAATTTGTGTAATAGGTGTACTATCTCCTAAACCAAGGAGTACTCGCAACCTGAGAGAAGGTAAAAGGAAAAGACAACTGAATAGTTTTATTCGTTTTCTCCAGAACCGGAAACCATCCTCGAATAAATTCCTTCGAGTTCGTATCTAACCATACGATGGTTTTGTCCAATGGAAGTGGACGTTCGTAGTAATACGGGGTGTCCTGGAGAAAAGGCTAAAAGTAGGAGTGGCGATGAGGTTTGCAACTCTGACAATCCAAAAGCCAGTGTTTTAGAAGGTTCGGTCAACTTGGTCACTGAGTCATAGTCTTAGGGTCGGGTCAATGGTCGCTGCCAAAGAGAGAGAGAAAAGAAACACTCAGCGTACACTCTAACCTAGATCAGAATGGTTATCACTTTATCAAATCTGGAAACCTCCCACTGTACCGTCAAATTCTCCTCCAAACCTGAAAGAAGAATTAGTCGGGATCACCCGAGGAGTAAACAAACTCATCAGTGGAAATCTGGATCCAACTATCATCGCATGATAATGTGACGAAATCCGCTTACATTATCACACTCCAGAAGGTATGCGCATATCTGGCAAGTTTCAGTTTCTTTAGAAACTCCCGATGTGATTTTTGCCCCATACTCTTATGACCTTGGCGTAAGGTCAAAATATCATAAGTCACATGTCAAGTTCTGCCCATCATTATCCAGGTTAATTTGAACCCACCCGTACATACCCTTGACGTAGGCCAAAATAGTAGTACGACTGTCCCAAACCAATGCATCTATCTATGCTACAGATAAATATCCGGCAGCTACCAATCACTATGCCTTGGCGTGAGGTCAAAATACATAGCTTGAATACTACCGAATATTTAACCGAAATGATGGAGGGCTACGAATGGTTTCTGGCGAAAACCTTTAACGTAATGAACTTGATATCGTTGAAGAAACCGGATAGCTTTTAAAAATATAGTGACGAAAATCTTTGCTAAAGAGGTCACTCCCGGTGAAGGGATCTCGGCTCTTTCCCCGTAGAATGAGGTGCAGGATATTCCAACTGAATACCACGATGCAAAGCAAAAGTAATCGGCTATAGTGAAGTTATTGCCCTGACGCAAACTTCTGTCCAAGGGGTCACTCCTGGTGAAGGGATCTCGGCCCTTGCCTCGTCGACTGAGGAGCAGGATATTCCAACTGAATACCACTGTGCAAAACGAATGTGAACGTCCTTGCAATAACAGCTTTTTGAAAAGTGTTCCAACAACATCAGAATAGGTTTGTTTAACTTGCATTGATCCGAATCAACGCAGTCCCATCAATTGATCACACCAATAAAGAACGAAAATAATGATGTACGTATATGCCATCCGCATTCGCCACTGGGTCCCATCATTACCCGTTAGGTTACATAACTAACGACAGAGTGGGGACTGGACTAGCGCGGATGCAAAACATATACAACATCTACTAGTATATATATCAATATATAATATTTCGCTCAAGGCGTGATAAAATGCAACATCACAGAAATGTAATAAGCATCACAGAACAATACAGATATCTGGGATCCCCGGGTTTCACAGAGCCGCTACTGAAACCCGACGTTCCCCTGGTCGTGTGGATAGCCTGTGCAATGAAATCCTAGACCCCTACGGGCGCGGCAAGTTACCCGCCAAAACCTGAAGCAAGGCAGCCCCCTTCAGCAACGTGAAGAGACCACCCAGCACTTCACGGAATCCGGTAACTTGGGCACCCCTCCTGGGTCAACCTGTACCCCCTACGAGTGCGGCGAATAGCCTGCCAATTCTAGAGTGAAGCCCCCTCCGTCTCAATTCCATGAAATGCGGGCCCGTTGCCCTCTAGAACCCGGCTATCCGTGCACCCCTCCTTGGGGTAATCCTAGTACAGAAAGTAAAATATGCATACAACGGGTACATCGACCTCAACCTGGTCGTGCCCCAAAAAAATAATATACAAACAGGCAGTGACGGCAATCCTCATGTCGGACGCTCGCCCCGCAATATCAAATGTACATAATACAACCAAATCTGTACTACCATTGCATTCAGGCTATCCCCCATGACCAATCTGCAAAAGCACAGCACAATCACAGAACATCAACGTGAATTTCACGTTCGCAAATCCGTCTAACCGGGCTATAGCAGTTAGACAGGATTTACCGATCAAGTGACATTCACGGTCGCAGATATAATGTAAATACTGTGAACTAATGTGTTTAAAATATTCGATCGATCAAATTTACCCAAGTGGGCCCCAAGCACTACTGTAGCACTCACAGAAAATCTGGGCCTAAAAAGAATGTTCCAAAACCCCTATTTTCAACACAGAGACTCTCTGTGGAATTTTGATGCACTGAACAGTAAATCTTGCGGCGGAACCGCGGCCCAAGCATGGGTTTGGCCGCGGTTCCGCGGTGGAACAGTGTGTTCACGTGACCAAAATTTCACAGCAGTCTTAGAATTCCCTGCACATCATTCTGCAACAACCTGAAAAAATTTTGGAGCCAAAAAAAATTCGACAGAAACTGATGCACATGAAAACACGGTTTTTGGAATTTTGTTCGATCGGAAATGTAAACACATTAGACAAAGCTAGACTAGGTTAATGGCGAGGCTCTGATACCACTGTGAGTGCACGGCGGCGCCCCGGCAGTCAATCCGACGCCGGAATGCGGAAACAAAACTTTTTACGAACTTGTAAACCAGCACCACCATGCACTATAAACCCGGATCGGGCCATTAAACTAGTCCTAGCTAACAAGAGAAGGGTAAAGAGATATACCGAGCGATCCGTGTCCTTCGGTCTTCTCGTCGTCGTCCCGATCTCCCATGGAATGTCCGGTCTTCACCTCCTCGCCGGAAGGGCACCACGTCGCCAGCTTTTTTTACGGGCTCCCACCTCTTGACCGAGGCAACTCGGGCACGAAGTTGGCGAGTCGACGTGCCCAAGATTGCTGTAGGTTGACTGTAGAACTCATGTCTCATTTGGGGTACTAGAAGTTGCTTTTTAGTGGAGAAATGAACTATGGAGTTGAACTTGGGAATTTTGGTGAAGGAAAAATGATATGAGATGAACAAACTCTCCACACCAAAAATGGGACAGCCCCTCTCCATTTGGCCGGCCATAGCAAGGTGAGAATGAGAGGAGTGTGTGTGGCCAAAAGAATATGGGTGCCTCCAATAATCCAAACACTCTATCAACCATAACCCTCCATCATCACCAAACATCATCATCAAGTATGATGATTCCAAAAGTGAACCATGATGAATAAGAAAGTCAAGCAATGATGACTAGAAGAAGTCAAAGGGAGGCAAAACCATCATGTTCCAACAACATGCAAAGACAACCCTCCAAAATGCTTATTTGCACAAATGCAAATAAGCTCTCCTCAATCAATCTTCAGCCAATGAAAAATATAAATGAAAATGGCCGAAACGGAAAACAAACTGGCAACTTCATAAAACTGGTCCCGTAATAAATTACAGGAAAAACCCCGCTACTGTATATACATACCCGCATTTGTATTCCGACCGAAATACAAATGCAATAAGACAAAATCTACACTGTACTATACTAGGATCCGGCTTAAACCAAAACCCGCTAGTATTATCCGTCCGATCATGATCCGTGCAATACTGCATGTATCAGATCGAACCCTGCCATATCTCCATACGGCCTCTACAGCGTTTCGCCCGAAACCTGAGTAACTGTCTGTGGGGGACTCTAAAGACTCGTCAATACTATGGCTGTGGATTTAACCACCAGCACGTCAGAGGTATTAGCCATACGTAACGGGCTACCAGCTATTGACCAAAAGGGACGTCAATGAGCGAACCCATCCTGACACCCTACTGAGCCTGTCAGTGACAATATCCATACAGTCCGGTCCGTTCGTCTATGAGCATCGCATGGCGGGCCTAGGGGGTTGGTAAAAGTCAGACCCCCAAAAGCGGTACAAGTCGTGTCGGAGTGTAACCCAGAACACCTTGAGATACTACTGGAATACCTACCAGTAAATCTCCTGCCTCGGCCGAGGGCTTTGTGTAATGGCTCTCCTAGACACAGCGTGACCTCACTCCCAATACCGGGAGAGACGAACCCCTGAAGATCCGCTCACTGCCTCCATGTGGCTCGGGACTGTACCCAACTAAAACATGTTTGCACGTCTCCTTTGAGCGTGGTAGGGTAGTAATCAAAGTACAGTGGGAACTCATACGAGACAAATGACGATCCTCAGGTCGATGAACTAACCTGCACACATGTCACCAGGGAACTGCTATCTGACGTCAGGTATAAGACCAACTAGCATATTCCCGGCGAGTCATGTCCGGTGTACTCATAACCCAATGAGCACCTGTATACATCTTAGGTGAACCAACTGACACCAGTGGCTTGTGAGACCGGCAACCGCCTCTCGTCGGGGTCTCGACTGTATACACTAGTCTACTCTAGAGTATCGATGCCCTGTCTCGAAACTCCCACTACTAGGGACCTTTTAAGGATGTGCTTATAGACTACCAGCTCCCACGTATATGATCGCCCTCATACTGCTGGCAGTCAACCAAGAATCCTAGGGGCTCTATCAACGTGCAATAGTGACCTGTCAGGTCACCTAAAGCAGTACACGATGATAAAGATAAACCAGATAGCATACTATCATCTTGAGTAAGACTGTCCTACCGGAATAGGTCCTCCCTCAATCATTGCAATCACGTGCCTGTGATCCAATAATTGACTCTGAGGGCACTATTTCCAACACGTTCACCTTCCCAGGATGATGCTGTAGGTTGATGTCGAAGTCCGCCATGAGTTCTAGCCATCTTCTCTGCCGCATGTTGAGTTCCTTTTTTTGTAAATACATTCTTCAGAATTTTGTGGTCAGTGTATATATCCACTCGTTCTCCCAAAAGATAGTGGCGCTAAATCTTGAGTGCGAAGATGACGGCTGCCAATTCTAGATCATGTGTTGGATAGTTGCATTCATGTACCTTTAACTGTCTTAATGTAAAATCCATAACTTTTCCATGCTGGTGTAGAACACATCCTAATCCTTTACCGGACGCATCACAGTGTACAACGAATCATTCAGATTGATCCGGTATTACAAGGATAGGTGCAGAGGTTAATCTCGACTTGAGTTCTACAAAAGCCTTTTCACATGCTTCTGACCACACGATTGTTTCGTCTTTACGTATGAGCTTGGTCAGGGGTGCTGCGATTTTTGAGAATTCTTCAATGAATCGTCTGTAGTATCCTGCTAAGCCCAAGAAACTTCTTATATCTTTCACCGTCTTTGGTGTCGGCCACTTTCTGACAGCTGACACCTTAGCTGGATCCACAGAGATTCCTTCGCCTGAAACGATATGTCCGAGAAACCCGACTTGATCTAGCCAAAACTCACACTTGGTGTACTTGGCATAGAGCTGATGTTGTCGTAATGTCTCCAAGACAATCCGTAAGTGCTCGGCGTGCTCTTTCCGATTCTTTGAATATACCAGGATGTCGTCGATGAATAAAACAACAAACCTGTCTAAGTACTCTCAGAAAACTTGGCTCATCAATTTCATAAAGATGGCAGGTGCATTGGTCACTCCAAATGGCATTACGAGATATTCATAATGGCCATAACGAGTCCTAAACGCCGTCTTCTGAATTGTCACGACCCGGAAAAAGTACGTGACTGGCACATGAATCATGTGAAGTCTATAGGACCCCACCTAATTCAAGTAAGCCAAAAGCCCAGAAATCTAAACCTTTTAGGGGGAAAAATAGTGGAGGTGCAGTTTTGAAATAAGGTACACTGAAATCAAGTTTATTCTTATATAAACATAAGTAGTAATATATGGAAAAACTATATTTGTATCTAGCTTGAAAACCCTTTTGTCGTTTGAAATTCGGGCAGCACCACCTTTGTAATTTGTAACCCACAAACGAATACAAGAAATAATATATAAGGCAACCCCAAGCGGGAGCTAGCTCTTTGCCAAATGACGGAACAACCACGCAAGATAAAATGAATATACAACGCCGAAGGGCGAGGATCAAAACTTAGAAAGAAAGCGAGAAAATTAAGCATCATAAAGAAAACCAGAAACAATAATAAAGAATACAAGAGCGCGACTCTAAGGCCGAAAGAATATACAAACCGAGGTCATCTAAGTCTACTAAAAATACATAGTCTAGTTGATGGAGTCTTTAACTAGATACAACTGAAATATAAAGTACAACGGTGATCACGATGCAAATGAATCCACCCACCAAAGCAATCACCCAGAAGGAAGTAGTGTGCCAGCAAAGCCGCCATGGAACCTGTACGACTAAACCTGCAAGAAACTGTGGCACAACGGGGTGAGTTTCCAACTCATGAGTAGAAGACACCACCGAGTAGAAACCGAATGTATGACGATCTCCTAGGTTATACTATACTGTACTCATAATATATACTGAAACTTCTAGTAGTGGCAAGGGTAATCATCTAAACATAAGTGTAATACTGTTCAGTTGATAAAACTGCACATTTGTATTACATTTTTCCTACCATTTTCATATTAAAAAAGGACTTTACTATAATATATCATACATATGGGGGTTTATGTGTAAAAACACTATTTTCCATGTGTTAATATATTTTAATTAGTATTTGGTAGGAAAATATATGCAAATAAATTCATTGACCTAATCCTAGTAGAACAAAGTCTACTAAATCTTATTTGAGTTGTTGTGCAGAATATTTCCAAGTTGTGCAGAATTTTCCAAGACTATAATCAAGCAAATCAAGTTGTTGAAGAAGACTTGCCTAATTAAGAATCAAAACTTGGAGACCAAGTCTGGCAGCAACCACGAGAAGATTTCAAAGATACAAAGGTTCCAGAGAAGTCCACATGTCACAAAGACAGAACTCATGAAATTTGATGAAGGGAGGAGATATAATGGCCGCGGATCCGCGGCCATAACCCCCCTTGGGTCGCAGATCCGCGGCAGGATATTGGAGTTAGGGGCTGAGGATTTTTGGGGTGAATCTATGCTATATTTTACCAAGTTTTCAAGCAAAAGATTATGGCTTTGGACTATAAAAAGGGACCGAGAGCCTCTTGGAAAATTTATCAAGCCAAAGAGATCATGAAGTCCAAGACGGCTCACGCATCCAGGCTGATCATCAACTGTTCATCTACCTCCTTCGGAAGAGTTCGAGAAGCAAACCAAGTTTTTGTAATCATTTTCTAAGGAATAAAGTGTAGATTGTTCAAGTTGATTAATAAAGATAGTTGTTTTATTTAATTCTTTTGCATTTTACATTATGTTTTCCCTCTCTGTCTTTTCATCTTCTTCTCCCAACATGCGCGAGTAATTCTCCGCTTGTTAGGGTTCGTAGGATTAGGGTAGGCTAATGGACGATAAAGATCCCTAAACCCTTTTTTAAGTCTTATAAAGTTTATAAACTTTATCAAAAGAATTATTAACATCCTAATCGGGCGCGCTAGCAATTCTTTGCTAGTTCCAACCGCGATTAGAGATTAGATTAATGATTGTTTTGGTAAAGGCTAGATTTGAACGGAGTTCCGTGTTGAGATAAGGGTTAAGAGTGGGATTCCTTTTCCCTCCAGAAACCCTAATCTACACGCATCACCGTCGTTCTAGTTTTAAATCTATTAATGGATAAAAAGGGTAACTTTTAATTAATCGTCCATAACTACTAAATCCTAACGAACCCTACAAGCCTTCTTATTATATTATCTAAATCTCTAAAATAATCTAGATCTATATTTTTGCATTCTTGCTTAACGTAGATCTAGAAACTTTTCACAAAATTCTTTATTCCTCCTCTCTCTTTCAACACATCTAAAGTAAGAATAGAAGATTCCACGTTTCCCAGAGGACGACCCGTACTCATCTCGGTCTAGCTACGCGCGACATCGTTATTGATTGCGGTTATTCTACAAACACTTTTTCGTATCAATCAATTGGCGCCGTTGCCGGGGATACGTGCGTAATTTTTTATTCTTAGTATTTGTGTTGAATTCTTAGACGATTCATATCATTATTAACACAAAACTGCAAATTGTATATTTAACGATTTGTGCGTGAATTTTTGCAAGGAGATCTGGAGTCACAGACTTGAGGAAACAGGAGATCTAGGGTTCCAAACTCCTCTGGTATCTTTCCCAACTCTTTCTCTCTCTTCTAAAATCTAATAAAATCTATTTTCTGCAGGATTCTTTGCAAAATAGCGCCGCTCAAAAATCTTTTTGCAAAAGTTTTGTGATTGGTTTTGTTTTGCATATTTTAATACGGACTTTAAGGGGCAAAGACCAAATCAAGATTAGGTGGGGATTTCATCACCCTTCCTAAGCCCCACAAATCACAAACCGAGTATCTAGATCAACCCTTCATTAATTTAAAAAATATCTAGACCAGACTCTAAGGACTGTCGCGCTCAATAAGGACAGAGGAAGGTCGTGGGTAATCTATCGTTTATCCGCATTACTTTTGTAGTGCCTAGGCAAGTGTGTCAAAGGCTAGTGGTTTTTAATTAGGCCCACTACTGTGGTTCCTTCCCACTTACCTGGCACTTACCTGGCTACAAGGGTAGTACAGAGGCGGTAGAGGATTTATCCTGCGGCTTGTCCTTTGGAAGTCTAGGAGTGGTCTAGAGACTGGACCTAGGTGACCTTAGTTCTAGGGTTGCTTGTGCATCTTAGGGAGATTTGTCTTGAGTTCCACCTTTTCAAAACAAGCCAATTTTAAATCACACACACGCTGCCACTTGCACTAAACCCGCTTAGTGCATGCTCGGCTGGACATGGGATCCTAGTGCCCGTCTTGTCCACGTTCCTGCTATCGACGCCGAAATCAGTACTTCTTCATCTTCTTTTCCCCAACCACACACAACCGAGATGGACGGCACTCTATCAGAATTTAACACCACGCTGCCACCGCCCGTAGGTACGCAGAATCCACCGCGCATCTCTCTCCAAGAAAGATGCTATCCTATCCGTGGTTCCCTTCCTACTTGTCTATCTCTTCCACCACCTAACGGGGATAATTTCGAAATTAAACCCCACTACATCAATCTGCTGCCCAAATTTCACGGGCTTGAGTCGGAAGACGCGTACGTTTTCATCACCAAATTTGAAAACGTATGCGCAATGATGGGTACTTCACAATTGACTTTAGATGTTATGCGCTTACGTCTTCTCCCATTCACACTGTGCGACTTGGCAGAAAAATGGCTTTACAATACTGCCGCACACTCTATCACTAATTGGGATGAATTTTTCATAGCATTTCTTAAGAAGTTTTACCCAAACCATAAGACTGCCCATATTAGGAGCGAGATCAACCAGTTCACCCAGCTTCCCAATGAACCATTTTGGAAGTGCTTTGAACGTTTCAAAGATCTGCTTGTCCAATGCCTCCATCACGGAATACAAAGATGGGATTTATGTCGGATTATATATGAGGGCATTAATCCAGCGACAAAGCAGATGCTTAAAACAATGTGTCAATGCAATTTCATGTCTAAAGATGACAGTGAAGTGTGGAAATATCTGGAAGACCTTACTGAACACACGTTGCAGTGGGAAAACGTAAGACCACCTTCAACTAAGGGAGGTATTCATCAGCTCGATGTTTCCATCGCAGTAAAAGCCGAAATGGCAGCGATTCAGAAGAAACTCGATGCTATTGAAAACAAGTTCTCATCATTCTCCCTAAATCAGGTCACGCTTCCTAAGACCGTCTGTGGTTGCTGTTTGGATCCTTCATACTTAACGGAAGAATGTCCTATGAATGCATCGTTTCAAGCTAATGCTGCTTTTCAGCAGCGACCTAGAAACGACCCTTATTCTTCCACGTACAATCAAGGATGGAGGAATCATCCTAACTTTGCTTGGAATCAAAACCAACAAAGCAATTATCAAAGACCTCCTCCACAGCAACCACAACCACAGAATCAGCCCCCCTTTCAGTCATAGAATTTCCAAAATCCGGCCAACATTTCTACACCACAAGTGGCCGGTACTGACAACTCACTTGCACAAACTTTGGATATGTTCATGAAACAATCCATGCAATTTTCGGCTGAGATGAAGTCTTCTATTGATACCCTAACGAAAAACTCCTCATCCCATGGTGAGAGTATTAAATCAATAGAAAACCAAATCGCACAGTTAAACGCCGCAATGAGTGCGAGAGAAAAAGGGAAACTCCCATCTCAACCCATACTTAATCCTGACCACTCACAAAGTTATAATGTGAGTGTTGTTACCACGTTGAGATCGGGAAAAGTGTTGAATAACCGAGTGGGTGAGCAATGTGATGATAGTGACACCAATGATACCCCAGCTTCTTCTTCTTCCCCTAATTCGACTAGTCTCCCACCTTCACCCGAGCCTATTCTCCGTTTTCCCCAAGGCTCGAACCCTTCGCCCATTTCGCCAAATCTATCTAAGACGATCTCCACTCCAATTCTGGGATCCACTCCATCCCCACAATCCTCTCCAATGTTGGACCAAACCCTTATTGATAAAGCACCTTATCCAAACAGGTTAAGGGGCAACAGACCAAGTCCACAAATGGAGAAGATTGTGAAAATTTTTAAGCAAGTTAACATAAACATTCCTCTCCTAGATGCTATTCAATAAGTTCCGTCATATGCAAAAATCTTAAAGGACTTGTGCACTAGGAAGAGAAAAGTTCAAGTACCTAAAAAAGTTTTCCTTGCGAGTAATGTGAGCACAGCTTTTACACAACAGCTATCCAAGAAACGAAAGGACCCCGGCAGTCCTACAATTTCAATTTCTATTGGGGGTAAAAATATCAATCGTGCTCTACTCGATCTAGGTGCTAGTGTTAACTTGCTTCCGTATTCTGTTTATGAGCAATTAGGGATCGGAGAGTTAAAACCTGCGCATTGCACTCTTCAGATGGCCGATCGATCTATCACCCAACCTAGGGGTGAGCTAGAGGATGTGTTAATCAAAGTCAGGGAATTCATATTCCCTGTGGACTTTATCGTTATAGATACACAACCTGTAGCAAATCCACGCAATCAAATCCCGGTGATACTCGGTGACCCTTTTTGGCCACTTCCAACGCAGTAATCAATTGTAGAAACGGCTCTATGACCCTATCCTTTGGAAAGAAGTCAATTGAGCTTAACATTTACAAATTGGGAAGTGAACCCTCCGAACCCTATACTCATGTGTGTTCTGTAGAATTAATGGATGTCGACAGCAGCGAATTTGATCAACCTCATGATACTGACTCTTTTCATATGTTGTTGTTTGACCCAACCATGTATTCTTCCGGGTCAACATCTAACGCTGATGAGGAACTTTTTATAGAGTCTGACGATCACCCTATTTTTTCTGATGACATTATGCTTCGGGGTATCGACGAAAGCTTTGAGGAAATTTTCGCTGATGAACTCGCATTTTTACAAGACACGGGTGTTGAGATAAATCAACTCCAAGACAAAGAAATTGAATCTCCACCCCTTCTTCTGGACAATCATGATAATGCGAGTAATCCATCATTACTATCACTGTGTCGTCTCTCCAAATTGAGACACAATCCTTTTCCATTACACCTCCTATCACCTCCCCACTTCTTCGCGTCGAAAGGTGACATGTTCTTCCACCAACCTTGGTGCTTCATCGATAAAATTTTTGAATGGTTGGTGTTGACCTTTGGTCTTTGCAAAGCTTGGCATTGACCAATAACCTTGACCCCCTCGTGTGATTTTAAAAGATTAAAATTGTTTAACTCAAGTTTGGGGTGGTGGTATATTTTGGGCTCTTGAAAGAAAATGATTTTTACAAAATTGTGAGCCAAAAATAAGTTTGCGGGAGGATTTTCACTTTTATATATTCTTGCCCCCATTAATAATTTCCTCCCAAGTCTACAGGTTTTTGAGTTTAACGGATGATATCAGTGAGGACACTGCTGTAAACAGATTTGGGGGAGGTTTGTGCTTATTTACACATCAATTTGCATCATATTTTGCATAAGCACAACATTTTCAAAAAAAAAATCAAAAATTTTCTTTTACAACAAAAGAGTAGAAAGTGAAAAATTACATCCAAAAAATAGGAATAGTTTAAGAAAACCAAGAAAATTAGAAGTTTTCTTAAACGAACTAATAATAAGTAGTTATGAGCTGTTGTCCCAAGGGTTAGTAAGATGAAGGAAGTCACTAATCTGAGGATAAAAATAAGTCTGAAAAATAGTCCCTATTCTGAAAGCCAAACATTTGAATGTTGATACCCTACTATATGCACTTACACACGTCTTGAAACTTGGGATAGTAGAGGATACCTTGAAATGCTCTTGTCTAAAAGCCAAAGTATGAAGGAAATAAAAAAATGATGAAGAAAATATAAAAATGGTGAAAAGAAAAAAATGAACACTGGTTTTGTTATCGTCAAGGCAGCAATAAAAAAATATAGCGAGGGTGCCTCTTCACTTAGTGCCCTAAGGCCAACTGGTCTGGGAGTCACTGCTAAGCCTTAGGTGGTGCAAGACAAGGAAAATATTGTCACCTAATCAGCAAGCACATGAGTAATCGGTTGGTTAGTACCTCAAGAAGTATTAACGGTCGCATGAAAAGGTGTGAGCAACCCTAAATATTCATCAAATTAAAAAGTACTAAGGTAGATGGACAAGAGTATGATAGCTTGAATTGAATTCTCCGAGTGTAGAGATGTTCTTTACACACACGTGGGGTTATATGATCAATGTTTGGATGAAAGAAAGGAACGAAAAATAAAGACGATGTTTTATTGAGGGATGATGTGATTTCTAACATTTTTTTCATGACTATTAAGATAGAGCTCATGACAACTGAAAAGCTAGTATAGTTGGAAACTCTTATTTTCAAAGTCTTGCTTTTATGGTTCTTATCTTTATATGTAAATTTCACCATCTCTCTTTTGTTATAGGATTTTGTGGGTGTAATCCGCTGAAAACCCTCAGGAGACAACACTCCTCCTAGTAGGGACACCTAGAGGTTTAACGGCTTGTTGCACGTGCTCAGTGCAATCGTGTCTGCCTACGAAAGTGTACTTAGTTTTCTCCTTTCTTTTTCTCCTCTTAAATAAACTAGTTTGCTCGGGACGATCAAAGATAAGTTTGGGGGTATTTGTTCAGTTGATAAAACTGCACATTTGTATTACATTTTTCCTACCATTTTCATATTAAAAAAGGACTTTATTATAATATATCATACAAATGGGGGTTTATGTGTAAAAACACTATTTTCCATGTGTTAATATATTTTAATTAGTATTTGGTAGGAAAATGTATGCAAATAAATTCATTGATCTAATCCTAGTAGAACAAAGTCTACTAAATCTTATTTGAATTGTTGTGCAGAATATTTCCAAGTTGTGCAGAATTTTCCAAGACTATAATCAAGCAAATCAAGTTGTTGAAGAAGACTTGCCTAATTAAGAATCAAAACTTGGAGACCAAGTCTGGCAGCAACCACGAGAAGATTTCAAAGATACAAAGGTTCCAGAGAAGTCCACATGTCACAAAGACAGAACTCATGAAATTTGATGAAGGGAGGAGATATAATGGCCGCGGATCCGCGGCCATAACCCCCCTTGGGTCGCAGATCCGCGGCAGGATATTGGAGTTAGGGGCTGAGGATTTTTGGGGTGAATCTATGCTATATTTTACCAAGTTTTCAAGCAAAAGATTATGGCTTTGGACTATAAAAAGGGACCGAGAGCCTCTTGGAAAATTTATCAAGCCAAAGAGATCATGAAGTCCAAGACGGCTCACGCATCCAGGCTGATCATCAACTGTTCATCTACCTCCTTCGGAAGAGTTCGAGAAGCAAACCAAGTTTTTGTAATCATTTTCTAAGGAATAAAGTGTAGATTGTTCAAGTTGATTAATAAAGATAGTTGTTTTATTTAATTCTTTTGCATTTTACATTATGTTTTCCCTCTCTGTCTTTTCATCTTCTTCTCCCAACATGCGCGAGTAATTCTCCGCTTGTTAGGGTTCGTAGGATTAGGGTAGGCTAATGGACGATAAAGATCCCTAAACCCTTTTTTAAGTCTTATAAAGTTTATAAACTTTATCAAAAGAATTATTAACATCCTAATCGGGCGCGCTAGCAATTCTTTGCTAGTTCCAACCGCGATTAGAGATTAGATTAATGATTGTTTTGGTAAAGGCTAGATTTGAACGGAGTTCCGTGTCGAGATAAGGGTTAAGAGTGGGATTCCTTTTCCCTCCAGAAACCCTAATCTACACGCATCACCGTCGTTCTAGTTTTAAATCTATTAATGGATAAAAAGGGTAACTTTTAATTAATCGTCCATAACTACTAAATCCTAACGAACCCTACAAGCCTTCTTATTATATTATCTAAATCTCTAAAATAATCTAGATCTATATTTTTGCATTCTTGCTTAACGTAGATCTAGAAACTTTTCACAAAATTCTTTATTCCTCCTCTCTCTTTCAACACATCTAAAGTAAGAATAGAAGATTCCACGTTTCCCAGAGGACGACCCGTACTCATCTCGGTCTAGCTACGCGCGACACCGTTATTGATTGTGGTTATTCTACAAACACTTTTTCGTATCAATCAAATACCATGTACTCGTGGCAGTGCCTCAAGTAGCAACATGTCATATATATGATGTATGAATGCATCAAAAATGAAATCAGAATATATCTGTATGAAAAAGCTGTGTTCTTATCTCAGTAAGATTTTAGTGTAAAAATTGGAGTATCATCAATGAAATCAACAGAAATCCGTGTCAAATATCGACACCAAATCCTCAATATCCTGGGCTCCGTCAGTCCGGATCGGCCCATATCATCAAATCTCATGACTACGGTCGGTATCCTCCGGATATCCGCCGCGCCAAATATCACCGGTAGGTAGTCTGCCCCTGCCAGGCTCATCGTCTACAACTCGAGCTTCTTGCCCCGGGGTACCTTATCGGGTCCTCCATGTATCTGAAACGGTTCATCCTACTCCTCGAATCTGGTCTTGAAAACTAACTCAATCAGGAAAACTCATGGTGGACGCCATATACATCATATCCCGAGAAAACCGCAACTTGCATTTTTAAAATGATAACGAGTTTATGAAATCCTTACGGTTTTCCCCTAAATCCAGAAATCTCAAGGAAAATCCGAAATCCCAAAATCAAGAGTCAATAAACAGTGAATATCGGCATAAAGCCCACAATATTGCATAACAGAATGAATATATAAATGAATGGGGTATCTAAGTAAATAATGCAATATCTAAACTAGCATATGAGAGTAAGCATATTAGTACTATATTGAAACTACCAGCTAGCAGGTTATATCAATGAAGTAATATTTTCTGTCACACCCCGCTTCCCAAAATACGGAATACAAGGGGTGAAAAGGCCAGCCATGCTCCTACAGTCAAGGAAATATCCTGTCGTAGTCACACTTCGACTTCTAGCACTACGTGGTAATCAGTAATCATACCACAGGTAAAGAAAAATGCAGTCACTAAATATTACCAAACAGATACAAAACTAACCAGATAGAAATCAAGGAAAAGACAGCGCTGGCATGGCTGATCTAGATGTCCGCGATATCCTCGAGGTACGACCGATCCTGATCCGAGCTAAGTCCACTTCTCACTCTGAGCATGCATACTCAGGTCATCAGAGCGACATAATAGCAATATATATATAAACATATGTAAATACGTGCAAAGATGATGAACATGAAACGGTAAATATAGAACGATGACACGAGCATGAAATAATCGGTACAGGTAAACAGTAAAGCGGGTATATCGAATAAGTAATTAATGCATGTCCATGCCACTAAACCTATACGTCTCTAAGTCTCACTGTCCAGGTCGCTAAACCTATCGTCAGTCCAAGTGTGAGCGTCAACCACCGCAGGAGTATCCCCAACCCAAGGGTATGCCCCAGGGACAAGGGAACACGGGCCCGAATCATGCTCGCTAATAATCAGTAATATCATCCATATGACTCCCAAAATCACTGTATATGCCGGCAGTGGGACTCTCGAGATTCCGTTGATCGAACTCACATTCAAGCTACCTCACCCCCATGGTCTACATCAAACACTGACCATAAACCCAAATACTAGTCGGTCCATGACAAGTCTACATGAGAACTGAAGACGGGGTCTCCATCAAGCATGTCTCGACTGGTATCCAAGACAAATGGACAATACTCGATATCTTACCTATGACACTAATATAAGTGCTTCCATAACCGTCCCATACCAATTATAGTTACACTTACATATGCCCCATAGGCGTCGACAATGCAATAGTTAACTGGGTCCGCTGATTGTGTACAAGTACGTGTCACTTCACTTATTCATTCACGCTTTAACACTAACGTACTTGCCATAATCCAATCACTAATATTTATCACTGGGTAATGTAACACAATCACTAGGTTATCAATGTAGGTGACCACTATTCAATGAGCGTATAACCGCTACATGATATGATAAGAATGCAATTAATTATGATACGAATAAAATATAGCAACCAATGTCATACCACTTGCAAAATTTACTATAAATCACACTGCAGAATTTAGCAAAACTATATAAAAAAGGTAAGCAGTATGTTTAATTATCTGTCCATAAAAATTGGTTTTGCGTCAAACGGATTCCAGGTTTGCTCGTTATGGCCATTTCATTTTAAGTGTTTACTGCTGGACATCCAATTTCTGAACTGGATGTCCGTTTCGTAACACGTTTCACTCCCAGTTAGGAGCATAATTAGGCGACGCTGCTGTTCAACTAATTGTATTGTTATGGATTAAATTTACAGAACAGGAGACGGATCAACAATATTCATTTTGGTTCAGGAGTTATGATCGAATTACCGATGAAGGGTGCGGGCTGAAATGACAGAAAACTGCCGTACAAGTCATCCGTTTAAAATATGATTTAAATACCAAATCACACTGGATTTTAGTGAAAATGGTATAGCTGGGAAGATGAAACAATTTTCTACACAGCGGTAATTAGCTCCGCACACTATCACAATTAAAAATTAAGGTTTCACAGGTACAACAGCAAGTCAAGGGGTAAGTTCCTGCACTGGACTGCGGTCCAAGGTCAGGTAAGTTCTTTGTTTCCGATGTTCATAGGATACATCCAATAGTAAGTCCATACATCATGTTAAATATTATGCAGTACCCTTCACAACGAACCCAGGCACACTGCGATTGGATTTTTCTGGAATTAATTGTGAATTTAACAGTGTCAAGTGTTCGGTAAAACGCAAGTTTCGGTATTGAAGTTAGGGCGTCTCTTTATGGGTGAAACGATATCGATTTGCCACAAACATTCTATAGAATGTTAGTTAATAGTATTAGGGTCTAAATATCATGAGTTCCACCATGTTGGATTAGGTTTACACATCGGATTCCGTATTGAACACATAGGTTTCGCAACCGATTAACGGTCAAAAAGTCGATTCAATTATTTGGCCTATACGAAAATTAATTCACGGGTTTCTATATGTCGTTAGTCATAACATAATAAGCTCAATTGTGTCCCAAACAGTATTGTCAAATTTATCAAGACTTATTAGTAAAATTGCTATTGTATTTTTCGATATTCTGTATACTTATCGATATGAATAGAGTAGCATGTAAAGCAAGTATGAACTTGCCTGAAGATGACCGGAGACACAACCGTGATGATGATGACGACAGCAACGGAATGATCACGGTGCAACGAACACAACACCAGCAGCAACAGCAACAACAAGCTTGGACTCGGCTATGGCCTGAGCTCGTGGCGCGGCCTCGGCTATGGGTTTGAGTTTAGCTTCGTTGAATTGTGATGGGGTGGCTGCAGTGATGATGGAGATGACGGTGGCTAGTTGGAGCTTGTTGGTAGCGGCGATGGCGATGATGATGGCATCGGCGATAACGATGGCTGCTACGATGACTGCAACCAGGTGTTCGATGAAATGACAGGGTGTTTAGAGAAGGTGGGGTGAGGCTCGGCTGCTGGAGTTGGGATCTCGGATCGTCCTTGATGCTTAGAGACTCGGCGGCTAGGAGTCCTGGCGATGGCTCAGGCGATGGTCGACGGTGCAGGGAGGAAGTTGGCGGTGAGGGTGCCGACAAGGGTGACGGGTTCGCAAGGGGTTGTGGGTGCAGGGTTCTTAGGGTCGGGGCTTTCTCGGGTGTGCAGGGAAGAAGAGGAGAGGGCGTTGGGTTGGTCGACGACGACGATGAGGCGACGACGATGATGACGAGGTCGGGGCTGCGGGTTCTGGGTCGTTGGGTTCGGGGACGATGGAGTATCGCCGTCGGGAAGAGGAGATGGAGGAGATGGAGGCGAAGTTGTCACGCCCCGCTTCCCACAGTACGCAAGATTGGGCACGTGACATAGCCAACCATGCTACCTGTGGGTAGGAAGTATCCATCCACAGTCACATTACGGTTGTAAGGATATCAAGAACAAGATAATAAGCTAATCTAATACATGTCCAAATCCATAATAACAAGAATCAATAAACAATAAGTGCGGAAGCTAATGATCCAATACAATAATGGAAAGGTACGTCCCATAATGCGGGATCGAACCTGGAAATAAAATGCAATAAATGAACTAACCACTGCAGAACTCACAGATCAGCCTGCTGGCTGAAGTACTCCTGCTCGGTCAGCGACAGTGGTAAAGAATCTGGGCCATGCAAAACCCAGACGTCAGCGCGTCATGTCAACCAAATAATATAACAAATATGGTGATAAGCAATGCAGGTATGAACATGAATAAAGCAGTACTAGGAAATAACAGTGCAGGGTAAAGTGCAATGGTGACTGAACTGTCCTATCAGGTTTCTACTCTATAGTCTTTGAAATCAATTGATGAATCGTCGATGTAACTCAATAGTATCCCGTGCGTGCCCGGAACCACGGTCAAGATCCTCGGGGCTGAATCCGAGACGTGCCGCTAAGCAGTAAAAGGTAGTAGGATGGGCGAGTGATGTCAGCATCAACACTCCGGGGCTGGCCAAGCCCGTAAGACTGATCAGAACAATGTATCGAACTGTTGAGTTACAAGTCGGTTTCACCTTTGATTTCCCCATACCCCCAAGCTATGTATGTCAGGTCAGGTATTCAGTAGTCACGAACTAATGCCAACACAAAATCCGGTAAGAGTAGGTCTGTCTGGATAGACAGCGGGAATGGTCAGGTTTGTCGGCATTAGGCATGAAATCAGGTAACAGGTCAGGTTACTTTTCAACAGGTTGGGTCGATATGTACAGGGTGTCATGTCCGGTGTATCAGTACATGTGTCAGGTGTATCAAGATCGGTCAATATGTAATGCAATCAGATGTATGCTGATAACAGGTATAGTAACGAGTAATGAACAGCAGCAGGAACAGTAGATAACCATAATATTCCATGTAACCACAGTGATGTTTGTATTCTCTTATTAACAGGTTCACGCACCTTTGAGGTGCAATAGCCACAAGGTGAAGCAATATCCACAATCATAAGGAAATGAAGCTACATGAAATTGCACTAAGTATAATAATTGTCTCGTGAATGATTTAACAATTAAAGCGGATATGATCCAATTGTTTTATTTATTTGTAATATGGATTGGTAGTGAGTCGATTAATTACGAGAAACTATTATAGCAATTCCATGTTAAAGATAACTGCAACGGTCAATTCTAACTTATAATATAATATCAATTTCCATCATTACGTTGTTGTATTATATAGTATGAATTCAACTGCGTGGCAAGACTAGATCTCGCACGCTAGCATGTTAAAGCAAGTATTCAGATACTTGCCTCGACGGTTTTGCAAACCGGAACACGGATGCGATGTCGGCAGAAAACGCGATATAATAGCACGGGCCACGGATCGAGCCCCAACCGAGAACAACGGGATCACACGGACCAGGGTACTTCGCTGGAGCGTCGGGTTCGCCAAGACGGCACGGTCGGAATCCGGTCAACAGTCAAAAGTAACGAAGTTAGCAACATAACAAACACATACAATTACGGACCAGCAGGGGAAACTAGCACACAAGGAAAGATAAAGGGATACCTACAGGGAAGAACCAGGGCAAATACGATGGGCTCGACGGCGATGGGACGCCGGCGAGGCAGCGACGGCGATGCAACAAGGGCTGGAAAACTTCCTGGGTCGCTGGGAAGGTGGTGCGGTGAGTATGGGCCTGCTGGCCTGCTCTGGTGGTCGAGGGTGGTCGGAGATGACACGGGTGACGTCGACGAGGGTCGTCGGCGCGATTTCCGGCGAACAGCAGAGGTAGGTGATGGGGTTAAGGGCTCGGGTTGGTGGTCCGGCGAGGGGAGGAGGGAAGCGACGACGAGGTCGGGACGATGAGGGTGAGAGGGTGTCGCGGGAGTCGTCGGCGACGGGAGGTGGCGTCGACGGCGAGGTCTGCAGGGGTTGGAGGCATCGTCGGGGTTGGGTGCAGGCGCGGGAAGCGGCGGAGGAAGGAGGTTGGTGGGTGCGGCTAGTCTTGTGGCGGCGAGGGCGGCGACGGCGAGGTCGCGGGGAGGTCGACGGCGAAGAACGAGGGGCTAGGGTTAGGGCTACGAGACGTCCTCGTGGTGGAGACGATGGGTTGTGGCGGCTGCATGGAGGAAATATAAATAGAGGAAGAGAGAGAGGGAGATTGGAGAGAGAGAGAAAGGATTTAGAGTGTGAGAGAGGGAGAGAAAGGCGGGGCCCACGAGAAAATGGAGCCACCCGATTGGCTGCCAACAGAGAGAGAAATGATTGAGCAGAGATTTGGAAATATTCGTGGATAATTTAACAGTTAAGGAATTTATATAATCGAATATATAGTTTTAAGATATTAAATTAAATGGGCCTATTTGGCGCGAAATGAAACATTTCCAAATCGTGCCCGGGGTGCGCCCAAATGTTCCAAATTCAAATTATAGGATTTTAAGCGGGTTCCAAATTTTGAAAAGAGGTGTTTAATGATTAAAATGCATGCCCTCAAGTCGGACACTTGCACGCGCGCGTAGTCGTCCAAACTTGCCCGTTTAGCCGAACGGGACGGAATCTCGACACGCGGACGCTACCACGCGACTAGTGGCGACGAGTAGGCCAAAATGGATACTTTAAATTTTATTTTAGGAGTTAAAATTTGTTATGTGCCAAAATGACTTAACCGGTTAAAATTTAGCAATAAACCCCAGAAAAGCAGAATAATTGGAAAAGAGCAATATGTAACCCTCAACTACTAATATAGATAGTATTATTGGGCTCGGGTGTTACATCATACCCAACTACAAAAGAATTTCGTCCTCGAAATTCCAAGGATACAAGATAGCTAACTACTGGAAAAGGTGAGGGAATTTCTGTCGGATCTCGTCTTCTCGCTCCCAAGTGGATTCTCCATGCGATCGGTTACCCCAAGAAACTAGTATAAGAGGGATAACCTTGTTCTAAAGAACCTTTTCTCTTCGATCCTTGATTTCAACTGGTTGCTCCTCAACAGTCAGGTCCTCTCGCACAGTCAACTCCGAATGATCCAAGACATGAGTCTCATCACGAACATACCTCCGTAGTTGAGACACATGAAACACGTCGTGAACTCCTGCTAATGACGGTGGTAACGCCAACCGGTACGATACCTCTCCAACACGCTCTAAAATCTCGAAGGGTCCAACGAATCGAGGACTAAGCTTTTCCCGACTTCCAAAGCGAATCACTCCTCTAGTCGGTGATATCTTCAGGAATACCAAATCACCCACGGCGAACTCTAGGGGTCTTCTTGACGTGTCGGCCCAACTCTTCTGTCTGTCTTGAGCTGCCTTCATATGCTTCCTGATTGTATTCACCTTCTCGACTGTCTGTACCACCAAATCTGGTCCTAGTAACCTTCGTTCACCAACATCATCCCAACAAACAGGTGAACGGCACCTACGACCATACAGTGCTTCAAACGGGGCCATCTGAATAGTTGCTTGGAAGCTATTGTTGTACGAAAACTCCACCAGGTGTAGATGATCTTCCCAAGAACCTTTGAAGTCCAACATGTAAGCCCTCAACATATCTTCAAGGGTCTGGATCGTTCTCTCTGATTGTCCATCAGTCTGAGGATGATAAGCTGTGCTAAACTTCAATCGAGTCCCCAAACTTTCTTGTAAACTCCTCCAAAAGTGCGACAAGAACCGAGTGTCCCGATCGGACACGATGCTTATCGGCACTCCATGCAATCTGACAATCTCCTGCATGTATCGCTCTGCCAAAGTCTCCGTCGATTGACCAACCCGAAAAGGAATAAAGTGAGCTGCCTTGGTCAATCGATCGACAATCACCCATACTGCATTGTTGCCCTTTGGACTCCGCGGTAAAGCTATCACGAAATCCATGGTTATATGTTCCCACTTCCACTGAGGAATCGGAAGTGGTTGCAACAAACCAGCAACCCTTTGGTGTTCGGCCTTGACTTGCTGACACACCAAGCACTTAGCCACGAAGCGAGCAATTTCTCGTTTCATACCTTCCCACCAGAAGTGCTGTCGAAAAATCTCGGTACATCTTTGTTCCTCCTGGATGTACGGAGTAAGCTGAACTGTGTGCCTCCTTCATGAGCTCTTCACGCACATCTCCTTTTGGCACACACACACGGCTACCATACCTCAATGAACTGCCTTCGTGGATCAGTAAATCGGTTCGTAGTCCTGCTTCAACCTGCTCCCGAAACTTTTGTAGTCTAGGATCCTGCGATTGTGCTGCTTTAATCCTCTCAACTAAGGACGACTGTACTTGCAATTGCAACAACTGTCCCGTAGCACGTGGTAGCACAACTTCCAAGTCAAATCTCTGAAAATCCGCAATGATCTCCCTTTGTGCGGTCAATATCTGAATTGCTGGTAACCGACTTAGCGCATCTGGCACGACGTTAACTTTTCCCGGATGGTACTTAAGATCAAGGTCGTAGTCGGCCATCAGTTCCAACCATCTGCGTTGCCTCATGTTCAACTCCTTTTGAGTGAACACATACTTCAAACTCTTGTGATCTGTAAAGACTTCGACTCTCTCGCCCAAAAGGTAGTGTCTCCAAATCTTCAGGGCGAAGATCACGGCTGCAGGCTCTAAGTCATGAGTCGGGTAGTTCTTCTCATGAGTCTTCAGCTGTCTCGATGCGTAAGCGACGACTTTCCCATTCTGCATCAAAACACATCCCAATCCTTTTCCAGATGCGTCGCTGTGAATCACCAGTCCTCCTGAATCATCCGGTACGGTCAGGATCGGGGCGGTTATCAACTTCTGCTTCAACGTCTCGAAGGCCAATGCACATCCATCCGTCCAACCAAACGGTACCTCCTTACGCGTAAGCTTGGTTAACGGCTCAGCTAAACGAGCGAAGTTCTCCACAAATCTTCTGTAGTAACCGGCGAGTCCAAGAAAACTTCTTATCTCTGCAACATTCTTTGGAATAGGCCAGTCTCGAACTGCTGCAATCCTTTCGGGATCGACGGCGATTCCATCGCCCGACACGACATGCCCCAGAAACTTCACTTCTTCCAGCCAGAATTCACACTTACTCATCTTCGCAAATAACTTCTCTTGTCTCAGCGTCTTCAGTGCGATCCTTAGATGCTCAGCATTCTCCTCCAGACTCTTCGAGTACACCAGAATATCGTCCATGAATACCACAATAAACTGGTCCAAGAACGGTGAAAAGATCCTGTTCATCAAATCCATGAATATTGCCGGCGCATTAGTCACTCCGAAGGGCATCACTAAATACTCGAAATGCTCATACCGAGTTCGAAACGCCGTCTTGCAAATGTCTCCTGCCTTCACTCGGACCTGATGATATCCTGATCGTAAATCCAGTTTCGAGAATACCCTCGCGCCACTGAGCTGCTCAAAAAGTTCTCCAATGCGAGGGATCGGGTACTCGTTCTTATTAGTCACCCGGTTCGATTCTCGATAATCAATGCACATCCTTCTTCTTTACTAAAAGAACTGGAGCTCCCCAAGGTGAGTTGCTGCTTCGAATCCATCCTTTCCCGAGTAATTCACCAACTTGTTTCTTAACTTCTTCCAATTCCACCGGTGCCATCGGATAATAAGCTTTAGATACTGGTGTTGTACCAGGACTAAGATCAATCGCGAACTCCAGGTTTCGCCTCTGTGGTAAGCCTGATATCTTCAAATACGTCTATAAAATCGCGAACAACTGCCGGCTCTTCATTACTATCAACTTCCATAGCTGCAAGAACACTGTTTGTCGGCCTAGCCCTAAACTCGACTGGCCCGACAGAACTGCTTCCTTACCGCAACTGTTGTCTGCATCGTTGGCCGCGAAAGGTCCAGCGAGACTTCTGAGTCTCGTCCACTCCGCTGCATGCACGTCCACGGTTGATCCATTCTGCCTTAGTCCGATAAATTTCCTCCCTTTCCTCCGCGCAGTCTGCGGGAAGAACTTCTCCAGGGGGGTTCTTAGAAAAACTTCGCCCAACTGATCGGCTTGGGCAAGCGGGTCTCCTCCACAAGCCATCACTCTCGGCGTAATCCACTAACTGAATGCGCACCACATCAACTCCTTTGTCCTCTGGAATCTGTGTCGCAATCAGCAAATTCTCCGTGTCGCTAGCCACGGCTCGGCTGGCAACGGCTCCTCCAGAAAAGTGAAAGTAGACGGATCCAAAAGTCTGAAATCTGCTACGGTCCTTACTCAGTCAACTGGTCTAGTTTCAACATCGTTTACAGACTGCTGAACGATCTGCAAACCTTCCTGAAACAAGTCCGCTTGCTGCTGGATCAGCTCGGTCTGTCTCTTTGATTTCCAGCATTCCTCTTACCACCCCAAGCATGGCGGCTTCGTTCACACGCCTCTGGTACGTCTTTAACTTCTTACCTGTCATAATCCTGAACTCAAAACACCCCATATTAGCATGATGATAGATTCTGAATATGGATCAAGGCTAGAACTCCAAGATACTTAAATAGAGTACAGCATTGTAGCTATGCCGCGGTATCATAGCCGCAATCACTTAACTCCACCCAAGTCGCCCAAGTCCTAGGGATAACAAGAAATCAGGTTTTCGAGTTGACAATGCAAAGTAAGTTTGCACGTAGTAAAAGATATAATCCGGAAGAATGTGATTCAAGAATGGTAAAACGGTCAAGGTGGCAGGACATGTTTCCTAATCACGGGCATTCTGATTCGTGTATCGGGTGCAATACCCAACTACAAAGAATCAACCCAATTAACCTATGTCTCTGATACCAAAAGAACCATGTCACGCCCCGCTTCCCAGAGTACGCAAGATTGGGCACGTGACATAGCCAACCATGCTACCTGTGGGTAGGAAGTATCCATCCACAGTCACATTACGGTTGTAAGGATATCAAGAACAAGATAATAAGCTAATCTAATACATGTCCAAATCCATAATAACAAGAATCAATAAACAATAAGTGCGGAAGCTAATGATCCAATACAATAATGGAAAGGTACGTCCCATAATGCGGGATCGAACCTGGAAATAAAATGCAATAAATGAACTAACCACTGCAGAACTCACAGATCAGCCTGCTGGCTGAAGTACTCCTGCTCGGTCAGCGACAGTGGTAAAGAATCTGGGCCATGCAAAACCCAGACGTCAGCGCGTCATGTCAACCAAATAATATAACAAATATGGTGATAAGCAATGCAGGTATGAACATGAATAAAGCAGTACTAGGAAATAACAGTGCAGGGTAAAGTGCAATGGTGACTGAACTGTCCTATCAGGTTTCTACTCTATAGTCTTTGAAATCAATTGATGAATCGTCGATGTAACTCAATAGTATCCCGTGCGTGCCCGGGACCACGGTCAAGATCCTCGGGGCTGAATCCGAGACGTGCCGCTAAGCAGTAAAAGGTAGTAGGATGGGCGAGTGATGTCAGCATCAACACTCCGGGGCTGGCCAAGCCCGTAAGACTGATCAGAACAATGTATCGAACTGTTGAGTTACAAGTCGGTTTCACCTTTGATTTCCCCATACCCCCAAGCTATGTATGTCAGGTCAGGTATTCAGTAGTCACGAACTAATGCCAACACAAAATCCGGTAAGAGTAGGTCTGTCTGGATAGACAGCGGGAATGGTCAGGTTTGTCGGCATTAGGCATGAAATCAGGTAACAGGTCAGGTTACTTTTCAACAGGTTGGGTCGATATGTACAGGGTGTCATGTCCGGTGTATCAGTACATGTGTCAGGTGTATCAAGATCGGTCAATATGTAATGCAATCAGATGTATGCTGATAACAGGTATAGTAACGAGTAATGAACAGCAGCAGGAACAGTGGATAACCATAATATTCCATGTAACCACAGTGATGTTTGTATTCTCTTATTAACAGGTTCACGCACCTTTGAGGTGCAATAGCCACAAGGTGAAGCAATATCCACAATCATAAGGAAATGAAGCTACATGAAATTGCACTAAGTATAATAATTGTCTCGTGAATGATTTAACAATTAAAGCGGATATGATCCAATTGTTTTATTTATTTTTAATATGGATTGGTAGTGGGTCGATTAATTACGAGAAACTATTATAGCGATTCCATGTTAAAGATAACTGCAACGGTCAATTCTAACTTATAATATAATATCAATTTCCATCATTACGTTGTTGTATTATATAGTATGAATTCAACTGCGTGGCAAGACTAGATCTCGCACGCTAGCATGTTAAAGCAAGTATTCAGATACTTGCCTCGACGGTTTTGCAAACCGGAACACGGATGCGATGTCGGCAGAAAACGCGATATGATAGCACGGGCCACGGATCGAGCCCCAACCGAGAACAACGGGATCACACGGACCAGGGTACTTCGCTGGAGCGTCGGGTTCGCCAAGACGGCACGGTCGGAATCCGGTCAACATTCAAAAGTAACGAAGTTAGCAACATAACAAACACATACAATTACGGACCAGCAGGGGAAACTAGCACACAAGGAAAGATAAAGGGATACCTACAGGGAAGAACCAGGGCAAATACGATGGGCTCGACGGCGATGGGACGCCGGCGAGGCAGCGACGGCGATGCAACAAGGGCTGGAAAACTTCCTGGGTCGCTGGGAAGGTGGTGCGGTGAGTATGGGCCTGCTGGCCTGCTCTGGTGGTCGAGGGTGGTCGGAGATGACACGGGTGACGTCGACGAGGGTCGTCGGCGCGATTTCCGGCGAACAGCAGAGGTAGGTGATGGGGTTAAGGGCTCGGGTTGGTGGTCCGGCGAGGGGAGGAGGGAAGCGACGACGAGGTCGGGACGAGGAGGGTGAGAGGGTGTCGCGGGAGTCGTCGGCGACGGGAGGTGGCGTCGATGGCGAGGTCTGCGGGGGTTGGAGGCGTCGTCGGGGTTGGGTGCAGGCGCGGGAAGCGGCGGAGGAAGGAGGTAGGTGGGTGCGGCTAGTCTTGTGGCGGCGAGGGCGGCGACGGCGAGGTCGCGGGGAGGTCGACGGCGAAGAACGAGGGGCTAGGGTTAGGGCTACGAGACGTCCTCGTGGTGGAGACGATGGGTTGTGGCGGCTGCATGGAGGAAATATAAATAGAGGAAGAGAGAGAGGGAGATTGGAGAGAGAGAGAAAGGATTTAGAGTGTGAGAGAGGGAGAGAAAGGCGGGGCCCACGAGAAAATGGAGCCACCCGATTGGCTGCCAACAGAGAGAGAAATGATTGAGCAGAGATTTGGAAATATTCGTGGATAATTTAACAGTTAAGGAATTTATATAATCGAATATATAGTTTTAAGATATTAAATTAAATGGGCCTATTTGGCGCGAAATGAAACATTTCCAAATCGCGCCCGGGGTGAGCCCAAATGTTCCAAATTCAAATTATAGGATTTTAAGCGGGTTCCAAATTTTGAAAAGAGGTGTTTAATGATTAAAATGCATGCCCTCAAGTCGGACACTTGCACGCGCGCGTAGTCGTCCAAACTTGCCCGTTTAGCCGAACGGGACGGAATCTCGACACGCGGACGCTACCACGCGACTAGTGGCGACGAGTAGGCCAAAATGGATACTTTAAATTTCATTTTAGGAGTTAAAATTTGTTATGTGCCAAAATGACTTAACCGGTTAAAATTTAGCAATAAACCCCAGAAAAGCAGAATAATTGGAAAAGAGCAATATGTAACCCTCAACTAGTAATATAGATAGTATTATTGGGCTCGGGTGTTACAGAAGTCGAGGCGACGACGATGACGAGGGCATAGGCGAGGGCTAGGACGTGGGTTTGGGTTCTCGTGAAGGTAGCGAGAGAAAAGAAGGTGAGGGGGAGAGAGGACGTGAGGATGTGGGATGAGGGGAGTGGGTCATGCGGGGTAGCGTGAGGGAGATGAGGGAGTGGGCACGGCCGTTGGGGCGTGGGCGCGGGAGCGTCGTAGGAAAAGCGGGAAATGAAGAGCGAGAAGAAGAAGAAGAAGTGGGTGGGGAGTTGGGTCGGGTTGGGGGTCCGGTAGTTAGGGAATGGTTTGGGATTGGAGTGGGGTTTGGGTTTGGGTAGGAAAATTAGATGAAAATTAATTAGAAAATTAAAAATAAGAGTGGGAAATTAATTAGGAAAAATAGGATTTAACGGAAAATGAAATAGGAGAAATATAGGGAAATTATTTGGAAAAATATAGGAAATAAAGTTTTTAAAAAATATTCAAAAATTTTATATACCAGATACCGGGTATTACATTTTCTAAAGTGTACGTTACATGACAATAACCGATGATGATGTGTGTGAGCCGGCAAGCAAGTGTGCATGAAACATACGCATCATCGGTAATGGTGCTGGTGTCCTAACAGACGGGATTCATAATAGCTAAAGAAAACACATGTAATAAATATGCAATGCGATGAGAACAACATAAATTAACAGAAAAGTGAATAGTAAACGTAACATTATAAAATATACATATCAGTGTACGAGCCATACGGTTTTAGTGTTTTAAAATAGCACGACTCGAGGTTTTTAGAAAAGTAGGGGCTACGGTGTTTTGAGAAAAGATGTCTTTTGAAAAATCCGTAGCATCTCTCGGGTTGTCTTTTGAAAATACTCACGATTCGTTAGTTTTGAAAATAGGTATGACTCAAGCCAGGTCTAGAATCTACCTAAACAACTAAGAGACTAACTAAGAAACTAGTCGGAAGGATAAGAAAATCTACATATATATTCCTAGTCGATATACCTAGTAGTTGGCGATCCAGCCTCATAGCTTCACGTACTATGTAATACATAGTACGGCATCCTCGAGTCAAGAGTGCGGATCAATCATCTTATATGTACCTCGTACGGTAAAATCCATCGTACGACATCCCCAAAATCGAGGGTACGGATCAAATATCATATGAATCATCAATCGTACGGTATCAATCGTTGTACAATATCAATATCATAATCAGTGGTACAAATCTATGGCCTCGTACAATCCATAATTTTATCAAATCACATATTACATGTTTGAATACATATCGCCCAACGATCCATTATAATATCATATAATATACCATATCACGACTCAATCACATATCAAATCTCACGGCATCATGCCCAATCATATCAACTCATCTCCACATATCACACGCAGTCCTCATCACCCATGTATATGTATATATATATACACACACACATACCCACATACCTACACACACACACATACACACACAAAATCAAGTGTGCGCATGTGCGTGAGACTACATATAACCTGCGATTCGCCACCAAGGTAATCATCCTATGGATAGGTCTCCCTAGATCAACCTAATCTAACCTAAGGTTTTCTAAATATCATATTTACTAAGTATCCAAATATCGCAACCAAACTTACAGATATAGTAATACCCTATTCTACGGTTGCGGGGGTGTTATACGCCATCCACCTGACTTCCCCCGTAGATATACATCTACTCACCTTGATCCTCGCTTGCCGAAGTCAATGACGCCACGCTCTCCCTTGTTGTCCGAATTCCATGTGAAGGTACCTACATTTCAACGAATATCGTATCGTAAACGAGAATTCTATATGAGAAAAGCCGATACGGCACACGAAACACACATAGATTAGAACCTATGGTCCACGTGTGCAAGAAAAATCAAACAACCCTCGTCGTTGACGTACAAACATCAATCGACCAAGACAAACAAAATTATAAAAACTCAAGTTATTAAAACTGCAAAACGAAAACAACAACTCATGAAAACACTTCCAGATTTAGCCCAGGTGATAATTGGGACATTTAGCATATAGAATAGCTCTATTTACCGAACAAAAGAGACATGAAACAAGAACGAGACCAGGATTTCATGGTCTGGCCGCAATTTGCGGCCAGAAGGCTTAAATTGGCGGCCATATTTAGGTTCCGGGGTCTCGGGTCTTTAGGGTACACTCACAATCACCTGCACATATCACTGTAATCGATAATTAATTTTCTAAGTCTCTGAATCACAGCAGATCTCTAAAAGTCATCAAAATTTTCAAAAAAAACCGATATCGGCAAATCAAAAATTCATGTCTTGGGATTAAGTCTCTGGTTTTGGTCAAGAATTCTATCACTACAGGGTTTTGTGGCCTCTACTAAACCTCAATTACACTTCACAATTCATACAATCTTCTAATCTTCATCTAGGAATGTTCTAAAATCAGCAAACTACATAATTCTAACTCTAAACTACTATAGGAGGTGAGGAAAACAAGTAACTTAACTAATAGTGTAGGATTTACCTCATTTGGCAACTCAAGAATTTTCTTGAGTTGCCCAAAGTGCTCAAAACTTTAGCTTGATTCCTCTATGGGGTTTGTAGTGAGATAAGGAATGATTTTTGTGAAAGTGGCATGGTGTTTTGGTGGAGATTTAGGGGTGGTTTGTGGTGGTAGAGAAGGTGATGGATGATGAAGGAGATGAAGGATGGGAGGCGATGAAGAAAATTGAAGGGATGAAGGAAGGCTTGAGAGTTATGTAGAAGCTTCTCACCCCCCTTCTCTCCCCCTCATGAGCCCATGTCACATGTCCCCTCACCCTCTCTCTCATCTTTATTCCTTTTCATTTCATTTATCTTTTTATTTAAAATCAAAAACAAAACCAAGTTTAATGGAATGTAATATAGTTCAAAACAAACAAAAATGTAACAAGTGTTCTGCAACATGATTTGTTACATGCTATGTACATAAACATGCATAATGCATAATTAATAAATATTAATCAAGTTTAGTATTAACATAGAATACAGTTAATTATTTAAAAATCTATAATTGCACAATTCACATAATTTCTTCCAGAAGCAATATTTCTTATAAATTTCCCAAATTATCGGTATATAGTTATACCATATCATTAAAACTAATCTCCATACTTCAAAATATTCATAATATTTACTATTTTAATTATTTAAATTTCCAAAAATAATATTTTATTTTCTGAAATGTTACATGAATGTTAGACTCTTTGACTTTCACCTGATGGTAACCCGAACGAAGATCTAGTTTTGAAAAGACACAAGATCCACTTAACTAATCGAAAAGGGAATCGATGCACGGTAGTGGATACTTGTTCTTAATTGTCACTTCGTTCAGAGCCCGATAATCCACACACGTCTTGTAGGAACCTTCCTTCTTCTTCACCAGTAGCACCGGAGATCTCCAGCTTGAAGTACTGGGACGAATCCAACCTTTCTTCACGAGTTCGTCCAACTGAATGCGAATCTCCTTCAATCCCCCCAGACTTAATAAGTACAGAGTTTTTATTACTGGTTATGCGCCGGGTTGTAATTCGATGCTGAATTCAAGAGCTTGATCGGGAGGCAAACCTGATATATCTTCCGGGAATACATCCTCGAACTCTCGAACTACCTCTGGCTTCGATTCTTCCGCTTGCAACGCTGCAATCTCTGCCTTCTTTGGTTTTGCTCGGTAGACACTAGGTTCTAAGGTTCGGTCTCCACTTTTGAAGTAGAACACTGGATGATCTGGTATTTCGAACACTACCCTCCTTTGGCGACAGTCGATGGTAGCGAAAAAAGTTCCCAGTCAGTCCATTCCCAAGACTACATCGAAATTTGGTATGTCCAGCACTTTGAAGTCCGTATAAAATTCTCGACTGCAGACGACCACTGGACACAGATCGTATCGCAAATTTGCTTTTAGAATGTCGTTCCATGAAATGGCATTCCAGCTGGATACGAGCGGTTTAACTGGGATCGCATGAGTTCGGACGAACCGTTGCGACATAAAGCAATGTGATGCCCCAGTGTCGAAGAGCGCGAGTGAAGGTAGGGAGGCTACTAAGATTGTACCTATGTCGCGTTGGATAGGCTTAGGTATAGCAAATATAGATGACTAGGGTATGAAATAACTTGAAAGGAAATAGGGAAGAGATTTACCGATGATAACCTGACCCGTAGCTTCGGCCTCTTCGACCAACATAGTGAATGCTTAGTGTCGCGGCACTTTCCTCTGTGCCTGGTTAAACACTCGGCGTTGGGGTTGAGTGGTCTGGGTGCGAGGAGTTGGAGATGGTAGAGCTAACCGGATAGGAGGAGCTTGGATTTCCATATAGCTAGAGGGTTGTTGGGTCCTCGGTTCTGTGGGCATGCTCCAATAGCGTAAGTAGAAGACATAGATATTAGGCATAAGTTGTTTGCCCTGCGACAGTTCTTCACAAGATGTTCTGTTCTTTTGCAGTAGATGCAAAAGGCTGGCCTGCTGTTGGCGAACGAACCTACTGGCCTCCGAGATGGTCCGTTAAAAACTGGCCTGGAAGAGACCCCTCCTGTGATCTGGTGCACAGGGCGTTTCACACCGGCAGTCTGCGGCCTTCCCTTCTTCTTCACAACTGCCTCATAGCGTCGGGCAACCTTCAAAGCAAGCTCATGGATTGGGAAATCCCCTGTAGCAAGTGCAGCTTGGATTTCAGAGTCCAACCCTTGCTGAAATCGTCGTGCTCTGATTTCAGCAGTGGGAATAAGATGTGTTGCAAACCTGTTACGATCTTGTGTTAGCAGTGTTGTGAGTGAGATCAGAAAATTGAATTTGAGACAATATCTTACCTGCTGAGCATGGTAAACTCAGCATCATATTCATCCACTGACTTGACCCACATCGAGCCTTTCTGTAAATGGATGAATTGCTGCTCCATGTCAAAGCGGGCAATCTCAGGAAAGTACTTGGTATCGAAGAGGTCTCGGAATGTTCTCTATTTTATCGATTGCGCAAGACAACTCTCCTCAGCCTTCCACCATACCCTAGCATAATCAGTCAGTTGCAACTTAGCAACTCTCACCTAGGCTATATCTGGCACTTAAGCTGCTGCCAGATCATCCTCGATCGCTTGAGCCCATTCTTCCGCCTCAAGCAGACTTTCTTTAGCCTAGAAGTTCTTTGGGTGTAAGGCCCGAAACTGTTTGACTCCAGATACCTCCGCATCGGGACGGTTCACAAGGATAGCAGTATGCTGCTGCTTATCCTCTAATAGGCTCTTGATAGCCTTAAGCAGTACCGTTTGCTCATTGATAGGAGCTGCAACAGCAGGTGGTGGTGGTGGTGATGTAGGCGGTGGAGTATTGTCGTTGACGTTTGTGCTGGTATTGTTTGGAGATTCCATCACCTTGATATAAAAGATTGATTAGGATAGATTCAAGAAATTTTGAAATGCAAGGAATGTAAATGTTTGTTGAATTCATTAATTCTTGTAGTATATTGTTTACGACTTCATGCAGAACTGACCTGCATGAGCCACCAATAAAACTTGTCACGCCCCGCTTCCCAGTAGAAGGAAACGGTGATGTAGCAAGTCCGCGACATATTTATCCAGAGAAGGTCATTCCCTAAATAAATATACTGATCGTATTGAAACAATAATACACAATACAAGAATAGATGAAGACTGTAAAAATTTTCAACAAATATCTTTATTTACATCCAATTTCAAATATTTACAAGTACACGAGATTATGCTGGAAAGTAAATACAATAAGGAAAATGCCTAAACAAGTGGCATACATAAACTGAAGAAAGGTTAAGCTGAGCTAGTCTTGGGTAGCGATCTGGTTGAAGTCCTCCTCCGTGACTTCCACTTCTTCTGTCTCAATCGTATCTGACGAACATTCCAAGAGAAGAAAAAAAATGGGTGGAATGCCCGTCAGCGAACTAACGCTTGGTAAATCCCAAAGTTAAGTAAAAGTAAAGAAAATGACAAGTGTTGAATATATATAACGAGTAAGGGTATATGTTCATGGATAAGTATATACTATAAGTCTCTATATGATCATTATGTTAACATAAGTTCCAAGTGTGAATGTCAACGTATCCGTAGAAGTATTCACAAGCTCAAGAGTAGGGCCCCAGGAGAAAGAAAACATGGGCTCATTTCATGTATTAGTATCGGGGCTTTAGGCTGTGGATGAGTCAACCCTACTGATATTTGAGTAAAATAAAAAAGAGCTTAATGCGGGACTCCTGAAGCCCCATTGGATTCACACAAGAAACTATCCCAAACACCCCGAGTATAATATATTATAACTGGTTAATATACTTAATTGATTGATTAACATGTCTTGATCGAAACCATAGATTGCAAAAGGTGTAGAATGTATTCGAGTGAGTCGAGTAATATGCGAGTCATGACAATGGCAATCTTGGTTCGAGTCAAGTTGGTTCGAGTAGTTTGAGTTCGAGTTCATATTCGAGTTTAGATTCGAGTAAGGTTAGGGTTCGAGTTTGTGTTAAAGTTCGAGTTCGAGATTGGATTCGAGTTCATGTCCTTTTCATAGGAATTGATTTAAATTGTTAAAATTGTTATGTTCTGGAGAAACCGACAACTGGTGCACATGGACGGCAGGATTTTTGTATTTTTCCAAGACAATTGCCATTGATAACTCCGTTAAGTTGTCTAACCTGAATAGGCACGCACTCACTTTCTCCGGCTCCCCGAGGCTCAAGAGAAATGATACCGCTTAAGCCTATATTAATCTATAGTCCTTAAAATATTGTTTTGCATATCTCGAGGGGGTTTTATGAAAAATACTTTAATATAGTTTAAAAATAAATCTCGAGGGTGATTTGTAATATTTAGGGTTTTTATGAACACATATTTTAATTGTTGTGGTGTTTAGGTGATAAAACCTAGCTTTTTGAAAGTTTATGGTATTTTTATGAAAACCACTACTTTTGGAAACTTGGTGGTATTTTATTAAGAATTCTAATTTTTCATTTTAAATAATATAGTTTCATAATATGTTTTTATTGAAAATACGGATTTATAATTCTTATATAATTTTTCAAACTTTTAGTTTTGTTTAGAAAAGTCGCATTTCTTAAATACCGTATTTTTATTTCTTTTCGAGATCGAATACTCCGTGAGGAGTTCTGCATATCGCTCTACTATCCTAAGGATGTGTGATAATCCACACCATCTATTAGCGGATCCCCTAACGAGAGTTGTAGAGGCGTAATTGCCAAGGATTACAAAATACCGATTAAAAGAAACTCGTTTTGTAAAGGTGTGGTATTTTAATATAAAAGTTATTCTTTAAATGAACCATAGAACTAGGATACCGTGCTATGAAAACATGGTGTGCGTATGGGGTAGGTCGTTACCCCGTGAGGTTTTCCTAAAAGTATTTTTAACAATTATTGAAATGAGGGTTATACTAAAGTTCATGATATTTTAATGAAAAAGTTCGTTATATGTTTGTTTCACATGAAATTTTGTTAAATTAAAAACTAAATGATGGGAAATAAGGTTAAGATTAGTATAATATGTTAGTTTGATCTAATTTTCTTATCAAGTGGAATACAAAAATTAAAAAGAAATTATATCAGAGATAACTCCACTTTTGTCGATTTATTTTTAAAAATATGTTTTGAGGTGGAAAATGATAGAGATGAAGGGACTTACGGTGGTTAACAAGAGAAAAAAGAAGCCCTCGGGGGTCGTGGTTTCGTCGGAGATGCTCCGGTCGTCGAGTTTGGCTTGCTGCTCCACTTGGGGGGGCTTAACTCCACTTGGTACTCAGAGAGTTTGAGAGAATTTTTGCTAGAAATTTCAGAATGGGGAAGAGATAGGGCATGAGTTGGTATTTATAGTGAAGAATTAGTGTTTGGGAATCAAAAATGTGGATTAAAAGAATTTAAATGGTGTTAAATGGTGAATTGAAGGGTCTCTGTTTGATTGCAGGAAATCAAACAGTGCAGGCAAGTTGAGAGGAGTTGAAGAGACGGGTGTGCAAAGCACGGAGGGCTTTGGCTTTATCATGACCGTCGACGCCGGCCATATCAAGGAAACAGGCGATCAGGATTTATTGATCCGGCTCGAGATTTGTGCCACGTGTCAAGTTGGGTGTGTACACCTCATTGCACCTGTTTGATTTTTCTGAAACTTTTCGTTTCTCCGTGTATTGCACATGAAACTCTTGAGCTTCCGAAAAATTAAAAAGAAAAATCCTAAAATTAATTGGGTCTGATGGAAATCAAACACACATGCTATGTTACAGCAATACAGAGGTTTTACCAGTGAGCTATAAATTGCTTCTTGTTTTTATTTAATAAAAATAACTTTTAAACTCTTACACAGGCTGTAATACCCTTTTCTGTACAATAACAAGAAATTTCTGTATAGAAATTTCGGAGTCATTACAGTACCCACCCACAGTGAGCACCTGTATACAATCTTAGGTGAAACACACCAATGGCTGTGAGACTAACCGTTACCCCTCATCGGGGTCTAGAAATGTATACACCGGTTTACTCTGGAATATCGATGCCCTGTCTCGATATTCCTACGACTGGGGACACTTTTAAGGGTATGCTTATAGACTACCCAGCCCTCATAAGTATGACACAACGCTGGTAGTCAAGCATATCCTACGGGCTTTATCAACATGTATAAGTAGATCATACATACATGTTAAGATAAAGTCAAACCTGATAGCATACTATCATTTCAAGCAAGACTGTCCTATATATATATATACATATCCATAGTATCCATTACAAACAATAGCCTCTAGGCATATATATATATATATATATATATAGTACCTATTACAAATAATGGCCTCTATGGCATATATATCTTACAATCTCCCACTTGCACTAGGGCCAGTTATTTGCATAACGCATCCCCAACATCTCGAACAGCCGCTCAAACCGTGCTTGAGGTAAGGCCTTCGTGAATGGATCCGATGTATTGTCTTTTGTGTCCACTCTCCGAACCTCGATCTCTTTGCGATCCACGATCTCCCTGATCAGGTGATACTGCCTCAAGATATGTCTGGATTTCTGATGGGACCTTGGTTCCTTCTCTAAGGCTATAGCCCCATTGTTATTACAATACAAGGGTATTGGATGATTGACAATGGACAGAACCACCTGAAGTTCAGAAATGAACTTCCTCATCCAGACTGCCTCTTTTGTGGCATCGTTAGCAGCTATATACTCAGCTTCCATCATTGAGTCTGCGACGGTGTCTTGTTTGGAACTCTTCCAACACACCGTCGCTCCATTGAGGGTAAACACATAACTCGAGACGGATTTAGAGTTATCCTTGTCACTTTGGAAGCTTGAGTTGGTAAAATCCTCAATCTGGAGGTCCCCATTACCGTACACCAAGAACATCTCCTGAGTCCTTCTCAGGTGCTTGAGAATGTTCTTTACTGCTATCCAATGTTTCTCATCCGGGTTTGACTGATACCTACTTACCACACTAAGTGTGTAAGCTACGTCTGGTCTGATACATAACATCACATAAATTATAGATCCTGCCGCCGAAGCATAGGGTATAATGCTCATGCGAGCCTTCTTTTCATCAGTGTTTAAAGACATCTCTTTGGAGAGGATGATCCCGTGACAAGCGTGTAAATTACCACGCTTGGAATCCTCCATACTAAACCTCTTCAGTAAGGTGTCAATGTACCTGGTCTGTGAAAGTCCCAACATTCTTTTAGACCTATCACGATAGATCTTAATCTCCAGAATGTAGGCGGCATCACCTAAGTCTTTCATGTAGAACTTCTATGACAAGAAGAGTTTGACTGATTACAGCATAGGGATGTCATTCCTTATCAGGAGTATGTCATCCACGTACAGTACGAGGAAGACTGCTGCTCCTCCTACAATCTTCTTATAAATGCATGGTTCATCTACATTTTTGATAAAGTCAAATTTTTTGACCGTCTCATCAAAGAAGATGTTCCAACTCCACGATACTTGCTTTAATGCATAAAAGGATTTAAGCAACTTGCACACTTTTCCGCTGCTCCCACTGTCTAAGAAACCCTCTGGCTGATCCATGTAAACACTCTCTTCTAAATTTCCATTTAGAAAAATTGTTTTCATGTCCATCTGCCAGATGTCATAGTCATGGAAGGCAGCAATGGTAAGCAGGATCCTAATGGATTGAATTATAGCCACTGGAGAAAAGGTTTCATCATAGTCCAATCCTGGTCTTTGAAGAAAACCTTTTGCAACAATTCTAACTTTGTAAGTTTCCACTTGTCCATCTGCACCAATCTTCTTCTTGAAGATTCATTTGCATCCAACGGGTTTTACCCCAAGAGGAGTGTTCCCGTCAAAAATTTCTGCGCAAAAGAGCCCAAGGTATCAAATGGCAGCGATACGCTCAAGAAAATGCGAACCAGTATCTTCCGGCCTGTATTTTGGATAAACTCCCGAAGGAGAAACAGCTAAATTCTGATGATATTGGAAGAATCTCGAAAAACCCTTCGATTTGATATATTATGGGCTTCATAATTCATCCGGGATCAAAAGTTGTGATCAAATATGCTATGCACTGTTCCCTGATTAAAAATCAGGAATTACCTCAATGAGGTATCACGTGCGAGCACGTGATCAATGGTCACGTGTTGACACGTGATAGTTAAAACAGAAATAAAAACAAACGGCTGAAGAAGGACCCAATTGGGGGTCACGTGCTCACACGTGACCAATGGTCACGTGTTGACACGTGATGGTTAAAACAGAAATAAGAACAAATGGCTGAAGGAAATACCTCAATGAGGTATCACGTGCTCACACGTGACCAAGGGTCATGTGTCAGCACGTGATTGGCTTCGAAAGCCTTACGGTTTAATAGAATTAAATTCTAAAATCTTCTAAATCTTTCCAAATAGAAATAGATTATGGGGACCGTTGGATTAAAAATCCAAGGGTGATTAAAAATCACCAATTTATGGAAAAATCTTAGACAAGGAAAGATTTCCCCTAAATCTCACCGAAAATAACAAACAGAATATCTTTGGATTTAAAATCCAACGGTGAATAAAATTCACTGAATGATCTAAAGGATCATATTAATTATGAAAACAAACAAAATCTTTCAATGAAAGATTTACTAAACAAATTGATTCTTTTCTTTTTCCTATAAATAGGAACCAAGAAGAAAAGAGAAGGGGACTACCTTTTTAAGAGAAGAACAGAGAGAGGAGAATTTAATTCTTAAGAGAGAAGAAAAGAAAGGAGAATTTAATTCTCAACAAAGAAAACCCTAGGTGAGAAAGGTAAGGGAATCAAAACTTCAAACAGAGAATTTAATTCTCAAATCTAAGAGTTTAACTCTTCTGCACAAAGAACTTAGTTCTTCCTCTGGTTGAAGATCTGCAAAGAGCACATTTTCCCATAAGTTGAGAATTTAATTCTCATCGGGTTGAGATCCTGCCATGCAGATCCAAAACTTAGAGGGAGAATTGAGTTTAGAGAATTTAATTCTCCCGAAAACAAAACTAGGGTTTAACCCTATATGAGAATTTAATTCTCCCAAACTCACAGGAATTTAATTCCTTCAAGATGGACAGAACTAGGATTTAATCCTAATTAAGAATTTAATTCTTTCAAGATCACATGAATTTAATTCCTCTAAAAAGAAATTGGGGTTTAACCCTACTTAAGAATTTAATTCTTGCACAATGGGAATTTAATTCCTCCAAAATCATAATTAGGGTTTAACCCTACAGAGAATTTAATTCTCAAAATAAAATAAAGAGACTTGAAAAATCTCCATGCATGCAAAGAACTAAGGTCACGTGTCCCCACGTGACCACTGAAAAGATCCCCAAAAATGAGAAGGAATTAATTTGGAGGCAATGCCTCACGTGCTCCCATGTGACTTTTAAAATAAAGAAAACAAAAGCAAAGGCAGAACCATTTCTGGGCGCCCTCACGTGTCCCCATGTGACCCCTGAACAAATACTCCAAAATGAAAAGAAAAAAGCTCTGAGGCAACGCCTCACGTGCTCCCACGTGACCTCCAAAGCACAGAAAGAAAAGCAAAGAAAATCTAAGCTCTGGGCGCTCTCACGTGTTACCACGTGACCCCTTAGCAGACGCTTTAACAATCAGTGCACAGATCTCCATCACGTGTCAACACGTGATGCCCAAAAATAAAAATAAAAAGTGTTTAACACTTATCTGCGGAACAAAGCGAGGAGATCTGGCCTGACCTTTGGGCGCCCTCATGTGTCCCCACGTGACCCTTTCCTTTCTAGTGTTTAACATTAATTTGAGAATCTTATTTCTAGTGTTTAACACTACTTTTAACCAAATTGGCTAATTCTCCAGAGGCAAATCTCCCCTTCAAATAAACTTTAAAATCCAGAGCTACAATGTTTAATGCTCAGCCAAAGATAAAAATGTTATCAAAGCCCTCAAACTCTTGTTTAGCATTGCTAAATAATGTGGGCTTGAACCCAGACAAATGTCTAATGGGCCAACAAAGGGCCAACATTTTGAATCTAATTGGACTTAGCCCAAGTTGGCCATAAGTCCTCAATTCAGACTTAACTGAGCTAATGTGCTCACAACATAATTAATTGATCTTAGTTCCAAATTGGACTACAGATCACTTAATCCATATTGGTTCAAGGGTACATCTCTTCACTCCTCTGATATATGTCATTGTAATCCTTCAACGTCTTCAGAGAGGTGACGGGTCCCGACAACCAGCAAATCTTACAGACTATGATGTCTCTAAACTTGGACTGTGGGGTCCTTAAACTCACGGACTATAATTTCCTTAACCTTGACTGTGAGGTCTTTAAACTCAAGGACTATGATGTCCTTAACCTTGACTGTGAGGTCTTTAAACTCACGGACTATGATGTCCTTAACCTCGACCGCGATGTCTTTAAACTAACATTGGACCACTATGTCCTTAAACTGGTATTGGACCACTGTATCCTTAAACTGGTAATGGACCACCATGTCCTTAAACTGGTCATCGACCGCAATGTCCCTAAACTAAACAATTGAGTCCAAATGCTCTCTTATTGGATCTAAACGATCCTGTTAAGTTGATCTTAGTCTGAAATGAGACTAACGTATCCTTAACAAATGTTTAAGTTGATCTTAGTCTCAAATGAGACTAACGTATCCTTAAACCCAAACCCCCAAACCCAAATCTAAGAAAATACGGATTTGGACTAATCCACGTCCTATGGGCGACAACATAAATTAGTCTCCGTATACAATCCACGGGCAACCAAAAACAAAACAAACACACATGACATGAAGTGACCATCTGGAGAAGGAGAAAGTTGTTACCGCGATGCGGTAGCGTAATTAACTGCAAGGGCTTGCGCCTGCAGGGAAAAGCGTCCCCACAATCAAAAACCCCTCAAATGAGGGGGAATCTGACGAAGTCTGCTACATCGGCTGTATCCGTTTAAACCTTCGATACATGGTGCCATAAATCAACTTGGCATCTTCGGAGAGGTGGACGGATAGCACCAATTAGCATCTGCCCCGAATTTCAGGCAAGACGTCCGTCTTGCGCGTCTTTCGGAGGGGAACAGATTCTGGCACGCCCGGTGGGACCTTTTCCTCTTTCCACTCCACACTTCGTGTGTCGTGTTTTTCCCGCGATCAAATAATCGCGGTGTGTATGTTTTTGGTTGCCCTCAGGGGAGTGGATATTGAAGCCGGCATTTCGTCTCTATGAAGAATGGCATTTGCTCCCACCCTAGCAACTCAGGCTCTGTCATATCCGGTGGAGTCAAGTATGGGTCACTTGAAGCCTCAAATCTCTGCAATCCGGCTCTTCAAGAAATCAACGGGCTTCTTTTTCGGTCGATGCTCCCACCTCCCACCCTCGGTGCCTCAACGCCGATGGAGGAAGCCCAGTGGATGTCTGTCGTCCATAGGCAGGCTCCCCAAGCAGCAGCCTTGCCGACGGAATCGGTCCTCAAACAACTGGCACATGCCAAAGACCAAGGTAGACGCAGGGGGCAGAATATTCAAGCTCTTCAAGAAATCAATGGCTTCAAACTGCACTAACTGCAACAGCAACTCTCGCTCTGTCCCATCTGGAGGAGTAACCTACGGGCCCTAAGCGGCCTCCCTTTTCACTATGCCAGTGGAGCAGGTAACTCAAGCCACCACTGGGCTATTCTTCGGGACCATGCTCCCGCCAACGAGCTTCAGCGCTCCTGTACCATCGCAAGAAGCTCCCAAGAAGTCGTTTTTCAGCACTCCTGTGCTTATTTACGCCATACTTTGCATTATACTATATATAACCACAAAAAAATGTGATAATAAAAGAGTAGAAAGTGAAAAATTATATTTAAAAGATAGGAATAGTTTAAGAAAAACAAGAAAATTAGATGTTTTCTTAAATGAAACTAGTAATAAGTAGTTATGAGCTGTTGTCCCAAGGGTTAGTAAGATGAAGGAAATTACTAATCTGAGGATAAAAATAAGCCTGAAAAATAGTTCCTATTCTGAAAGCCAAACATTTAAACGTTGATACCCTACTATATGCACTTACACACATCTTGAAACTCGGGATAGTAGAGGATACCTTGAAATGCTCTTGTCTAAAAGCCAAAGTATGAAGAAAATAAAAGTGGAGAATAAAAGATAAAATGGTGAAAAGAAAAATGAACACTGGTTTTGTTATCACCGAGGCAACAATAAAAAATATAGCGAGAGTGCTTTATCACCTAATGCCTTAGCAACTGGTTTGGGAGCCACTGCTAAGCCTTAGGTGTTGCAAGACAAGGAAAACACCTAATTAGCAAGCACATGAGTAATCGGTCGGTTAGTACCTCAAGAAGTATTAACGGTCGCATGAAGAATGTGTGAGCAAATTCCATCTAAATATCTATTAAAAAGTACTAAGGTAGATGGACAAGAGTATGATTGCTTGAATTGAATTCTCTGAGTGTAGAGATGTCCAATTCACACACGTAGGGGTATATGATCAATGTTTGGAAGAAAGGTAGGAATGAAAACTAAAGGCGATGTTTTATTGAGGGATAATGTGATTTCTAACATTTTTTCATGACCATTAACATAGGGCTCATAGCAACTGAAAAGCTGGTATAGTTGAAAACTCTTATTTTCAAGTTCTTTCTTTTATAGTTCTTATCTTTATATAACTTTCCCCATCTCTCTTTTATTATAGGATTTTGTGGGTGTAATCCGCTGAAAACCCTCAAGAGACAACACTTCTCCTACTAGGGATATGCAACTGGCGCCGAGTAAGGAAGGCTGGGGGCAACTCTCCTTCTGGACTGACTCCGCCGACTCCAACGGCGGAAATTGATGCTGCTGTTCCAACTGGGAACAGCTTTGAACCACTTAGGAAGGTCCGCAAGAACTCTCTGACCGCTGTGCTGAAAAGATCTCCTCCACCAATGGAGAGCGCTACAAAGATGAAGCCGGAACAACCCCCTCAACGGCTGTCCTCTAAAATCTACAAGGTTTGGCATCAAGTCCAAGACTCGGTAATTGATCAAGATTATCCCTGCCGATAGAAAAAGGTGAAAGTTCAGCGGGAAGAGGACCGTCCTATCAAGCCACAAAAGGCGGTAGCTACTTGGGTGCTCACTGCAACGGCCCCCTCAACTTCGACCGCTCACAAGAGGAGAAGGCCGAAGAAAATCCCTGGGTCTACGACGAACTGCAAGACCACTGAACCCAAACACCCTAAGTCTGGGGGCATGATGGTACATACGGTCTATATGGCATCCGGAAAAGAGGATAGCCATGTCTTCACAGGTCATAGACCGCTTACGCGATCAGTGACTAAGGTTCATGAGCAACAACAACAAAAGCTCCAAGAAATGCTGACAGCCATGGCCGCACTTACAGGACCGAAAGCAAGCCCGGAGACATCCTCGGAGCAGCGCCGTGAGCATGAAACTGATGCTGAGTTTCTTCAAAGAATCCTCAAAAAGAAGGACAAAGAGGCAGCGGAACAAGCTTCCAACATAAGACAAATGGCGTTCTTATTCCAAGACATAGTCGGGATGATATTACAGCCGGATCTTCTGTAGGGTTCCTAGGCACACTTGTGAAGGTTCATAAAGCATCAAACATGCCCGAATAAAATTTTACATGTGCCGAACAACCCAAAGACGGGATCTTTGCTAGATTATTAGGGTTTAGCATGCAAGATAACATCTTTAAAGCTAAGTGTGAGGGATTACAACCTTTGTAGTCCGCTCCTTCGCTTCACAAGCTCCGAATAGAAGTCCCTTCGCCGTGATCCACGATCTTCCGGACTCAAGAGAGGCTCCACGACTCGAACGATCCATGCTAGCTTGAAGTGTTCCGATTCTCCGATGATCTACGTCGAAGTTGCTATAACCCAAGCTTTCTCACTCTAAAGAGATGAACACCCTAATCTAATGGGCTAGATTAGATGAGGATGATGGAGTAGTATTTATGCTATCTTTTTATTTCACTTTCTCACAATAAATCATCATAAAAGGATTAAGTAGTGAGCTCTCTCTCAAACTCAAGAGAGAAGAAGATGAAGAATGAAAAGAATAATCCTTTTGTGATGAATAGTAGTCAAGAGTATATGATTGATTACAGAACCATGGTCAAAGATGAGAGGATAAAACTTGTAGAGAATAAACTAGAGTTAGGGTTTGGTTAGGTTAAGGAAAAGGATCAACCATAATATCTTAACCAAGACAAAAGAGAGTCCTTCTAAAAAGTGCTTGAAAGAGCTAACCCTAATCAAACCCTAATCCCTTTTTATCATCCCTAATCATGTTTCATAATAAATCATATCATGTCACAATAATATATATCACATATATATTATATATTTGCAACAAAAGAAAATAATACAATTATATATCACATATATATCAATGTATTAATCCGGTGAGAAAATGAAATAATAAAGTGAGCCAATATTAGATAATGTATTACAATATATCATATATATTATTATACATTAAATCATCGAATCAACACTTGATCCAACGATCCGGCTATATCGAATATAACCGACTAATATATCATGGACCGATTCATCGAATCAACACTTGATCCGATGTCCCGATTCATATCTAAATATCGCGAGAATATAATACGATATCTCATATCGCATTATCCTCAGTCCTGCACATATCACATATGTGCCTCTACTCCGTTTTGCCTGAGCCAAGAAACCTCTGTGTAGGACTCTAAAGAATCGTCAATACGCCGGTAGCAGGTGATGATCATATCAAACACCCACAAGCTGCAAGCGGTCAGCTAAACGTAACAGCCACCCAGGTATTGAGCGATCAGAAGATCAACAAGCTAGCCTGTCCGTTCTCCTATGAATCCAATCAGTAACACTCCCGTACAGTCCGGTCTGTTCGTCTGATATGTCGCATATCAAGTCTAGGGGTGGTATACGTCAGACCCCAGTAACCGATAAGTCGTGTCGATGTGAGGCTCATAACAGGTCGAGAAACTACTAGTAACACTTACCAGTATATCTCTATATCAGCCCTGGCCAGGGACTTCCAGTTATAGCCAATCGAACACTGCACAACATCAACTCCCTATACCGGGAGAGACGAATCCCCTCCTATCACTCATTGCCTCCATGTGATTCGGGACTGTACCCAAAAGCCACCATTTTGCATGCCCTCTTGGACGTGGTAAGGTGGAAATCAAAGCACATTGGGAATCACACAAGACTCTATGACGATCTCGGGTGTACAGACTACCATGTACCAGTGTCACCGGAGAACTGCCATCTGACGTATGGTATATCACCAACTGGGAGTTCTCAGCGAGTCCGTCCAGTGTACCCAGTCTCCACTGAGCACCCGTACACCATCCTTGATGTCAAACACCGATGGATATGGGATCATCCATCGCCCATCATATAGGTCAAGATGCGTATACGCTAGTCTACTCTGGTGTATCGATGCCCTGTCTCGATATACCCTCGACTAGGAACATTTATAAGATGTACTCATCGACTACCGTGGCCCCACTAGTATGATCTCATCATAATCCCAATAGTCGAGTATAGATCCTAAGGGCTTTATCAACATGTGAGAGAAAGACAGTAAACCAATACAAGTCAACATGTTAAGATAAAGTGAAACCAAATAGCATACTATCATGACGAGCAAGAAAGTCCTCTCTGTATATATCCAAGCATCCATCATAATATACATCATATGTACAACAATGGCCTCTAGGGCATATACATAACTAACAATCTCCCACTTGCACTAAGGCCAGCTGCTGTAGTATCTCATACCTAGCATCCTGAATAATCTCTCAAACTGTATCTGGGGAATGGCCTTCGTGAGTTGATCCGCAGTGTTGTCCTTCGTATCTACTCTCCTGACCTCGATCTCCCGGCGATCAACTATCTCCCTGATCAGGTGATACCGCCTCAGAATATGTCTGGACTTCTGATAGGATCTGGGTTCCTTGGCCAAAGCCACGGCTCCATTGTTATCGCAATACAGAGGTATTGGATGTTCAATGGATGGAACCACACCAAGTTCAGAGATGAACTTCTTCATCCAGACAGCCTCTTTGGCAGCATCGTTGGCAGCGATGTATTCAGCCTCCATCGTCGAGTCTGCAACAGTATCCTGTTTGGAACTCTTCCAACATACCGCCCCTCCATTGAAGGTAAAGACAAATCCCGAGTGCGACTTAGAGTCGTCCTTATCACTTTAGAAGCTGGAATCGGTAAAGGACTCCACCCGGAGTTCTCCGTTACCATACACCAAGAACATATCTCTAGTCCTTCGTAAGTACTTGAGAATGTTCTTCACAGCTGTCCAGTGACTCTCTCCAGGATCTTCTTGATACCGACTCACTACACTTAGTGAGTATGCAACATCGGGTCTGGTACATAGCATCACATACATGATAGAGCCTACTGCCGAAGCATAGGGTATCCCTTGCATGCGAGCTCTCTCCAAATCAGTCTTGGGAGACATCTCTTTGGAGAGAGTGAGTCCAGAGATCATGGGTTGGTTCCCACGCTTGGATTCTTCCATACTAAACATCTTTAGTATGGTGTCAATGTACCTGGATTGGGACAATCCCAGTATCCTTTTGGATCTATCTCTATAGATCCTAATCCCCAATATGCAGGAGGCATCACCTAGATCTTTCATTGAGAATCTTTGTGATAAGAAGAGCTTGACTGATTGCAGCATAGGAATATCATTTCCTATCAAGAGTATCTCATCCACGTACAATACGAGGAAGACAACCTTACTCTCTGCTACCTTCTTATAGATACAAGGTTCATCTATGTTTTTGATGAAGTCAAACTCTTTGACTACAACATCAAAACAGATGTTCCAACTCCGCGATGCTTGCTTTAACCCATAAATGGATTTAAGTAGTTTGCACACCTTTCCGCTGCTCCCACTATCTACGAAGCCCTCTGGCTGAGTCATGTACACGCACTCTTCTAAATCACCATTTAGAAAGGCGGTCTTAACATCCATTTGCCATATTTCGTAGTCATGGTATGCAGCAATGGCAAGTAAGATCCGGATGAACTTAAGCATAGCCACTGGAGAAAAGGTTTTGTCATAATCCACACCTGGTCGTTGACGAAATCCCTTTGCTACAAGTCTAGCTTTGAAAGTCTCAACTTTTCCATCTACACCAAATTTCTTTTTAAAAATCCACTTGCTCCCAATGGATTTTACCCCTTCAGGAGCATTTTCCAAAATCCATACTTTATTGGTGTACATGGATTCCATCTCAGATCGCATTGCATCCAGCCATTTCACAGAGTCACCACTCGTGATGGCCTGCTCGAAACTAGTCGGGTCGTCATCTTCCATGATGCAATCCTCGCTTCCACCATCAATGAGAAAACCGTAGTATCTCTCAGGCGGATGAGAAACCCTGCTAGATCGGCGGAGAGGCTGGGGTTCGTCGGGTACTACTGAATCCTCTGGTTCCACTAAATCTTCAGTTGTAGTTTGTGTTGCTGGAACCTCTTCCAGCTCTACCTCATCGCCACTAATTTTTTTTGTAAGAAATTCCTTTTTCTAAAAAGGTGGCATGTTGAGCAACAAACACCTTTTGTTGTTCACTGTGGTAGAATAGATATCCATACGAATTGCTTGGATATCCTACAAACTTATAAAGAACTGATCGTGCCTCGAGTTTGTCCGGATTTTGCTTTTTAACATAAGCCGGACAACCCCATATCTTAACTCTTTTAAGAGATGGTCTCTTCCCATTCCATATCTCATATGGAGTGGTAGGCACAGATTTAGTTGGAACTCTATTCAATAGGTATATGACTGTCTCCAGCGCATACCCCCAGAAGGAAATAGGTAACTCAGCTGTACTCATCATAGAGCGCACCATATCTAATAGGATGCGATTCCTCCGCTCCGATACACCGTTGTGCTGTGGTGTATAAGGAGGAGTAAGCTGAGAGAGAATCTCATTCTCTTTTAGATAATCTAGGAACTCATTGCTTAAGTATTCACCTCCTCGATCGGATCGAAGAATCTTAATACTTTTTCCCGTTTGATTCTTTACTTCGTGCTTATATTCTCTGAATTTCTAAAAAGCTTCAGACTTGTGTTTCATCAGGAACACATATCCGAATCTTGAGAGATCGTCAGTGAATGTAATGAAGTAGGAAGAACCGTTCCTGGCATGCGTAGACATGGGACCGCATACATCACTATGTACCAGTCCTAAGAGTTCGGTAACTCTTTCTCCGTGTCCACTAAAGGGAGCTTTGGTCATTTTTCTTTTGAGACATGAATGGCAAGTATCATAAGATGATAATTCGAATGGATTCAAATAACCATCCTTATGTAACTTAGCCAGTCGTGTCGCATTGATATGACCAAGTCTACAATACCATAAGAAGGATTCGTTCATTTCTGAACTTTTCCTCTTGTGTGTGTTTTGTATATTGAGGACTGTATTCTGATTTAGAATGAATATGCCATTATGTAACGAGCCTGATGCAATCAACTTTTGATCTAGGAATATGTTCATAACATTATCCTTTACTACAAAATTATATCCTTCTTTACTTAATAAAGAGACTGATATAATGTTGCACATCATGTTCGGTATATAATAGCCGTCACGCCCCGCTTCCCAAAGTACGCTAAAGTGGGCATGTGACATAGCCAACCATGCTACCTGTGGATAGGAAAAATCCGTCCACAGTCACATTACGGCTGTGGAGATATCAAGAACAGAAAAGTAAACTAACTACCTAGTACATGTCCATAAGCCAGAGTAAAAGAATCAAGAGATAACAATATGCGGAAGCCAAAAGATACAATAAATGAAACACCTGGAGTGAAACTACGTACCGACAGGAACCTCACCGCTCGTCTAACAGCGGCAAAACTCCTAATCAGTCTGCAGCAAGGTAGAAGAATCTGGGCCATGCAACACCCAGACGTCAGCACGTCAAGTCATCAAGTAATAACATAGTAAACAGGCAATGCGAATATAAACATGAATAAAGAAAGGGTAACAATAATATAAATCAGAGCAGTACAGGGTAGTGTGCAGTGGGTAAACTGGATTGTTCTATCAGGTTCTCTGTTCTAAAGTCTTTGAAATCAAATTGATGAGTCATCGATGTAACTCAATAGTATCCCGTACATACCCAGGACCACGGCCACAATATTCTCGGCTGCAGCCGAGACATGCCGCTGGGCACAAAACAGGAATGTGTACACTCGATAGTATCCCGTACATACCCGGGACCACGGCCACAATATTCTCGGCTAAAACCGAGACATGCCGCTAGGCACAAAACAGGAATGTGTACACTCAATACAGGTAGTGAACTGTCGAGTTACAAGTCGGATTTCACCTTTGATTTCCCCATAACCCCAAGTTATATGTGTATGTCAAGTTAGATATCCAGTAATCAAGAAACTAATGCCAACACAGGATCAGGTAAACAGGTTTGTCTGGATAGACAACAGGAATGGTCCATGAGGACTACATGTTATGTTTATTGGCATTAGACACAAGATCAGGTAACAGGTAAAGCCATGGTACATCAGGTCAAGTCAGGTAATGTATAAAGGTGTCATGTCATGTCAAGAGTGTACGGTACCATGTCATGTCAAGTAGGAAGTGTAACAGGTCATGTCAGAAAGCACAAGATGTCATGTGGGTGCTCATAATCAAACTAACATAAGCATGTGTATAAATAAACAAGCATGACTACTATCAGAACAATAAACTGGAACATGTAATATGATATGCAAATAGATATAATTTCATGGATATGGATGCACAGTTATCGATTAGGGTTACATTTATAGTTCCAATATTAATTAGGATGCAATTTATTAAACATGGAGTGTTAATATCACATTATTATGTAGTAATGTGATCTATGGATGCAATTATATGTATCTTAAATGCGATGGATGCAAACGGGTATCCGAAAAGTTATAAAACTATAAAATGGTAATGTAGGATGTACAACTAAGCAATATGTGATATAAATATTGATATAATAATATTAATATGGATAGCATATTCAAAGCGATTAATAACTATAAAAGTGGTATTGATTAACCATGCATAAGAAAGTTCCGTTCAGAAATTCAGCGTCACCCTAATTTGTAAAATAGCTTAAAAAATAGCAAACGTTCTCCAAAAGGGACGTGTCTTATACCAAAACAAAGATAATTCAATAAGGTTTTCAGTTTTATAAGTATAAGCATCTCAGGTTGTCCCTACAAAAAGTTATGAACATTCGAAATTGAAAGTTTGCTGCTGGAATTTCCCTGGACAGCAGTTTGGAGACATTTTCATTTGCATTTTACGTTATTTAAACAATTTATTTTGCAAGTAAATATTTCATAGAGTTATAGTATTCTAAGTTAGCTTCGTAACAAACTAAAGAACGTATACTAATAATTTTTATATGATTTATAATGAATTTTATAAGGTAAGGTGTACAGTAAATTTCAGATTTGTCGTATCCGCTTTTTCAACGACGTTTCATGTGTAAACTATAATATTTTCAAATATATAATATTATAAAATGCAGATTATAAAATAATTAAAGATAATAATAAGAAATATTACGACGATATATATTTTAATTGATATGGATGCAGTATAATGTAATCTAGTATGTCACAAGATAAGTTTTCATGATCTAGATTTAATATGATATAAACGGATGCAAACGGAAAATCGAAACGTTATAAAATTAAACATGGGGAACTAGATTTAAACTATAGGTATGGTATTTATTTAAATAGGTATAAAATGAATTATATAGCATGTAGCAAGATTAACTTGCCTCGATAGGTCGCGAATCGGGAAAACGGAACGTTAACCGTCGGCGGGGAAAACTCGCGACGGGCGCACGGTTCACGGAATGAACCCAAACGACGAACAAAGGAACCACACGGGTCGGGGTACCTCGCTGGAACGTCGTGAAGCGTCACCGGCACGACGTAATTCCGGCAACAAAAGAACAGTTAAAAAAATGATAAACGAGACATGAAGGAAGAAAAGAAAGAATGATAAAGAGAAGTACGAGAGAATATATGAGAGAGAGAGAGAGAGAAAGTGGAGAGGGAGAGAGAGCGAGAGAGAGAGAAGAGGGAGAGAGAGAAAGTGGAGAGATAGAGAGAAAGCGAGAGAGAGAGAAGTGGGGTCCACGGGGTTAAAGGGGAGGTTGCAATTGGCTGAAAGAATAAATTGAGAAGGATATAAAATATTGTAAAAATATTATATGGTTAACTAAATTATATATGATGGTTTAAATATATTAAAATCTGGGATTTTGGCGCAAACTAAAACATTTCCAAATCGCGCCCGGATCGGGTCCAAAAATTTGAAATTGAAATAATAGAATTTTAGGCGGGATCCAAAATTTAAAATGAAGTGTTTTATGATCAAAAAGCATACCCCCAAAACGGACACACGTACGTGCACGTAGCCGTCCAAACTCGCCCGTTTCACTGAACGGGACGAGAACACGATGCACGGACGCTACAACAGGGTTAGGGGTGTCAAGCAGGCCAAGATGAATATTTTTAATTTTATTTTAGATGCCAAAAATTGTTATATGCAGAAATTAATTTCCGGGTAGAATTTACAATAATTAACCATCAAGCAAGATAAATGAAATAAGTGTCACACTACGTTCGAACGGTAACTGAAATTAGTAGCATTGGGCTCGGGTGTTACATTATACCCAACTACAAAAAGAATTTCGTTCTCGAAATTCCAAGAATACAAAGATAGATAACTACAAGAAAAGGTGAGGAAAGTTCTGCCGGATTTCATCTTCTCGTTCCCAAGTGGACTCTCCATGCGAGTGATTACCCCAAGAAACAAGCACAAGAGGGATTACCTTGTTCTTAAGAACCTTTTCCCTTCGATCCACGATTCCAATCGGTCGCTCCTCAAAATTCAAGTATTCTCGTACTGTTAGCTCCGAATGATCCAAAACGTGTGTTTCATCTCGAACATACCTACGGAGTTGAGATACGTGAAACACATCGTGCACATTCGCCAAGGACTGCGGTAACGCCAAACGATACGCTACCTCACCAACACGCTCCAAGATCTCAAAGGGTCCAACAAATCAAGGACTAAGCTTTCCTCGACTTCCAAAACGAATCACCCCTCTAGTCGGTGATATCTTCAAGAATACCAAATCACCCACGGCGAACTCTAGAGGTCTTCTTGACGTATCTGCCCAACTCTTCTGTCGGTCATGTGCTGCCTTCATATGATTTCTGATAGGGTTAACCTTCTCAACTGTCTGCACAACCAAATCTGGTCCCAATAATCTTCGTTCACCGACATCGTCCCAACAAACAGGTGAACGGCATTTACGATCATACAAAGCTTCAAATGGAGCCATCTGAATAGTTGCCTGAAAACTGTTGTTGTAAGACAACTCCACTAAAAGTAGATGATCCTCCCAAGACCCCTTGAAGTCCAATCTGCATGCTCTCAACGTATCCTCAAGAGTTTGGATCGTTCTCTCCGACTGACCATCAGTTTGAGGATGATAAACTGTGCTAAACTTCAATCGAGTACCCAAACTTTCCTGTAGACTCCGCCAAAAGTGTGATAAGAATCGAGTGTCCCGACCGGACACGATGCTCACCGGTACTCCATGCAATCTTACAATCTCTTGCATGTACCGCTCTGCCAAAGTCTCTGTTGATTGACCAACCCGAAAAGGAATAAAATGAGCTGCCTTGGTCAATCGGTCAACAATCACCCATATAGCATGGTTGCCTTTTGGACTTCGCGGTAAAGCCGCCACGAAATCCATGGTTATATGTTCCTACTTCCACTGAGGAATCGGAAGTGGTTGCAATAAACCGGCAACCCTTTGATGTTCAGCCTTAACTTGCTGACATACCAAGCACTTTGCCACAAAGCGAGGAATCTCCCGTTTCATGCCTTCCCACCAGAAATGCTGTCGAATATCTCGGTACATCTTTGTGCCTCCTGGATGTACAGAATAAGCTGAACTATGTGCCTCCTTCATAAGCTCTTCACGAATATCTCCCTTTGGCACACACAAACGGGTACCAAACCTCAACGAACCATCTTCGGGGATTAATAAATCTGTTCGTAGTCCGGCTTCAACCTGTCCTCGAAACTTTTGCAGTCTAGGGTCCTGCTATTGTGCTGCTTTAATATTCTCGATCAATGATGACTGTACTTGCAGCTGCGTCAACTGTCCCGTAGAATGCGATAGCACAACCTCCAAGTCAAATCTTCGAAAATCTTCAACGATCTCCTTCTGCGTAGTTAATATATGAATTGCTGGTAACCGACTAAGAGCATCCGGCACGACGTTAACCTTCCCCGGATGGTACTTAAGATCAAGATCGTAGTCAGCCATCAGCTCCAACCATCTACGCTGCCTCATATTAAGCTCCTTCTGTGTGAACACATACTTCAAGCTCTTATAATCAGTAAAAAATTCGACCCTTTCGCCCAGAAGGTAGTGTCTCCAAACCTTCAAAGCGAAAGTCACAGCCGCAAGTTCCAAGTCATGAGTTGGGTAATTCTTCTCATGGGTCTTCAACTGTCTCGATGCGTATGCTACAACCTTCCCATGCTGCATCAAAACACATCCCAATCCTTTTCCAGATGCGTCGCTGTGCATCACCAATCCTCCGGAATTGTCTGGCACGGTCAGAATAGAGGCGGTTATCAACTTCTGCTTCAACGTCTCGAAAGCTAACGCACACTTATCCGTCCGTACAAAAGGTACCTCCTTGCGCGTAAGCTTGGTTAACGGCTCCGCCAGACGAGCAAAGTTCTCCACAAATCTTCTGTAATACCCGGCGAGTCCAAGAAAGCTTCTTATCTCCGCAACATTCTTTGGAATCGGCCAATCATGAACTGCTGCAATCTTTTCTGGATCGACGGCAATTCCATCGCCAGACACAAAATACCCCAAAACTTTACTTCCTCCAGCCAAAACTCGCACTTGCTCATCTTCGCATATAACTTCTCTTGTCTCAACGTCCGCAGTGCGATCTTCAAATGCTCAGAATGTTCCTCAAAACTCTTCGAATAAACCAGAATATCGTCAATAAAAAAACCACGATGAACTGGTCCAAGAACGGTGAAAAGATTCGGTTCATCAAGTCCCTGAATACTGCCGGCGCATTCGTTACTCCGAAGGGCATCACTAAGTACTCGTAATGTTCATACCGAGTTCGGACCGCCGTCTTGCAAATATCTTCTATTTTCACTCGGACCTGATGATATCCGGATCGCAAATCCAGCTTCGAGAATACCCTCGCGCCACTAAGCTGCTCGAAAAGTTCGCCAATGCGAGAGATCGGGTACTTGTTCTTAATAGTCACCCGGTTTAATTCTCGATAGTCGATGCACATCCTTCTTGTGCCATCCTTCTTCTTTACTAGAAGAACTGGAGCTCCCCAAGGTGAGTTACTGCTTCGAATCCAACCTTTCTCAAGTAATTCAGCAACATGTTTCTTGACTTCTTCCAATTCTACTGGCGCCATTGGATAATACGCTTCGGATACTGGCGCTGCCCCAGGAATAAGATCAATTGCGAACTCCACATCTCGCTTTGGCGGTAAACCCGATATATCTTCAAACACGTCTATAAAATCACGAACAACAGCCGGCTCTTCACTTTCATCACTTCCATTGATGCAAGAATATTATTTGTCGGCCTAGCCCTAAACTCGACTGGCCCGACAGAAAAACTCCCCTTCATCCCAGATAAACTCTGCTGCTCTCGGCTGCCGCAAGTACTTGTGAGAAAGTGGTCAAACCCAGGGAGACAATCTGCCTCTGGATGTCCACGTCCAGGCTGCGCATGAACCTCCGTGCCCTGTCTGCATCATTGGCAACTAAAGGTCCAGCGAAACTACTGAGTCTCGTCCATTCTGCTGCATGCACATCTACGGGTGCTCCCTTCTGCTTTTGTCCAATGAACTTCTCTTCTATTTCCACCCGTGCAGTCCGCGGAAAGAACTTCTCCAGGAAACTCTTCAAAAAAATCCGCCCACTTGATCGGCTTGGGCAAACGGTTCTCTTCTACAAGCCACCATTCTCGGGCGTAATCCACTAACTGAATGCGCACCACATCAACTCTTTCCCATCTGGAATCTGTGCCGCAATAAGCAAATTCTTTGTGTCAACTAGCCACTGCTCTGTTGGCAATGGCTCCTCCAATCCAGTAAATGTATACGGACCCAAACGTCTAAAATCTGCTACTGTCCCTACTCGGTCAACTGGCTTAGCTCCAACATTGTTCACAGACTGCTGAACGGTCTGCAAACCTTCCTGAAACGAGTCCGTTTGCTGCTGGATCAGCTCGGTCTGTTTCTTTTGATTCTCCAGCATTCCCCTTATCACTCCAAGTATGGCGGCTTCGTCCACACACCTTGGTACGTCTTCAAATTCTTACCGGCCATATTCCTGAACTCAAAACACCCAACATTAGTATGATGATAGATTCTGAATATAGATCAAGGCTAGAACTCCAAGATACTTAAATAGAGTGCCGCATTGTAACTATGCCGCGGTATCATAGCCACAATTACATAACTCTACCCAAGTCGCCTAAGTTCTAGAGATAACAAGGAATCAGGTTTCGAGTCGATATGCAAAGGAAGTTTGCACATCGTAAAAGATATAATCAGGAAGAATGTAATTCAAGAATGGTAAACGGTAAGGTGGCAGGACATGTTTCCTAAACACGGGTATTCTGATTCGTGTATTGGGTACAACACCCAACTACAAAAGAATCAACCCGACTATCCTATGGCTCTGATACCAAAAGAACCATGTCACGCCCCGCTTCCCAAAGTACGCTAAAGTGGGCACGTGACATAGCCAACCATGCTACCTGTGGATAGGAAAAATCCTTCCACAGTCACATTACGGCTGTGGAGATATCAAGAACAGGAAAGTAAACTAACTACCTAGTACATGTCCATAAGCCAAAGTAAAAGAATCAAGAGATAACAATATGCGGAAGCCAAAAGATACAATAAATGAAACACCTGGAGTGAAACTACGTACCGACAGGAACCTCACCGCTCGTCTAACAGCGGCAAAACTCCTAATCAGTCTGCAGCAAGGTAGAAGAATCTGGGCCATGCAACACCCAGACGTCAGCGCGTCAACTCATCAAGTAACAACATAGTAAACAGGCAATGCGAATATAAACATGAATAAAGAAAGGGTAATAATAATATAAATCAGAGCAGTACAGGGTAGTGTGCAGTGGGTAAACTGGATTGTTCTATCAGGTTCTCTGTTCTAAAGTCTTTGAAACCAAATTGATGAATCATCGATGTAACTCAATAGTATCCCGTACATACCCGGGACCATGGCCACAATATTCTAGGCTGCAGCCGAGACATGCCGCTGGGCACAAAACAGGAATGTGTACACTCGATAGTATCCCGTACATACCCGGGACCACGGCCACAATATTCTCGGCTGAAACCGAGACATGCCGCTCGGCACAAAACAAGAATGTGTACACTCAATACAGGTAGTGAAATATCGAGTTACAAGTCGGATTTCACCTTTGATTTCCCCATACCCCCAAGTTATATGTGTATGTCAAGTCAGGTATCCAGTAATCAAGAAACTAATGCCAACACAGGATCAGGTAAACAAGTTTGTCTGGATAGACAACAGGAACGGTCCATGAGGACTACATGTTATGTTTGTTGGCATTAGACACAAGATCAGGTACAAGGTAAAGCCATGGTACATCAGGTCAAGCCAGGTAATGTATAAAGGTGTCATGTCATGTCAAGAGTGTACGGTACCATGTCATGTCAAGTAGGAAGTGTAACAGGTCATGTCAGAAAGCACAAGATGTCATGTGGGTGCTCATAATCAAACTAACATAAGTATGTGTATAAATAAACAAGCATGACTACTATCAGAACAATAAACTGGAACATGTAATATGATATGCAAATAGATATAATTTCAAGGATATGGATGCACAGTTATCGATTAAGGTTACATTTATAGTTCCAATATTAATTAGGATGCAATTTATTAAACATGGAGTGTTAATATCACATTATTATGTAGTAATGTGATCTATGGATGCAATTATATGTATCTTAAGTGCGATGGATGCAAACGGATATCCGAAAAGTTATAAAACTATAAAATGGTAATGTGGGATGTACAACTAAGCAATATGTGATATAAATATTGATATAATAATATTAATATGGATAGCATATTCAAAACGATTAATAACTATAAAAGTGGTATTGATTAACCATGCACAAGAAAGTTCCGTTCAGAAATTCAGCGTCACCCTAATTTGTAAAATAGCTTAAAAAATAACAAACGTTCTCCAAAAGGGACGTGTCTTATACCAAAACAAAGATAATTCAATAAGGTTTTCAGTTTTATAAGTATAAGCATCTCAGGTTGTCCCTACAAAAAGTTATGAACATTCGAAGTTGAAAGTTTGCTGCTGGAATTTCCCTGGACAGCAGTTTGGAGACATTTTCATTTGCATTTTACGTTATTTAAATAATTTATTTTGCAAGTAAATATTTCATAGAGTTATATTATTCTGAATTAGCTTCGTAACGAACTAAAGAACGTATACTAATGATTTTTATATGATTTATAATGAATTTTATAAGGTAAGGTGTACAGTAAATTTCAGATTTGTCGTATCCGCTTTTTCAACGACGTTTCATGTGTAAACTATAATATTTTCAAATATATAATATTATAAAATGCATATTATAAAATAATTAAAGATAATAATAAGAAATATTACGACGATATATATTTTAATTGATATAGATGCAGTATAATGTAATCTAGTATGTCACAAGATAAGTTTTCATGATCTAGATTTAATATGATATAAACGGATGCAAACGGAATATCGAAACGTTATAAAATTAAACATGGGGAACTAGATTTAAACTATAGGTATGGTATTTATTTAAATAGGTATAAAATGAATTATATAGCATGTAGCAAGATTAACTTGCCTCGATGGGTCGCGAATCGGGAAAACGGAACGTTAACCGTCGGCGGGGAAAACTCGCGACGGACGCACGGTTCACGGAATGAACCCAAACGACGAACAAAGGAACCACACGGGTCGGGGTACCTCGCTAGAACGTCGCGAAGTGTCACCGGCACGACAGAATTCTGGCAACAAAAGAAGAGTTAAAAAAAATGAGAAACGAGACATGAAGCAAGAAGAGAAAGAATGATAAAGAGAAGTACGAGAGAATGTATGAGAGAGAGAAAGAAAAAGTGGAGAGAGAGAGAGAGCGAGAGAGAGAGAGAGAGAGAGAAGTGGGGCCCACGGGGTTAAAGGGGAGGTTGCGATTGGCTGAGAGAATAAATTGAGAAGGATATAAAAGATTGTAAAAATATTATATGGTTAACTAAATTATATATGATGGTTTAAATATATTAAAATCTGGGATTTTGGCGCAAAGTAAAACATTTCCAAATCGCGCCCGGATCGGGTCCAAAAATTTGAAATTGAAATAATAGAATTTTAGGCGGGATCCAAAATTTAAAATGAAGTGTTTTATGATCAAAAAGCATACCCCCAAAATGGACACACGTAGGTGCACGTATCCGTCCAAACTCGCTCCTTTCACTGAACGGGACGAGAACACGATGCACGGACGCTACAACAGGGTTAGGGGTGTCAAGCAGGCCAAGATGAATATTTTTAATTTTATTTTAGATGCCAAAAATTGTTATATGCAGAAATTAATTTCCGGGTAGAATTTACAATAATTAAGCAGCAAGCAAGATAAATGAAATAAGTGACACACTACATTCGAACGGTAACTGAAATTAGTAGCATTGGGCTTGGGTGTTACAATAGCACTCATTTAGAATCAGTGTATTACGACTTGGCAATACAAGGTGATATTCGCCAACTGCTTTGGCTGCAATACTTGCACCGTTTCCTACTTGAACGGAATGATCACCTTTTCCCAGTTCTCTTCCTTTTCGTAGCCCATGTAACAATTTACATATGTGGGATCCTGATCCGGTATCTAATACCCAGGACGTAGGGTGAACTGAGAAACAGTTCTCAATAACTAACACACCTGAAGAAGATGCATCAACATGCATGTTCTTTTGGGCGGCTTGAGAATCCAGATATTCTTCTATTCCCTGTTCAGTTTTATAACTCTTATAAGAAAGAACGGGTCCAACGTTCCCCTGCTCAGTATAATAAGCGGGTTCAGTCAATACATCCATATTATTATCTTGATTATAGCCTGACATGGTCGCTACCTGGAGAGAGAGAGAAGAAAACACTTTAGTGTATGCTCTTGCAAGATTAGATTGGTTATTATCTTATCTAATCAGGATGTCTCCCACTGTTTTTATCAAATCTACCTTCAAACCCTAAAAGTTGAGATTAACCGGGATTAATTACACCCTACAATTTCGTCAATCTTTCAGCCAGATCAGTGTCGGTACTTGATGGAGGTTCCCCGTGCTTTCGCACGGACCTAATTAAAGTAAACCTCGTTTTCCCAGAGGCGTAACCTCGTTAACACTTTTCTAGACACCTACTTGATCGACTAATTGTCCTGTGTAAAACTCTCCCAAGAGTAACTCTTACTCGCAGTGGGTATCGGGATCCAACTATCTCATAGGAGGTATGCAATCTCATTGCAAATTTCAACACTTGAAATTCCCGATAATATTTTACCCCTAGCAACTTATGACCTTGGCTAAGGTCAACAAATCATAAGCGCTAGTCAAGTTCAACCCGTCGTTTTCTGATTGAATTAAACCCACCCGTACGACCCTTGGCTAAGGTCAACAAAGTCGCACGACTACCCTAACTCAATCACATCTCATGTTTTAGCAGATAAATACTAATTAGCTACCATACACCACGCCTTGGCTAAGGTCAACAAACGCAGCACGAATACTAACTAGTCTCTATCTGAAATGACGGAGGGCTACGCAGGTTTTTCAGAAAACCATGAGCGTAATGAACTTGATATCGTCGTAGAATCATGTGAAATTTTTAAATGGAGTGTTTTTTAGGCTTTCATTAGTTTTGCTAAAGAGGTCACTCCCGGTGAAGGGATCTCGGCTCTTTCCTCATCGAATAAGGTGCAGGGTATATCATATATACCACTATGCAAAGCAAAACTCTAAAAGCTATCAAAAGACAAACCGAGTTTTATAGCATCTTCCAGTTTCGCTAAAGAGGTCACTCCCGGTGAAGGGATCTCGGCTCTTTCCTCATCGAATAAGGTGCAGGGTATATCATATATACCACTATGCAAAGCAAAACTGTAACTACCCTTTTTATAAAGTTTTGATTCTACAACATCTTTTAGGTTTCTTTTCTTTTTATTAATCTCATTAATAAAAAATCCCATCAGCTTATACTTCCTAAGCATTACAGATAAATACGACGTACACTTATGCCATCCTCATTCGTCTCGATGTCCCCTCGTACACCGTTAGGTTAGGTAACTAACGACAGAGCAGGGCAGGGCGAGTGCGGGTGTAAAACATAAGTAACGTTTATATATAATATATCATATATACTATATACTGTATCCATCACAACATATCAAATGATCACATCACAGATATCGCAGCAGAAACATAGATATAATGTGGGATATACTAGGACGTCCGTATTTAGTATTTAGCCAACAATAGAAAATACGGATTCCACAGTCGCGATGAATAGCCAAGCCCACACCCTGGACCCCTACGAGAGCGGCAAGCGACCCTACCAATTCTGGAGTTTAGGAGACCCGGTCTCGACTCCTCGAGATGGCCTCCCACTGAACCCCAGAACCCGGTCACCTGTGCTCCCCTCCTTGGGTCCATCCTAATGCGAAAAAGTAAATAATATACAACACTGGTGGCATCAACCTCAACCCGGAAGTGCCCCAAATAAAAGAATATTACATTATATTTGAATTTACATGAATGAAAATATAAAACTCTCATCTCACATAAAACCCCCGGCTGTTCAATCGCAACAATCCTGCACATCATATCTCAGCAACACATAATATCTCATATCATCAACGTAAGTAAGTATACATACACCGATCGTCGTCGATGTATAGCAACGAAAACCGGCAATACAACTACATACTACACTTACGGTCACAGAAAAGAAATTGTAAAACTACAATATTTGGAATCCACAATCACTTTAGACATCGTAAATCCGAAATATCACATACTTCGCATTTCATGCCTAATTCTATGAATTCCACATATTATATCACATTCCAGATAAATAGACAGTATTAAACTTTTCGAACAGATAATCAAATACCCAAAATTTCCCAAATAGCTCAACACTTGAGCGGAGTTCAAATAATCCCAGAATATGCTACAGTACCAGTGATCCAGCCGTAGAAGGGTCAAGCCAACGCGTCACATGTGGCACGCCGTACTGCCCCAAACCCGAAGGTTCAAAAAGCAGTTCAAGACGGTCACATAATCGAGTTAAGGTTTGTTGTCTTCTAGAGGGTCCACCGTGTTACTTGCACATTATTCCGAAAGATTCAAACCCAAAAAAAAATTCAACACTTGAAAATTTTGCCGTGCCGGGAAAAAGTGAGTTAATGATATCCGTTCAAACATTTTAACAGTTTCTAAATATCCAGAAAAAACAACGAATTTAAATATTCCGATCGAATCTACGATTACAAAATAAACCCCAAAATACTCAACACTTGAGTCAGAATAAAAATACCCATAAAATATATATCACAGAAATATGAATTACTGTGTAAAAACAAGTACCAATCTCCCATGTACGGCCGCGGATCCGCGGCCCAAGCATGGTACGGCCGCGGTTCCGCGGCGGTTTGGAAGCATTGAGTGCTCATTTTTCACCAAAATTCTTATATTTCCCTGCTGATTTTTTTATGTATTTTTAATTCATAAAAATCACAGTTTTTGAAAAATATCCAGAGAGGGGGTTAACTTTGTCGGTTCGGATTCGATCGGAGTTTTAACTTCGTAAACACGTCGCCTAATGCTCTAGCTAGGCTCTGATACCACTGTAGGGTTCCTAGGCACACTTGTGAAGGTTTATAAAGCATCAAACATGCCCAAATAAAATTTTACATGTGCCGAACAACCCAAAGACGGGATCTTTGCTAGATTATTAGGGTTTAACATGCAAGATAACATCTTTAAAGCTAAGTTTGAGGGATTACAACCTTTATAGTCCGCTCCTTCACTTTACAAGCTCCGAGTAGAAGTCCCTTCGCCGCGATCCACGATCTCCGGGACTCAAGAGAGGCTCCACGACTCGAACGATCCATGCTAGCTTGAAGTGTTCCGATTCTCCGATGATCAACGTCGAAGTTGCTATAACCCAAGCTTTCTCACTCTAAAGAGATGAACACCCTAATCTAATGGGCTAGATTAGATAAGAATGATGGAGTAGTATTTATGCTATCTTTTTATTTCACTTTCTCACAATAAATCATCATAAAAGGATTAAGTAGTGAGCTCTCTCTCAAACTCAAGAGAGAAGAAGATGAAGAATGAAAAGAATAATCCTTTTGTGATGAATAGTAGTCAAGAGTATATGATTGATTATAGAACCATGGTTAAGGATGAGAGGATAAAACTTGTAGAGAATAAACTAGAGTTAGGATTTGGTTAGGTTAAGGATAAGGATCAACCATAATATCTTAACCAAGACAAAAGAGAATCCTTCTAGAAAATGCTTGAAAGAGCTAACCCTAATCAAACCCTAATCCCTTTTTATCATCCCTAATCACGTTTCATAATAAATCATATCATGTCACAATAATATATATCACATATATATTATATATTTGCAACAAAAGAAAATAATACAATTAACATATATCACATATATATCAATGTATTAATCCGGTGAGAAAATGAAATAATAAACTGAGCCAATATTAGATAATGTATTACAATATATCATATATATCATTATACATTAAATCATCGAATCAACACTTGATCCAACGATCCGGCTATATCGAATATAACCGACTAATATATCATGTACCGATTCATCGAATCAACACTTGATCCGATGTCCCGATTCATATCTAAATATCGCGAGAATATAATACGGTATCTCATATCGCATTATCCTCGGTCCTGCACATATCACATATGTGCCTTTACTCCGTTTTGCCTGAGCCAAGAAATCTCTGTGTAGGACTCTAAAGAATCGTCAATACGCCGGTAGCAGGTGATGATCATATCAAACACCCACAAGCTGCAAGCGGTCAGCTAAACGTAACAGCCACCCAGGTATTGAGCGATCAGAAGATCAACAAGCTAGCCTGTCCGTTCTCCTATGAATCCAATCAGTAACACTTCCGTACAGTCCGGTCTGTTCGTCTGATATGTCGCATATCAAGTCTAGGGGTGGTATACGTCAGACCCCAGTAACCGATAAGTCGTGTCGATGTGAGGCTCATAACAGGTCGAGAAACTACTAGTAACACTTACCAGTATATCTCTATATCAGCCCTGGCCAGGGACTTCCAGTTATAGCCAATCGAACACTACACAACATCAACTCCCTATACCGGGAGAGACGAATCCCCTCCTATCGCTCATTGCCTCCATGTGATTCGGGACTGTACCCAAAAGCCACCGTTTTAAACGCCCTCTTGGACGTGGTAAGGTGGAAATCAAAGCACAGTGAGAATCACACAAGACTCTATGACGATCTCGGGTCTACAGACTACCCTGTACCAGTGTCACCGGAGAACTGCCATCTGACGTGTGGTATATCACCAACTGGGAGTTCTCGGCGAGTCCGTCCAGTGTACCCAGTCTCCACTGAGCACCCGTACACCATCCTTGATGTCAAACACCGATGGATATGGGATCATCCATCGCCCATCATATGGGTCAAGATGCGTATACGCTAGTCTACTCTGGTGTATCGATGCCCTGTCTCGATATACCCTCGATTAGGAAAATTTATAAGATGTACTCATCGACTACCGTGGCCCCACTAGTATGATCTCATCATAATCTCAGTAGTCGAGTACAGATCCTAAGGGCTTTATCAACATGTGAGAGAAAGACAGTAAACCAATACAAGTCAACATGTTAAGATAAAGTGAAACCAAATAGCATACTATCATGACGAGCAAGAAAGTCCTCTCTGTATATATCCAAGCATCCATCATAATATACATCATATGTACAACAATAGCCTCTAGGGCATATACATAACTAACATCCTCCAGCTGAAGATCCTCCGATTATCCTCGAAGACGACCAAGTGGAGACGTCAAACCCTCCTCCAGCTCTTTCAGCGGCCAAGGAGAAGACTATCTCCAAGGCCACTCTGGATGATTACAACGGTCAACAAATACGAGCTCACCAGGCGAATGAAGCGGCTGGGCAGAGCGTTAAAACGGGACGACCCTATCCAGGATGGTATGACCAAATAAGGTACCCGCCGAGATATACGATCCCCAAATTCCATGTATATAAGGGGACGGGAAATCCGCACCAGCACGTTGCTCAATTCAGAGCCTTGTGCAGTAATACTGGGGGTGACGATAAATTGCTGCTTCGCCAATTTGTTAGCAGCTTATCGGAGGCAGCGTTTGAATGGTACTCGGAGCTTCCCGACGACTCCGTCAAAACGTTTACAGAAATGGAGTTGCTATTTACCCAACATTTCGCAAGTGCTAGTGAACGCACCCCAATAACATCATTGATCAATGCTAGGGTGAAGCCAGGTGAAATGTGGGTGCAGAACGCAATACGATGGCGGAACTTATGGTCGAAGTGCGAGCAACGCATCGAGGAAGCGCCAGCGGTAGGCATGTTCGTGGGCACTCTTGACCCTCAAGCGACCATCTCCCAATTCATGATGTTCTTCAAGCCGACCACCTTTCAGGCCTTGATTGACAAGCTGGCCCAAATGGACCAGATGGGCCATAGGCCTTTCTCTTCAAAGACAAAGCCTTGGAATGAAAAGGGCGAAGGGAAAGCAACCTTCATTGCCAATACTCAACAACGACCGAGCAACTTAAAGCCGGTTGTTCGCCAAAATAACGTTCGTCCACGCCCATCCCTTGAGGAAAGACTAGGACGTCCTTACTCGTTTCCTCGGGATAAAACGAGAAGACTGTTCGAGCTGGCAGTGCGCAACAGACTCATCAATCGGCCGGGTCCAAAACGTACGTTGCAGCCAGGCGATCTCAACAATCCTAATCATTGTCCTTACCATCAAGCAGTAAGCCATCCAATCGAAGATTGCTTCATTTTCAAAGGCTGGATCAAGGACCAGTACCAACAAGGCAAGTTCGCGTTATCAAAAAACTGGAAGGTGAACCTGCCACAGCCTCATGCTCCTAAAAAGGTGGACACGCCGGGGGCATCGGGCTCTCTTATAAAAGAAGCTACCTGGGAGGTCGCTCTTTCAGCCAAGACGAAAAGAATGCTGAAGGATCTCCAAACATGCCTGGAAATCAGGTGGAAAAATCCATTGGAACCTGAAATCGTCGAGGGAATGCTAAAACCGCGCCCAACTACAAAATTAGGTGGTGATGGTCAAAGCGCTCACACCCAGCCGTCAAAGTCTTCGAAGAAGAAGGAGAAGACCCAAAAGCTCGCGAAGTTAGATGACAAGCGCACGGATCTGCAAAAACATGTTGATGCACTGGAAGAATATAATCAAAAGGCATGGACCCCAGTCACACTCCGAGAATTCCTCAGCCACGTCCATGAGGACGGAGATGATGACAAAGACTCGTCGGATGAACCTGAGGATTATGTGGCAAGCTGCCATGTGATCTCTCACTCGTCAATAGACGATAAAGAAGCCCCTTGCACCGAGAGATGGGGGGCAGGTCCTGAACCAGAACTTTTATGGCCGTCAGACGAAATGATCGACGCCTTCCTGAGTGAAATTCATCTAAAAAGTAAAGCCGATCGGGAGCATGAGATGGCCATATTTGAAAAGGCCAAACGCCGGCGACTGGACAAAAGGGTCGAAACACTCCCACCAGATCAAAGTACATCTGTCGCAAATGAAAACAGGATCAAGACAAGGAAACGATTCGCCAAAGCCATATCGATGGGGATGAGGCTGGCCTCTTTCAGAGAAAATTCTCCTGGTGGTATACATCTTGATGAAGCGGATGTACATCCTAACTTCTGCTTATATCATCAGAAGATCACACATTGTCACGCCCCGCTTCCCGGTGTACGGCGAAGGAGACGCGACGAGGTCCGCTGCGTACGTACTCAGAAGTACATACGCTAAGCGTATCTAAGCAATATAAAAGTAAATCACAAGAGACAAGAGATATAGAAATAACAGCAACTTTATTAATAACATTCTTTTGTACAATGCATGAAAAGTAAATACAACTGAATTGAAAAGCGATGCCTAAACAGTGGCATAACAGGAAATGAAAATACTGAATAGAACAAGGTACAATATCTAGAGCTCGGGGTCTTCGTGAAACTGCTTCAAATCTTCACCGGTGGGCTCGATCGCTGCTGGGTCCAAAGCATCTAACGACATTCAAAGAAGAAAGAAATAGAATGTCGTCAGCGAACAGGTCGCTCGGTAAGTCCCAAAGATAAAGAAGGTTTGAAAAGATAGAATAAGAGGTATCTTCTAGAGTTGTATATTATTTGATGTAATGTTATATTAACGCTGTTGTTTATAGTTTGGTACAGAAGAATGCCAGTGTATACAAGAGGGGTCTCTATTTGCTAAAGACCATGGCAAACGGAATATAGAGTACAAGGCTCCGTTATACAACCCGGAACAACGGCAATTGGATTCATGTTAGGTGTCTTAAGTCTGATCGTCTCGTGCCACTTTTAACACCTTCCGTACAAATCTACCCCTTAAACCCCGTAGTATTTTGATAGTAATGTTGTATTGTATTGTGTAAATTGGATGACTGACCAAAACCATGATATCAGTAAACATGTTGTAACTGCATAATCAGGTAAATGGAATAACGGAATAATGGATGTATATCCATGGTTTGATTCAGTCAAGTTGTATAGATTGTTAACTGGATTCTGGGATTCATGTGTTCATATTGAGTTGGAATATTAAAAAGTATAGATTGACTTGAATCATATTCAAGTCAGAAATAATCAGACTCAAACCCGAGTCAGACTAAAAGAAATGTAAGTCGAAGTTCTATATTTGTTAGGGTCATTATTGTAATTTATAAAACTTGAGGGGGTTTTATGTAAAAGTACTTTTGTATAGTTTTCAGGATACACCCCAAGTATTTATTATTCGTCTTTATAGTTATAATAAGTGTAGATTTTGTTTGTGTTATTCTAGTGAATATATCCTAATAAAAGTATTAATTTATAATATTGATTTATTTGAAATTCATGGTATTTTAATGTAACTTTTAATCTTGTAATTTTTTTAGGAAAAGGTGGAAACTTTATCTTATAACAAAATAGGTGTTTAAATGTTAAATATACATATGTTTATACAAGAATAATTTTTAATAAATATTTTATTTTCCAAAAATCTCATTTTTCTTAAATGTCGTATTTTAAACCTTTCGAGACCAAATGCTCCTTGCGGAGGTCTGAATCTCGTACTACTAAGCCCGAGGGTGCACGATAAACCGTACAATCCCTAACGGGTTCCCCAAATGTGGGTTGTAGTGGCGCTTTGCAAACATTTTATAAATACTAATCATTTAGAAAACGGTTTTATAAAGATAAGGTATTTATTTGTAAAAGGGTGTAAATTTCCGTATTTTAGATTATAGGGTTTCCTAAGCCAACTAGCCTATTTCTAAATGGTCTAAACGACACGTCATTAGAGCCTCAAATCGCCTCTTCACCGCCAATTGCGGCCAGGTAAGTGCCAGGTGAGTGGGAGGCTCTCCACTACAAGTAGTGGCCCTAATTAAGTAACCACTCGCCTTAGACACACTTGTCTAGACACCACAAAGTCAGGTTTAGATAAACGATCGATGTCCATGACATATCGTATTTTCCTATTAAAAGATTTTGTTTTAAAATTGTATACAAGTTAGAACTTTCAGAAAAGGGTTTATAAAGAAAATGGTGTTTTAATGAAAAGTCTTGTATTATCGTATTCTAAGTTTTGATGATATCTATTAGGCATGTATTTGTGTGTGTGTGGAGGTAGGTCATTATCTCGTGATCTATTTTAAGGTATAGCATTTGTTAAGGGTTAAATGTGATAACTAAACATTATGGTATTTAAGTGCGAAAATACGGTATTTTGCGAAATTTATCATTTCATGTGAGAAATTTTATCCAAATTGATTTTTAAGCGATTAGTAGTCAACATGAATATGTTTAAGCATTATGAAATTAGTGACAAGTGAGTTTTGATAGAAAACCGAATCGGAAATCGGTTTGTTCCGATTTCCGTCGGGTTTTAAAAAGTCGTATTTTTCTTAAGAGAAAAGAAAGATAGAAAGAGGGGGACTTACGGGTTTGGACAAGCTAGAGAGTGCTAGGAAGGTAGTGGGTTTTCGATGCGTCGAAACGTCGTGAAGGGTCCTAGTACGATCGCCGGAATTCGTCGTCGATTTCGGCAGCGCTTCGCCTTTCGCTCGTTTTCTAATGTACCGAGTTCTCTTGAAATTTTTAGAGAGTGGACTTAGGATCGTAGGGTGAGAGGGTAGGGGTGTTTATATAGGGTTAGGGTTTTAATTAAAAAAATATATAAAAACATTAAAAAATCATTAAATTTTGAAATAAAAGTGATTTATTGAGAATCTGGTAACCGATCAAAAATTTTAAAGTATGCAGGGGGAATGACCAGGTCAACACGGAGAAATTCCGTGTTGACGACTCGGCCGTCCGGCCGAGTCCGGCCGGCGGCGCCGGCCCGAGTCGGCCGGTCCGCTGGCCGACTCGGCCGAGTCGGGGTACCGTCGGGTGGGTCATCACCTGTGGGGGATTTTGGTATATTTAGTTTTTTATGTTCAGTAAAAATTTTGTGAGTTATGACGGTTTGACTGTTGACTTTCAAAAAAATTAAAACAAAATAATATAAAAAATAATGTGGAGCATGGGATTCGAACTCTGGTGGCTTGGTTCAGCAGTGTAAGGTATTACCAATGAGCTAAAAGCTCCTTCTTGTAATTATGGAGTGAAAATAACTATTTAAAGTGGTAACAGCAACATTAAATACCCCAAGTACACTTTAATTTTAAAACAATTTTTATGTACACTAAAAATGAAATTATTTAAAAACAAAATAATTAATTATATATATCTTGTGCTCAGATTAAAATACTCCTTTATGGACTTTAAAAAAAATTTAAAAAATTTTTGTACAGAAAAGTGTATATGAAAATTAGGGTTGTTACATTCTACCCTCCTTATAAAAATTTCGTCCTCGAAATTTGTAAAAGGAAAATGTAACAGTGCTAGGAAGTTTGGCGAATAAAAGTGATACGATGGTGAAAAATGCTTACCGGTGTTACCTTGACCTACAGTCTCGGCTTCTAAGGTTTCTAATGTGAAGGTCTGTCGCTGTGATATATTCCTTCTAGCTGGAGGCACATTCTGCCTTTGAGGCATGTTTCTCTGCCTTCTAGGCATGTCCCTCATTGCTTATTGGAACTGGCGAGTAGGCTGTGCAGGTGGCGGAGCAGGTAGTGCAGGACGAGTTGCAGGAGCCTGGATGGTTGGCCACTGCGGGTAGTTGGTGGGTGTGTGAGTTGAGTTGCTGTTGTAGGGACGGTTCCCAATTCCGTGGTTGGATGCGCCACAAATTAGACACAGGCCTTTTGCGCGCCTATAGTCCTTCCACAAGTGTCCCTTTCTATGGCAGTAATGGCAAATTTCTTCAGTTCTCCTGGGTTCAAACGATGGCCTGGAAGAGTGTAATGACCCCAAAATCTTTATACATTTGTATTATCCCTCTTCAATAATATACCGTATTTATTTGTACTTGGTATTTTCCTTTTTCTATTAAATTTATTATTATTTTATTCCTCAATCTATTATGTATTTTTTTCTAGGTACAATTTCTTTTTCTTATATTTAAGTTTTTAACTTCTCATTCTTATTTTTCCTTTCATAAATATTTAACCCAAATCCATTATTCTTATTCTCCACAGCCCATCTAAAAAGCCCATTTTCTTTTTAAGCAACATCATATATTTAATTCTAATTAAATATATGCATGAACAACCTTATAGCTCATTGGTTAAGTCCTTGCATTGTTATTCCATAAGTCGCATGTTCAAATCCCCATTCTTGCAATTATTTTTACCATTTTTTATTCTTCTCATAACCTACAAATGAGACCTTTCATTTCCAAATTGAATGGTGACCTTTCATTTCTCTTTTAATTCTCATGTTGAATGCATATATTATTATACATAATTCACCATTACACCACCTTTATTGTCCTCCTATATCTTTTCCTTCCTCACATTTTCCTATCTCTCACTTCTTCCTCTTCACCTAGAGTCCAAGAAGAAGAACATGAAGAAGTATTCAAGAAGGTCTCGCTACTAACGCGAGGCTATCGGCGGATAGACAAGCCCGGTGACAATACCGGCTTGTGCATGTAAGTCCCTTCACTTTTTCCTCCCTCCATCTCTTTCTTTTTCTCTTTATATTTCTCTTGTTTTATATTGACATGAAAAACTTCCCTTAACATATCATAGTTCATAAATAATTAATTAAGTTCATACATATATAAATAATGAACACACAAACATACACACATATATAGTTTGTAAAGTCTTTTTCATTACTCTCAATTCACATGTTAAGATTTCATAGTGACCAATTAGGATCGCATGTTTGTTGTTTTATTTTAAATCACTTTATTTAAAGTTTGTAAAATAAAAAAAAAATTGAAGTTACGAATAAATACCTTGGTTTTCTCATTTCTCACATATGACATATCAATACCTTTAGTTTTTAAAATAATTTTTATAAATTAATTTTTAATTCTGAAAATTTCATGAAATTTACATATGATAGAATATATTATTTTGTACACGCTGTAAAAATTTTAGATCGATCCGCATAACAGTTTAGGAATTACATCGTATTTATTCACTGATCGTAAAACAGAAAACTGCAGTTATCGGTCAACTTCTAGGACATATAACTTGGTATACCGGTATCCAAATTGAGCAAACTCAGGTGTTTTTGGTATCTACATCGTATGATCTAGATTTTCTTAGTTTTATAGTTTTACTGAAAACCCATCTAAGATAAAGAAAACTGCGTTACAATATTAAGTGACGGATCTGGACAGAATCTGTTCCGATTCGCACACTGTTTTTAAATTGGACATAACTCGAACACCCGATGTCCGTTTGTGACAAAATTTAGATGTGTAGATGCACCATTGATAGAACTATAATTTTCTGTATATTATATTACTTAGGAATGCATGAAACAACCTGATATAGGCTTTGCAATAGAATATATAGTTGCTGTCCAGAAATCTGAATTTCTGTTTTAAACGCTGATATTAAAATGATCATAACTAGAGCTTCAGAAATCCAAATTATGTGAAACTTGGTGTTTTCGATAAGTTCATCGAAATACCTACAATTTTATAATACTTTTCATAACCTGAAAACCGATAGAAATTAACTCAAACTGCGTTTTAAAAATATATGACGGTGCCGAATAGATTCTGATCTGTTTTGCGCGACGATACGAAAACATATATATCTCTCAAACCGGTAGTCGTATTTAGGTGAAACTGGAACCCACGCATGCAAAACATTTAGAGCCATATTTCTGTTTTTATTCCGCATTCGTTCAACTTGAATAATTAGTCGCACAAAATATTTCTTTACAGCATTATTTATGGTAGTTACTCGAATAATATACTTGACTCATTTCATGCTATTTGAACATGTATACATATTTAGCTTGATCATTAAATTGTTGTATGTACATAAAGACGATAATTAAATACTTGAGTTGTATTTTGAAAACTATACAAAAGTATTTTTACATAAAACCCCCTCAAGTTTTATAAATTACAATAAGGACCCTAACAATTATAGAACTTCAAATTACCTCTCTTTTAGTCTGACTCGGGTTAGAGTCTGACTAATTCTGACTTGAATATGATTCAAGTCAATCTATATTCTTTAATATTCCAACTCAATATGAACACAGGAATCCCAGAATCCAGTTGACAATCTATATGACTTGACTGAACCGAACCATGGATATTCCTTTTACATGATTCCCAGTATTCCATTTACATGACTCTATGGTTATAACCGTTTCCTGATATCATGGTTTCGGTCAGTCAGTTAATCAATCTTACAATCAATACAATTTTACAAGATAACAATACAAACAAGACATCGCGGGGTTTAAGGGGTAGACTGGTACGGAATATGTTAAAGGTGGCACGAGGTGGTCACTTAAGACGTAATTACATCCATACCGTTGTTCCGTGGTATTATCGACGGAGCCTTGTACTACAGGTTACCAAGGTCCCCGGTGTAAGTGGGACTCCCCTCGTATACACTGGCATCTTCTGTACCAGGCTAAAAACAAAAACGTTAATACAATATTATAATATTATAATACAACAGTAAAAGCTCTCTCTCTCTCTCTCTTTCTTACTGTCTGTCTATTTCCTCCCTTATCTTTGGTACTTACCGAGCGACCTGTTCGCTGACGACATTCTATTTCTTTCTTCTTTGAATGTCGTCAGGTGGTTTGGACCCAGCAGAAGTTGAGCCAACCCAGGAAGACTTGGAGCAATTTGCTGAAGACCCTGCAGTATGATTTCATTGTACACTTTTCTCTTCAGTACTTTCCATTCCCTGTTATGCCACTGTTTAGGCATCTTTATTTCAGTTGTACTTTTTTTTCATGTATTGTACAAAGAATGTTAATAAATAAAAGTTGCTGTTCTTTTTATACTTTTGTCTCTTGTGATTATTTTATATTGCTTAGTTACGCTTAGCGTATGTACTTCTGAGTACATACGTAGCGGGCCTCGTCGCGCCCACTTCGCCGTACACTGGGAAGCGGGGCGTGACAAAGAGCCTCCACCTGCCATTTGGTTGGCAGGGCGTTTGACTTCTGCAGACTGAGGTCTGCCTCTTGCTTTTATCACTGCCTCATAACTGCGGGCAGCTTCCAGAGCATCCTCATGAGTCAGAAATTTTCCCGTGGCTAGAGCAGCCTGAATCTCCGTGTCCAGTCCTTGTTGAAAGCGACGGGCTCTGGTCTCGTCCGTCGGTATCAAGTGTGCCGCGAATCGGCTTAACATGGTGAATTCAGCGTCGTATTCATCTACTGATTTGACCTACATTGAACCCTGTTGTAGATGAATAAACTGCTGCTCCATTGCAAATCTGGCAGTCACAGGGAAGTATTTCGCGTTGAACTTCTCGTTAAAGGTCTTCCATTCAATCGGCTGTACCAGACGGCTTTCTTCCGCCTTCCACCAGTTGCGAGCATTATCCGTGAGCTGTAGTTTTGCTACACGGACCCAAGCGATGTCTGGCACTTGAGCTGCTGCCAGATCGTCTTCGATGATTTGTGCCCATTCTTCCGCTTCAAGAGGGCTTCCTTTACCAGAGAACTGCTTCGGATGTGAAGCCCTGAATTGCTTTACTCCCGGTGTGTCGGTTTCAGGACGGTTCAGAAGTTGTTGCTGTCCCTCGAGAAGACTGTGGATCGCCTCAAATAATATTGTTTGCTCAGTGGGTGGTGCAGGAACAGCTGGTGCGAGAGGTAGTGCAGGAGGTGTGTTGTTGACATTGGTGCTGGTGTTGTTCGGGGAATCCATAACCTTGAAGAAAGTTTTGGGTTAGGACAGATTCAAATATATGAAATGATAAGATTCAAGGAATAGAAATTTGCAAGATTCAAGGAACATGAATTGTAAAGAATGTTTTAATTGCTGGTTCTTGTGTTATATTGCTTAGGTTGTTCACGCAGACCAGAACTGCATGATAGGGATTCATACAGCTCTGACCTGCATGGGCCACCAACAAAACCTGTCATGCCCCGCTTCCCGGTGTACGGCGAAGGAGACGCGACGAGGTCCGCTACGTACGTACTCAGAAGTACATACACTAAGTGTATCTAAGCAATATAAAAGTAAATCACAGGAGACAAGAGATATAGAAATAACAGCAACTTTATTAATAACATTCTTTTGTACAATGCATGAAAAGTAAATACAACTGAATTGAAAAGCGATGCCTAAACAGTGGCATAACAGGAAATGAAAATACTGAATAGAACAAGGTACAATATCTAGAGCTCGGGGTCTTCATGAAACTACTTCAAATCTTCACCGGTGGGCTCGATCGCTGCTGGGTCCAAAGCACCTGACGACATTCAAAGAAGAAAGAAATAGAATGTCGTCAGCGAACAGGTCGCTCGGTAAGCCGCAAAGATAAAGAAGGTTTGAAAAGACAGAATAAGAGGTATCTTCTAGAGTTATATATTATTTGATGTAATGTTATATTAACGTTGTTATTTGTAGTTTGGTACAGAAGAATGCCAGTGTATACAAGAGGGGTCTCTATATGCTAGAGACCATAGCAAACGGAATATAGAGTACAAGGCTCCGTTATACAACCCGGAACAACGGCAATTGGATTCATGTTAGGTGTCTTAAGTCTGATCGTCTCGTGACACTTTTAACACCTTCCGTACAAATCTACCCCTTAAACCCCGTAGTATTTTGATAGTAATGTTGTATTGTATTGTGTAAATTGGATGACTGACCAAAACCATGATATCAGTAAACATGTTGTAACTGCATAATCAGGTAAATGGAATAACGGAATAATGGATGTATATCCATGGTTTGATTCAGTCAAGTTGTATAGATTGTTAACTGGATTCTGGGATTCATGTGTTCATATTGAGTTGGAATATTAAAGAATATAGATTGACTTGAATCATATTCAAGTCAGAAATAATCAGACTCAAACCCGAGTCAGACTAAAAGAAATGTAAGTCGAAATTCTATATTTGTTAGGGTCATTATTGTAATTTATAAAACTTGAGGGGGTTTTATGTAAAAGTACTTTTGTATAGTTTTCAGGATACACCCCAAGTATTTATTATTCGTCTTTATAGTTATAATAAGTGTAGATTTTGTTTGTGTTATTCTAGTGAATATATCCTAATAAAAGTATTAATTTATAATATTGATTTATTTGAAATTCATGGTATTTTAATGTAACTTTTAATCTTGTAATTTTTTTAGGAAATGGTGGAAAATTTATCTTATAACAAAATAGGTGTTTAAATGTTAAATATACATATGTTTATACGAGAATAATTTTTAATAAATATTTTATTTTCCAAAAATCTCATTTTTCTTAAATGTCGTATTTTAAACCTTTCGAGACCGAATGCTCCTTGCGGAGGTCTGAATCTCGCACTATTAAGCCCGAGGGTGCACGATAATTCATACAATCCCTAACGGGTTCCCCAAATGTGGGTTGTAGTGGCGCTTTGCAAAGATTTTATAAATACTAATCATTTAGAAAACGGTTTTATAAAGATAAGGTATTTATTTGTAAAAGGGTGTAAATTTCCGTATTTTAGATTCTAGGGTTTCCTAAGCCAACTAGCCTATTTCTAAATGGTCTAAACGACACGTCATTAGAAGCCTCAAATCACCTCTTCACCGCCAATTGCGGCCAGGTAAGTGCCAGGTGAGTGGGAGGCTCTCCACTACAAGTAGTGGCCCTAATTAAGTAATCACTCGCCTTAGACACACTTGCCTAGACACCACAAAGTCAGATTTAGATAAACGATTGATGTCCATGACATATCGTATTTTGCTATTAAAAGATTTTGTTTTAAAATTGTATACAACTTAGAACTTTCAGAAAAGGGTTTATAAAGAAAATGGTGTTTTAATGAAAAGTCTTGTATTATCGTATTGTAAGTTTTGATAATATCAATTAGGGTTGTATTTGTGTGTGTGTGGAGGTAGGTCATTACCTCGTGATCTATTTTAAGGTATAGCATTTGTTAAGGGTTAAATGTGATAACTAAACATTATGGTATTTAAGTGCGAAAATATGGTATTTTGCAAAAGTTATCATTTCATGTGAGAAATTTTATCCAAATTGATTTTTAAGCGATTAGTAGTCAACATGAATATGTTTAAACATTATGGAATTAGTGACAAGTGAGTTTTGATAGAAAACCGAATCGGAAATCGGTTTGTTCCGATTTCCGTCGGGTTTTAAAAAGTCGTATTTTTCTTTAGAGAAAAGAAAGATAGAAAGAGGGGGACTTACGGGTTTGGACAAGCTAGAGAGTGCTAGGAAGGTAGTGGGTTGTCGATGCGTCGAAACGTCATGAAGGGTCCTAGTACGATTGCCGGAATTCGTCGTCGATTTCGGCAGCGCTTCGCCTTTCGCTCGTTTTCTAATGTACCGAGTTCTTTTGAAACTTTTAGAGAGTGGACTTAGGAATGTAGGGTGAGAGGGTAGAGGGTAGGGGTGTTTATATAGGGTTAGGGTTTTAATTAAAAAATATATAAAAACATTAAAAAATCATTAAATTTTGAAATAAAAGTTATTTATTGAGAATCTGGTAACCAATCAAAAATTTTAAAGTATGCAGGGGGAATGACCAGGTCAACACGGAGAAATTCCGTGTTGACGACTCGGCCGTCCGGCCGGTCCGCCGGCCGACTCGGCCGAGTCGGGGTACCGTCGGGTGGGTCATCACCTGGGGGAATTTTGGTATATTTAGTTTTTTATGTTCAGTATAAATTTTGTGAGTTATGACGGTTTGACTGTTGACTTTCAAAAAAATTAAAACAAAATAATATAAAAAATAATGTGGGGCATGGGATTCGAACTCTGGTGGCTTAGTTCAGCAGTGCAAGATATTACCAATGACCTACAAGCTCCTTCTTGTAATTATGGAGTGAAAATAACTACTTAAAGTGGTAACAGCAACATTAAATACCCCAAGTACACTTTAATTTTAAAACAATTTTTATGTACACTAAAAATGAAATTATTTAAAAACAAAATAATTAATTATATATATCTTGTGCTCAGATTAAAATACTCCTTTATGGACTTTAAAAAAAAATTGTACAGAAAAGTGTATATGAAAATTAGGGTTGTTACACACATCCTACTGAGGACTGCAGCTCCTTTAAGTGTTGGTGGAAAGGGTATGTCGTTCACGGGCAACACTTCAACAGGACAAAGCGTGAAGCTCGTAGACAGCAGAAAAATGCGACAGATGAGCGTAAAAGAATTGCCGGCAATTGTCATAGGGTTGATCCCGAGGGACCGCGAGTTCTCACATTCGGGAGCGACTCCAACGAAAAAGTAGCCCTCGGCCCTCTCTTCAAGAAATCCATCTCTAAAATGAAAAAATTGAGGAGTTGCGAGAATATTCAGCCGTGCAATCGCACGCTACCCGGAAAGAATCTCGGACCCGCAAACAAGGGATCGAACAAAAAAGTTAAACGGAAGGAAAAAACAGCCTTCGTCGCCAACGCTCAACAACAATCGAGTGGCCCTAGACCGGTTGTTCGCCAAAGCAACAAGCGGCAACCCCTCTATGAAAAGTTGAAACGACCTTACTCATTTCCCCGGGATGAAACAAGGAGGCTATTCGAACTAGCAGTGCGCAACAGGTTTATCACTCTACCGGAGCCGAAACACCAGATACAACTGAATGATGTCAACAATTCTAATTATTGCCCTTACCACCAAGTATTGGGCCATCCGATCGAAAACTGCTACGTCTTCAAAAACTGGGTTGAAGACCAACACCAACAGGGCAAGTTCGCGCTGTCCGAAAACTGGAAGGTGAGCCCGCCACAACCACACGCTCCGAGAAAGATGGATATGCCGGGGGCATCATGCTCATTCATAGGGAAAGCCCAATGGACCGAAAAGTCCGTAAACTAGAAATTCGCCTCAAATACGGCAACGGTGGACCACTATGTCCTAAAACTGGTTGTTGACCGAAACGTCGTTAAACTAATACAAACCCGCGGCATCCCTAGGCTAACGTGCTAAAAAAACGGTATGCCCATAAGCAAAATGAGCACGGATGAAAACCCAAAAGGGCTCCGTGAGTAAAAAACATCAGGGCTACCGGCGAGTTCTGTGAAAACCCGAAAGGGCGCAGACTCGTTTAAAAAAAACAAAACAAAAAAAACGGTACGTCCACAAGCGAGATGGGCACGGATGAAAACCCAAAAGAGCTCCGTGAGTAAAAACAGCAGGACTACCGGCGAGTTTTGTGAAAACCCGAAAGGGCGCAAACTCGTTAAAAGACACTTGCAAGGTCCTCTCGACCCTGTAAGGAGAAACCACCTGCGTGAGATCCTTACGACTCACGAGGGAGAAATACACTTAGGAATCCTCACGATTCCTAAGGAGAAATTACACTTACGAGATCCTCACAACTCGTAGGAAGAATTCCCCCTTTGAGACCCTCACGGCTTATAGGATTCAAAAGTCATAAGCTACAGGGATCTGAACCTCTTCTTAAGCGGCCACCACAACCTCCAATGCTGCCCTACAAGCGGCTCAATGCTGACCCTTGTATACAATCCACGGGCACGAATAAACATTTCCTTAACAAAGTCCCACCAGCGACTAGGGATATGCTCACATGGTGAACGACCCTTATAAGTCCTCTCGACTTATAAGGAGAAAACACTCTCGTAAGATCCTTACGACTTATAAGAAAACACACACTTAGGAATCCTCACGATTCCTAAGGAGAAAACGCACCATCCTCACGACTCGTAGGGAGAAACACCTTTATAAGACCCTTACGGCTCATGAAGTCAAAAGCCTTAGTCGACGGGATCCTAACCCTGTTTGCTAAGCCACCTTTGTTCGATATCGACATAGGCAAATGATGATTCGCTCTTGGCAATATCCCAGTTGTAGCGATGCTGATGCCTAAATCGGTATCAAATTCCAAGTCCTTTCATGGCAAATGATGATTCGCTCCTGGCTATATTCCAGTCGCAGCGATGCTGATGCTAAGATTGGCACCAGATTCCAAGTTCCACACTCGCGATAAAAAATCAACGAGCCAAAAACGCATATGAAATAGCCGAAATGATGGGGCAACTTGCAACGAAATCAGCAAGTAAAAATGTATGCATACAAAAACAGCCAAAATGATTGGGCAACTCGCAATAAAAAGCAGCAAGTAAATAAAACAAATAGCCAAAATGATTGGGCACCGCGAAAAATAGCCGAAATGATTGAGCAATCGCGATTTTCGCGATGTAAAAAGCTGAAATGATAGAGCATCGCGGAAAGAATTTAAAAAATGAAAGAATGAAACTTTTTGCCCTACAGGTGAGATCACATCGATCCCTGTATACAATCTAGGGACGCAAACAAAGAGGAAACCATATCATCCCACCATGGTCCATTGAAAATAGAGCCAAGTCTTGATGGCTACATCTACAGCCTGGAGACCCACAAAAGTGTTCTTCCTCCAACAAGATGCGGATGCGACAATCAAGCGGAGCCATGGCAAAGTCCCTGGTTCCAAATCTCGACGGTTCACAGACAACCTAGAGACCACCTCGACATTCATCTCGGTACAACAGATGCAATGTCAATAACGGCGTTCTTTCGGAGTCCAGCGGGATGCAGATGCAAGGTTAATGAAAGACCCCACGGTCGAAACAAATTGGAGTGACGGCAAAATCCCAGCTCCACCTCGGCATTCGTCTCGTTACAGCAGACGCAATACCAACAATGGCGTTCCTTCGCAGTCCAGTAGGATGCATATGCAGCGTCAACAAAAGACCTCATGGTCGAAACAAAGCGGAGTGACGGCGAAATCCCAGTTCCACCTCAGCATTCGTCTCGATACAGCAAACGAGATGTCAACAATGGCGTTCCTTCGCAGTCCAGCAGGATGCAGATGCAACGTTAATAAAAGACCTCACGGTTGAAACAAAGCGGAGCGACGGCAAAATCCCAGCTCCACCTCAGCATTCGTCTCGATACAGCAGACGAGATGTCAACGACGGCGTTCCTCCGCAGTCCAGCAGGATGCAGATGCAACGTCAACAAAAGACCTCATGGTCGAAACAAAGCTGAGCGACGGCAAAATCCTAGCTCCACCTCCGTATTCGTCTCGATACAGCAGACGAAATGTCAACGGCGTTCTTTCGCAGTCCAGCGGGATGCAGATGCAACGTCAACAAAAGACCTCATGATTGAAACAAAGCGGAGTGACGGCAAAACCCCAGCTCCACTTCAGCATTCGTCTCGTTACAGCAGACGCAATGTCAACAACGGCGTTCTCTCACAATCCAGCACGATGCAGATGCAACGTCGGCGAAAAACCCCATGGTCGAAACAAAGCGGAGCGATGACAAAATCCCACTCCAGCTCAGCATTCGTCTCGATACAGCAGACGCTATGCCAACAAGCGAAGCGAAGGCCAAATTCCTAGCTTCAAGGTCTTGACGGCAACTCATATAAAACCTGAAAGACTACCGGAGATCATCCCACATGGAGTGGTCACCACCACGGTGTTCGTCTCGATACAGCAGACGAGATGTCACTACAGCGTCCTTCCTCCAACAGGATTCAGACACGCCAAAGCAAACGAAGCGAAGGCCAAATTCCTAGCTTCAGGATCTTGACGGTAACTCATATAAAACCTGAAAGATGGTCAGAGATCATCCCACATGGAGTGATCGCCACCTCGACGTTCGTCTCGATACAGCTGACGAGATGTCACCACAGCGTCCCTCCTCCAGCAGGATTCAGATGCGACAATCAAACAACGGAGCCATGGAAAAATCCCTAGTTCCAAACCTCGACGGTTCACCTGCAACCTAGAGACAACCGCGACATTCGTCTCAATACAGCAGACGCAATGCCAGCAAACGAAGTAAAGGCCAAATTCCTAGTTTCGGGGTCTTGACGGCAACTCATATAAAACCTGAAAGACTATCGGAGATCATCCCACACCAGCGCAGAGTGGTTATGACTCATCGGGGCTCTCCAAAATGAACCTAACCTCAAGTAAAAAGCGGCACGGCAAAATTCCTAACGCTTTCTCTTCTGACGGTCAAACTGCCTAAGAAGATTGCTTGAAGACGTCTTGTCCAGCCCCTGAAGGGATCAGAGACACGACAGTCGCAAGGCTACTCGAACAGCAAAATTGCCTATCGAGAAATACATCAGCCAGCGCGACGGTACGACGGGCAAAACCCTAGTACCACAGACCCTAACGGACCTTTGTCGTAAAGAGCAGAGGTTAACTGTGACGTTAGGACATTCTTGCGAGAACTTCTCGATTTATTTCGACTCGTAGGAAAAAGCCTTAGGCAGTGGGGATTAAAAAAAAACTGTTTTCTAAGCACTGGGGTCCTGCAAGTCGGTCCAAAATGGACTCTTGCATACTATTCACGGACCATACTCTCCAAAGTCGAATCTCGACAAGGAGGGAAACAACCACTTACGAGTCCTCTCGACTTGTAAGGGGGAAAATTCTCTTGTGAGATCTTTACGACTCTCAAGAGAAAACACACTTAGGAGTCCTCACGACTCCTAAGGAAAAAATACACCTATGGGATCCTCTCAACCTGTAGGGAGAAAATTCTTTATGAGACCCTCACGGCTCATAAAGTTGAAAAGTCTTAGGTGGCAGATCCTAACACTGTCTCCTAAGCCATCACTACCTTATAAAGAGTTCAAGATGAACGTTTATCTACCATCTATGGGACACACTTGCCAAAGCTACATGCCACTGAAATGGAGTAGTTACTCATGAGCATATAAACTACTTCACGCCAGAGTAAGACAAAAAGAAATAGAAGGGTGCGGCTCATGGGGCTGAGGGTTTGGAACTATATCCCTTAAGAGTTGAGATTTGAGTCAATGATAAATGACGACACTTGTGTCCACTCGTTATCTTCTCAGATCAAGATTCTGAAAGTTATATACCAACCCGAAACTAGTCATACGCCATGCATAACTCTGCACTACTTCACCCACGTACATACTTACGTGGGCAAAGTAGTGGGGGCATTTGTTCCCGTCAAAAATTTCTGCGCAAAAAAGCCCAAGGTATCAAATGGCAGCGATACACTCAAGAAAATGCGAACCAGTATCTTCCGGCCTGTATTTTGGATAAACTCCCGAAGGAGAAATAGCTAAATTCTGATGATATTGGAAGCATCTCGAAAAACCCTTCGATTTGATATATTATGAGTTTCATAATTCATCCGGGATCAAAAGTTATGAGCAAATATGCTATGCACTGTTCCCTGATTAAAAGTCAGGAATTACCTCAATGAGGTATCACGTGCTCGCACGTGATCAATGGTCACGTGTTGACATGTGATAATTAAAACAGAAATAAAAACAAACGGCTGAAGAAGGACCCAATTGGGGATCACGTGCTCACACGTGACCAATGGTCACGTGTTGACACGTGATAGTTAAAACAGAAATAAAAACAAATGGCTGAAGGAAATACCTCAATAAGGTATCACGTGCTCACACGTGACCAAGGGTCACGTGTCAGCACGTGACTGGCTTCGAAAGCCTTACAGTTTAATAGAATTAAATTCTAAAATCTTCTAAATCTTTCCAAATGGAAAAGGATTATGGGGACCGTTGGATTAAAAATCCAAGGGTGATTAAAAATCACCAATTTATGGAAAAATCTTAGACAAGGAAAGATTTCCCCTCAATCTCACCGAAAATAACAAACAGAATATATTTGGATTTAAAATCCAACAGTGAATAAAATTCACTGAATGATCTAAAGGATCATATTAATTATGAAAACAAACAAAATCTTTCAATGAAAGATTTACTAAACAAAATGATTCTTTTCTTTCTCCTATAAATAGGAACCAAGAAGAAAAGAGAAGGGGGCTACCTTTTTTAGAGAAGAACGGAGAGAGGAGAATTTAATTCTTAAGAGAGAAGAAAAGAAAGGAGAATTTAATTCTCAACAAAGAAAACCCTAGGTGAGAAAGGAAAGGAAATCAAAACTTCAAACAGAGAATTTAATTCTCAAATCTAAGAGTTTAACTCTTCTGCACAAAGAACATAGTTCTTCCTTTGCTTGAAGATCTGCAAAAGGCACATCTCCCCATAAGTTGAGAATTTAATTCTCATCGGGTTGAGATCCTGCCATGCAGATCCAAAACTTAGAGGGGGAATTGAGTTTAGAGAATTTAATTCTCCCGAAAACAAAACTAGGGTTTAACCCTATATGAGAATTTAATTCTCCCAAACTCATAGGAATTTAATTTCTTCAAGATGGACAGAACTGGGGTTTAACCCTAATTAAGAATTTAATTCTTTCAAGATCACAGGAATTTAATTCCTCTAAAAAGAAATTGGGGTTTAACCCTACTTAAGAATTTAATTCTTGCACAATGGGAATTTAATTCCTCCAAAATCATAATTAGGGTTTAACCCTACAGAGAATTTAATTCTCAAAATAAAATAAAGAGACTTGAAAGATCTCCATGCATGCAAAGAACTAAGGTCACGTGTCCCCACGTGACCCCTGAAAAGATCCTCAAAAATGAGAAGGAATTAGTTTGGAGACAATGCCTCACGTGCTCCCACGTGACTTTTAAAATAAAGAAAACAAAAGCAAAGGCAGAACCATTTCTGGGCGCCCTTATGTGTCCCCACGTGACCCCTGAACAAATCCTCCAAAATAAAAAGAAAAAAGCTCTGAGGCAATGCCTCACGTGCTCCCACGTGACCTCCAAAGCACAGAAAGAAAAGCAAAGGAAATCTAAGCTCTTGGCGCTCTCACGTGTTACCACGTGACCCCTTAGCAGATGCTTTAACAATCAGCGCACAGATCTCCATCACGTGCCAACACGTGATACCCAAAAATAAAAATAAAAAGTGTTTAACACTTATCTGCGGAACAAAGCGAGGAGATCTGGCCCCACCTTTGGGCGCCCTCACGTGTCCCCACGTGACCCTTTCCTTTCTAGTGTTTAACACTAATTTGAGAATCTTATTTCTAGTGTTTAACACTACTTTTAGCCAAATTGGCTAATTCTCCAGAGGCAAATCTCCCCTTCAAATAAACTTTAAAATCCAGAGCTACAATGTTTAATGCTCAGCCAAAGATAAAAATGTTATCAAAGCTCTCAAACTCTTGTTTAGCATTGCTAAATAATGTGGGCTTGAACCCAGACAAATGTTTAATGGGCCAATAAAGGGCCAACATTTTGAATCTAATTGGACTTAGCCCAAATTGGCCATAAGTCCTCAATTCAGACTTAACTGAGCCAATGTGCTCACAACATAATTAATTGATCTTAGTTCCAAATTGAACTACAGATCACTTAATCCATATTGGTTCAAGGGTACATCTCTTCACTCCTCTGATATATGTCGTTGTAATCCTTCAACGTCTTCAGAGAGGTGACGGGTCCCGACAACCAGCAAATCTTACAGACTATGATGTATCTAAACTTGGACTGTGGGGTCCTTAAACTCACGGACTATGATGTCCTTAACCTTGACTGTGAGGTCTTTAAACTCACGGACTATGATGTCCTTAACCTCGACCGCGATATCTTTAAACTAACATTGGACCACTATGTCCTTAAACTGGTATTGGACCACTATGTCCTTAAACTGGTAATGGACCACCATGTCCTTAAACTGGTCATCGACCGCAATGTCTCTAAACTAAACAATCGAGTCCAAATGCTCTCTTGTTGGATCTAAACGATCCTGTTAAAGTGATCTTAGTTTGAAATGAGACTAATGTATCCTTAACAAACGTTTAAGTTGATCTTAGTCTCAAATGAGACTAACGTATCCTTAAACCCAAACCCCCAAACCCAAATCTAAGAAAATACGGATTTGGACTAATCCACGTCCTACGGGCGACAACATAAATTAGTCTCCGTATACAATCCACGGGAAACCAAAAACAAAACAAACACACATGACACGAAGTGACCATCTGAAGAAGGAGAAAGTTGTTACCGCGATGCGGTAGCGTAATTAACTGCAGGGGCTTGCGCCTGCAGGGAAAAGCGTCCCCACAATCAAAAACCCCTCAAATGAGAGGGAATCTGACGAAGTCTGCTACATCGGCCGTATCCGTTTAAACCTTCGATACATGGTGCCATAAATCAACTTGGCATCTTCGGAGAGGTGGACGGATAGCACCAATTAGCATCTGCCCCGAATTTCAGGCAAGATGTCCGTCTTGCGCGTCTTTCGGAGGGGAACAAGGAGCAACTTCCAAAGTCCATACTTTGTTGGTGTACATGGATTCCATTTCGGATCTCATAGTATCCAGCCACTTCACCGAGTCTTTACTCGTGATGGCCTGCTGAAAATTAGTAGGCTCATCATTATTGATAATGCAATCCTCTCGATCCCCGTCTACGAGAAACCCATAGTATCTCTCAGACGGATGATAATGCCTACTAGATCTGCGGAGCGGCGCCTGTTTGTCTGGCTCTATTGAAACATGAGATTCTACTAAGTACTCAGCAGTAGTTTATGGTTCTGGAATTTCTTCCAGCTCTACCGCGCTCCCGCTAATTTCTTTTGCAAGAAATTCACTCTCTAAAATGACTATGTGGTGAGAGACAAACACCTTTTGTTCTTCAGTGTGGTAGACAAGATATCCCCTTGAATTCTTGGGGTATCCCACAAACTTGCATAAAACTGATTGTGTCTCGAGCTTGTCCGGATTCTACTTTTTGACAAAAGTCGGACACCCCATATCTTAAGATACTTCAGACATGGTCTCTTCCCACTCCACATTTTATATGGAGTGGTAGGCATAGACTTAGTTGGAACCCTATTCAATAGGTATACTGCTGATTCCAGCGCAAAACCCTAGAAGAAAAGTGGCAACTCAGCACTACTCATCATGGAACGCACCATATCAAGTAGCGTGCGATTCCTTCTCTCTGATACACCGTTATGTTGAAGTGTATATGGAGGAGTAAGCTAAAAGAGAATTACATTCTCTTTTAAGCATTTAAGAAAACCGATACTTAAGTATTCTCCACCCAGATCAGATCAAAGTATCTTGATATTTTTACCTGTTTGTTTCTCCACTTCATTTTTATACTCCTTGAATTTCTTAAAGGTCTCGGATTTATGTTTCATTAAGAATACATGTCCATACCTTGAGAAATCATCAGTTAAAGTGATGAAGTAGGAGTAACTGCTTCGTGCATATGCAGACATCGGACCACATATATCGTTGTGTATGAGTTCGAAGAGCTCAATGGCTCTTTCTCCGTGTTCTGTGAATGGAGATTTGGTCATCTTTCCTTTGATACATGATTGACAAGTTGCATATGATACATGTTCAAATGGATCTAAATATCCATCTTTATACAACTTAGTCAACATTGTTTCATCAATATGACCTGTTCACCGCCGAAAACAGAGACGAACTGAGATAGATCGTCTTGCCTGAGTTTGGGGGTAGACGCTATTTGGATTTATCCATCCACCTCTCCGAAAATACCAAGTTGATTTATGACACTATATATCGGAGGTTTGGATAGATACGGCCGTTATAGCAGACTTCATCAGATTCCCCCTCATTTTATGAGGGGTTTTTTATTGTGGGGACGCTCTTCCCTGCAGGCGCAAGCCCCTGCAGTTAATTACGTTACCGCATTGCGATAACCACTTTTCCTTCTCCAACAGTTCACTTCATGCCGTGTGTGTTTTTTTGTTTATTTTGGTTGCCCGTGGATTGTATACGGAGACTAGTTTATGTCATCGCCCGTAGGGTGCGGATTAGTCCAAATCTGTATATTTTAGAATTGGGTTTGCTTTATTTAAGGACCATTAATCTGGTTTGAGATTAAGATCAACTTAAATGTGTGGGCATTTGGGCTCAATTTATTTTTAACTAAGAATACGTTAGTCTAATTTAAGATTAAGATCAACTTAGCAATATTTCAAGGATCATTTTTATTTAAGATCCAAACAACAGAGCATTTTGGGCTCATCTATAAGAAATTTTTATAGACTTAGCCAATTTGGGCTCAGTATGCTCAGTTTTTTTTTGTTCAGAAGTGCTAAGGACTTATTTGGACTCTGTTGGTTCAGTCCCCTTTTTTATGCAAAAGTACTAAGCACTTGATTGACGCTCTGACACTCACATGGATGTCATGTGAAGCATTTAATTATGAATGTCGCCCAATGAACGCTAAGCACTCAGCCATTTTGGCTGTTTATGGAGTGTTAAGAACTTTTCTCTCTCTTTTTTTTAGTGGCGCACACGTGAGGCGTTAAGCGCTGCCCAATCAGTGCTAAACACTCAGCCGTTTTGGCTATTTATGGTGTGCTAAGCACTCTTATTATTTTTATAGCGCCCACGTGAGGAGCACGTGAGGTGCTGGGCACTACCCAATTAGTGCTGAGCACTCAGCCGTTTTGGCTGTATGTGAAGTGCTGAGCACTTTTTATATAGCGTCCACGTGTGTTTCACATGAGGCGCTAGGCGCTGTTAAAGAGGGGCCCCACGTAGGAAAAACGTGAGGCGCTATTTTCTTTTATATGGAGATTTAATCTCTGTTGATGTTTTCAGAGAGGTTAAACCTCTATCAATGGTGTTTTGACCATTAATGCTCGCTAAAATCACTATATTTGAGGATTTTAGGTTGACTTTTTAAATAACTAAGTTCTCGATTTGAAGGAACTGAGTTCCTGGAGTATTCTGAACTCCCTCTTCTTTCTCTTTAAATTTGTTATTTCCTGAATCTTTGATTCTCAAGAACAAGATTTTCCCGATGAGAATTAAATTCTCAACTTGTGGGAGACTTGTCTTGTGGATCTCGGATCCAGAGAAAGAACTAAGTTCTTTTTACAAGGGTTAAACCCTTATATGTGATATTATAGGTAATAGAGATATTTTGATCTCTTTTCTTTATCTAGGGTTTTGAGAAGGAAGCACTTCTTCTTTGAGAATTGAATTCTCTGTTCTTTCTATCTGTGGTCTCTCTCTGGTAGTCTTTTTTATTTTAGACTTGAAGTTTAGGGTCCTTTATATAGTGGAGGCAAATTATTAATTGGTTTTGAAAAAAATCTCTCATTGAGAGATTCCAATTAATTTAATTGGACTCAAAATTGATTTGGGGAATTTTACCCACCGTTGGATCTTTGATCCAATGACTTCTGTTTTATAGAATATACTGTTCGTGTTTTTAAAAAGATCGGGAAAATATTCTCCCATATACAGAATTTATTCTGTAAAATGGTGATTTTTAATCACCAAGAGTTCTCTGTTTTACAGAAAGAAATCTTTATTGTTTAGAAAGATTGAGAGAATATATTCCAAAAATTGGATCATTGATCCAACCGAGAGTATTTTTCTTATTTAGAAAGATATGGGAGATATTTTCTCCTAATATAATTTGATTCTATATTTTGATATTTATCTTCTCCATTGGATTTTTTATCCAATGGCTCTGTTTAATAGAGATTATCATAGAATTTAATTCTACTTGGACGCCGGCGCTCACGTGTTTTGCACGTGGGCGCCACTTAAGAATTTAATTCTTAAGATGGGTATTCCCGTGCTTTGCACATTGGCATCCGCGTGATGAGCACGTGCGGCGCCATATAAGAGTCTTACTCTTATGTAATAAATTCCCTTGTGTTTTGCACACTGGCGCCCGCGTGAGGAGCGCGTGAGGTGCCACCATAGGATTTAATCCTATAAAATTGGCTATGGCGCTGGTGCCTTCGTGGAGAGCACGTGAGACGCCGCCTCATTAAATTCCAACAGAGCTTTGCTCTTTTACTATGTTTAAATATTGGGGAAACATGATCAAGTTTACAATGCCATAAGAAGGTTTGGTTTGAATCTGGAGCCTTTCTTTTGAGCATGTTTTGGATGTTGAAAACCTGATATTGATTGAGTACGTATATGCCGTTTTCCAGTGTGCCAGACCCAATCAGTTCTTTATTTAGGTGAATGTTCATGACATTTCTTTCAAGTGCAAAATTATATCCTTCATTAGATAATAAAGATACTGATATAATATTACATAGCATACTGGGTACACAAAAACAACTATACAACACCAAAATGTGTCCACTTATCAACCCTAGGTGATAATCCCCTATCGCAACAGCATCCACGTTTGCTCCGTTACCAACCCTGAGGGTCATATCACCTGCCTTCAGTACTCTACGGTTTCTCAGAGCTTGCAAAGAATTACAGATGTGAGAACCAGAACCGGCGTCTAGTACCCATGATGTAAAGTTTACTGAAAAACAGTTTTCGATTACGAACACACCTGAAGCGGAAGTATCAGCTTGGTTCGTATCTTTGCCTTTGGCTTTGAAAGCCTTGCAATCCTTCTTCCAGTTCCCCTTCTTGTAACAGTAGTAGCACTCATCCTTTTCTGCTTTTACTCTCCCCGATTTGTTCGTTCCTTACACCTTTTTGACACCACCTTTTCGGCTTGGTGATGGTCTTCTTCTTCTTCCCTTTAACTTACTCTTTGGATTTAGAAGAGGAAGATTCCCCAACAATAAGACCAGGTGTCTTCTCCTTTTTCAAGGAGCTCTCCACTTTCCTCAACATAGTTTTGGAAGATCAGTTTCCATTCCGTGCATGTTAAAGCTCAGCACGAATTGAGAGAAGGTGTGAGGAAGGGACTGTAGAATCGGGTCAATGTATAACTCGTTCTCTAACATGCATCCCAGGTTTGCGAGATGCTCAATGAGACTGATTATCTTTAGGACGTGCTCTCCTACAGGTGATCCGGGAGATAACGTCATCTGGAATAATTTCCTTGAGGTCTCGTACCTTGTGATACTAGAGTGCTCTCTATACAAATCTGTCACGACCCACCCCTAATACACACGGTATTGTCCGCTCTGGCCGAAGCCGTACGGTTTTGTCTTTCGGAGCGAACCGGACCAGACCAGGGGCCACTTCCCAGGAAGTCACCTATCCCAGGACTTCCCTGGCCCGAGCACACTTAACTACGGAGTTCTCAAGCTCCTATAGTGCCGGTTCACTTAAAAGATGCCTATGTAATTGAGCGTGGTATCATTACATTTATAATTCCGGATCTGCCATCTTTCAGAATGTATTATTCCCCATTGTTCTACAGTGGGTCCCACGGATTCAATAGGTGGCCCCCTCCCCCTTGGCATGACACTTGGCATGGCACTTTGTTCAATCCTTACAATGGAGAAAAATATATTTGATGTCCATATTCTCGTGCTGCTTCTGGAATTCATTATTCATGTACGCCAGCACGATGCACTTAGCTTTCTCGCAGTTCAGGCCGCACGGGACCTCGATGTCCGCAACTGAGGAGTCTGGTCCTGGGACAGGGGGAGCAGTGCTGGTGAGGACGTATGCTACTTTGTCATAAGCAGGTGCAATGTTGACGTTCCTCAACCAATCTTTATAGTTTGGCTCGGTCGGCGTATTTTTTTCAAGTAGTAGTTAAAATCCCGTCATGGTTGCTGCCAGAGAGAGAAAAAAGAAACACTCAGTATATGCTCTTACAAGATTATATTGGCTTATTATCTTATCTAATCAGAATGGCTCCCACTGTTTTCTCGAATTCTTCATCAAACCTTAAAAGGAGAACTAGTCGGGATCATTTACACTTTACAAGTTCGTTAACCGTTCAGCTAGGTGGTTGTTGGTACTCCGAGGGAGGTTCCCCGTGCTCTCGCACGGACCTAATTAAAATAAACTTCGTTTCCACAGAGGCGTAGCCCCGTTAACACTTTCTAAACACCTAATAGGTTAGCTAATTGTGAAGTGAAAAGTATCTCCCAAGAGTAATCATATTCATCAGTGGGATTGGGATTCAACTATCATTGTGTGATAACCTAGATGGAAGCCACTCTAGTCACCATACTCCAGAAGGTATGCTAAATCTGTAAGTTTCCTTTGTGTTTGAAACTCCCGATATGATTTTTGCCCCAAGCTCTTATGACCTTGACGAAGGCCAACAAATCATAAGGTGCAAGTCAAGTTCTTCCCGTCGTTGTCCTGATTAATTTAGACCCACCCGTACTCGCCCTTGATGAATGCCAATAAGGCTGTATGACTGTCCAAAACCAATGCATCTATCTATACTACAAGCAAGCAACGCACCGCTACCATTCACTATGCCTCGACGAAGGCCAACAAACATAGCATGAATACGATGTGCTACTCATTTGAAACGACGGAGGGATATAGCTGGTTTTTCGTGAAAACCTTGAATGTAATGAACTTGATATCGTTAAAGGAACGATGGCTTGAAAAGGAGTAGTTCAAACTCCGCCTTTTAAACGAGTGTTTTGAAAAGAACCGAGTGGGTTTTCAAAATGTTCCAACAACATCTTTTTATGTTTCTTATCTTGCATTAATGAGGATTAATGCGGTCCCATCATTTAATTCCTATCACACCAGAAAAGAACGAAAATAAAATGTACGTATATGCCATCCGCATTCGCCACGAGACCCCGTCATGCATCGTTAGGTTACTTAACTAACGGCAGAGCGGGGGCAGGACTAGCGCGGATGCAAAACATATACAGTATCTACTAGTATATATATATAACCATTCGTCCATATAAGCACAGAAAACTAATAAGCAACAAGAATAGCGGATAATTTTGGAGCCCTGAGTTTCATTTAAGCCATAAATGAAACTCGACGTTCCCTGTCGTGTGGATAGCCTGTGCAATGAAGAATTTAGACCCCTACAAGCGCGGCAAGCTACCCGCCAATCCCAGAAGCGGGGTAACCCTAATCAACAAAGTGAGTGGGCAACCCAGCGCTTCATGGAATCCGGTAACTTGTGCACCCCACCGTGGGTCATCCTATACCCCCTACGAGTGCGGCGAGTAGCCCGCCAATTCGAGAGTAAGGCACCCTGGTCTCAACGCCATGAGATGGGGCCCCGTTGCTCTCTATAATCTGGCTACTCAAGCACTCGTCCGCGGCGAAATCCTAGTACAAAAAAAGAAAAATATATACAGTGGTGACATCGAGCTCAAATCGGTCGTGCCCCGATAAAAGAATATACAAACGGGCGGAAACGACAGTCCACATGTCTGACGCTCGCCCCGCAATAATGAATATACAAATTAATCAAAACACTGTACTACAACCATTGCACAATACGCCATCCACCACGATAAATTATCCATAACAACAGTGCAACACAGAACATCAACGCGAATATCATGTTCGTAAACCCGTCTGATTGTAGATATAGCAATCAGTCGGGTTATACTGCTCAATGATATTCACGGTCGCAGAAAAAAATACACAGATAAGTAAGAATTTAGAATTTCGACCGATTAAAACTTTCCGCATTTACCCCATGTACAAACCAGTACACAAACAAATCTGGGCAAAAACCAAATGTACCAAAAATCACATTTCCATGAACCTGAACCCCTGAAAAACTTTGGACCACATTAGCCACAATTAGGCCACGGATCTGCGGCCAAATGACCTATTTGGCCGTGGATTAGCGGTCTAATTAGGAGCTCATGTGCTCAAATTTTTTTCTTGGTTCTAGAAAAGCTTGCACATAATTGTAAGGTCTCTGAAAATATTTTTTGAACAGCTTTAAAAATCGAACAGCAAGCCAGTAATGGAGATGCAATTCGGATAATTTCTGTCGATCGAATTTCTAAGTACGTGCTAACTAGCTAGTTAAGATTTATTGACCGGCTCTGATACCATGTAAGTCGATATCACACACTCTACAAGGTTTATGGAGAGGCGGAATTTACAAAAAATGATTTTTATGCAAGTAACAACTTGAGTAGGCCACCCACAGTGAGCACCTGTATACAATTTTAGGTGAAACACACCAATGGCTGTGAGACTAACCATTGCCCATCGTCGGAGTCTAGAAATGTATACACCATTCTACTCTAGAATATCGATACCCTGTCTCGATATTCCTACGACTGGAGACACTTTTAAGGGTATGCTTATAGACTACCCAGCCCTCACAAGTATGACCGCCATCACAACGCTGGTAGTTAACCATATCCTGCGGGCTTTATCAACATGTATAAGTAGATCATACGTACATGTTAAGATAAAGTCAAACCTGATAGCATACTATCATTTCAAGCAAGATTGTCTTATATATATACATATCCATAGTATCCATTACAAACTCAAATTCTTTGTTTTGTAAATTGAAAACTGTATCTTGGTTAAGAATGTCTTACACCGTTATTCAATGCACCTTACCTTTATCCTCAACTGATAAAAGTAAATATTTACAACACAATTTTCAAAATGTATATCTCACTTTATAAAATAAAGGTACATATATTTTATTTTAAAATTTGGTGCATAACAACGGTTATTCGAAACCAAATATTTGCCGTCAGGAAAAAACCAAGTGATTTTATCCAATATCACCAATTGCAACGAATTCCGATATTGAGGATCAAATCGCCATTTCCCAATATACTACTCCTACTCATCATCTGTAACACCGTATAGATGTGAGATCCAAATCTGGTAAATACATACTACGGAGTCAGAATTAATTGGGAAAACAGTTCTCTTTTACAAATACACAGAAAATCTGAAATATGAAATTGTTTCATAGGGGTGGGACAGGTATTTCTAGTAATGCCTTTTCCATTATCCAGATTCATGACAGTAGTCGCAATTTTCTTTGCTCTCACTTCAATCCCTTTATATGTCTCTACTTCTTACGTTCTGCACACCGTCCCTGCGCTAACTGGTTTTTTCCCTTCCCTACCTTTCAGCACCAGCTTGAGATTTGGAAGAAGGTTATCCAATAAGCCTAATAGGTATACTCTCCTAATATAAGGATCTCTCGCAACATGAGAGAAGGTAAAAGAAAGAGACAACCGAATAATCCTATTCAATTTCTCCAGAACCCGTGGCCATTCTCGACTGAAGTAACTTCTTCGAGTTCGTATGTAACTATACGATGGCCGTTCCAAGCAATATGGATTATCGTAGTGATATGATGTGTTCTGAAAAAATGCAAAGGGTAGAGTAGGAGTGGCAGGGATATGTGCGACTTTGTCGCGAATCAAGACAATCCGAAGCCCAAGGGTGTAAGAAGGTTCGGTTAACTTGGTTCATGAGTTTTTAAGGTAAGTCATGGGTCGTTGTACCAGGGAGAGAGAAAAGAAACACTCAGCGTGCACTCTATCAAGATTAGATTGGTTTTCACTTTATCTAATTAGGATGGCTCCCACTATTTCCTCGAATTCTCCTTCAAACCCTAAAAGGAGAACTAGTTGGGATCATATACACTTTACAAGTTCGCTAATCGTTCAGCCAGGCCAGTGTTGGTACTCCGAGGGAGGTCCCCTGTGCTTTCGCATGGACCCAATTTCTAACCTCGTTTCCGCAAAGGCGTAACCTTGTTAACACTTTCTAGACACCTAATAGGTTAACTAATTGTGAAGTGAAAAATCTCTCGAGGAGTAATATATACTCATCAGTGGGAATCGGGACCCAACTATCATCATATGACAACCTGACGGAATCCACTCAAGTCACCACACTCTAGAAGGTATGCGCATGCATGGCAAGTTTCCCGTATGTTTGAAACTCCCGATATGGTTTTTTCCCTAGGACCCAAGGACCTTGACGCTTGCCAACAAATCAAGGGTCCTAATCAAGTTCAACCCGTCATTATCTTGATTGCATCGAACCCATCCGCACTAGCCCTTGACGCTTGCCAACAAAGCAGTGTGACTGTCCCGATTAATCACATATCAATGCAACAGATAAGTAGCACTCAGCTACCATACACTATGCCTTGATGCTTGCCAACAAACATAGCACGAATACTAGACGCTACCTATCTGAAATGACGGAAGGCTACGATTGGTTTTTGGCGAAAAACCTTTGACATAATGAACTTGATATCGTTGAAGAAACTCGAGTGGCTTTGAAATGGAGTGGTTTAAGCTCCGCTTTTTAAAATTAGTAACATAAACTTTTGTTTAAGAGCGAACTCCCAATGAAGGGATCAAGGCTCTTCCATTTTAGAATGAGGTGCAGGATATTCTTAACCGAATACTTCTATGCAAAGCAAAAGAATATGACTATAAGTTTTAAAGAAAACCGAGTAGTTTTAAAATTGGTTCCGACAACATCATTTAGGTTTATTTTTCCTTTCATTATTTAGATAACGCGTTCCCATCATTTTATGTTTCCAAGCCACAAAAGAAACAATCAAAATAACATGCTATTTATATGCCATCTGTATTCGCCACGGGGCCTCGTCATGCACCGTTAGGTTACTTAACTAATGGCGGAGCGAGGGCAGTAGCGCGGATGCAAAACATATAGAAGCATCTACTAAATATATATAATATATATATCAATATCGCAGGCAGATAATAGTCATCATAGGCAGATAAAAATCATCACAAGCATATGAACAACAATATGGAATAGCGGATAATTTAGGAGCCCGCGTTTCATTTAAGCCATAAATGAGACGCGACGTTCCCCGGTCGTGTGGATAGCCAGTGCAATGAAAAACCTGGACTCCTACGAGAGCGGCAAGTTACCCGCCAATTCCTGAAGTGAGGCAACCCTAATTAACAAAGTGAATGGGCCACCCAGCACTTTACGGAATCCGGTAACTTGAGCACCCCTCCGTGGGTCAACCTATACCCCGTACGAGTGCGGCGAATAACCCGCCAATTCTAAAGTAAGGCCCCCTGGTCTTAACGCCATGAGATGCGGGCCCGTTGCCCTCTAAAACCCGGCTATTCGAGCACTTCTCCGAGGAGTAATCCTAGTACAGAAAAGAAAATATATACCACGGTAACAGCGAGCTCAACCCGGTCGTGCCCCAATAAAAGAATATACAAAATGGCAGAAATGGCAGTCCACATATCAGACGCTCGCCCCGCAATAATGAATATACAAATGAATCTGAACTGTATATCTAACATTGCACACAAGGCTATCCATCATGACAATCGATCCATAATATCAGTGCAACACATAACATCAACGTGAATATCATGTTCGTAAACCCGTCTGATTGTATATATAGCAACCAGTCAGATTGTACTGCGCTGTGATATTTACGGTTACAGAAACTAAACAAACGCACTGAAAACCACGAATTCAAAAATTCGATCGATTAAAACTTTCCGCATTGGCCCCACGCACAAACCAGCACTCAAACAAATCTGGGAAAAAACCAAATATCCCAAAAATCACATTTCCATATCTTAGAGCACCAGAAGAAATTTAGGGCAAAACGGCTCAAAGTTGATCACGGAATCGTGGCCAAATGCCATGTTAAGCGGCAGTTCCACGACCAAAATATAGGTTCATGTGCTTCAATTTCTTTGTGGCCTCTAGTATTGCCTGCACATAATTTTAAGGCAATCTGAACAATTTTTTGAACAACTTTAAAATTCGAACAGCGAGCAATGAAATGGAAATGCGAATTGGAAAATTACGTCGATCGAAACTCTAAACTAGTGCAAACCTAGTTAATTTTTATGGAGTGGCTCTAATACCATGTTGGGTTTCGGTGCCCACGTGCGGAAGCCGCCGCCGAGGCGGAAATGAAAACAAAAATTTACGTGAGCACCAAACACCCGTAAAACTCAAGATACGGTCCAATAACCTAAACTAGTTAATTAGAAATGCAAGGGTTGAGAAACTATAACCTTATTCGTGTGTCCACCCAATTGTGGAAGACCCTTCCAAGCTCGTAGCCGTCGGATCGCGCTTGAAAATTGACCACCCTCGCCGAAGACGATCCACCTGAGGGAAACTTGAAGAGAATCTAACCGATGATCCAAACTCGCTAGCTATGGATGGTCGGTGATGTAGGAATATATCGCTAAATTTTCTCTCTTTTTCTCAAGCTCAAGTGAGCAAGAGAAAGAAGAAGGAGAAGATGTGAGGATGATGGTTGCTAACTCTTGCAACCATGGAACATGAAGCAACTCAAGAAGAAGAAAAATCATCAAGTCTCACATGTAGAAAAGAATGGCTACTATATAACCCAACCATGGTGCAATAGTGCATCCAAATCATTTTATCAATATAAAAACCAAAGCAATGCTTTCCTACATGTCCACAACCATGCTTCTTGTCTCCTCACTTTACACCTCATTCCATTTTATTTTTCTAAATAGAAAAATAAATATAAGGTGTCCTTTTTCTAGAAGCATTCACGTATAAATACGGAATACTTCACCCGGTATATATATCGCTACATATACGCGTATTCGTATAAAAATACGGATAGCACCAAAGAGAGAAAATGAATAGTGAATAATAATACTAAAATATTTGTATCAAAATATATATATAAATTATTAAATCAAATCCTGATTTAGTAATCCGGCCTAATCCTAAGCCGGCCAGTATTATCAACCGCCCGATTAAAGTCCGTGTATCCCGTACACGTATTTAATCAGACTCCTGCACGTACCTACATACGGCTCCTACATCTATCGCCTGAACTGGGAAAACCTTCAGTGTGGGACTTTAAAGGCTCGACGATACGCTGACAGTGGGTTTAACCACAAACATCTCAGAGGTACTAGCTGTACGTAACAGCTACCAGGTACTTATCGAAAGAGGGGTCGACAATCAAGTGCGTCCTTACCATACTGAGTTTGAATGTGACAATCTCCGTACAGTCCGGTATCTTCATCAAAGAGTATCACATATCGGGTCTAGGGGTGGATAATGTCAGACCCCTACTAACCCGATAAGTCGTGTCTGAGTCAAGCTCATCACCAACAGAGATATTATCGATCAATTATCAGTAAATCTCATCCACCATGGCCACGGATTTATGGTGATAGCCAACTGAACACAGCGCGATATCGACTCCTAATACCAGGAGAGACAAATCCCTGACAGTCGACCACTGCCTCCATGTAGCTCTGGACTGTACCCAACTAAAATCTGTTTGCACGAATCTTTTGAGCCGTGGTAGGGTAGTAATTACAGTGGGAACTCACACGAGACAAATGGCGACTTCAAGTCAAAGAACTAATCTGTACTCATACCACCTGAGAACTTCCATCCGACGATAGATATAATACCATCTAGAAGTTCTCGGCGAGTTCGTCCGGTGTACTCACCTCCAGTGAGCACCTGTATACTATCTTAGGAGACACAACACCAATGGCTTGTGAGACCGGCCACCACCCCTCGTCGGGGTTTAGAAGCGTATATACTAGTCTACTCCGGAATATCGATGCCCGGTCTCGATACTCCCACGACTAGGGACATTTAAGGATATGCTTATGTCAACCCAGCTCCCACATATATGATCGCCATCATAATGCCGGTTGTCAAGCAACAATTCTACGGGCTTCATCAATGATAAAGACAAATCAGATAGTATACTATTATCTCGAGTAAGACTGTTATACCTATATAGGTCTTTCCTTAATTATCATAGTTGCCTGCTTGTGATCACAATAATTGTCTTGAGGGCACTATATCCAACAAGAACTACAAACGCAATATCCCCAAAATCATCTAAAATCAGACTATGTTAAAGGAAAAAGAAATGGAATGGAGATTAGAATCATGACAGAACAACTCAAAACTTAGCAAAAAATCACAAACTCATAAGCTCTTTCACTGCCTTCCTCCTTCATCACCCATCATATTTACATTCTTAAAAAAGAAAAAGAAAAAAGGAGCGATACTAATCTTGGAGTGGATCGCTGCAAGGTGCAAGATTTTTTAAGGCTTCGGCAACGAGAAAGCTGATGCTCCCCTTAGTATCGCTACTAGCGGAAGATTTTCTAGAGTTTTTTGACGCAAAGAAGTTAAAGCCGATCTTGGCATCGCTGCCGGTAGGGAGAGTTTCTAAAGGCTCCGGCAGTAAGGAAGCTGATTCGATGTTCGCGTTGTTGTGGGCGAGGGCCTTTTAGAAGCTTTGGCGGCGGTAGTCATCGATGGCGGCGACGAGGAGAGAACGAAGGATGTGAGAGAGTGATCTTTGAATGCCAGAAAGAGATTTATTAATTTGAGGAGGATAATTTAGTAATCTCATCTAATTTGTAATACTAGACCTAATTTAAATACAGGCCAGGGGTTTCTGATTTGTGAATAGTAAACTCCTCCCAATCATTTTGAAAATACAAAACTATTTGATAGGATTTTTTAGGGCCGTTTTTCAACAATGCACCCTTTAAATGATTCCTAATGATGGCTTAGATAAAATGCAAACTGGGCTTCTAAAAGCTAAATAGATTTAAATTTTAATAATAATGGCTCCAAAAGTTGCAAACTGGGCTTATAAAAGCTATCAGAATTGGGCCAAGGCTCGTATGCGCGCACCCTCTCAACACAAATGCGCGTATCCTCTCAACAATGACCTCCACTCTCCCACTTAGCTCAACGCAGCCTCAAAATGTAATAGACGCGCACTGGGCTATGCCTGAGACTTCATGATCACCCAAAGCCCTTGATTGGCCCACGGCCCTCTTTTATAAACCTCTTGGACTCTCCCACCTCTCTCCCTCATCCAATGTGGGACTAAACTTACCATCATCTCCTTCAAAATTAGAGAGAGGGAGAGAGAGTCATCGCCATGTTTCGCCATTGGTAAAATTCTCTTCCTTTTTGTTTCATCAAACTGTTTCAGATTAGCTCTAATCTTAGGGGTTTTGCTCTTAATGATTTCGTGCTAGATTATGCCCTAGAATCCATTTCAATTATTTGGAGATGTTCATTTGTTGTATGTTATTGATTAAATTAGGGATTGTGCTTGAAATAAGCATGTCCATGTAATTTCAAAGCAATTGATCTTCGGCATATCAAATAAGTTAGGAAAACGCGTTTTGTCGAAGAACAACTGTTAGGGTTTGTTCATGTGAGGATAACTATGTCAGACAACAATGTAGAATATTTAAGTTTTGGTTCGAGACTTTGAGTTCTGATTGATCGGCGTTGACTTTTTATTACTATTCCAGTCTGCTGACCCCACGTAAGCAGTTTGCTGAGATTTCCAAGTACAAAATAACACATAAACTTGCTCGTTATACTAAGTATGAGTGCACGCGCATGAACATGCTCATATACTATGTTTTACATGAGCACGCTCCGAGTGCGCACGCAGATGCATATACATGACTCTCGTTTATATGTGCACACACATTACTACAAACATGCAGATAAGTATGGGTGCACGTGCATGCAAGTACCTTGGTGCTCATTTGTATCGTATGCCGATGGTGGACTAAATTAGTGGTTGTTTTGGTTCATCACTTATCCCCTGGTCTCCATCAAGCCAATCTACTTAAGTGAACCGGTGGGGCTTGAGACCGGTTCAGGTTTGGTTGGAGATGTCCATACATAAATGTAATGCGTGCCGATTCAGGGTTGGTCCTCTGATTGAACCTGTGGAAGGTATATTATATAATATTTATGAATAATTACTCTATCAGTTCTGAAACCCTGGTGTGCATACACTCCTTTTTTATCTGGAAGTAATCATAATGCACAATATTAGAAGGAAAAAAACAATTTATCTTTGGAAATAGTACCAGAATGAAACAGAATTTACTGACAGTTGTCCTTTTTTAAAAACTAATCTTCATGTTTAATAACATGGAAAACATCTTCTCTCTCTAAATATGCTGCAGCGGCTCGACAATTATGGGATACTTATTTTTCGGCATGCGAACCAGCGTTGCCTGGACAGAGTCATCTTCATCTAAGGGCCTCCACCTGCAACAAATGGGTCCAAGTAAGAATACGGATTTGTTTGTAAGGAGCGTAAATTCAATTTCTTAATTTTTATATGAAACCCTACTTGTATTTGCATATCAGATAATGGATAAAAACACAAATCTCCAGTTTAGCTAAATTTATCCCTGGGCACATGCGTGGTCCGCTTCCGAATCCCAAGTAGCTGTAAGTTTTCAATGGTTTCTGAAAAAAAAAATTAAGGAGAAGCTTATTCTTGTGGATTCTCATGTCTCACAAACTAATCAGAATAGTATGGCATGAATTAAAAGCTTACATCAAATCTGGATGGATCGAACTTCTCAGGATCAGGGAAAACACTTGGATCATGATGAATAGAAACTACATCCAGATTCACTGACCAGCCTTTCTTAATATTATACCCTGAAAGATTCAAGTTAATCGATGTAAGCCAGCAATCTGTTTACAGTGCAAAATGATATATTCAACCGCCAGCTAGTTCAGACCTTCAACATTGAAATCGTTGGGAACTTTTCTTGAAAACCATGGTAATATGGTGGCTTTCCGAAGAGATTCACTTATAACCTGGAGATAAACAAAATTTTCAGACAACTATTAATTGTTAACTCAAGATGATTGTCTACTTTGAGATGTTTATTATATATCTCTGACTCGAATTGTTATATCTGTAAAGCTTCGCATTATCAATGGAATGTTGCTTTTGCTAGGGCCATAATAACTCTATCCAATTTTCGGGGGTGGGGGTGGGGGGTGGGGGGTGGGGGGGAGGATTGTTCACTTTTACCTGGTTGGTGTAAGGCATGCTGTTGACTTCGGACCAGGTGAGATGCAATCCGCCGCCACTTCTTCTCTCCCGAATCGCAAGGTGCTCTTCCTGTCAATAAATTTGTTAAAATCCTGCACGATTCACTTACTAATTGGCCAAATAATCTTTCTAAAAAAGAAATTTATTTACTCTCAGCTTCTGTAGGACATTGGGATTTTCGCCTATGAATTTAATGATCCATGTTAGAGCTGCAGTTGTTGTGTCATGGCCTGCGATCAGAAGAGTTAAGATATTGTCTTTCAACTGTGGATCTGTAAGTTTATTGTCCTCCTTATCTTGTTCTGGTGCCTCTTTGTTGTGTTTTTGTAAGAGGGTCTGAAGAAAATCGTGATGGATTTCTTGACCGGCCCGCCTCCTTGAAATTATTGAGTCCAACATAGAATACATCCGATCTCGAGCCTATACAAATAAAAAAAAAGGATGTATTTATAGTTAAAATATTAACATTATTATATGAGCACAGTTTCATTTTATGTAACATTATCTATCCTCGTTTTCTTGGTTTATAGACCACAATGACACTTCAATGGAGAGAATTACTACAGTTTCCAATAAAGAAATCATATGGTTTTATCCAGAGATGTAATCTAAAGGATTTGGAATTAATGAGATGAAAAGGAGATAATATGGAATGTAACTTTAGGAAGATTAGAAGAAAAAGAAGTTGACATATAATTCACTCCTAATCTTATAACAATTTAAAACCGGTAGCAGGCATTTGATACTGCAACTGCTCATATAATTTCGGGTAATCGAATAATTGATTGTGCTAGATGTTAAGTTACCTTCAGACCGCGATGGAAAGTAAACCCTGGGATTTTCAAAGGCAGGGATGCAAAAGTAGCTGATATGCGTTTAAAGTTTGCACGAAACTTCTCTTGCTCCTCGCCACATGGCTCCAAGCTCATTATCATGTTTCCAATTACTTTGAGAGTGAACTGCAGTCATTCAACAACTTCTCAGATGATATAAATGCTAGCCCAATGAATCCTATATTAATTTGCAAAATAATGTATTGGCTAAATTAAATCTTCAGTACTCACTGACCATGGAAGCCTCCTCAAGAACAAACACCATGCGCCCAGGCCACCTGTCCAATGTCTCGATGGCCAGTTCATCAATAAATTGGAAGTATTTCTTGAGGGCATCAATTGACAGAGGATCACCAATCAGTCGCCGCAGCCTCTTGTGCTCTTCTCCGTTGGTTGTGAGTAAGCTCATGGGGCCCAACACTTGCTTCCCAGCATAAGAGAGGTTCAAGGTCACGGCTCCATCTTTTCCAGATAACAATATCTTGCCTGCTTCTCTCCCCGTTAAGAAAACTGTAAGTCTTCCCAAAGCACTAGTTTTGAACACCTTTCCATACCTGACACAGGAAAATTTTGAGGTTCACTAGGGTAAATATCTGTGTTAATGCACTTAATTGCGCGAAACCTCCCTGTAGTTTACCCTGTATAGCACTTTGTGCAATGACCAGTTATGCTCATCGACAAAAACCCTTCAGAACACTCAAACTCTACTCTAAACAACTCAATGGTTGATTAATTTAACTCTAGAACTTGCAATATCGGGGTAAATTACGAGGGTGCTTCTTGCAATTTGCCCAAATCATTTTGATTTTCATGTGATTGTCTATACTGACCTTTGCTGTCTCTTGCTGATAAAGCTATATATACCAGACGGGCTCGAAAATTCTGATATAAAAGAGACAGTTTCTCCAATGAGAGGCCAACCTGTGGTGCCTGGTATATTTTGCATCTCCTTTGTGGATGACCATGAGCGAAACCATATGAAACATGATGCTGTGAAAATGGAGAGAAGAACGAGTATCAGCGAGGTGCTGAGAAACGCCATTGCTATGGGAAAGTATCTGCAGGCAACAAGGCAGGCTTGGCTTTAAGCTTGTAAGCGTTAGTTTCTCTACCTTGAAAGCATCACTCTTTTTCTTGTTAGTTATCAACAAGTTCGAATTGAAAAAGACGTACACCTTATTATTTTAATTTAGGCTAAATTGCACAAATGTACCCATCAACTTTCACGTTTTTTGCGATTGATACCATGAATTTTTTTTTAACAAAACTACCAAACAACGTTAATTTTTGTGCGTTAATGGACCATTGTACCCCTCAAAATTGTAAGGGTTGACTAAGAACATAAGGGCAAAATAGGGAAAACAAATCAAAAATTGATGATGTGGTGGTTAAATATAACGTTTGCAGACGGAAGAAAAGTTGATTGTATTTAGTTGCAATTGGATGGTAGTTCATGGTACTTGTTTGTAATTAAATTAGTTTATGGTATCAATCGCAAAAAACGCAAAAGTTGATGAGTACATTTGTGCAATTTAGCCTTTAATTTATGCTAGGATGATTGCTTCCTGTTGTTTTAAGTGAAGGTCGGGTCTCATGAAATCTGCAGCCGCACACATTTCATATATCGAAGCAAGCATACAGTTCGATCCTCTACCACTAATAGTTTGTATGTTTCTGTCATATGTGCTAATCTCAAATTTTACATGTAAACCTATTAACACACAGACACGCACACACGTATCTGTGCCTACGACGAGCAATCCTTTCCACAACAAGTTGATGAGACATGACAATCACAACACTTTCAAGCTTCTAGAATTCAAGTTTCAACATGTGTCTTTCTCGACATAGTAAATTAGTGGTGGATATGAGAACTGTTTAAGTTTACTAGGATTCAAGTTTCTATTTAGCTACTAGGATTTTCGGCATGGAATATTAATGGTGGACATTATAAGGTCGTACATGTAGGTTTTCTTGTGGTTGAGATGCTTCCTTCATAAATTTCTTTTTTCAATGTCTGCATGAATCATAGAATTCCCATTAAATGCCCTTAAAATGTCACTGAAATTTGAAATATGACAATGTAAAAGAATTATGCCTAGTTTTGCTCTATAATTATTCATTTTTTAACTGATTTGCTAAACTGCTATATATTTTACTTAGGATATAACTGTAATCAATATTCATTTTATTTATTTTTTGCATCACTAGTTCTAATATCATTTGGTGTGGTTTAGTTTTGGCACATAGGGGAAATGAGTTGGCACTCGAAACAAAGTTTTTTTGAAAGCTGGGCATACATTCTTGTTTCCTTGGTGATGTTTTCTATGTTCATGTTACAAAATAAGCATCATAGAAGAATCAGTCTTGATTGTGATAGGAGAATGTTTTGGAATTGCAGGCTCGGTACTTCCAAAGATAAAGTTGTGACAGGTATCTATAAAATTTGTGGAAGAATAATTGAAAATTTCCTTGATCAATTTGTGTTGTCTAAGCTTTTATAGAGTGTTATAGAGTACATACAATAACGATGACGGCATAATTTATGACAATAAAAAGGGAAAACTCCCAAAACAAACCCGTTCTCAAATCAACTATACAAGGAGAATATCAGTTAAGATTTGACCAAATCAACTATGATTGGACAAATCAATGTGGAAAAGGAATGTATCAATTATTTAACACACCCCTCAAGTTGGAGCATGCAAGTCAGCAATGCCCAACTCGCTTAGAAGAAATCCAAATTGTTGTTGTTCAAGAGATTTCGTAAACAAGTCGGCCGGTTGTAGCTTTGTAGGAATGTACCGCAAAAGGATCTCCCGAGTTTGAACCTTGTCACGAATGAAATGACAATCCACTTCTATGTGCTTTGTATGTTCATGGAAAACTGGATTATTTGCGATGCGAATAGCAGATGTGTTGTCGCAATAAAGAAGCATTGGTTGAGTATGCTGGACATTAAGAGTAACTAGAAGCCGCTTGAGCCAAACTAGATCGCTCGTAATATCCGTCATAGATCTGAATTCCTCTTCAGCTGATGAGCGGGAGACCGTAGTATGCTTCTTTGTCTTCCAAGAAATGGGAGATGAGCCAAAAGTGATAAAATACCCAGTCAACGAGCACTATGTCATAGAACTATTGGGATCAAAAATTACATCCCGGTTGACCAAGTCAAATTCAGTTAACCCCCAGCCAAGTGGGCCCAAGCTCAAGCGAAATGGGCCCAAACCCAAATCAAGACCAAGAATGGAAGGGGTCGGCTCCATGCCAAGAATGAAGTAATAAATTAGTTCAATGCAAATTTTTAGAAATAAATGTATGAAAAATGGGCAGAAAGCCAAAATTTTGTAAATCACATGACTTATGTGCAAAAAGAAATAAGCACATAAGGCATGGAGTGGCACAAGTGCCATTTGGCGAAGCCCAAGGGGCTATATGTAAAGTGTGTAGACTATAAAGACAAATATGATGAAAAAATCAACAACTTTTCATTCTCTCCAAAAGTTAGGGTTTTGTGCTTTCTTCTCCTTGCTCAAGATTATAAACTTTCTTCTCTTTTCTGAATTAAATCAAGAATTTAACTCCTTCTTTTCCAAAAAGAAATAGTTTTTCACATAAAACCCTTGAACGGAAACTCGAATCTTCCATTAAATCTCCAAAATGGGAGATTTTTAAGTCGCATCCCCTTTTTCTTCAAGATCCAGCCAACAGAGAGGAGGAAGAAGGAGACTCATCTCCAAAAATCCCATTTTGAAAAGATTCAAGACTCAAAAGAAGATCCAGGACAAAAGGGGAGAAGAAAGGGTCCCCTTTGATCATCTCCAAAGATTTTTGGGAGTTCAACTCCATTTGTCAAAATCTTTTGGAGTCTTTCGGATTTTAACTCCATTCAAAATCTTTTGAAATCTAACTCCACAAAATAAAATCTTTTTAAGGGTTTAACTTCATTTAAAATCTTTTAGAGTTTAACTCCATAATAAAAATTCTTTTGGAGCTGAGCTCCACAATAAAAAAACTAAAAATCTTTTTGGGAGTTTAACTTCAGATCTCGGGGCTAAACCCCTTTTTCTGCAGGCGCTCAGCACCCACGTGTCGGTCGCCGGACGCGTGAAGCGCCGGCGCCCAACGTCCATGCGTCTTTAGGACACTACTCACCCCTATCTTTTTTTCCATACGCTGCCTCATACCCCGTAAGGGGGCTGGTAGCCCCCTTGATCCCCAGCCCGCTATCCGGGTAACAGAACCCCTGTAAACTCTGTGAGGCCCCTGATACGTCCAAATACCCTTCAAAACACAACACATACACGACATATTTAGTTCGCATGACCAGTTTGACCCGTCAATCGGAGGTTCTATCGCTTCAAAAGCCAGGGATAATTAACGACAACTTAGTCCGCAGCTGCCGGAGATTCGGATCCCCACAATCAATAAACCCCGGTCTGCCCCAGATAGGAGGAATCTGTACATGCTTGACAACCGCGCGCATTTCCATCTTAATGGGTTAACGAAAAACACCCTAAAAAGACATGCGGCCCAGTCGGAATGACTATATGCTCTTAAAATAAGATCATTAGAAGAGCGTAGCAGAATACCTTGTCTTGGACTAGACTTCAAATACCGTTGTAGGGTGTTTTTCTCCCCCCCCCCCATTGAGATGGGAATACGCGCATGCTTGTCAGGCACATTACAGATTCCCCATGCCTAGGATAGGCTGGGGTTTATTGATTGTGGGGATCCGAATCCCTGGCAGCCGCGGACTAAGCTGCCGTTAATTACCCCTCGCATTTGAAGCGAAAAATCCTCCGATTGACGGGTTAAACTGGTCATGCGAACTCAATGCGATGCGTTGGTGTGTGTGTGTGTTTTTTTGTTTTGCTCCATTTGTTTAAAAAAAAGGATATATATATTTTTCTATATAAAAAAACAAAAATAAATAAGTAGATAAATATTTAGAGAAACGTTTTTTTTTAAATTTTTATTTTAAAATATAATTTATAATTTATTTATTTATTTTTAAATAAAAAAAGATTAAAATAAAGAAAAGAAGGAAGAAATAAGAAAAGAAAAAGAAAAGAAAAAAAATTAAAATAAATAAAAAGGGGAGGAACCTGGGCTCTCATTTAATGGGAGCCTCCCCTCACATGCTAGGGGGGCCAAAAGGGGCTGAGCCTCCCCTCACATGCTAGAGCCTCCCCTCACATGCTAGCATGTGAGGGGGGCCAAAAGATGCTCCCATTAAATGGGAGCCCTCGCCTCACGTGGGCCAAAAGGGCTCCCTCTTAATGGGAGCCCTCCCCCTAGCACGTGAGGGGGGCCAAAGGCTCCAATTTTTTTTTAAAACATGGAGTTCAACTCCAAAAAGAATTTTTTTTGTGGAGTTAAAACTCCAAAAGAATTTTAAATATGGAGTTCAACTCCAAAAAGATTTTAAATGGAGTTAAACTTCAAAAAGAGTTTTAAATGGAGTTCAACTCTAAAAAGATTTTTATTGTGGAGTTAAACTTCAAAAGAATTTTTGTTTGTGGAGTTAAACTCCAAAAGAATTTAAATGGGTTTATACTCCGAAAGAATTTTTGTTGTGGAGTTGAACTCCGAAAGAATTTTAAATGTGGAGTTAAACTCCAAAAGAATTTTATATGGAGTTAAACTCCTAAAAAGATTTAATGTGGAGTTAAACTCCCCAAAAAAAAGATTTTTATTGTGAAGTTAAATTCCAAAAGAATTTTTGTAGTGGAGTTAAATTCCAAAAGAATTTTAAATGGAGTTCAACTCCAAAAAGATTTTTATTTTGTGTGGAGTTAAACTCCACTAAATGGGGAGCCTTCCCCTCACGTGAGAACGAGGGAAAGCTCCCACTTAGTGGGAGCTCCCTTCTCCCTCACATGAGAGGAAGCAGGAGCTCCAAAAAGAAAAAAAAATTGTGATGGAGTTAAACTCCAAAAAAAATTATTTGGAGTTAAACTCCCAAAACAATTTTATTCGAAATTAAACACCAAAACCAAAAAGGTTTTTATTATAGAGTTAAACTCCAAAATAAATTTATTTGTGGAGTTAAACTCCAAAAGATTTTCTCCTTTCTCTTTTGAGAAGAAACTCAAAATGGGTTCTCTTGAAACTCCAAGATCCAGATCTTGGATGATAAAAAAAAAGACCCTTTTTCTTCTCTTGTTAGAGTCTTGGGAGGTGGGTTTATGGTAAAACTTTATTTAGTTTTAAAAAGAAGAGCTAAACTCTTGATTTAATTGGAAAATGAAAAGAAAGAGGAAGAACTTGGAAGAGAGAGGTTAGAGGCACAAACCCTAGTTTTTTTAGGAGAATGAATTGTATATTTATTTCATCATCATGTTGCCTTCTATAGGCTTACACATTTACATATAGCCCCTTGGGCTTTACAAAATGGTATTTTGTCCATCTCATGCTTCATGTGCTCATTTCTTTTGCGCATAAGTTATGGGCTTTACAAAAATTTAGTTTTATGCTCATTTTGCTTATATTCATGCATGAAAAATTACATCAAAATTATTTATCAAATGATTTTTATTTTGGCATGAGGAAGGCTGGCCGCGGGGCTCGACTTGGGTATGGGCCCACTTGAGCTGGGCTTGGGCCCGCTTACTTGAGGTTGACTTTGACTTTGACTTGGTCAACCGGGGTGCAATTTTTGACCCCAACAAAGTGCCCCCCATCAATAAATGCACACCACATATGTGAGTCGTGTGCATAAAATTGATGGATCTTCTTTCGTGTGGAGGCGACTTGCTTTGGTTGCCGCTTTTTGGGAAGCTGGCACTGCCCTTTTTACGACATGGATGGTCGATGCTTGACGTGCCTCCGGCATGGAGTGTCAGCTTTAGAAGTTTCCCCGGCATGGAGTGTCGCTGGTCGACGTGCCCCCGGCACGGAGTGTCGCTGGTCGACGTTTCCCCGGCATGGAGTGTCTGTTTGGACGTTTTCCCGGCATGGAGTGTCGCTGGTCGACGTGCCACCGGCACAAAGTGTCTGCTTTGGACGTTTCCCCGGCATGGAGTGTCGCTGGTCAACGTGCCCCCGGCACGGAGTGTCGTCGATCGATGTTTCCCCGGCATGGAGTGTCTGTTTTGGACGTTTCCCCGGCATGGAGCGTCACTGATCGACGTGCCTCCGGCACGGAGTGAGTGTCGCTGGTCGACGTGCCCCCAGCACGGAGTGTCTGCTTTGGACGTTTCCCCGGCACGGAGTGTCGCTGGTCGACGTGCCCCTGGCATGGAGTGTCTGCTTTGGACGTTTCCCCAGTATGGAGTGTCGCTGGTCGACGTGCCCCCGGCACGGAGTGTCTGCCTTGGACGTTTCCCCGGCATGGAGTGTCGCTGGTAGACGTGCCCCCGGCACGGAGTGTCGCTGGTCGGCGTGCCCCCGGCACGGAGTGTCTGCTTTGGACGATTCCCCGGCATGGAGTGTCGCTGGTCGACATGCCCCTAGCACGGAGTGTCGCTGGTCGACGTGCCCCCGGCACGGAGTGTCTGCTTTGGACGTTTCCCCGGGACGGAGTGTCACTGGTCGACACAGAGGTCGATGTTGGAATTGGTTGGTTTGATTTGTATTGACATCAGCATCGCTACACTGGAATATGGTACTAGGAGCGAATCATCATTTGCCTTTGATAGGATCTGGGGATTGTTTTTTTTGTTTTTGTTTTTTTTGTGGCATCTGCATTGCTGCACTGGAATAATGCCAGGAGCAACTCATCATTTGCCCCGGGAGGATTTGGGAATTGGTTTTTTCGGGTCGACATGAGCACCGCTACACTAGAATATGGTATCAGGAGCGAATCATCATTTGTTTTTCCCTGTTGGGCAGCGATGGCTTAGGAGACGGGTTTAGATCCCTATCACGTAAGGCTTTTCAATTTTATGGGCCGTAAGGGTCCCATAAAAGCATTTTCTCCTTACGAGTCGTAAGGATCCCGTAGGTGCATTTTCTCCTTAGGAGTCGTGAGGACCCCCAAGTGTGTTTTTCCTTTGTGAGTCATAAGGTTCCCACGAAGACGTTTTCTTACGAGTCGTAAGGATCTCGCAAGTTTTGTTCTTCTCATGCATCGTGAGGACACACGAGTGGGTCTTTCCAGATGGAGCATAATTCCAAGGGCGGAAACCGGCCGCTGGACTGGTGATTGCAGTGGGATATGGGTATGATGAGAATTATTTGAGCCCGTGGATTGTATGCGGTAGTCAACTTGGGGACCAACCGTAAAGCTGGGGGAATTTTGGAAAATCGGATTTTGGTTGGTGTCTGCATCGCTGCGCTGGAATATGGTACCATGAGCGACTCATCATTCGCCATTGGGGTATGCGATTTGGAATTTGGTTGGTGTCTGTATCGCTGCACTGGAATATAGTACTAGGAGCGACTCATCATTCGCCGTTAGGGATTTGAGTTTGAAATTTGGTTGGCGTCTGCATCGCCGCACTGGAATATGGTATCAGGAGCGACTCATCATTCGCCTTTTTTTTGTTTTTTTGTTGTTTTTTTACTGCAATTGCTCTATCATTTCAGCTTTTCTTATCGCGAAGGTCGCGATTGCCGTATCATTTCGACTATTTATTCGCGGTTGCCCCATCATTTCGGCTTTATTATTTTTTATTTTTTTTACTTACACTTTTTTTTATTTACACATTTTTTATTTACACACATTTTTTTACATTCCCAGTTTAACGACTTAGAGGTCGATTGTTTCCAGTTTAAAGACTTAGCGGTCTAATGTGCTTGCTTATCCAACCTCTTCGAACTTTGATCTTGGCGGAGCTGTATTGATGACCGTAGCTCTGTGGCTTGCCGATACATCCGAGGACTGTGAGGTTTTTCCAAGCTTGTATTGGTCCTCTGCCCAATCTTTGAAAACACTGCAATCTTCAATGGTGTGACTCACCAACCTATGATATGGGCAGTATATGGGATTGCCGGTGGCCTCTTCGGAATAGGCAGTTGCAGACCGTTGTTCAAGGCGTTCTCGAATATATTGCGGACCTCATCAATCCTGAAGGAGTACACCTTCTTCTTTCTCTCCATTAGAGTAGGTGCCCTTACTGATGCTGGTCCTTGAGGCCGATCACTCTTTGGTTCACCTGCTGCCCACTTAGCCCCTTCAGTGTACGTATCGGAGAGACTGGAAGCTGATCGCGGCCGTTTTTCGCGAAGGCGCTCCGCTCTTGGGCTGGAGGGAGTATCGGTTGGCTGCTTTCGGATATCAATCCATGGCTCATGAACCAAAATTTGATTTTGCTGTAATTGCAGTCGGACGACTTGGGTCATGAGATCTTCTACGACGTCCGCCAATGCGTCGACTTTGGAATGGACCTTGGCCATCTTCTCGTCCCTATCCTGAAGCTGCTTTTGAAGCCGTTGGAATAATGCTTGTTCTATAGTCCCGGGTACGACAACGGGATCATCCTTACCGCCTGAGCTTGATTCAACAAGAACCACGGGTTCCTTTGGCTCAATGGCCTGAGCAGGCTCTTCATCATTTGAATCGAGCCAGTGTTGGATGGCAACAGCTACGTCATCGTCATGGCTATAAGGCGTAGGAGGACTTGCTCCTCTGAGCTCCATCATGTAGACCGTATGGGTTGTGTACCCGTCTATTGCTTCTTCATTGGCAATGTTCCTCGCCTGGCTCTTAGCTTGTTGCCTTAGTCCACTTTTCTCAGAGAAAGACAGATGTTTGAGAGAATCAGGTTCCCGAAGGAGTTCGGTCTCCGTTTCTATGAAATTGGCGGTCGCGGCTTGACTGTTTGTTAACACGCTAGGGGACAATGATATTTCTCCTGCCTTATATTGTTTCTCGACACAATCTTTGAAGATGCAACAGTCTTCAATAGTGTGTCCCAGCACTCGGTGGTATGGGCAAAATTTGGGATGATCAGTCCTGTTCGCTTCACGTAGCATTTTTGGTTCTGGTAGCCGCAAGCCATTCTTCAGAGCATCTTTGAATATTTTGTGGACCTTGTCTCTTCTGAAAGAGTAGACCTTATTTCTCTTTTCCTCCAAAGTTGGCTCTCGGAGTTTGTTAGCCTTCGCTCCGCCTGCTCTCTACCTAATAAGAGAATCGGTGTTGTTGGAACTTTCGCATTTTCGGTTGTCGTCCCTCGAAGCTTTCGGTCTGTTTGTGAACTGAAGATCCTGAGTGGACTCGGGCTTTGAGCGTTCCAACATTTGGACCTTCTTGGTCAGCTCTTGGAATGTTTTAAGGCATGCGGTGCACATGAAAGGTTTCATCCAGTCCTTCAGATTTTCTATAAGAAGACTGATGGATTGGTCTTGCTCCAACGGCGGTTCACATTTGACAGAGAGATTGCGCCATCGGACTATAAAATCCATGTTGCTTTCGTTGTTATTTGGCTCGGTCCTTACGAGGTCGGCAATGGTGATTTTATCGCTGACATTTATGAATCTTTGCTTGAACATGAATTCTATTTGAGCGAACGTCGTGATCGAGTCATTCGGTATGCTTGCATACCAATCGAAAGCAACATCCGCCAAGCTATTGACAAACCGACGGAGAAGGAGCGCATCATTGCCCCCGGTATTCGCGCATGATGCTTTAAATTGGGCAATGTGCCGGTTCGCATTTCCCGTCCCATCAAACCTTACAAATTTGGGGACGACATAGCCAGTGGGAAACTCCACAAGGTCGTACCGAGCAGGATAAGGTCTCCCGCTACTGCTGACATATTTTTGTTCTCTGGTTTTGGCTACCAATATTTTGACTTTTCTGGAAATCAAATCCATGACTTGATCTTGAGTTAGCGGGTTGCTGTTGTCGGTAGCCAAGACATTTCCCGAGATAGGATGAGATTGATTTTCATGCAGTCCACCCACCTTTGGATTTGAGGGAATAGGCGTCGGCTGTCTCGGGACACCATTTCCTGGTTCATGAGCAGAACCCTGCGCTTGATTGGGCGGCTGAGAGGCAACGTGGGCCGTGAGCTGTAGGACGACGTTCGTCATGTCGTCGATTTTGGAGTAGAGCTTGGCCATCTCCTTGTCTTTGTTTCTGAGATACTTTCGGAGCTCCTGGAGAAGGTGCTGCTCTGCGGTCTTAGAATGGAAAGTTGGCTCATCTTCACTTTCCGAGCCCGACTCCTCATGAACTGAGGGCTCTCTCTGCTTATCAGCCTCACTGGAAGGGTCTTCATTACCTTCCAGAAGAGGCTGGTCTTGGAGTGTGGCAACCATATTCACACCAGATTGGATTTAAGATGCGGTGGCCCCATCCTTGCTTCTGCAACACGTGCCCACCATGTAGACAGTGTGGACCACATATCTAGCCGTCTCTTTATCTTTGGCGGGGTAACCCTGTTCTTGGAGTTGGCTCTGTATCTGAGCCTTTTCTGTCTTAGCTTCTCAATTTTGAGGGCTTGGCGGACATCCGTTATCCAGGAAGCCATTATGTGTCGATTGGCGGGGAGCTTAGAGAAGACACCTGATCGAGCAGTTGTTAGGGGCACCGCCGGAGCTTGCTCGAGACGCCTTGTTGCTTTGTTGGTGTTGATGGCCTTGCCCCCAGCTGGAGCAAAGGAAATCCGTTCAAACACCGACTTGCGTTTGGGTAGTGGTGCCTTCGAGATCACCACATTTGGCCTCTTGCCTTCCGAGGCCAGTTTGTCTGTTACCGGAGCTTGAGGAGCTGGGATGGCGTTAGCTGATACAAACAGAATAGAGCCAAATTATAGCGGCGGCTCCTCCTATTGTCGCCTGAGACTGGCCGGGAGGACTGTCCTGGCGTCCATCTTCATCGTATAGGAGATGGGGGCTGAGTTCATCTTTGGAGACATTGTTGAAAAGTGGTTGCTTGAAAACCTGCATGAAAGAGTATTATTTTAGTATAAATATAGATATGTATATTGATTGAGTTCGCATGAACGTTTAACCCGAAATATGGGAGGAGAGATTGGGTCCCACCGGGCGTGCCAGAATCTGTAGGGTGTTTTTCGTCACCCCATTGAGATGGGAATACGCGCGCGCTTGTCAGGCGCATTACAGATTCCCTCTGCCTAGGATAGGCTGGGGTTTATTGATTGTGGGGATCCGAATCCTCGGCAGCCGCGGACTAAGCTGCCGTTAATTACCCCTCGCCTTGGGAGTGAAGGAACCTCCGATTGACGGGTTAAAATGGTCATGCGAACTCAATGTGATACGTTGGTGTGTGTGTGTGTGTTTTTGTTTTGCTCCATTTATTTAAAAAAAAGGGATATATATATTTTTCTATATAAAAAAACAAAAATAAATAAGTAGATAAATATTTAGAGAAACGTTTTTTTAATTTTAATTTTAAAATATTATTTATAATTTATTTAATATTTATTTATTTTTTTTTTTTTTAAATAAAAAAGATTAAAATAAAAAAAAGAAGGAAGAAATGAGAAAAGAAAAAAAAGGGGGAACCTAGGCTCCCATTTAATGGAGCCTCCCCTCACATGCTAGCATGTGAAGAGGCCAAAGGGGGCTCCCATTAAATGGGAGCCCTTCCCTCACATGCTAGCACGTGAGGGGGGACAAAAGGGCTCCCACTTAATGGGAGCCCTCCTGTAACAATCCTAAATTTCTTGTACAATTTTCTGTACAATTTTTTCAAAAATCCAGAAAGGGGTATTTTAACCCGAGCATAAAATATAAGTAATTAATTTGCTTTTTAATTACAAGTTAAAAGAATATGACAACTCCATTTTAGTGTACAAAATTTGCTTAAAAATTAATATATATTTGGGGTATTTACATTTACTGTTATTACTTTAAATAATTAATTAGCTCCATAATTATAAGAAAGAGCTTGTAGCTCATTGGTAATAATACCTTGCACTGCTGAACTAAGCCACCAGAGTTCAAATCCCATACCCCACTTTATTTTTAATATTGTTTTATTTTAAAAATTTTAGAAGTTCAAGAGTCAACACGTGCTAACTCCCAAAATTCCCACTACACATGAAAAAGTGAATGCACCAGTAAACACACCAACCAACGGCTCCCCTCCCCATCGCCTGACTCGGCCGGACTCGGCCGAGTCGGCCGGTGGACAGGCCGAATCGGGCCGGCGCCACCGGTCGGACTCGGTCGGACCGCCGAGTCCCCTTCACCATTGTTGTGTCTTTTGGACTACTCATCCCATATCTTTGAGACTTACCGAGCGATCTGTTCGCTGACGATATTCTCTTTCTTTCTTCTTTAAATGTCGTCAGGTGATCTGGACACGTCAGAGACCAAGCCCACGAGTGAAGACTTGGACCAATTCAGTGAAGACCCCAAGCTCTAGTTCATTGTACGCTTTCAATTTCAGTACTTTTCATTTCTGCCATTGTTTAGGCATTGCTTTATTTCAGTTGTATTTTCTTTCCATGTATTGTACAGAAAGAATGTGAATAAATAAAGTTGTTTTATTATATCTTGTCTCTTGTGATTTTACTTTTATATTGCTTAGATACGCTTAGCGTATTTACTTCACAGTAAATACGTAGCGGCCTCGTCACGTCCTCTACCCGTATACTGGGAAGCGGGGCGTGACAGGTTTTGTTGGTGGCCCATACAGGTCCGAGCTGTATAGAACCATACTATGCAGTTATGTTCTGCGTGAACAACATAAGCAATATAACACAAGAACCAGTAACTAAAACAGTCTTTACAATTCATGTTTCTTGAATCTTACAATTTCATATCCCTTGAATCTTATCATTTCATGTACTTGAATCTGTCCTAACCTAAATTTTTCTTCAAGGTTATGGTTTCCCCAAACAACACCAGCACCAACTTCAACAACACTCCACATCCACTACCAATCACACCTGCCGTTCCTGCTCCACCCAACGAGTAGATGATTCTGCTTGAGGAGATCCGCATCCTCCTTGAGGGACAGTAGCAACTCTTGAACCGTCCCGAGACTGAAGCACCTGGGATAAAGCAATTCAGAGCTTTGCATCCCAAACAGTTCTCCGGAAAGGGAAGCCCACTTGAAGCTGAGGAATGGGCACAAAGTATCGAGAATGTTCTGGCAGCAGCACAAGTGCCAGAAATAGCTTGGGTCCGAGTTGCAAAGCTGCAACTCACGGACAATACACGGAACTGGTGGAAGGCGGAAGAAAGTCGTCTTGATCAGCCCATTGAATGGAAGACTTTTCGCGATAAGTTCGACGCGAAATACTTTCCTGTGACTGCCAGGTTCGACATGGAACAGCAGTTTATTCATCTACAACAAGGTTCTACGTGGATCAAGTCGGTAGATGAGTATGACGCTGAGTTCACCATGCTCAGTCGGTAGGATATGTCACAATATTTCAAATTTTTTTATATCACATACTACACAGCTAACACAAGACCGTAACAGATTTGCGGCACACCTGATACCGACGGATGAGATCATAGCCCGTCAATTTCAACAAGGTTTGGACACGGAAATTCAGGCTGCACTAGCCACAGGGAAATTTCCAACTCTTGAGGATGCTCTGGAAGCTGCCCGCAGTTATGAGGCAGTGATAAAGGCGAGGGGCAGACCCCAATCTGCCGGTTTGAAACGCCCTGCCACTCAAATAGCAGGAGGACCCTCTTCCAGGCCATCGTTTGAACCCAGGAGAACTGAAGAAATTTGCCGCTACTGCCATAGAAAGGGACACTTGTGGAAGGACTGTAGGCGCGCAAAAGGCCTGTGTCTAATTTGTGGCGCATCCAACCACGGAATTGGGAATTGTCTATATAATAGCAATCCAGCTCACACACACACACACCAATTACCCGCAGCGGCCAGATATCCAGGCTCCTTCACCTCGTTTTGCACTCCCTACTCCATACCTACACAGCCTACTCGCCAATTCCAATAAGCAATGAGGGACATGCCTCGAGAGGAAAGAAACAAGCCCCAAGGACAGAATGTGCCTCCAGCTAGAAGGAATGTACCACGGCGAAAGACATTCACTTTAGCAGCCGTAGAAACCGAGACTGTAGGTCAAGGTAACCCAGATAACTCCCTCACATTCCTTTCAATTTTGACCAAGACTTTTTGCAATCTTTCTTTTAAATATTTTCATACACTACCAATTGTTCTGTCACCAACTGTTACACTTTTCTTTTACAAATTTCGAGGACGAAATTTTTATAAGGAGGGTAGAATGTAACAACTCTAAATTTCCTGTACAATTTTTTCAAAAATCCAGAAAGGGGTATTTTAGCCTGAGCACAAGATATAAGTAATTAATTTGCTTTTTAATTACAAGTTAAAAGAATGTAACAACTCCATTTTTAGTGTACAAAATTTGCTTAAAAATTAATGTATACTTGGGGTATTTACATCTACTGTTATTACTTTAAGTAATTAATTAGCTCCATAATTACAAGAAGGAGTTTGTAGCTCATTAGTAATACCTTGCACTGCTGAACTAAGCCACCAGAGTTCAAATCCCATACCCCACTTTATTTTTAATATTGTTTTATTTTGAAATTTTTAGAAGTTCAAGAGTCAACATGTGCTAACTCCCAAAATTCCCACTACACATGAAAAAGTGAATGCACCAGTAAGCACACCAACCGACAGCTCCCCTCCCCATCGCCTGACTCGGCCGGACTCAGCCGAGTCGACCGGCGGACCGGCCGGACTTGGCCGAACCGCCGAGTCCCCTTCACCATTGTTATGTTTTTTGGACTACTCCTCCCTTATCTTTGTGACTTACCGAGCGATCTGTTCGCTGACGACATTCTCTTTCTTTCTTCTTTGATTATCGTCAGGTGATCTGGACACGTCAGAGATCGAGCCCACGAGTGAAGACTTGGACCAATTCAGTGAAGACCCCGAGCTCTAGTTCATTGTACACTTTCCATTTCAGTACTTTTCATTTCTGCCATTGTTTAGACATTGCTTTATTTCAGTTGTATTTTCTTTCCATGTATTGTACAGAAAGAATGTGAATAAATAAAGTTGCCGTTTTATTATATCTTGTCTCTTGTGATTTTACTTTTATATTGCTTAGATACGCTTAGCGTATTTACTTCACAGTAAATACGTAGTGGCCTCGTCGTGGCCTCTACCCGTATACTGGGAAGCGGGGCGTGACACCTCCCCCTCACGTGAGGGGGGCCAAAGGCTCCAAAAAAATGATTTTTTTAACATGGAGTTCAACTCCAAAAATTTTTTAAATAGAGTTAAACTCCAAAAAGAGTTTTAAATGGAGTTCAACTCCAAAAAGATTTTTATTATGGAGTTAAACTCCAAAAGAATTTAAATGGAGTTAAACTCCGAAAGAAATTTTATTGTGGAGTTGAACTCCGAAAGAATTTTAAATGTGGAGTTAAACTCCAAAAGAATTTTATATGGAGTTAAACCCCTAAAAATATTTAATGTGGAGTTAAAACTCCTCAAAAAAAGATTTTTATTGTGGAGTTAAACTCCAAAAAAAATTTTGTAGTGGAGTTAAACTCCAAAACAATTTTAAATGGAGTTCAACTCCAAAAAGATTTTTATTTTGTGTGGAGTTAAACTCCACTAAATGGGGAGCCTTCCCCTCACGTGGGAAGGAGGGAAAGCTCCCACTTAGTGGGAGCTCCTCTCTCCCTCACGTGAGAGGAACCAATAGCTCCAAAAAGAAAAAAATTTTGTGATGGAGTTAAACTCCAAAAAAAAATTATTTGGAGTTAAACTCCCAAAACAATTTTATTCGAAGTTAAACTCCAAAACAAAAAAGGTTTTTATTATAGGGTTAAACTTCAAAATAATTTTATTTTTGGAGTTAAACTCCAAAAGATTTTCTCCTTTCTCTTTTGTGAAGAAACCCAAAATGGGTTCTCTTGAAACTCCAAGATCCAGATCTTGGATGATAAAAAAAAAGACCATTTTTCTTCTCTTGTTGGAGTCTTGGGATGTGGGTTTATGGTAAACTTTATTTAGTTTTAAAAAAGAAGAGCTAATCTCTTGATTTAATTGGAAAATGAAAAGGAAGAGGAAGCACTTGGAAGAGAGAGGATGGAGGCACAAACCCTAGTTTTTTGAGGAGAATGAATTGTATATTTATTTCATCATCATGTTGCCTTATTGTCACGACCCGAAATATTATCTCGTGACCGGCACTTAAATTACGCCACGTCTAAAGGCGTCACGTAATTCAAGTAAGCCGAAACCCAGAACTCTAAACCTTTTTAAGAAAAATCAAGGAGGTGAAGTTTTAAAATAAGGGTATAATGAAATCAAGTTTTCTTAAATGCATAGAAAAGGAACATGAATAATGCAAGTGAAATTTACTAGTTTGAAAACATATTTCGACTTTTAAAAATTTGGGCAGCACCTCCCTTGTATTTTTTTGATCTAAAGCCACAAATACATAATGATAATAAAGGCATCCCCAAGCGGGAGCTAGCTCTTCGCCAAACGGCGGATCACAACCACGCAAGACAGTATATATAAGTATACGACGTCCAACAGCGAATTTCACCACAAAAGATAAATAAATAAGCAAGACATCAACCCAATAAGCAAATATAAAACCCATCACTCAAGTCTCGCAACTACAAGTCTCACTAAGTCTCATTACTTATACAAATACTAGTTTGATTGATGGAGTTAACTAGATACAATATAAATAGTAAATACAAGAGTGGGCACGATATAAATGTCCCACCTACCAAAGCAAAACACCCGAAAGCAACTGTGTGCCAGCGAAACCGCTACTGATCCATGCGGTCAACCTGCAAGAACTGTGGCACAACGGGGGTGAGTTGCCAACTCGTGAGTAGAAGATATCAACATATAGAAATCGAATAAAATAACGATTTCCTAGGTCAACTATATCATGAAGGTAATACTATGATATCTAGGATGACCGTATCTGTATATGTGCCAACAACAGAAAATAAACGCCTATCAGCATGTGGATAACATCCAACAATATAATCAATGCATGTATGCATGTGGATCTCGTCCAACCATATAATCAATGTATGTATGCATGTGGATCTCGTCCACCCATATAATCAATGTATGTATGCATGTGGATCTCGTCCACGTGTCAACCACTGACACAACAACATCATGCATGTAAATATCATAAAAGCATATGCATGAAAGTATAAGGATATAAATCAACGTGTGTCGCTCGCGACACATCAAATCATGGAACTTAAGTGTCCAACATCGACACTCGAAATATCATGAAACCCGTGCCCAGCATTGGCACGTAAATCCTCATATCTCTCGGGCTCCGTCAGTCCGGATCGGCTCATATCATCTCTCGACTCCGGTCGGTATCCTCCGGATAGCCGCCAGGTCCAACCAATCATCGGTAGGTACTAGCCACCCTGCCAGGCTCATCGTCTACTCCACGAAATACATTTCTCGCCCCGGGGAACCATACCGGGTCCACCATGAACCCGCAAACGGATCATCCGCCTTCTCGAATCGGGTTTCACATATCACACATCTCAGAACCGAGAAAACGCATGGTGGACGCACTGAAATATCATATTAAGAGAAACCGGGTTTTTAAAACAATACATACCTTCTTTTAAAATGACCACAGTTCTCAAATCCAGAAATCTCATGAAAACAACATATCTCAATGCGTATAAATCGTAAAGCATGATGTATGCGACATATAACAGAAATGTAAGCATATCCGTATATCATGCAATATGGAACAGTAATCTACACATATCGAGGGAAAACCGCTCTTTTAAATGATTCCAGTTTTAAAATATATCCTGCGGTTCCCAATTTCTCCAAAGTCAAATGCAACATCGTATAAAGGTGCATATGTGTATGCACGCAAGTATGGGTGTACAATATACATGTACGCAAGTATGGATGTACAATATGTATGTACGCAGGTATATCATGCAAGGAGTCATATCCTGATGCAGCAGTTCTACTGTGTAGTGACATGGCAATTATCGATGATGAAGTGTGTGAGCCGGAAAATCTGTGTACGTATAACATACGCATCATCGATAATGATGTAAGTGTACTAACACAGGTATATGCGATGAAATGAGAATAACATGAATCCAGCATAAGGTAAATCATATGCAAATGCTGACGGGTATACGTATCTAACATGACCGAGTCGATGAATCTAACCATCGGCATCTAGCCTTACGACATCACGTACAGTATAATCCATCGTACGGCACCCTCTAGTCAAGGGTATGGATCAATCATCAAGTCAAACTCATCACGTACGGAAAATCACCGTACGGCGGCATTAAACCAATAGGGATCCTATCAACCTATATGACAGTGAGGGTACGACCTAATGTCACGTATGACCTATCATTCATGATTCACAACATGTATACACATATATATCCATATACCTATGTCCCAAGTCACATCCATAACCATCTCATATCAGGGGACCGGCAAGGTATCAATCCTCTCAATCTACTCGCATTCATATACCAACATATTATCATATCACATCTAACTATCCTTTAGTTTCTAATATAGTTTCTCTAACTATCCTTTAACTCTATCTATAGTTTTCTATTAAAGGTTCCCTTAAACATATACTATATATAAATCGTTTTCCATCAAAGTTCGCGGGGGTGTTATACGCCATCCACCCGACTTCCCCCATAGATATAGATCTACTCACCTTGATCCTCGATTGCCGAATTCGATGACGCCATGCTCCGTCGCCTCGGAATCCACGCGAGAGTACCTACAATATCAGCACAATCGCAATCGCTATTAACATCAAGTCTGGAAACCAAAACGGCACACGGATCGCCTATAGGTTAGAACCTATAGCCCACGCATGCAAAACCAATAAATTACCCCTAGTCGTTGATGTACAAACATCCAACAACCAATTACAAATCCAAATATCAAAACTCATTATTTCAAATACGGAAAACATATCCAAAAATCACACTAATGTACTCCCAGATTTTGACTCAGGCCAAAAGGAGTTGCACAAACAAGTATAGGGTGTTGTACAAGGTGTAAATGACCTACTGGACCAACTTAGGCACCAAATGCCACCATGTGGCCGGCCACACCACTAGGAAATCCGGCGAGCTCGGCCAGGCAAGCTCCGTTGGGGTTCGTCTGGTCAGTGTGGTCTCCTAGTACCCTAATTTGGTCCCTGGTATTGTTTGGTAAGCTCAGAAATTCCCCGGGTTGCTCCAAATTCACTATAGGCACACCAAAAGAAACAAAACCAACATGGAAAAAATTCTAAGTTGTTATTCTCTATTCTAGGTTCACCAATTGATCTCTAGGGTCTTGTACACTCTCAACTACAGCTCACAAGCCCACAATTCACCAAAACCCTCTCTAGAATTTTCTAACTTTACAAATCACCACTAAACCAATTCTAAACTAAAACTAGAATATAAAGGAACTTAAAACTATCTAAATGGTAGAAATTACAATGCCACCAAGCAAAACCCTAGAAGTCCCAAGTCTTCAAAATCTAACTTTTCTTGTCCAATGTGATGAGGGTGAGGAGGTGATCATTTTTTGTGAAAGAGATAAAGGGTTTTGAGGAGCATTTTGAGATGGATATAGGGTTGAAGGTGGAGGGAAGTGAGGAAGAAGAAGGAGAAGAAAATGATGGGGGAAATGAAATGAGGCATCCCCCCTCTCTCTTCCTCTCTTATTCTCAACCCCCCCCCCACTCATGTCCCACTCTCTCTCTCTCTCTCCAAGTCATCATGCCACCTTTTTCCCTTATCTTTTCTTTTCTCACCAAAATAAAATCAACCATAACTAAAACAACACAAATGAACATGTAACCAAATGAAACATGTCATGGTGCACTAACCATGAAAGCTGTAGAAACACGGAATTAGCTTAATCGCGATTAGCAGTGCACTAATCGGATTTTTATTTAAACTGCATATAATTGATTTTAAAAATGCCAAATCCTTTAAATATATTTTTAAATGCATAAACCATTTTAAATTTCTATTTATTTCACAATTATTGGTATATATTCATACCCTTTTTTCGAAAACCCCAATTTCGCAAATCGGGCAGTTTTCGGGAAAAATATTATTTTAATATTAAATTCCAAAAATAATATTTTATATTTTCTGAAATGTTACAATTTTCCCCCTTAAATAAATTCGGTCCCCGAATTTAAATTTAAACCCCCAAAATCTAAAATATTTCAATAATCAGCTCAAATCAACGGAGCTCCGAACTCGCGGAAGATATAGAAATAACACGGCGCATCGCGTGCGCCAGAAAACGAGTACATAACCCGTCAAGCGTCACACAAATTATCGGATCTGCACGCATATTCTCGTAGTTACAATGAAGATACAGATCTCGAAATCCACTACTGAAATCCAATATGCACTAATCAAATACTATAATACATATATAGTTTGCATCCTTGAAAAAAAAACTCCAAAAACTGAATAGAATACATGCAAAATCTTTCTGAATTGTCGTGTGACGCGTAACTCACGGCACAAGTGACGGACGCTCATTTGTAAAGTAATAAATATATGTTCATATATGTTTTGCTCAAATATACGTCCCATCGTTTTTGAAATATCTCAAAAGGTTTTCCTTTGTAAACGTTCGTTGTTCCCCTCCGAACGGCGGCCAAGACATGGACGTCTTGCCTGTGATTCGGGGAAGATGCTATTTGGTTTTATCCGCCCACCTCTCCGAAAATTCCAAGTTGATTTATGACACCGTGTATCGGAGGTTTGGACGGATGCGGCCGATATAGCAGACTTCGTCAGATTCCCCCTCGCTTCAGGGGTTTTTGATTGTGGGAACGCTCTTCCCTGCAGGCGCAAGCCCCTACAGTTAATTACGCTACCGCATCGCGGTAACAACTTTCTCTTTCTCTATAATTTCACTTCGTGTCATGGATGTTTGTTTTGTTTGTGGTTGCCCATGGATTGTATACGGAGACTAATTTATGTCGTCGCCCGTAGGACGTGGATTAGTCCAAATCCGTATTTTCTTAGATTTGGGTTTGGGGTTTTGGTTTAAGGATACGTTAGCCGTATTTGAGGCTAAGATCAACTTAAACGTTTGTTAAGAATACGTTATTCCAGTTTGAGACCAAGATCAACTTAACGGGATCGTTTAGATCCGACAAAAGAGCATTTGAGGCTCTATTGTTCCAGTTTAGGGACATAGTGGTCCGCTGAATGTATGGCCGTCGGGACCCGTCACCTCTCTGACGACGTTGAAGGATTACAACGACAGATGTCAGAGGAGTTCAGAGATATACCCTTGAACCAAAGTTGATTGGGGGATCTATAGTCCAATTTGGGACTAAAGTCTGTTTGAAGGTTTAAGGATACGTTAGCCATATTTGAGTCTAAGATCAACTTAAACGGGATCGTTTAGATCCGACAAAAGAGCATTTGAGGGCTCTATTGTTCCAGTTTAGGGACATAGTGGTCCATCATTCCCATTTTGAGGACGGATGTTAGTTTAGGGACGCATTAGTCCATGAGTTTAAGGACGCGTCAGTCCATGAGTTTAAGGACCCCACAGTCCATATTGATGTGTGGTTGTCGGGACCCGTCACCTCTCTGACGACGTTGAAGGATTACAACGACAGATGTCGGAGGAGTTCGGAGATGTACCCTTGAACCGGGTGTAAATTGATTTAAGAGAGCAGTCATGCTCAGTCAATTTAATTTGAGGACTTACGGCCAGAATTGGGCTAAGTCCAGTTGAAAATGTTCAACATTTTATTTGCATTTGGCCTATTAGGCCTTTACTAGGGCTCTTTCCCTGTTTAATAATGCATGGCATTAGTCTGGGTCTGTTTAGACTTTTTTAATTGGGCTTTGCCCTTTTTAATAGTGCACAGCACTTTTATTTGGTCTATTAGCCCTTTGATTGGGCTCTGCCCTTTAATAATGCATTGCATTTAATGCTCTGACAGCGCCCCACGTGGCTTGTCAGGCGCTTTGCGCCAATTAAGGAGCGCAAGGCGCAAATTCATGTGGAGGCGACGCGTGTCACGTTCTGGTGAGCGCAAGCGCAGTGCGCTGCGCTGTTGCGCTGCTGACACGTAGCGCACTCTGGTGAGTTGCGCCAATCCAAGAGCGCAATGCTCATTTTTGTAAAGCGCACGGCGCAGTTTGTTCTGGAGCTGACACGTGGCGCTCTCTGGTGGCTTGCGCCAACCCAAGAGCGCAACAGCGCACATTTTACAAGTGCGGGGCACTGTTCATTATCTTGATCAAATTTTGATCAAAGAAAACAAGTTTTTCCTTGTTTCAAGAGGTTTTAACTCATGATTAAAGAACCAATGGTTCATCAAAAGGCTGTGCCTTTATACAGAAGTAAATTACTTCTTTCTTTATTATTTATATATTTTTATTGAGGATCCTTGATCTTGTTCTTAGATCATTGATCTTTTAAGAAGAATTTCTTCTTTTTTCTAAAGGTTTTACCTTTTTCTTTCTTTCAGAATTCTCCTCAAAGTTTTTTTAAAAAGAGTTCTCTCTTTTTCTCTGTGTTCATGTCAATGTCCTTTAGACTTGGAGTCTATGGGCCTTTTTATAGTGCCAATTGATTTGTTCAATCAGTTAAAGAGATCTTTCTCTGAGTGATTTAGGGATTTTCCCCACCGTTGGATCTTTGATCTAAGGGCTTCTGTTTTACAGAAGAGAATCTTCTTCTTTTAAGAAGATCAGAGAGATCTTGCTGGAATTTTAATTCTGTTTTAGTACTAGCACAGTTGGCGCAAGCGCACCTGCGCTTGACACGTGTCGCGCAGCGCAACTGCGCTGACACGTGTCGCGCAGCGCAGAGCGCAAGTGCAGAGCGCAGCGTAACTGCGCTAGCGCAACTGCGCTGCCACGTGTCGCGCAGCGCAGAGCGCAGCACAACTGCGCTGCCACGTGTCGCGCAGCGCAGAGCGCAGTTGAGCTGAAGCGTTGTTTCCTTTAAAATTTGAATTTTAAACAGAGCTTTGCTCTGATTGGGGGAAACAGAAGCGTTGCTTCGTTTCCCGCCTTGGAATTTGAACGGAGTTTTGCTCTGATTGGGGTAAACAAATGCCCCCCCACCGTTGCGCTTACGTAGCCCCAAACGTGACGCAGCGGTGGCAGAATTCCAACCGTTGCACCACCTTTTGGAAGTTGAAACGGCTCTTCAATGCCTATAAATAGGACCTTTGGTCCCTTAGATGATTTTCATCTCTTTTCTTAAGAATTTTTATTCAGAGCCTTGCTCTTCGATTTAAGAACTTTTCAAGAGTAAAACTCCGTCAACACTTAGGTAAAGTTTAAAAACTTTTAAGAATCCAGGGTTTTACCCATTAACAGAGCTTTGCTCTTCATAGATTTTTGATCTAAAGAAAACCCATTTAGGGTTTCATTAATAGAGCTTTGCTCTCTTCAGATCATGATCTTTTCCCGGGGTTTCTTAGCCCATGAATCAGAGCTCTGCTCTCTTGATACATGTAGATTTCTTAATCTTTTGTGAAGAACTCCTAAGAGTCTGATCATGGATAATGAAGATCAAAAATGGAGTTTTATCCTTGATGGATTATATCATCTTTTCATAGTAAGGCTCTCAGAGTTCTCGGGGAATTTCTTTAAATTCCCCTCATTACTGGATTTTGACAGGTGTCACTCCTGTCTGCAGAGCATTGTTCTCGAGGAATTTAACTCTCTGTGTCTTTTTTTTCTCATTGCTAATCTTCCAATGATGTTTCTTTCAGGCATTATGGCTGTTCATTTATACAGTCTGCACGAATTCATCACTTATGAGGATATCCGCGTACAGGGCCGTCACCAAAACCAAGAGTTTACAGATGCCCAGTGTGCGGAGATTATGGGTCGTCTGAACGCACGCGTTGGTTGGTTGCTTCCTCGCCGTTCCGCTCTCTTGAAAGTCGTGCTGGGAGCAATTTGGAGAGCACTTCCGGGGTTTCACGAGGCCATGCCGCTTAATGCGCTGGATGATGCCGAAGATAAGGTGCATTCAGTGTACCTGTCGGGGCAGATCTCGAAGAAATGGCGAAATAGCCTTATCGACATTCTGTATCAAATTTTTCAACAGACGATGATAATTGCTGCTTATCGAAGGATGGGGGACCTTACCGAAGATCTTGACACGCGTGAGCGCGAAAGGATGCACACGAGAATGATCAGAAAGGCCAGAAAGACTCTAGATGGCCTTACTTTCGAATTCCTTAATCCATGCCCTGGATCTGAGGTTTTGCCATTGTAATCATTTGGATAATGTCTTTGTTTACTTCTTTATAATTGTAAGAACCCTTTGCAATATGAATGGAAAAATTTTCATTTCAGCTTGTCTTATTTCTCGTTCTGAGTCTTTTGCACATGCATGAATGAATGTGTCTCGAACGCTTGATCAAATGCAAATCGGATGTTCTTTCTGTCGCTTTCTTCTTTCTTTTATTATGAACATGTTACCTTAGTAAACATGGTCGATGGATGATAGAGCGCGTATCCTGTCTTGGCTTCTTCAAGAGGTAGTGATGGCTTAGGAGGCAGCTTTAGATCTGCTGCCTAAGACTTTTCAACTTTATGAGCCGTGAGGGTCTCATAAAGACTTTTCTCCCTATGGATCGAGAGGATCTCGTAGGTGTATTTTCTCCTTAGGAATCGTGAGGATTTCTAAGTGCGTTTTCTCTTATAAGTCGTAAAGATCTTATAAGAGAATTTTCCCTCTTACGAGTCGAGAGGACCCACAAGCGGTTGTTTCCCTCCTTGTCAAGATTCGACTCTGGAGAGTGTGACCCGTGGATAGTATACAAGAGACCGTTTTGGGCCGACTCGCAGGGTCCCAGTGCTTAGGAAACAGGTTTTTTGATCCCCGCTGCCTAAGGTTTTATCTCACGAGTCAAGACGAATCGAGAAGTTCTCGCGAAGACATCAATTTCCTCACGAGTCGAAACGAATCGAGCAGTTCTCACAAGCATATCCTAACGTCACAGTTAACCTATGCTCTTTACGACAGAGGTCCGTTAGGGTCTGTGGTACTAGGGTTTTGCCCGTCGTACCGTCGCATTAGCTGATGTATCCCTCGATAGGCAATTGTGCTGTTCGAGTAGCCTTGCGACTGCCGTGTCTCTGATCCCTTCGGGGGCTGGACAAGACGTCTTCAAGCAATCCTCCTAGGCAGTTTGACCGTCGGAAGAGCAAGCGTTAGGAATTTTGCCATGCCGCTTTTTCCTTGAGGTTAGGCTCATTTTGGAGAGCCCCGATGAGTCATAACCACTCCGCGCTGGTGTGGGATGATCTCCGATAGTCTTTCAGGCTTTATATGACTTGCCGTTAAGACCCTGAAGTTAGGAATTTGGCTTTTGCTTCGTTTGCTGGCATTGCGTCTGCTGTATCGAGACGAACGTCGAGGTGGTGATCACTCCGCGCTTGTACGAGATGATCTCCGATTGTCTTTCAGGCTTTATATGACTTGCCGTTAAGACCCTGAAGCTAGGAATTTGGTCTTCGCTTCGTTTGCTGGCATTGTGTCCGCAATATTGCGACAAATGCCGAGGTTGTCTCTAAGTTGTCTATGAACTGTCGAGGTTTGGAACTAGGGATTTTGCCGTGGCTCCTTTTGGTGATGTCGCGTCAGCTGTATCGTGACGAACGTCGAGGTGGTGACCACTCCGCGCTTGTGCGAGATGATCTCCGATTGTCTTTCAGGCTTTATATGACTTGCCGTTAAGACCCTGAAGCTAGGAATTTGGACTTTGCTTCGTTTGCTAGCATCGCGTCTGAATCCTGTTGGAGGAAGAACGCTGGGGTGACATCCCGTCTGCTGTATCGAGACGAACGTCGAGGTGGTGACCACTCCGTGCTGATGTGGGATGATCTCCGATAGTCTTTCAGGCTTTATATGACTTGCCGTTAAGACCCTGAAGCTAAGAATTTAGTCTTTGCTTCGTTTGCTTTGGTGTGTCCGAATCCTGTTGGAGGAAGGACACTGTAGTGACATCTCGTCTGTTGTGTCGAGACAAACGTCGAGGTGAAGCTGGGATTTTGCCGTCGCTCCTGCTTTGTTTCGACCGTGAGGTCTTTTGTTGACGTTGTATCTGCATCCTGCTGGACTGCGGAGGAACGCCGTTGTTGACATCTCGTCTGATATATCGAGACGAATGCCGAAGTGGTCTCTAAGTTGTCAGTGAACCGTTGAGACTTGGCTCTCTTTCGGATGGAGCCTGGGGAGGGAAGATATGTTTCCTTCTTTGTTTGCGTCCCTGGATTGTATACAGGGATTGTTGTGCTATTTCCTGTAGGGCAAAAATTTCAATATATATATTTTTCATTTTATTTCTTTCCGCGATGCTCTATCATTTCAGCTTTTATATCGCGAAAGTCGCAATTGCCCAATCATTTCGGCTATTTTGCATGCATGCATTTATTTACTTGCTAATTTTGTTGCAAGTTGCCCCATCATTTCGGTTATTTCGTATGCACGTATGGCTCGCTGTTTTTTCTTATCGCGAGTGTGGAACCTGGAATTTGATGTCAATCTTAGCATCAGCATCGCTGCGACTGGAATATTGCCAGGAGCGAATCATCATTTGCCATGAAATGACTTGGAATTTGATACCGGTTTCGGCATCAGCACCGTTACAACTGGGATATTGCCAGGAGCGAATCATCATTTGCCTCTGTCAATGTTGAACAAAGGTGGCTTAGTAAACAGGGTTAGGTTCCTGTCGACTAAGGCTTTTGACTTCATGAGCCGTAAGGGTCTCACAAAGGTATTTCTCCCTACAAGTCGTGAGGATCTCGTAGGTGTGTTTTCTCCTTAAGGATCGTGAGAATTCCTAAGTGTATGTTCTCCTGTAAGTCATAAGGATCTTACAAAAGGGTTTTCTCCTTATAAGTCGAGAGGACTTACAAGGGTTGTTCACCGTATGGACATATCCCCAGTCACGTGTGTGACTTTGTTAGGGAAATGTTTATTCGCGTCCGTGGATTGTATACAAGAGTCAGTATTGAGCAGCTTGTAGGGCCATATCGAAGGTTGTGGGGGTTGCTTAAGAACAGGTTCAGGTCTCTGTAACTTAAGACTTTCAAATCTTATGAGCTGTGAGGGTCTCATAAGAGAGTTCTCCTTACGGGTTGTGAGGATCTCGCAAGTGTAATTTCTCCTTAGGAATCGTGGGGATCCCTAAGTGTGTTGCTCCCTTGTGAATCGTAAAGATCTCACGCAGGTGGTTTCTCCTCACAAGGTCGAGAGGACCCTGTAAGTGTCTTTTAACGAGATTGCGCCCTTTCGGGTTTTCACAAACACCCGCCGGTAGCCCTGCTGTTTTTACTCACGGAGCCCTTTCGGGTTTTCATCCGTGCCTATTTTGCTTATGGACATACCGTTTTTCTTTTTTTATTCTTTTATTCTTTTTATTCTTTTTTCTAACGAGGTCGCGCCCTTTCGGGTTTTCACGAACACTCGCCGGTAGCCCTGCTGTTTTTACTCACGGAGCCCTTTCGGGTTTTCATCCGTGCCCATTTTGCTTATGGACATACCGTTTTTATTTATTTTTTTCTTCTTCTTTATTTTCTTCTTTTTTTTTATCGCGTCAACCTGAGGATGCTGCGGTAGTAGTTTAAAGACGTTTCGGTCGTCGGCTAGTTTTAGGACGTATTGGTCCGTCGTTAGTTTAAGGACGTTTCGGTCCGCCGTCGCCGTATTTGAGGCGAATCTCTAGTTTACTGACTTTTCGGTCTATGGGGCTTTCCCTATGAATGAGCATGATGCCCCCGGCATATCCATCTTTCTCGGAGCATGTGGTTGTGGCGGGCTCACCTTCCAGTTTTCGGACAACGCGAACTTTCCCTGTTGGTATTGGTCTTCAACCCAGTTTTTGAAAACATAGCAGTTTTCGATCGGATGGCCCAATACTTGGTGGTAAGGGCAATAATTAGGATTGTCGACATCATTCAGTTGTAGCCGGTGTTTCGGCTCCGGTAGAGTGATAAGCCTATTACGCACTGCCACTTCGAACAGCCTCATTGTTTCATCCTGAGGAAATGAGTAAGGACGTTTCAACCTCTCATAGAGGGGCTGCCACTTGTTGTTTTGGCGAACAACCGGTCTAAGGCCACTCGATTGTTGTTGAGTGTTGGCGATGAAGGCCGTTTTTCCTTTCCCTTTATCCTTTTTGTTCGCTCCGTTGTTTGTGGATCCGAGATTCTCTCCACGTATCGTGCAATTACACGGCTGAATGTTCCCGTAATTCCTTAATTCTTCAGAGATGGACTACTTGAAGAAAGGGCCGAGGGCCACTTTTTCGTCGGATTCACTCCCGAAAGTGAGAACTCGCGGTCCCCCGGGATCAATCCTATGACAATCGCCGGCAATTCTTTTATGCTCATCTGTCGTATTTTTTCGCTGTCTACGAGCTTCCCGCTTTGTTCTGTTGAAGTGTTGCCTGTGAGCGACATACCCTTGCCACCAACACTTAAAGGAGTCACAGTCTTCAGTGGGATGTGCGATCTTCTGATGATATAAGCAGTAATTAGGCTGCATCTCTACTCCACCGAGAGTGTTTTCTTCAAAGGGTGGTAGCTTCATTCCCATTGATATGGCTTTAGCAAACCTTTTCCTCGTCTTGAATTTGTTTTTATCCGCAGCGGATGTCTTTTGATTTGACGGGAGTGCCTCGACTCTTTCGTCTAGTTGCCGGCGTTTGGCTTCTTCCAGTATGGTCATCTCACGCTCCTGTTTGGCTTTACTTTTCAGATGAATCTCATTCAGGAAGGCATCGATCATTTCGTCTGACGGCCACCAAAGTTCTGGTTCAGGACCCGCCCTCGGTTTCTCGGTGCAAGGAGCCTCTTCATCATCTATCAATGAGTGAGAGATCACATGACAACTTGCTACGTAGTCCTCAGATTCATCTGATGAGTCTTCTCCATCGTTTTCGTCCTCAACAAAAGAGCAAGTTGCCTCCGGCGTGTCCATCTTCTTTGGAGTGTGCGGCTGTGGTGGGTTTACTTTCCACTTTTCAGACAGCGCGAACTTACCTTGTAGGTACTGATCCTCGATCCATCCCTTAAAGACGAAACAATTCTCGAACGGGTGACTTACCGTTTAAGTGGTAAGGGCAATAATTGGGATTATTGAGATCGCCTGGCTGCGACAGACGTTTTGGACTCGGCAGATTGAGAGTCTGTTGCGCACTGCCAGCACGAACAGTTTCCTTGTTTTATTTTGAGGAAACGAGTAAGGAAGTTCCAGTCTCTCCTCGAGGGATGGGCGTGGTCGCATGTTGTTTTGGCGAACAACTGGCTTTGAGTTGCTCGGTTGTTGTTGAGTATTGGCGACGACGATCGCTTTACCTTTCCTCTTTTCATTTCGAGAGTCCGGCTTTGGAGGAGACGGCGTATGGTCCATTAGGTCCATCTGGGCTAGCTTGTCAATTAAAGCCTGGAACGTAGTCGGTTTAAAGAACATCATGAACTGTGAAACAGTTTTATGAGGGTCTAGGATGCCCACGAACATGCCCATTGCAGGTGCTTCTTCGATCTGCTGTTCGCATTTCGACCACAGATTCCGCCACCGTGTTGCGTATTGAACCCACGTCTCGCCTGGCCTTACCCTGGCATTACTCAGTGCTGTTATCGGGGTGCGTTCACTAGCACTCGCGAATCTTTGTGTAAACAGCAGCTCCATCTCCGCAAATATTTTGACGGAGTCGTTAGGTAGCTCCGAATACCATTCAAAGGCCGTCTCCGATAGGCTGCCGACGAATTGGCGAAGCAGGAGCTTATCATCGCCGCCGGTGTTGCCACAAAGAGCCCTGAATTGAGCGACATGCTGATGTGGACCCGTCCCTTTATATACATGGAACTTAGGGATCATATATCCCGGCGGGTAACTGACTTGATCATACCAGCTCAGGTAGGGTCGTCCAGTTTTAACAATTTGCCCAGCCGCTTCACTCGCCTGATGAGCTCGTATTTGCTGAGCTATATAGTCATCCAGTGTGGCCTTGGAAATGGTTTCTTCCTTGGCTGCTGAAAGAGCCGGAGAAAGATTAGATGTCTCCCCTCTATCGTCTTCAACAATGATTGGAGGGTCATCAGCTGGAGGGTCCGGCTGTAACATCATCCCTATCATATCTTGGAAGAGGAGCGACATTTGTTTTATGTTAGCCGCTTGCTCTGCGGCTTCTTTGTCCTTCTTTTCGAGGACTCTGCAAAAGAAGTCAGCGTCAGTTTCTTGTTCGTGACGCTGCTCTGATGATACTTCCGGGCTTTCTTTTGGCCCGGTGAGTGCGGCCATTGCAGTCATCATCTCCTGAAGCTTTTGTTGTTGTTCTTGATCTTTTGTCACGGATCGGGTGAGCGGTCGGTGACCCGTCAAAGCACGGCTTTCCTTCTTTCCGGAAGCCATATAAACAGTGTGCACCACTATGCCCCCAGACTTGGGGTGTTTGTGCTCAGCGCGTTTATGGTTCGCCATATTCATAGGGGTTTTTGCGGCTTCCTTTTCTTTTGAGCGATTGATGTTGAGGGAGCCGTTGCAGTGGGCACCCAGCCAGTTGTTGCTTTCTCTGGCTTGACAGAGTAATCCTTTCCCTGCCGAACCTTCATCTTTTTCTGTCGGCGGAGATAGTCTTGATCAATCACCAACTCCTTGACCTGTCGCCAGACCTTGTAAATTTTAGAGGACGGTCGTTGAGGGGGATGCTCCAGCTTCTTCTCTGGAGTATTCTCCATAGGTGAAGGAGTTCTCTTTAGCACCGCAGTAGGACAGTTTCTGCGCACCTTGTTCAGCAATTCAAAGCTGTTCCCGGTTGGAACAGCAGCATCGATCTCTACCATCGGAGCTGGCGAAGTTATCCCAGAGGGGGAGTTGCCCCCGGCCTTCCTCACTCGGCGCCAGTGGCAACGTCGAGCGTGTCGAGCTGTTAGGGTTGGTTCAGCGATGGGGATGGTTTTATCTTGCCCCCTGTCCGGATGAGGCACCGCTGGTGCCAGCCTCTTGAAGACTGATGTCTTTTGAGTAGCGGTATCTAATCTGTCAAAGACAGACCTTCGAGCAGGAACGGGAGCCGGAATAGTCAGTCTTATGAAGACCGACTCTTTGGCAGGAGAAGCCGCCTTGATGACTTCAGGAGCAGAGATGTCTATCTTCCTTGGGATGTCCACTTCGGGTGTAATGGGCTTCTTGGCAGGCCCATCGGAATTCAGGCTCAGTCTGGTGAAGACCGAGGAGTTGGAATTGGACGACCTGTTAAGAGGGGTCGTGGTAGTAGTTAGCCGATCGAAGACCGACTTCTTTTGCGCTTTCGGTACGGACACCGGAATGGTGAAGCTTGCTGGCGGGAGCATGGTCCCGAAGAATAGACCGGTGGTAGCCTGAGTCACTTGTTCCACCGGAATAGCAAAGATGGAGGCCGCTTGAGGCCCGTAAGTCACTCCTCCAGCAAGGACGGGGCGAGAGTTGCAGTTGCAGTTAGTGCAGTTTGAAGCCATTGACCTTCTGTTTTCTGCACGGAGCAAGACACCCAATCTTAGTACCTCGAATCCACAGGCAACCACAACAAACCGCGATTCGTTCGCGAACACGACACACGAAGCGTGGAGTGGAAAGAGGAAGAGGTCCCACCGGGCGTGCCAGAATCTATTCCCTTCCGAACGGCGGCCAAGACATGGACGTCTTGCCTGTGATTCGGGGCAGATGCTATTTGGTTTTATCCGTCCACCTCTCCGAAGATGCCAAGTTGATTTATGACACCGTGTATCGGAGGTTTGGACGGATGCGGCCGATGTAGCAGACTTCGTCAGATTACCCCTCGCTTGAGGGGTTTTTGATTGTGGGAACGCTCTTCCCTGCAGGCGCAAGCCCCTGCAGTTAATTACGCTATCGCATCGCGGTAACAACTTTCTCCTTCTCCAGAATTTCGCTTCGTGTCGTGGATATTTGTTTTGTTTGTGGTTGCCCGTGGATTGTATACGGAGACTAATTTATGTCGTCGCCCGTAGGACGTGGATTAGTCCAAATCCGTATTTTCTTAGATTGGGTTTGGGGTTTTGGTTTAAGGATACGTTAGCCGTATTTGAGGCTAAGATCAACTTAAACGTTTGTTAAGGATACGTTAGTCCAGTTTGAGACCAAGATCAACTTAACGGGATCGTTTAGATCCGATAAAAGAGCATTTGAGGCTCTATTGTTCCAGTTTAGGGACATAGTGGTCCGCTGAATGTATGGCCGTCGGGACCCGTCACCTCTCTGACGACGTTGAAGGATTACAATGACAGATATCAGAGGAGTTCAGAGATATACCCTTGAACCAAAGTTGATTAGGGGATCTATAGTCCAATTTGGGACTAAAGTCTGTTTGAAGGTTTAAGGATACGTTAGCCATATTTGAGGCTAAGATCAACTTAAACGGGATCGTTTAGATCCGACAAAAGAGCATTTGAGGGCTCTATTGTTCCGGTTTAGGGACATAGTGGTCAATCATTCCCATTTTGAGGACGGATGTTAGTTTAGGGACGCATTAGTCCATGAGTTTAAGGACGCGTCAGTCCATGAGTTTAAGGACCCCACAGTACATATTGATGTGTGGTTGTCGGGACCCGTCACCTCTCTGACGACGTTGAAGGATTACAACGACAGATGTCGGAGGAGTTCGGAGATGTACCCTTGAACCAGGTGTAAATTGATTTAAGAGAGCAGTCATGCTCAGTCAATTTAATTTGAAGACTTACGGCCAGAATTAGGCTAAGTCCAGTTGAAAATGTTCAACATTTTATTTGCATTTGGCCTATTAGGCCTTTACTAGGGCTCTGTCCCTATTTAATAATGCATGGCATTAGTCTGGGTCTGTTTAGACATTTTTAATTGGGCTTTGCCCTTTTTAATAGTGCACAGCACTTTTATTTGGTCTATTAGCCCTTTGATTGGGCTCTGCCCTTTAATAATGCATTGCATTTAATGCTCTGACAGCGCCCCACGTGGCTTGTTAGGCGCTTTGCGCCAATTAAGGAGCGCAAGGCGCAAATTCATGTGGGGGCGACGCGTGTCACGCTCTGGTGAGCGCAAGCGCAGTGCGCTGCGCTGTTGCGCTGCTAACACGTGGCGCACTCTGGTGAGTTGCGCCAATCCAAGAGCGCAATGCTCATTTTTGTAAAGCGCACGGCGCAGTTTGTTCTGGGGCTGACACGTAGCGCTCTCTGGTGGCTTGCGCCAACCCAAGAGCGCAACAGTGCACATTTTATAAGTGCAGGGCATTGTTCATTATCTTGATCAAATTTTTATCAAAGAAAACAAGTTTTTCCTTATTTCAAGAGGTTTTACCTCATGATTAAAGAACCAATGGTTCATCAAAAGGCTGTGCCTTTATACAGAAGTAAATTACTTCTTTCTTTATTATTTATATATTTTTATTGAGGATCCTTGATCTTGTTCTTAAATCATTGATCTTTTTAGAAGAATTTCTTCTTTTTTTCTAAAGGTTTTACCTTTTTCTTTCTTTCAGAATTCTCCTCAAAGTTTTTTTAAAAAGAGTTCTCTCTTTTTCTCTGTGTTCATGTCAATGTCCTTTAGACTTGGAGTCTAGGGACCTTTTTATAGTGCCAATTGATTTGTTCAATCAGTTAAAGAGATTTTTCTCTGAGTGATTTAGGGATTTTTCCCCACCGTTGGATCTTTGATCCAAGGGCTTCTGTTTTACAGAAGAGAATCTTCTTGTTTTAACAAGATCAGAGAGATCTTTCTGGAATTTTAATTCTGTTTTAGTGTTGGCACAGTTGGCACAAGCGCACCTGTGCTTGACACGTGTCGCGCAGCGCAGAGCGCAGCGCAACTGCGCTGCCACGTGTCGCGCAGCGCAGAGCGCAGTTCAGCTGAAACGTTGCTTCCTTTAAAATTTAAATTTTAAACAAGGCTTTGCTCTGATTGGGGGAAACAGAAGCGTTGCTTCGTTTCCCGCCTTGGAATTTGAACGGAGCTTTGCTCTGATTGGGGTAAACATTCGTGTCACACACGGACACATAGAAAATAGCGAGACTATAGCTCCTTTTTGAAAACCTCTTGTTAAACTTTTAATGCATGCAAAATACTCAGGTACTGTCCTCAGATCAGTCCTGTATGGCCACTATATAATATGGTGCCCATCAAGAAAACAAAGTGCTCAAAAGCAAAATCAGCCTCAAAAGGCGTACCCAACAATCACGTGTGTCTGGTACACACGGAAATCAAATCCAAATACAAGTGCTACAATGTGCACAAAACCAAACTAAGTGCAACGGGTGTGCACGAAAGCATCTGTCCAGTGCAACGGGTGTGCATGACAACAATATTAAGTGCATCTAGAGTGCACGAAAATCTCAATCCAGTGCAACTAACATGCACGAATGAAAATCCCAATTGAGTGCATCCGGTGTGCACAAAATCACATCTCATATCATGCGCACAACATGTGCAAAAATCCAAATCAAGTGCATCCATCATGCACGAATGAAATCTAAATCAAGTGCATCCAACATGCACGAATGAAATAATAAGCAAGGCATCCAATATGCACGTGTACAATCTCACTCAAGTGTATCCGATGCGCTCAAAATCCAATATCAAGCGCCTAATATGCGCAAAAATCCAACCCAAGCGCGTCAGTCCATATAAATGCCCAGTGTGGTCAAGCGCACAAAAAACGAACATCAAGTGCAACGCGCACAAAAACCTAAATCTGGTAATACAAATGCTCAAAGACATAAATCAGGAGCAACCAAGGTACGGAGTGCAAATCTAGTGCAACCAATGCACGAAATACCGATATGGTGCAATGAAAGCACAAAATGTAAACCCAGTGCAACAAACGCACGAAATATAAATCCGGTGCGACAAATGCACGAAATGAAAATCTGGTGCAACAAATGCACGAAACAAAAATTCGGTGTATCCAGTGCACGAAATACAAATCTGGTGCATCCAGTGCACGAAATACAAATACAGTGCATCTAGTGCACGAAAGACAAATACAGTGCATCCTGTGCTCAAAATACGAATCCAGTGCATCTAGTGCACGAAATACAAATCCAGTGCATCTAGTGCACGAAATACAAATCTAATGCATCCAGTGCACAAAATAGCAATCTGGTGCATCAAATGCACAAAATACCAATCAATAACTCAAATGCATAAATAGCAACACCGAGTGTACCAAGGTGTATAAAATTATAAACGTGTGCAACTGCGTGCACAAAACATATATCAATGCACGGCAAGCACATATAAGCTATACCGAGTGCAAAAATCAAATCGAGTGCGTACCACATGCACAAAATCAAATCAACTGTATGAAATCCATGAAATCATAAACATGTGCAGCCAAGGCACAAAATCAATATCAAGTGCAATAGATATGCACAAATCACAACCCAACACAACGGCGTATAAAACATATATCAAGTGCAATACTGTGCACAAAAAGTAAATGCCCAGTAGGTGCAGCCATGGTGCACGAAATCAAATATCAGGAAACTCATCATTCAAAACTCAAATCAAAGCGATATAAGCATGATATTCAGATCACAATGCAAATCGCAACAAATGACATTGAGGTACACCTCCTACAATATCGAAGAATAAATCGGTGCACCTAAAACCGGCAGAACAAGAACATCTGCTTGCCTCCTGCTCACTGTCTGGCGTCTTCTGTCTCTGGGTCTTCATTTTCTCTTCGGATTACCAATCTGGCAATCCATCGGCTCATCGTCCCGGTCAGGTGTGCTAACGGGAACGATTCCGCTCTGGCACTTCTCTGGTCGTCTCTCGGCCAATTATCACGACCACTCGTAAGGCAGCACGACACTGGCGTCAGTCTCTGGCCCTCTGAATACTTGTGACACATCTGATCTTCGGTGCAAATCTCATTGCAGCAGTGTCCTGGAAGGAACCTGCTTAGGGTCTCTTCCGATCTCGCCTATGCCGAACTATACTGAGGCTGGTACTCTTGCATAATCTTTTCTCGCTTTCTGGACATCTGCGTTCTAAGCACAGCATTTCCTCGGGAACTGGCCGCATCCCAACGCCTCTGTATGCATATCAGATCTCTCATCCAGACGGGGAGTAACAACGGCTCGTCAGCGTCTCGCACGAAGCTCCGGTTCCACTTGTCTGTATCATCGTCCACTTTGACGTCACGTCATGCTATCTGCGTACTGCAAATGTTCTCGGCTACGGTCAATCTAGAGTCTCTCATACGGACTTGAAATCACGAACTCGGTATCTTCATCACTCTGTAGAAGATCTCTAGCCGAACATGTCCTCGGGAACTCGTCCCAACCATCGGAGGAATACTCAATACTCGTCCGTTCTCGATCAACTCACAACGCATCTGGGTGAGGTCCTCTATCCGAAGCTGGTCAGCTTGCTGATCTCTTATCACCTGATATCCGGACGACATTAAATGTTTCGATCGATTCATCAAAGTCCCATCATTCCCCGAAAGCTCAACACCTGAGCACAGCCTACTAATATCCAGTACATGCCACAGTACCTATGGACCAACCGTAGATGGGCAAACCCAAGCCTCACTGATGGCACCGCTGAACTGCTGCAAACCCTAAGGTTCAGAAGCGGTTCCATAGTCATTATATCGAGTTAGGGTTTCATTCTTCTAGAGGGTTCACCGAATTACTTACATGTTCCTTCGAATACTTTAAACCTGGAAAAATGGGTTTTCTGACATTCGTTCGAACTTTTTAACTTTGCCTAGACGACATGTGAAAGCCCTTCGTTCGCATGCTAAACAATACCTCAATCTTCCAGGAAAGACGATACGTCAACGGTCATCTCTGGATCGGTCTACTCTAGATCTGAGTAAGACTCTCCACTCTGGAAATCTTCAACTCAACTGGGCCTGCGTCGACGCATCAATCTGACGAATCATCTTCGTCTCTTAACTCGGGATAGACTAGCTATCATCTGTCGCATATCTGCCTGGAAGCTCCAGCGATCTCAGCTCGTAAGCTCTGGAAGCGGCATCACATCAATCTCAGCAACAGCTGGGTCATCTGTCTGCACGGTAGACGACATCATAATTTCTGAGGTATGCTGTACATCAACAGTCCTCTCACAACTGGCAGCTCTAACAATGGCCCGATCATCCGGTGTAAAACCAAACACCCGCCTCAACAAGAGGCTACAACTCAAACACTACATCGAGAAGTTCCCATGTCACCGGAAAACACAATGGTCGGTCCTCGTCCATGACGAGCTCGCACTGACCGCATCACTAGCAGCAGCTCAATCTGCGCTCAAACTATGGTGACAGGAACCTCAAGCGTATATCAATGAAAACAGTTCAAGGGCATGGAAGGAAACGACAGATCCAGAATGGATACATGATCATAAGAAGAAATAGCATCAATGAAAGTATGACCATGGAGACGAACAGAATCAAGGATCTCAAATGGATGTATAATCATGGGTACGAAGAGAATCACATATCTCAGAATATGTACATCCTAAGGTTTCTTAAGTGGAGTATCGTATCGTAAATATGCCGCGGAACATACGTACGATACGCCACTCTACCCAAGCTACCTACTCCATCAATCAGGGTCAGCTTATGAAACGAAAGTTCAGGTCTAATACCCCTCCGGTTCAAGTCTAAGTTCCGTAAGGTCAAGTCTAGGTTCCGAAATATACATACGCCCTAGACTCCGCATAGTCAAACATAGACTCGAACCAAGGTTAAACCTAGCGCTCTGATACCAACTTTGTCATGACCCGAAATATTGGCTCGTGACCAGCACTTAAATTACGCCACGTCTAAAGGCATCACGTAATTCAAGTAAGCCGAAACCCAGAAATCTAAACCTTTTTAAGAAAAATCAAGGAGGTGAAGTTTTAAAATAAAAGTATAATGAAATCAAGTTTTCTTAAATGCATAGAAAAGGAACATGAATAATGCAAGTGAAATTTACTAGTTTGAAAACATGTTTCGACTTTTAAAAATTTGGGCAGCACCTCCCTTATATTTTTTTGATCCAAATCCACAAATACATAATGATAATAAAGGTATCCCCAAGCGGGAGCTAGCTCTTCGCCAAACGGCAGATCACAACCACGCAAGACAGTATATATAAGTATACGACGCCCAACGGCGAAGTTCACCACAAAAGATAAATAAATAAGCAAGGCATCAACCCAATAGGCGAACATAAAACCCATCGCTCAAGTCTCGCAATTACAAGTCTCACTAAGTCTCATTACTTATACAAATACTAGTTTGATTGATGGAGTTGACTAGACACAATATGAATAGTAAATACAAGAGTGGGCACGATATAAATGTCTCATCTACCAAAGCAAAACACCCGAAATCAACTGTGTGCCAGCGAAGCCGCTACTGATCCATACGGACAACCTGCAAGAATTGTGGAACAACGGGGGTGAGTTGCCAACTCATGAGTAGAAGACATCAACGGGTAGGAATCGAATAAAATAACGATTTCCTAGGTCAACTATATCATGAAGGTAATACTATGATATCTAGGGCGACTGTATCTGTATATGTGCCAACAACAGAAAATAAACGCCTATCAGCATGTGGATAACATCCAACAATATAATCAATGCATGTATGCATGTGGATCTCGTCCAACCATATAATCAATATATGTATGCATGTGGATCTCGTTCACCCATATAATCAATATATGTATGCATTTGGATCTCGTCCATGTGTCAACCACTGACACAACAACACCATGCATGTAAATATCATAAAAGCATATGCATGAAAGTATGAGAAAAAAAATCAACGTATGTCCCTCGCGACACATCAAATCATGGAACCTGAGTGTCCAACATCGACACTCGAAACATCATGAAACCCGTGCCCAGCATCGGCACGTAAATCCTCATATCTCTCGGGCTCCGTCAGTACGGATCGGCCCATATCATCTTTCGACTCCGGTCGGTATCCTCCGGATAGCCGCCAGGTCCAACCAATCTCTAGTAGGTACTAGCCACCCTGCCAGGCTCATCGTCTACTCCACGAAAAAAAATTCTCGCCCCTGGGAACCATACCGGGTCCACCATGAACCCGCAAACGGATCATCCACCTCCTCGAATCGGGTTTCACATGTCACACGTCTCAGAACCGAGAAAACGCATGGTGGACGCACTGAAATATCATATCAAGAGAAACCGGGTTTTTAAAACAATACATACTTTCTTTTAAAATGACCACGGTTCTCAAATCCAGAAATCTCATGAAAACAGCATATCTCAATGCGTATAAATCGTAAAGCATGATGTATGCGACATATAACAGAAATGTAAGCGTATCCGAATATCATGCAATGTGGAACAGTAATCTGCACATATCGAGGGAAAACCGCTCTTTTAAATGATTCCAGTTTTAAAATATATCCTGCGGTTCCCAATTTCTCCAGAGTCAAATGCAACATCGTATAAAGGTGCATATGTGTATGCACGCAAGTATGGGTGTACAATATGCATGTACGCAAGTATGGATGTACAATATGTATGTACGCAAGTATATCATGCAAGGAGTCATATCCTGATGCAGCAGTTCTACTGTGTAGTGACATGGCAATTATCGATGATGAAGTGTGTGAGCCGGCAAATCTGTGTACGTGTAACATACGCATCATCGATAATTGTGTAAGTGTACTAGCACAGATATATGCGATGCAATGAGAATAACATGAATGCAGCATAAGGTAAATCATATGCAAATGCTGACGGGTATACGTATCTAATATGACCCGGTCGGTGAATCTAACCATCGGCATCTAGCCTTACGACATCACGTACAGTATAATCCATCGTACGGCACCCTCTAGTCAAGGGTATGGATCAATCATCAAGTCAAACTCATCACGTACGGAAAATCATCGTACGGCGGCATTAAACCAATAGAGATCCTATCAACCTATATGACAGTAAAGGTACGACCTAATGTCACGTATGACCTATCATTCATGATTCACAACATGTATACACATATATATCCATATACCTATGTCCCAAGTCACATCCATAACCATCTCATATCAGGGGACCGGCAAGGTATCAATCCTCTCAATCTACTCGCATTCATATACCAACATATCATCATATCACATCTAACTATCCTTTAGTTTCTAATATAATTTCTCTAACTATCCTTTAACTCTATCTATAGTTTTCTATTAAAGGTTCCCTTAAACATATACTATATATAAATCGGTTTCCATCAAAGTTCGTGGGGGTGCTATACGCCATCCACCCGACTTCCCCCGTAGATATAGATCTACTCACCTTGATCCTCGATTGCCGAATTCGATGACGCCGTGCTCCGTCGCCTCGGAATCCATGCGAGGGTACCTACAATATCAGCACAATCGCAATCGCTATTAACATCAAGTCCGGAAACCAAAACGGCACACGGATCACCTATAGGTTAGAACCTATAGCCCACGCATGCAAAACCAACAAATTACCTCTAGTCGTTAATGTACAAACATCCAACAACCAATTACAAATCCAAATAACAAAACTCATCATTTCAAATACGGAAAACATATCCGAAAATCACACTAATATACTTCCAGATTTTAACTCAGGCCAAAAGGAGTTGCACAAACAAGTATAGGGTGTTGGACAAGGTGTATATGACCTACTGGACCAACCTAGGTACCAAATGCTACCATGTGGCCGGCCACACCACTAGGAAATCAGGTGAGCTCGGCCAGGCTAGCTCCGTTGGGGTTCGTCTGGTCAGTGTGGTCTCCTAGTACCCTAATTTGGTCCCTGGCATTGTTTGGTAAGCTCAGAAATTCCCCGGGTTGCTCCAGATTCACTATAGGCACACCAAAAGAAACAAAACCGACATGGACAAAATTCTAAGTTTGTATTCTCTATTCTAGGTCCACCAATTGATCTCTAGGGTCTTGTACACCCTCACTACAGCTCACAAGCCCACAAGTCACCAAAACCCTCTCTAGAATTTTCTAACTTCACAAATCACCACTAAACCAATTCTAAACTAAAACTAGAATATAACGGAACTTAAAACTATCTAAATGGTAGAAATTATACCTCATTAATGCCACCAAGCAAAACCCTAGAAGTCCTAAGTCTTCAAATTCTAACCTTTCTTGGTCCAATGTGATAAGGGTGAGGAGGTGATCATTTTTTGTGAAAGGGATATAGGGTTTTGAGGAGTATTTTGAGATGGATCTAGGGTTGAAGGTGGAGAGAAGTGAGGAAGAAGAAGGAGAAGAAAATGATGGGGGGAAATGAAATGAGGCAGCCCCTCTCTGTCTCTCTTCCTCTCTTATTCTCACCCCCACACTCATGTCCCACTCTCTCTCTCTCTCTCCAAGTCATCATGCCACCTTTTTCCCTTATTTTTTCTTTTCTCCACCAAAATAAAACCAACCATAACAAAAACAACACAAATGAACATGTAACCAAATGAAACATGTCATGGTGCACTAACCATGAAAACTGTAGAAACACGGATTTGGCTTAATCGCGATTAGCAGTGCACTAATCGGGTTTTTATTTAAACTGCATATAATTGATTTTAAAAATGCCAAATCTTTTAAATATATTTTTAAATGCGTAAATCATTTTAAATTTCCATTTATTTCACAATTATTGGTATATATTTATACCCTTTTTCGAAAACCCCAATTTCGCAAATCGGGCAGTTTTCGGGAAAAATATTATTTTAATATTAAATTCCAAAAATAATATTTTATATTTTCTGAAATGTTACACTTATATAGGCTTACACATTACATATAGCCTCTTGGGCTTTACAAAATGGCATTTTGTCCATCCCATACCTCATGTGCTCATTTCTTTTGCACATAAGGCATGAGCTTTACAAAATTTGGCTTTATGCCCATTTTGCTTACATTCATGCATGAAAAATTACTTCAAAATTATTTATCACATGATTTTTACTTTGGCATGGAGGAGGCTGGCCGCGGGGCTCGACTTGGGCATGGACCCACTTGAGCTGGGCTTGGGCCCGCTTACTTGGTGTTGACTTTGACTTGGTCAAGCGGGGTGCAATTTTTGACCCCAACAACCGTAACACGCGCATGACCGCATCCAAGTGAGTTGACGGGGATCATGCATAAAGTGGTTTAGAATGTGTACAAGATAGGTGAGCTCTGGACGGATGATGGCAAGATAAATGAGACGTTCAATGAGACGCCTATACTGTGAAGGATCTGCAACCTGTGTTCCTTCATCTGCCCGAAGACAATGTTGCTCCATTAGAAAAGAAGTTTCTTTGCAACTTAGCATCCCTATCTTAGACAAAATGTCCAACGTATATTTACGTTGACATAAGAAAAGATCCTCATGGCCGCGTGCTACTTCAATCCCCAAAAAATATTTAAGATGGTCGAGATCCTTTGTCACGCCCCGCTTCCCAATAGACGGAAACGGTGACGTGACAAGCCCGCGACGTATTTATTTCGAGAAGGTCATTTTCCGGAATAAATACGCTAAGCGTAAAATAAGCAATATAAAATGACAAGTAAAATAACATGAAATTAAAACTTAAACAACTTTATTTACATTCAACTTGATTCATTTACAATACATGATATTAACAGAAAGAAAAATACAAGAATGGAAATGCCTAAACAGGTGGCATACATAAACTGAAAAGAAGATAACTGGTCTAGGCCTGGATCGCGATCTGATCGTGCTCCTCCTCTGAGGTGTCTACCTTCTCAGTCTCCACAGTATCTGACGAACATTCCAAAAATACAAAGGTGTTTGGAATGGCCGTCAGCGAACTTTCGCTTGGTAAGTCCCCAAGAAATGGAAGGAAGCATAAAGTGTAATGATAAAGAAAGTGTATATCATGAACAATTGATTATGAGGTATGGTGTCTCGACATGTCATTTTATATAAACACGACAATTTATTTAGCATGCAGTTTTATCGTAATATATGTGAACAAGTATGGTAATATATGTCAAGTAGGTAAGCATGACAGCATGGCATGAACATGGCAATATAACATGACCGAGTAGTGTAAGTATGGTGAACATGCAGTGAATGTAAGTGTTTTAACAGGTCTCTACTTGGGTACACTAATTTAACGTAAGTTCAAAGATGAATGTCAACCAATCTCAAGAGTTTTCCCGAACCCAAACAGGCTGTAATCCATGGATAAGGAACCACGGGCCCGAATCAAGTGTTAATAACGGGACTTCAACCTAGTGTTGAAGTCTTCCAAACTCAACAGGCTGTAATTCAGGAGCAAGGAAACATGTGCCCTCATGATAGCTTGCTTGTGTTAGTAGACATGGATTCATGATCTAGTGGGACTCCTGAGATTTCGTTGGATTCACGCATGAACTACTCCAGCACCTCGTGTATTCTAAGTTACAGTTAAAATTACTAGTCTTGCTCGAATCCATGAATACATCAAGTTTGAGTTCATGTCGATATCGAGTATTCATGTCAAGTATTCTTGTATTCATGTCAAGTTGTATTCATGGTTCGAGTCAAGTCGGTTTCAATAGCAACCATTGTATTCTAGTATTCATGTTAAGTTCATGTCCAATTATAACCAGGGTTTGGTCAAGTCAAAACAAGTGTACATGTTTGATATAGATATTTGATTGGAGTATTCAAATTCATGTTCAAGTATTCATGTTTGACTTTCGATTCCGATTTGTATTGGATTTAGGTTTGAATTAGACTCAGAATTGAGTCAGACACTTATAACTGATTTAGATCCTGAATTAGGTTCGGGTGTCATCGATAACTGCTACACATGGACGGCAGGATTTATGTCTTTTTCCAAGACAATTACCATTGATAACACTATTAAGTTTTCTACTTTAAATAGGCAAGCACTCACTTTCTCTGGCTCTCTGGGGCTTAAGAGAATTGATCCCGCTTAAACCTATATTTACTAAAGTCCTTAAATGTTTTATATAACTCGAGGGGGTTTTATGAAAATATTTTTAATATAGTTTCAAAATAACCTCGAGAAGTTATTTATATTATTTAGAGTTTTCATGAATGTGAATTTTAAGGATTTGATGTATTTTAGTGATAATAGCTTAGCTTGAAAAGTTCATGGTATTTTACTGTAAAGCTTGACTTTTGTTGGTATTTTGATTAAACTTGTAATTCTTTCATTTAAAAAAAATGTAAGGTTATTATATTTTGAAAATATATGAATTTGTAATATTTATATAATTATTTAAAAAAATAAATTTTTAATTAAGTAGAAAAATTCTTTTTTCTTAAAAACCGTATTAAAAACCTTTCGAAACCGAATGCTCCGTGAGCAGGTCTGCATCTCGCTCTACCAGCCCAAGAACATGCGATAATCCACACCATCCAATAGCGGATCCTCTAAAAATGGTTGTAGAGGCAAAATCGTAAAGGGATTTAAAATACAATTTCAAAGAAAACCGGGTTTTATAGTAAATGGTATTTTCTTGTAATATTGTATTCGTAACAAAAATTCATACCAAGATATATCATGCTATGGAACCAGGTGTGTATGTGAGGGGTGGGTCGTTACCGCGTGAAGTTTTTTCAATATATATTTAAGCAAAACAAATAAAGATGATATATACAAACTTCATGGTATTTTAATGTAAACGTTAAATTAAAGCTATGTTGCATGATATTTTTGATTAAAAATTGGTTCTAAACATTGATTTTATGTTAACAAGTATGGTGTAGGAATATGATTGAAGAATATGTAAGAAAAAGTGGAATTATAGAGTTTTAGAAGAAAACGTCGGTATTAACTCCACTTCCGATATATGTTTTGAAAATGAACTTTTAAAAAAGAAGAAGAGGGATTCGGAGGGACTTACCACTTGGTTATATTTAGAAGAGGTAGTAGAAGAGATTGTTGTCGTCGTGGCATCGCGGAATCGCCGGGATTTGTTTTGATCCTCGCCGGAAGTTGATAGCTCGTTAACTCCTCTTTTATTCCACTTGTTGAGGGGTGTTAACACAGGAAGTTTGATGAAGAATCCTCTCTTGACGGAAAAATTTTTGGATGGAGTGAGAAGTGAACTCAATCCCATTATCACTGCGAACCTTTTGAATAGCAAAACCAAATTGAGGTTGGATCATTTTGAAAGAGGTTGTAAGAAAATTACAAGTTTCATTTTTGCGAGCCATCAAATATACCCATGTTGCACGACTGTAATCATCCACAATGGTAAGAAAATAATGAGCATTAGACAAAGAAGAAATACAGTAAGAACCCCAAATATCACAATGAATTAAAGCAAAGGGACGAGTAGCTTTATTAGAGCTTAAAGGAAAACTAGCACGAGTTTGCTTGGCACGATGACATATATCACAACATTTCAAGTGATCCTTATCATGAGAAGGAAAATCGGAAATAAAAGATAAAATCGAAAGAGAAGCATTTCCAAGACGCAGATGCCAGGTGGTGACTAGAATAGATTGTGCCATCGGACACGCTGAAGAGAAAGCCACTCACCGCAGGTAATACACGCCATCTCGTAGATCACCCACTCCAATCAACCTCTTCGAGACCCGATCCTAAATTACACAATGAGAGGGGAAAAAGTTACAAAATAATCCAAGTCTGTAGTAAGCTTGTGCATGAAAATAAGATTGCATTGAAAATTAAGAATGAGAACATTATTAAAAAAAATGTAAGAATCCAAAACCACTTGAACAGCTTTTCCAACTGGAAGAGATGCATCATTAGGAAGTCGAACCTTATGTCCGAGGATCGAAGGTGATGGATTATGTGACGAAGATGGTAATGTAATCATATGATTTGAGGCACCACTATTAAGGATTCATTCATTGGAAACATGAGAGAAAAATGTCTTACCAGATATGGAATCATTACTTTTAGAAGGGCTCGAGCTCAAAATGGATAAAAATTTAGTATCCACATAGAGTCCGGGAATAGGAGAAGCAGTGGCCGAGACGTTATTGGCGACTACGGAGGCCTGCATCATTTGATTTCCATCAGCAGAGGTTTTCTTGCCACTTCCCTTCATCGGCCAATTTGGTGGGTAATAATGCAACTTGAAGCAATGTGCTTTGTCATGGCCAGACTTTCCACAGTGTGTGCACTTTAAAGTAGACCTTCGACCATCCTTTGGAATAGACTTTGTAATGGCCGCAGTGGCCTCCCTAATGTGTGTTCTCCGCCGAAAGACGCGACAGGGATGTTGGGACGTCCGGCCTGAATTTCAAGGGCGGATGCTATTTGGTGCTATTCGTCCACCTCTCCGAAGATACCAAGTTGATTTATGACACCGTGTATCAAAGGTTTAGACGGATGCGACCGATGTAGCAGACTTCGTCAGATTCCCCCTCGTTGAGGGGTTTTTGATTGTGGGGACACTCTTCCCTGCAGGCGCAAGCCCCTGCAGTTAATTCCGCTACCGCATTGCGGTAACCACTTTCTCCTTCTCCAGATGGTCATTTCGTGTTGTGTGTGTTTGTTTTGTTTTTGGTTGCCCGTGCATTGTATACGGAGACTAATTTATGTTGTCGCCCGTAGGGCGTTGATTAGTCCAAATCCGTATTTTCTTAGATTTGGGTTTGGGTTTGGGTTTAAGGATACGTTAGTCTCATTTGAGACTAAGATCAACTTAAACATTAGTTAAGGATACGTTAGTCTAATTTTAGACTAAGATCAACTTAACGGGATCGTTTAGATCCAACAAGAGAGCATTTGGGTTCTATTGTTTAGTTTAGGGACTTTGCGATCCATAATTAGTTTAAGGATATTACGGTCCAAGGTTAAGGACATCATAGTCCATGGGTTTAAGGACCCCACAGTCCAAGGTTAAGGACATCATAGTCCATAGGTTTAAGGACCCCACAGTCTAGTTTAAAGACGTCATAGTCTATGGGTTTAAGGACCCTACAGTCCAGTTTAAAGACGTCATAGTCTATGGGTTTGATGACCCCACAGTCCAGTTTAAAGACGACATAGTCTATGGGTTTAAGGACCCCACAATCCAGTTTAAAGATGTCATAGTCTATGAAATGTATGGTTGTCGGGACCCGTCACCTCTCTGAAGACGTTGAAGAATTACAACGACAAATATCAAAGGAGTGAAGAGGTGTACCTTTAAACCAATTTTGGTTGGGAGATCTGTAGTACAATTGGGACTAAGATCTGAGATTTATGAGTATATGGGCTCAGTTAATCTGAATGAGGGGTTTATGGCTAACTTGGGCTCAGCCCACTCAGTTAAAATGTTAAACATTTGACAAGGCTGAGCATTGATTTGAGGTTCTGACAATTTTTGTCTTTTATGGGATGCTGAGCATTCATCATAGCTTTAGTGCTTCATTTAAAGAACAGTTTAAGTTCTATCAGCGCACACGTGAGAAACACGTGGCATGCTTGGCGCTAGCGCCAGTCAATGAGCGCAGTGCGCTATATTTGGAGCGCTGAGGCGCTGCAGCGCTTTGCGCTAGATGCAGAGCGTTGAGGCGCTTCTGTTAAGTAGTGCACATGTGAGGAGCACGTGGCGCGCTTGGCGCTATGCGCCAGTCTTGAGCGCAGAGCGCTTCTTTAAATTTGGAGCGCTAAGACTCTTTTAGATTAAGAGCGCTAAGGCTCTGCAGCGCTTTGCGCTAGATGTAGAGCGCTGAAGCTCTTTTAAGTTAGGAGCGTTAAGACTCTTTTGTTAAGTAGCGCACACGTGAGGAGCACGTGGTGCGCTTGGTGTTATGCGCCAGTCTTGAACGTAGAGTGCTTCTTTAAATTTGGAGCGCTAAGGCTTCTTTTAGATTAAGAGCGCTAAGGCTCTACAGCGCTTTGCGCTAGATGTGGAGCGCTGAAGCGCTCCTTTTAAATTGGAACGCTAAGGCTTTGCAGCGCTTTACGCTAGATGTGGAACGCTGAAGCTCTTCTTTTATGCAAACTTAGATCAGTTTGCGCCCTGAGAATTAAATTCTCTTTTTATAAGAAACTTTGTCTTAAGATTCTAAGAACAAAGTTCTTATTTTATAGGAGATATTTCAATTTCTTACTTTGGTGAAAGGCTTTGCCTTTATGGATCTGTGATCAAAGAGAACTGAATTATCCCCCCCCCCCCTCTTTATAATGAGATGTTCATGATCTCTGAAACACAATTTGTCTTATAGATTTATGATCTGAAGAAGGTTAAGTTCTTCATCTTATTCTTTGTGATGAGATACTTTGATCTCTTTGTGAAAGACCTTGGTCTTATAGATCTATGATCTTAAAGAAAGAAGTGAATTCTTCTTTTTATATGAGACGATTTCGTCAGTCTGTTCTTTTACCTTGAAGAAAAGTTGTTCTTCTACCGAGAGCTTGACTCTTCTTTCTGAGATTTCTCAAAGTTTATGGGGGGTTCCTCTATATGTTTCTGTATATTCGAGACTTGAAGTCTTGAGGCTTTTATATAGGGCGAGCTGGTTTGTTCAATCAGTTAAGGAGATATTTTCTCTAATTGATTTGGGGATTTCCCCACAGTTAGATCTTTGATCCAAGGGCTTCTGATTTACAGAAGGCAATTTTCTTGTTTTTAAAAAGAATGGGAAATCTTTCCATACAGAATTTATTCTGTATTTTGGTGATTTTTAATCACCTTTAGATCATTGATCAAACGGTGCTCTGATTTACAGAGCACAATATCTTTTTGTTTGGAAAGATTTTGAAGAATCTCTCCTTAACAGAATTTTATTCTGATTAATTGATAATTTATCATCTTTATTGGATCTTTGATCTGACGGTGGGGAGCTTTTAGTTCTAGCGCTAGCGCACCCGCGCTTTGCACGTGGTGCGCTGCCTAGAGTGCAGTGCACTTAGCGCTAGCGCACCCGTGCTTTGCACGTGGTGTGCTGCTTAGAGTGCACGTAGTATGCTTCTTAGAGTGCAGCGCTCATGTGCTTTGCACGTGAGCGCTGCCTCAGAGTCTTTGACTCTCTAAGCGCTGGCGCTGCTTCATTTCAAAATTTGAATTTTTGAACAGAGTTTTGCTCTGATTGGGGGAAACAATGTGCAGTACGACCGAATCACTTTTGGCTGCCGGTTGATAAACAAAGACCATTGCTTTTCTTCTTGGACAACAAGGGCATAAACTTTCTTGAGGTTCAGCATAGGCTCAATGTTAAGGATATGAAAATGAACGGTATTATAATTGTCACCGAGGCCCATAAGAGATTGGTATGCCTTTCCAAGTTCCCGCTCTTGTGCCAATTGCTTGGAGGCACCACATTTGCACTTGGGAATGGTGTAATATGCTGAAAGCTCATCCCATAAAGTCTTGAGTTTGGTAAAATAAGTGGAGATCGACAAATTATCTCGTTGAAGAAGACTCGGTTCACGTCTGATTTGATGTACTCTTGGGGCGTTGCCTTGGGAAAAATGCTCCTCGAGATCCACCCACAAATCCTTTGCCGTATCTATCTTTAGTTGTGTGGAATTCTGGTTGTTTCTTTATATACTTATTAATGAAGGAACACCATTTAACCTTTAAAAAAATAGTTCAAAATACCAAGGTTTGAAATATCGGTTTTGGTATAAGTATTAGACCGGCATTTGGGACTGGGTCACAGGAATCAACTATCTCGGCTGTATTGCCCAGCTCGAATCAAATTGGCAATATTGGATTGTAAAACGCTTGACAAAAAGATTATTTTAAGATTCAGTAAGTTTTTCAGAAAATAGCACGTAAGCAATTTACCAACTACTAAAATGATTGTTAGTACTTCTGTAAAAACAAAAATATATATTTGGTAATTAATGATACAAAATGAACCTTTACCCGTAATAGATTAATAAATACGCAAGCATGAGATGCGGGTCGTGGAGCGGCGGAGATCTCGTCGCAGCGAGATACACAGAGCCGTTACGGGAGCGCTTGGCCTCCGTGCTCTCGGTTGAACAGGGAAGCCGAGAAAGCGCAGCTCGGTGGATAGCTCAGAGACGAGCAAGGAGGCCGAGAAAGCTCAGCTGTAGGATTGCTCGAAGGCGAGCTGTCGGCTGGTTGCTAGGTGAATAGGGAAAGTACTCCGGAGAGGTCTCCAAAAGATCGGATGCAATCTCAGAGACGAGATGCCGAAGAATGTTCCCAATGCATCATACTTATTCCAGCTCCGTAGCCCCCAGGAATCTATCAGGCTTATGTGGATGATACGTCATCCGCTACGTGTCGTGATCTGGGGAATACTCGTTTCACCATGTCTTCTTGTCGTTCTGGCACTTAAATCCATTTCACGTAAACCCTAAGCAAAATATTCTTTGAGAATTACCTACATATTGGCATTATTGCAAAAAAAAGAAGAAGAAAGGAATTAACCTAAAGTTTCTGTCCTTTATATATGCACTATACATGCATGAAAGATTCAGACATACTTTCAATGGACTTCTGTAAAGAATTAAAAACAAATTCAATTCCTTTTGCGCATGCATATATATACTGGCCACTAGCTACCATCAACAGTGAAATCCTCTCCTATATAAGAACCCCCACCCACCCCCACCCCACCCCCACCACAGGTGCATCATGTACACACTCTTATGGCTTCTATCTCATATATCTCCTATGGCTCTCAATGACACCAAGATCACAGTAGTCGCTGACAACGAGCAGTTCGACTACACTCAGCACGCGCAATGGCTGCATGGCGCCGTGCTCGGGGCCAACGATGGCCTCCTCTCCACCGCCTCCATAATGATGGAGGTCGGCGCCGTCAAAGGCGATCCGAAGGCCATGCTCCTCTCTGGTTCCGCGGCACTCATTGGCGGGGCCTGCAGCATGGCCATCGGGGAGTTCGTCTACGTCTACTCCCAGTACGACATCCAGGTCGCGCAGATGAAAAGAAACGGAGGATCCTCCGGTGATGATGATGAGGCCGTCAGCCTGCCAAATCCGCTGCAGGCCTCGGTGGCGTCGGCATTGGCGTTCTCCGTGGGGGCGATGGTGCCGCTGCTGGCAGCGGGGTTTGTGAGGAGCTATGAGGTGAGGCTCGGGGCGGTGACGGCAGCGCTTGTGGTGTTTGGAGGGGTGGGGGCGGCAATGGGGCGGCCCCGGTGGGGAGGTCGTGCGGGAGGGTCGTGGTGGGTGGCTAGCTGGCCATGGCTGTCACCTTTGGGTTAATGAGGCTGTTTGGAGCCAAGGGACTATAAGGAGCCAGCCTAATCGATGTTTTTTTTCTTCAGTTAGTTACTAATTAAGTGTTAATGATGGATGTTATGGGTTTCTAATTTGGTTGTTTGTGGAATAAAGGAAGGTTTGAATGATTAATGCATGCCAGTGTTGTGAGCTTGAGAATGAACTAATTAACATGCATTTTACATGCAATGATGGTGATGGGAAGCCCTAGAAGTTTCAATTTTAGATCTATAATTGCCGGTACTAAATCCAGATGGAAAAGAACAGAGATGATTGTGATAGGCTGATAGGTTGGTGACAGCCAACATAAAACTTTATTACATTTTATGATATGAACCATAATTAAATAAAGTTTTAGTAATCCTGTACAAAAAATATCCTCCAACCATCATATCAAAATTTCAAATATTGTTATAAATGTAGCAAATAGTAAATAAGTTACTGATTTTTCTAAACACGGCTTAGATTCTCCTTTTGTTTTAGTTAGCATGCATTAAACTTGAAAATTTTATCACATTTGTCATATAATACAAACTCTTTCACTTTATTAGAGCACTTTTCTTCATGAAAAAATTTATGTCATAACTAACATGCATGATTTAATTTATCTTTGATGTTCGGATTATACAGACAAGCTTCACAAAGCTATACTTACAGGTTCGAATTTTAGACGTTGCTATCTTGAACCTCAGATCTTTTGCCCAGCTATAAGAGTAAGACTTTACCGCTAAGCTTCGGAGGCAATGGGTAACTCGAAAGAATGTTAAAATGTTGGTATACAAAGGAGTCAAAAGAGTATTCTTGTGTGGAAAAATTTAATAGAACATATATTTAAGCAACTAGGCAAGTTTGGACTCAAAACCCGAATAAAGATTCTCTAACTTAGGTGATATAACTTTCAAACCCGGTTCATCTTGAGTGTCGTCGCTTAGCATATACAATTCTATCTCTGAATCATCATCATAAACTTTGGAGTCTCGTTACAGCACTAAGATGGCAACTCAGATCCAAACCCAACCAAACATATATAAAACAAAGCGAACTTTTAAAAATACCTCCCATCTCGACTAAAACAAGACGCTCAACTTATAAGAAGTGCTAGGAACAAAATTGATACCTCAATCCTCACCATAAGCTTCGAGTTTTGGTTTTCTGGGTGTAGCCCGGCCATGAGAGAGAGAGAGAGAGAGAGAGCAAGACACGATAACGCTACAGGTCCCACAAAACTGTTCAAAATGAAAATTACCATGGACGCATTCTGGACCTACTACCCAACAACCCATTGGCAAGCCTGTTAAGGGACATTACAGGCCCAACAACATACACTCCTAACTAGGCCCAATTCAGACCCATGTCGTACAGGACAGTCAGCAGACAAGAAGAGGCCCCACTTACACGTCAGCAGCCTAGTTGGACTGTGGGGCCCACAGTACACCAACCACGGATGGACACATCAGCAGGCATTCTCCCCTGTATCTCGACATTTGTTTCGAGGCATCGTAGTAGTGGAGGCTCCATTACCAAATCGAGAGAGACATGGAGTTCAGCTTTTTCCAAGCAAAGTGAGATAGGTTCAAAATCTCCATTAAAATAATTGAACCCAAATATCATACGAAAGCTAAGATTCGTCACTACAACAAAGTGTTATTATACAATAATTAGGATGAAGATACTAAGGTGTGCTGCTCCCCATTGATTGTATTTGTTATGATAATTTATAGACTCTTCAAATCCTGTGAAATTTGATGGTAACCTATCTAAAACGCATAGATCACAATCGTCAATACGGATTAGTGAAAAACACTAAAGGTTATGTGTTTGAAAAGTTAGCCTCATATTTGGAAATGCGCGCACATGCGCAAGTGTGTTGCTGACGAAGTGTAACTTTGGATTTAATCAAAAGTGCATGGAGGTCTCCTAATCTCATAAAATCTTATATATAGCCCATCTAAGACGTGTACACCGCGATGATAACCACGGTGAATTGGTGAAATATACTTGTGTGTTTACAAAGATGACCTCATGTTAAAAAAATGAAACCTAGGCTCAATCGATCAGCTGTGTGTGCACATGCTCGTGCACGAATCCCGCTCATGTCCTTCTAACTTAAGTTTTCTATGAGTAAGCTAATGGTGATTCTTCCAATCAGAAACGGTGGTGTTTCCTGATTGGAAACTATCAACCAAATCGCTGCCGATTTAACAATTTATGGAAACACGGGTTTGATCAGCTCCTGAATAGGTTTAGGCTACATGATACTCGAGCGCCCGCAGACCCTCTACTGCCACTTTTGGCCTACAAAAAGGAAAAATTCATGCCTAGCTAAATGCCCTGTACATGCTCATAAAATAATTCAAAATTAGCTTCATCCATTCCATTCACCCCTTTATACATAACCACCTTAACACCTACATGCACTAAACAACCTCCGTCTTCAACATGTTACCCACTATCCCACTCGCTCCCCCTAATCTCTCAAGAAAATCGCTGCCACCTAGAACCATGAGAAGCTTCGACGCCAATGTCCTCGCCATCGTCGCTGCCCTAGTATTGTTAGTAATCATCAGCCTAGTGCTCAACGCCATCCTATGGTTCACTCTTCAACTAGTGAAGCAATGGTGGTATCGGACTGACCTCGACACGGTTTCGAACCAAGTGGACCAATTTGGTGTAAGGCCAAATGCCCTAAGGGCCTTGCCAACGCTAGCTTTTACAACCGAGCTCAGGTTAGACTCTGAGTGTACGATTTGCCTGTCAGAGTTTCTAACAAGCGAACGTGTTCGGGTGCTGACAAAGTGTAACCATGGATTTCATCAAAGGTGCATTGACAGGTGGCTCATGGACCATTCGTCATGTCCAACTTGTCGTCAGTGCTCGTTTGGAAAGAGTCAGTTGGCAGTCGGGAGTTCCGAGTTCGCAGGAGCTGCTAACTCCATGCAGGATGTGGAAGACCCAACGGAGCTTGCCTGCAGAGAAAGCTGCTAGCTGCCTGCTTCTATCGATCGCAATTTGTTGAACTTTGGGTCAACTGTTTACGACATGCTTTACTAGGATCTCATCCAGCATCTTACGATCCCCCTCGACTTGCTTATTATTAGCACATGGCTTCTCTAAGTTAGTATTCATCAGTTAAGAAAATAATAAGGGCATTCCTGGATAGAAATTCTTCAGTTATGTCAAATTCAATATTCCAAAGCTGATTGATACTAATCTCAAACATGTCGAGTCCCACAAGTGCTAATAAGCCAGTTGCTAAGTTATAAACATTGGATGAAGTTATAAACAATGGATGAGATATAGATGAAAAGCGTTATATGCAACTGGCGGTTTGACTTCGCTTGGAATTTTTGCACGGGCGGTCGCATGTTTATAGACAAGGGGATAGGGTTTGGGTATACATGTAGGGTTTTCCGTTTTTACATTTCTTTTTTTCTTTACTTTTATTCCTTTGGGTATGCGTCTGTAACTTGGCAGCAGTTAGTCTCCCATTAGGGACAGATTCCCTTGTGCACTTGAAATTATCAGTTGGGTTTTCTTCATGACTTGATCGATGTTTAATCGGGACAGACATAGCCCGGTATCACTAATGCATAACTATTCAGGGAACCAACAACAAATTATAGAGAGTGAAATGCATGTACACTACAGAAACAATACGAGTATTAACTCATATTTCCAGGGAACATTGATGGAAAATTAGCTTTTGACAGTAATCAAGTTCACAAAAATATATAATCTGTCAGAGTACAGAAAAGTGTGCATACAAACTTTATTTTTCCCCTCGTAATTTTTTGAAGTTATATATTTGAAATTGCAAACACAATACGAGCCAGCCATCGGCACCTCAAGCATCACTTGCCAAACAAACTCAGTCACTTGAGCATTTTAAAGAGTTTCGCAGCGACCTGTGTCACAATGGTATGCGATTCTATTACTCGTTAAAAAGCTTTGAAGTTGATCAAAGATGCAGTTTTATTTAGTTCTATTAATTCAATAAACAGTTATTGAGCATGAAGGAAAGAAAAGGCACTAACACATTTATCGACACAGGACCAGTAATCAAAATATTGGCCGGTGCAATGCTTGTGTCCAGTTGTGTCATCTTTGATTCTCTCAACACACGCCTGTTTGTAGTTAAGGGACTAGAGTCAGAAAATTACATGAAAATGGACTATACGTAAACTTATGCGTATCTGAAGAGCAAAGACACGCGGAACCATAATATGTGGAAGCTATAATAATCAAATTATAAATACGAAGAGCCATTTCACAGATCAGTGAGGAAACTAATCGTGCTCTGGATAATCAAAGAAAGATGAAGAGAAACATCCATGCTATTATCACTTTGTTTGCAAGTTAAAATTCACTCTTGTACACAAGTAGATTGTACAGAGCATTACAGAGCGAGATCTAACCAAAAGATGTGCACATATGAAAGCTGCTACCAAAACTGAATTGCTTATCACTACTTTTACTTTAGATTAATGATATTCTCTACTATTCTAATGCAAACACTCTCGATATGACAAAATGGTATGCAACCACATTCTATATGGCATGTTGATATTTAACCGCTTGAAATTTTGAAATGTTGCCGCATAGTATCTTGAGTGAGTTTCCCACTTCTCTCTTTCCAACCAACTTTATAAGCCTGTACCAAATAACTAGCAAATTCTTAATCACGGTTGCAGAGAACATTCTCAACCTATAGATAACGAAGACTATATATAAATAGGCGAAGTTGGCAGATTCTCCCATAGGCATAATTAATCTTTATAGATTAGAAAACATAATCCGATAACAAATACAAAATGACAAGCAAGTTTATCAAATCCTGCAATCAGAGAATAAAATAAAAAACAGAAGTTATGCCAACATCCATGAGATCTTTATTTAAAAGTTAATAGAATGACGCTTTTAATAGTTAAAGGTGGACAAGCTCCTTAAGAATATAGATTATGCTCAAGACCTCTAGCAACGTTTGTCGTCTTCTAGATTGTGGACTTTGGTGTGGTTTGTCTCATTCCTGTATGTAATTGGAGGGGCATTTCGACTATGTATTTTGTGGTTATCTCTAATGTTGAGAGAGGATAGACTTTGATATCGGCCGTATTTGATATTTTATATTATTTTCTGGTTATTGTTGTATTGTGTTTCATAATCTAAACTTTAATGGAACACCAGGGAATATCCCAACCAATTAAATTTCACATGCGTGGACTAGAGGGAGAGGGAGAGGGAGAGGGAGAGGGAGATGCAGGTTATCTTTGTTAGGGACATTGTAGCCAGTAGTCACAGCAATCAAGCAAAATGAAGCAAATATCAAATATAGCATTTGTACTAGAAAACATTTAACCCACACATCTGCGACCAGCTAGATGAATCCTTCTCTTCATTTAGCTAATCAGCTCAATTAATTTTTAAAAATACCATATACATTTAAGTTTAACTATATCAAATCATTTAATATGATTATAGTTTAATTAACATGAACCAGAAAAATAAAAATAAACAAATCATTGTTCATGTTAATGGATCATATAGGATATTTCAAAGTTTCCCAAAGTTACAATTCACAACCAAAAGATTATCATTCAGCTCTCTCCTCGGCATGTTTTTCAAAGGGAAAACTTAGTTCCTCTCTATCTTCTTTCTCAAGCAAGCAAACTGTTCTTAGACTACTTGCATCCAATGCGACCCATATGAGAAAGATTACAGCATCTAGTAGTGCTACAAGTCATTTGTCTTGTTATTATCGGTACTAGTCTCCCATAGTAAGCTATTTAACATAGCCGTGTCGGCAAAGTCCTAATCAAACCACTGTCTGAAAGAAAATAGCTAAGAGAGCAACCACTCGCTATACTCAATTCAACCATAGGTTGCAAGTGTGGGAAATGTGAACCTCCAACGACCTCACAAGTCTCTCAACCAAAGAACATATCCACATGAAAATCTGAAAGCATCAGATCAGAAGACCATAGAATCAGATGTTGCATATACTCCAAAATGAAATTTCGCTGAGTTAATTTGCTTCCCATATATTAATCCCTCGTCGATCTTGGCAAAGACCCATTGTTGGGGTCAAAAATTAGACCTCATTGATCAAAAGTCAAAGTCAAACCGCGAACAAGTAGAACCAAACCAAAACAAACGGCCCTTACTGTCGAATCCAAGCCGGGCCCACGTCCAGACCCAAGTCTAAGCAGATGGGCCCAAGCCCAGACCAGCCCCATGCCAAGAAAGTAAATCAAATAGATGTAATATTTAAATAAGTGTGCAAAATATGAAATAAATGGGCAAAAAGCCAAATTTTTGTAAAGCACATGGCTCATGTGCAAAAAGAAATAAGCACATGGATGGGCAAAATGTCGTTGTAAAGCTCAAGGGGCTATGTGTAAATTTGTAAGTCTATATAAGACAATATTATAAAAAAATGAGACATATTCATTCTCCTCAAAAAAATATTAAAGTTTGTACATCCATCTTCTCTCTCTCAAGTTCTCCCTCTTTCTCTTCATTTTCAATTAAATCAAGAGCATAGCTCTCTTCTTCTCAAAACTAAATAAAATTTCCTCATAAACCTTTTGAAGGAGAGTTTAATTTTCACGTCAAATCCAAAAAGGGAAGATTTTTGATATCTTCTTCCTTCTCAAGATCCAATTTGAGAGAGGGTGAAAAAGAAAACCCTATCTCTCAGGGCTCCATCAAGAGAAGAAAAGGGATCTCTTTTCATCACCCAAGACCTAAATCTTAGAGTTTCAAGAGAACTCATTTAGGTTTCTTCTCAAAAGATAAATGAGGAAATCTTTTGGAGTTTAACTCCATAATAAAAATTATTTTGGGAGTTCCATTAAAAAAATTTGGGAGTTCAACTCCATATTTTAAAATCTTTTGGAGTTTAACTCCATAATAAAAATTCTTTTAAGAATTTAACTCCATATTTTAAAATTTTTGGGAGTTCAACTCCATATTTTAAAATTTTGGGAGTTCAATTCCATATTTTAAAATCTTTTGGAGTTTAACTCCATAATAAAAATTCTTTTAAGAATTTAACTCCATATTTTAAAAAATTTGGGAGTTCAACTCCATATTTTAAAATCTTTTAGAGTTTAACTCCATAATAAAAATTCTTTTAGATGTCTAACTCCATTTAAAATCTTTTGGAATTTAACTCCATAACAAAACCTTTGGGAGTTAACTCCATAATAAAAATTAAAGGAGTTCAACTCTAAATCCGAGGGCTTACCTCCCTTCCCCGGTCCATGCTCGCACCCTGCGGGCACGTGACGTGGACGTGCCCCGTGGGCACCTCCGTGGGCATGTGCCCCCTTTTCGCCGCCTCCCCCCACCTGAGGGGTTTCTCCTTTCCCTCACATGCGGGGCTCCCGCTTCCTAACGTGAGGGGGGTCCTTCTTCCCTCATGTGAGGGGTGGGAGCTTTCCTCCTTTTCAAAAAAAGGAATAAATAAAACAAAACAAAATAAATATATAGAGAGAGAAGAAGAAATGTAAATAGAATCATAAATAAGGATAAATCTCTTTTGAATAAATAAATCTTTTTTGTGACAAATAGAATAAATAAAAAAAAATGAAACGAACAAGCCTTTCTGCATTATTTTTAAGCACCAACACCTCACATTGAACTCGCATGACCAGTTTGACCCGTCAATCTGTAGTTCTTTCGCTCCAAAAAGTAAGGGGTAATTAACGGCAGCTTAGTCCGTAATTGCCGGAGATTTAGATCTCCACAATCAACAAACTATTGCCTATCCCAGACAGGAGGAATCTGTACATGTCTGACAAACGCGCGCATTCCCATCTCAATATGGTGACGAAAAGCACTCTACACTCATTCCCTAATAAAATAATCTAATGTGGTTGACATGGATATCCGACATACATGACAGCCAAAATCTTCCAGTAGGAAGTTCTGAACTTACTGGATTTTAAATGCACTTTTAATTCCGCAGCGAAGAGTCCAATTACTAGCTTTTCTCAAATTCAAAATGAATTGGAAATGGTTAAACACTACAAGCTTCAACAGTAACCTAAGTAAAAATACCATCTTGGTATCAAGCAGGCTTCTGAGGATGTGTGCTTTTAAAGCCTAGCCATAAGTACAATAGAGAAAACTTGATACTGCAATCGTAACACTATACATTAATGAGAAAAATCTACATATTCAATTTGGCGAAGTCAGTGCCAAAAAATAATTGGCAACCACAAAAGTGCACACCCAGAGATCACAAGCTAAGTGCAAATTATGTGTATTTCAATGTTGAATTTGTGAATTTTAATCTAAGGTTTACCCGATATTCAAATAAAGGTTTTACACAGACTGGTTTGCAACGGTCCTCGAGATACTTTTTCTGATCGACAACTTCATCATCCGCCCTGATTTTGAAGGAAAGGTTAAAAGCTGTAACATGATATGTTATAGATAGCAAATAAACATAAATTGAGAAAATGACATGGGTAGCTCAAGCTAGTAAGCATGTGTGTTGTTCGAACATGTGGAAATATGCAATTAAAAAATGCACACAGACATTTCAAGATTAATTTAACAGAGATATCTGCCGATAGTTTTTAAGATGTTATTCCGGGTAGGACAACTGCTAATTCTATGGCCTGTGGTCACTAGCGGCTGCTTTCTCACCACGGTAAAAATAGTGAATAATTATTCCAGATAAAAGATGGTAACATGTCTTGAATTCGATATACGGCATGATTTCATACCATAGTTCCATTAACCTAGAGTGTACAAGTTCTCGGTGTTAATTGCAAAGGTGCATGCACAGTCTGAACTACTACCAAGTATACAAGAGAACAAAGATGAAGAAACAATTCATAAATGCGGTTAGGCCAAAACCAGACTAAATCCTGCCATGCGACTGATATTCCTTGATGTAGAAGTAAATATAACTGTGGCACACACGCACACATGCACACAAAACTATGGCACAAACAAGTGGAAATATGCAAATAAACATGCATGCATGCAGACATTAAAAGATTAATATAACAGAGATGTCTACTGATGATTTGTAAGATGTTATCGCAGGTAGGACAACTGCCAATTCTATGGCTTGTGGCCACCAGCGACTGCTTTCTCACTACAGTAAAAATAATGAGGGACTATAACATATCATGAATTCGATATGCACCGTGATTTCATAGCATATGTCTATTAACCTATAATGTACAAGTTCTCGGCGTTGATTGCAGAGGTGCATACAGTCTGAACTAGTAAATATACGTAAGAAGGAAAAAGAAGAAACGATTCATAAATATGGTTGGGCCAGAAACAGACTTAGTCACTGGATGACGATATTCCTTGATGTAGAAGTCAATACACCTTTGATAACAAACTCATTCTTTTTTGGGAGATATATGAATAACCGACTCTGACCCTCAGCATTCCATTGAACACATGGAAATCCATCGTATCTCATCTCCAGCCACCTCACTTCACCGATCCTATGATCGCCCTCTGGAGGACGCATAACCATATACTGCAGACCATACAAGAGACCACACAGGGAGTTTATCACAGCCATGGAACCCTATTATCAACAAATAAGAGCTCACATGAAAGGACAAAATACGTCTTCGAGTCAAGTAGGACAACCAAATGCAACCATCTTCGCCTTGGCATTTATTCATTGGGTAAATATTATCTCCGTATTCTGCACATTATGATGGCGTTGCACATACAAACTTATAGGACTAACACGGACGATGGCACGATAATGCAATTGAACTAGCATGATGAGAATGAGCTAACTAACCTAATAGGGAAGCAAACTGGTCCTACAACAAAAAACCCTAATAAAATCATTGCAAAATGGAAATATAAAGATGATTTAACACAATGACCAACAACTTTATGCAGACAAATGAAGTTACAAGATCCTATAACGCCATGGGAGCCAAAGATTTCTCTCTAGAAAAATCTAGCAACAAATTATTCAAAAGCGAAAGCTATGGGCAGTAGCAATGGTTTGAGTTCAGCAAGTAAAAATCATAATTTTGGATATGAATCAATGCTGGAGAGCAATCAAATCCATGGTCTCGAGCTTTGAAGTTTTACAGATTGATTGTATGAGATGTTAATGTCTACAAAACTAGCATCGATGTGATTGTTGTAGCAAGTAGCAACATAAACTAAGTGCATAACAGAACATTGATTGCGGCAGTAAAATGAAATAAAAGAAGAGAAAAAAATGTGAGAAGAGAGGAAAATCTTACATGGAGAAAAATTCAGGCAAAAAATCTTGGTAGAGATCGAAGTGAGAACGGGAGATTGAGGCCAAAATGAATCGATGGCTTTCGAAACGAGAAGGTTCTGGGTTTCTTTTTTGGGGGGACGAAGGCTCTAGATTGTGGACCTGAAACAAGTCAGGGCCGAAATTGGTGAATGGCTAGCATTGTGGCTATTGGGCCTGGCGAATTACCGGGCTTTTAAGGTTGTTAGGCTTGGTTCATTCATTTAACTGGGTTTAAAATCCCATTCCAGACATTGTTTTGTTGTCAAACTGCGAACTTTATCGAGAATATTTAAAATTTAGAAAAATAACTGCATGTAAATTACAAGGATCTATGAAAATATATATAGATGTTTGATATTATTTTTGATAAATCGAGCAATGAGAAATATGTTTGTTAGTACCGGATGAACAAGGTCGTGCTTGTTTATAACCCGTCGGTATCTAGATCCTTCTATATTTCAGTATGACAATGTTATTATGGGTATTTATTGTGATCTGAGTTTTGAGTTGACATTGATGAGTTAATAAGTACCCGTATCTTGCACTCATGGGGTTAAAATAAAGGTTCGGTTGTGAAATCTTTGGAATCTCAACTAAAACTCTAAAAAATTCTAACATCTTAACTAAAAACCTTGGATGATCTTTTCAAATCTTTTATCTGCATGCTGATGTATGCCCACGCCATATAAATAGTTAGACGTGGACCATCTTAGGTTCAAGAATTTTATTTGTTTTTCTAACTATTTAATTTTAATTAGCTGTGAGAGTGACAGGTGCCGCCTTCCCTTCTAGTTACAACAACATGCTGATCTAAATTTAAACATAACTAATTATTTTACTATTACAACCAAATACTAGCTGTAAATTATCTTAGCCCTCAAAAGCCCTAAACAAGTCAAGGCTAAACACCATCAGAGCATGAACAAGTTGTGTTCATATTCGTCCGTATATTTTATTGAGCTTCAAAATGTGTTCAAACTTGGTTTGTTTAACTATTAAACGAGCTTGATCTAGCCTTTATCGAGCCGAACCAATTTGAGCTTCCAAACTTCAAGCCATTTTAACAGCCCTAGACACGCCGTAGATGTTTTTATATTTTGTTTGTTTTTTTATTTTGGAAAAAATATTCCTTACTTGTTTCTTTATAATTTGTGCAAATCGGATTCCGTTGTGAAGGATATCTTATATATCACGAAATTGACCATACATCTGAAGAAGGGCCAGACGTCTGAGAGATGAGTTTCAAACGTCTGGCAATAAAATTCAAGACTTCCAGAGAGCTGGCAGACGTCTAGGCTATTGAGCTTCAGACGTCTGGCGACTCTCTGGCCCTGACGTGCTGAATGTGTCAGACGTCTGACCCGTATAAGGTCAGACGTCTGACGACGCTCTACTTCACGAGCAGAGCGGGCGCAGACGTATGCACCATAAAGGATCAGACGTCTGTCATAGAGATAAGCGCAAATCCAGTTTCGAACCTATATCGAAAATTGCAGTTTCTGGATGGCAGTTTCGTAATTAAAGATCATATTTTATATCAGATTTATAATATAATATAAATAGAATACCATGATTAAAATTTAAAGGTGCAATCTTGATCATAAGGTTTAAGAGAGATGAATAATAGATGAAGACGCTGTTAAAGAAGGCTTTAAGAGAGAAGAATGAAAATCTCATTGGAGATCTATAAGGAGAGGATTTTTGTAATCTTCTGTAAGGTTTTTCTTTTTTCTCTAAGGTTCTAATAAGGTGTTCTACCCTTTTCAGCAAATCTCTTCTTGTGTTATTTGATTTTGCGTTTGTTATAGCCGTTATTCGTTAAAGGAGATCTAATTTAGATCCATCAAAATTGGTGTTGCCTATGCTACGCGCCCAACGGATTCCATTATTAGATTGGTTTTTCATCACACAATATATGTGTTGTTGCATCAGCTTTTCATCACACAGTCATGCAGTTGAGAGCTTAAGGTCTTGTCTTGAATATGTGTTTTGCCGCAATTTTCATCTTTTATGACCTTACTTCGATCGGCTGGTACTACTCTTTCTTTAAGCTGGACCTCATAATATATTTGAAGTCATGTCTTCTATCCATCCCGATCACACAAACAGTTTAGAAGTCTATATCGTTTCTTGCATCAAAACAAGAGGGAAAGGCAAGACATGGACATGATACATGTTATTAGAGAACCATATATGATGTGATAGTTGAGAAACAAATATCTGCACCCGACAATCCCATCATGAATCATTTCTAAGTGTTTTCAGTCCACTATGTTCATTATTGTCACGCCCCGCTTCCCAAAAGACGGAATACGAGGGGTTGACAAGGCCAGCTATACTCCTACGGTCGAGAAAACATCCTGCCGTAATCACACTTTGGTTTCTAGCTTTACGTGGTAATCAGTAATCAATGCACAGGTAATGAGAAAAGCACTCACTACTCTAACAAAAGGATATAAGATATACCAGATATGGATCAAGAGAAAGATAGCGCTGGCGTCGTTGATCTAAATGTCCGCAATATCCTCGAGGTACGTCGGGTCCTGATCCAAGCTAAGTCCACTTCTCACTCTGAGCATGCATACTCAAGTCGTCAGAGCGACACAATAGCAATAAATATAAGTACATATGTAAACACGTGCAATAATAATAAATATGAAACAGAAAGTATGGAGTGATGACATGAGCATGAAGTAACCAGTATAGGTAAACAATACAAGCAGGTATATCGAATCAGCAAACAATGCATGATCATGTCACTAAACCTATCAGTCTCTAGGTCTCACTGTCCGGATCGCTAAACCTATCGTCAATCCAAGTGTGAGCGTCAACCACGCAGGAGTATCCGCAACTCAAGGGTAGGGCTCCAGGGGCAAGGGAACACGGGCCCGAATCACGCACGATAATAATCAGTAACACCATCCATACAACTCCCAAAATCATGGTATATGCCGGCAATGGGACTCCCGAGATTCCGTTGAACTCACACTCAAACTACCCCACACCCCATGGTCTATATCAAACACCGACCATAAACCCAAATACTAGTCGGTCCATGATAAGTCTACGCGAGAACTGGAGACAGGATCTCCATCAAGCATGTCTCGACCGGTACCCAAGATAAATGGACTGTGTTTGACGCCTTACCTATGACACTAATATAAGTGCTTCCATAACCGTCCCATACCAGTTATAGTTACACTTACATATGCCCCATATGCGTCGACAATACAATAAATTAACTGGGTCCGCTGATTGTGTACAAGTATGTGTCACTTCACTTATTTATTCACGCTTTAACACTAACGTACTTGCCGCAATCAAAACACTAATATCTATCACTGGATAATGTACACGATCACTAAGTTATCAATGCTACTGAACGCTATTCAAATGAGGATATAACCGCTACATGATATGATGAGAATGCAATTAATTATAATACGAATAAAGCAGCCAGTGTCATACTACTTGCAAAATTTGCTATAAATCAGACGTGCAGAATTAAGCAAAACAATGTAAAAGGGGTAAACAGTATGTTTAATTATCTATCCATTAAAATTGGTTTCCCGTCAATCGGGATTCAGGTTCGCTGGTTATGGCCATTTCATTTTAAGCGTTTACTACTGGAAATCCAATTTCTGAACTGGAAGTCCGTTTCGCCACACGTTTTACTCCCAGTTAGGAGCATAATTAGGCGATACTACAGTTAAATAATGTGTAGATTTTTCTGTTATGTTTCCAACGCATTAAATGGATTATTGATAGCAGTTCGGTATTAAAATTCATGTCCTTCCTAGTGTAGCTATGCAAGAGGAGTTACTGCAGAAACTGCAGAACACCTAGGTACGTTAAAATGCAAATTAAATGTCAAATTACGGTGAAACCGCACGGAATCAGATTCAGATGTTAGATAACTAAATTATCTACGCGACCATATGGGGCTCCATGCATTTTCAGTTTAAATAAGGGGTATACAGGTGTTCCAAATCCAGGTATCCAAACGGAACGCTGCCCCGGACTGCAGTTCAGAGCCGCGAATCGCCTCAGTATTCATTATTATAACTTATCAAAAAGCAAAGATGAACTATGGGATGCTGTAGGTTTATCTGTTGGCCTCGATACGAGCCATAACACTCTGAAATCCGATATATAGACAATTAATTATGATTTTAACCGTTTAGTTTGTCCGAGAAAATCAGCTTTCACAGGGTTATGGGGTTGTCGTTTTAGGGAAGATAACCAACTTTATTTTACAGCCAAATTTATATACGACGTTTGCTAACCACGCAGGGTTTCATTGATCATGAGTTCCGCCATTCTAAAGTAGATTTTCGCTTAGGGTTTAGCGTCAAACACATGATTAATTAGAGTAATGTAAATTTATATATAAATGTGTATCAATATATAGCATATTAGCATGTAAAGCAAGTGAGGGGTTCACTTGCCTTCGATCGCTTGATATAGAAGCGACGCCGCTTGCAGACTTCGTCTCGACACACGAGACGATGCGATATTGGATACGGGCGCGTGGCGCGAGCGCGATGCGTGGAGATCCGGTACCAGGCGTGGCGGCAACGCGGGCGTGATCCGGTAGTGGGCGTGGTCCTGGCTCGGTGCGTGGCACGACACGACACGGCACTGGGCACGGTCTTGACTCGGTACGTGGCGCGAGAGCGGCACGGCGCGTGCACTGGATCGGGCACTGTATGGCACGGGGCTGGCACGGCGTAGCACGGAGACTAGGTATGATGTGGCACGAGGAGTGGGTACGGGACGCGACACGTCCGGGTACGCGGTGACACGGAGGCGGGCATGGGGTAGCGCGGACACGACACGTGTCATGCCCCGCTTCCCAGAGTACACTAAGATAGACACGTGACATAACCAACCATGCTGCCTGTGGATAGGAAAAATACTTCCACAGTCACATTACGGCTATAGAGATATCAAGAACTGGAAAGTAAACTAAACTATCCAGTACATATCCATAAACCAGAATAAATGGGTCAAGAAATAATATAATATGCGGAAGCAAAAGATCCAATAAATAAAACACCTGGAAAGTAAAACTGGATACCAACAGCATCCTCACCGCTCGGTCTAACAGCGGCAGTACTCCTGATCAGTCTGCAACAAAGGTAGAGGATCTGGGCCATGCAAAACCCAGACGTCAGTGCGTCATAATATCAAGCAATACTATAAACAGGGGTAGCAAGACATGCAGGTATGAGTATAAAGCAGGCATGACAGTGATATAAGTGAAGACAGTGGGGGTAATGTGTAGTGAGTAATCTAAACTGGTCTATTGGGTTAACCACTCTCAAGTCTTTGAAATCAATTTGATGAATCATCGATGTAACTCAATAGTATCCCGTGCGTGCCCGGGATCACGGTGAAGATTCTCGGGCTGAAACTGAGACATGCCGCTAGGCACTAAAAGGAAAAGGGGTAACGATGGATGATGTCAACAGCATCATCCCAAGGCTGGCCTAGTCTCTAAAAGGTAGTGGGTAACGATGGATGATGTCAGCAGCATCATCCCAAGGCTGGCCTAGCCTCTAAAACTGATCAGTAAAGGTATCGAACTGTCGAGTTACAAGTCAGATTTCATCATTGATTTCCCCATATCCCCAAGTTATATGTGTTCAAGCCAGGCATTAAATAATCTGGAACTAATGCCAACACAGGATCAGACAAGTACAGGTTTGTCTGGATAGACAACAGGAAATGTCCGTAGGGACAACAGGTCAGGTTTGTTGGCATTAGTAACAATATCAGGTAACAGGTAAAGCAATGGTACATCAGATCAAGTCAGGTAGTACATAGGTATCATGTCATGTCAAGAGTTGCACGGTACCATGTCGTGTCAGGTAGTAGGTGTAACAAGTCATGTCAGGGATGCACAAAATGTCATGTGGGTGTTCATAATCAAACTAACATAAGCATGGGTATACAAAACAAGCATGAGGTACTAATGGAACAATAAAATAGAACATTGTAATGTGATATGCAATCAGGTACAGATTAAGGCATATAGATGCACAGTTATGATTAGGGTTAAAGTTAAAGTTCTAATACTAATTAAACTACAATTTATCAAATGTGGAATGTTAATATTTCAATATTATACATTCAAGTGATCTAGGGATGCAATAATATGTATACTAGACGAGATGGATGCAAACGGGTGTTTGAAGGGTTATAAACTATTTTATGGTACTATGGGCTATGCAACTAAGCACTACGATATAAATATGGACGTGGACATAAAATATTGTAATCTAACATGCAACCAGGTATGTTTTCATAATTAACTCTAAAAATGGTATAAAAGGATATCGGATGGTAAAATGTAATATAGGGCACTAAATTCAAACTTCATGATTAATATGTATCTAAATAAATATGAAATAATATAAATAGTATGCAAGTTTTACTTGCCTCGATGGATCGCGATACGGATACGCACGGTAATGTCCAAAGTCGGTAAAAGTCTCGATGCACGCTCGCGCGTACGGAACAGGACTAGGCAATGCACGAATGTGACCACGCAGGTAGGGGACGTCCACTGAATCGTCTGGAAAGGCAGCGACGGTCACGGCTCCGGCGATCTCGGAGACGGATGTGATGAACGGAACGACGAAGACGAAGGTCATGGAAACAACACGGCGCGATGAAGACGTGAACACGATGCGACGAAGACATGAACACGACCCAACACGATCTCGGCCTTGGACCTGTGCTCGGCTAGGGCTTCCAAGTTGCCTTCGGCGAGGATGGTGGTGGTCTTGATCAGCAGTTGAGGGAGTCGAAGTTGAAGAAGGAGACGAGTGCGGGGTGCTTCTGCGATGAGGTGCTCGGAAGTTGCAGGGGATCGCTGATGATGGAGTAGACGAGGTTGGCGAGGTGCGCGCAGGGTGATGAAGTCGAGGGTCGAAGGCTGACGGGGTGAGTTTTGATAGGTGCTTGGCGAAGGAGAAGATCGATGATGATGGTGATGGCTACTTCTTAGAAAGGAGGTGAAGGAGATGGCTGTGCCGGCGGTGGAGTCGCGGCTAGGGGCCTAAGGTGATGGAGGAGGAAAGTGGCGATGGGTTATGGCGTAGAAAGAGATGGTTGCGACGAGGTTCGATGGAGTTCAGGGTGCGGTGGTCGGAGGCTAAGCACGAGGGAGGTGGTGGTCGGTGCAGCGGTCGAAGGAGGCGAAGGGTTTGGGTGCCGGAGAAGGAGACGTGGCGAAGGGAGATGGGTTCGGTCTGAAAAGAATAGAGGAAGAAGAAATATTATAGGGAGAGAGAGGAAGAAATATAGCGAGATGAGAGAGAGAGAAGAGAGAGAGAGAGAGAGATCGAGAGGTGAGAGAGAGGGAGAGATGAATAGGAAGGAGAGAGAAGTTTGTTTTATTTGGGGAGAGAGAAAGAGATAGCGGTGAGGGAGAGAGAGAAAGTGGAGAGAGAATTTGAGTGGGGCCCAGCGCCAAGAAGAGAGGCAGGGGTTGGTTTGAGAAAAGATTTTTTTAAAAATTTAAAAAGATTTTAGAAAAAGGATTTGTTTGTTAACTGATAACGAGATTTAAAGGGAAAAAAAAATAAAACCAAATAATTTTGAATTTAGGCGGAGTACAAAAATATTCCAAAATGCTCCCGGGTCGGGTCTAAAAATTCAGATTTTAATTACGAAAAATAAATGCAACTTCCAAACTTTAAAATGAATGCTCGGGTAACGAAAATGCATACCCCCAAGAACGGATGCACGTACGTGCGCGTAGCCATCCAAACACGTCCGTTTCACTGAACGGGACGAGAACAAGATGCGCGGATGCTACCACGGGGTTAGGGGTATCATGCAGGCTATGAAAAGAAATTTTAAATTATTTTACGTGACTTAAAATGCTATATGGTAAAAGATGCCATGCTTGAAAAAATGCCAGTATGCGATAAAGTTGAAAATGCACAAATCTACATAACAAGTCAGGATGATTCATAAATATGAATCAAACAAGTTTCAAGCAAGCGGGTCGGGTCGAATGCAATGTAAAATGTAAAATACCATTCGCACCCAAACACGATAAATAAATAAAATACCACAGATAAATACATACGGAAACTGGACTAGGTATAAATGAACTCGGTTGTTACATTATATCCAACTACAAAAAAAATTTCGTCATCGAAATTCTAAGAACAAGAAAGGATAAACAATCAACAAACTATAAGAATAGATGTGGAAATTTCTACCGGATCTCATGTTCTCATTCCCAAGTTGATTCTCCATGTGAGCGATTACCCTAAATACAAGAGGGAAAGTTTGTTCTTAAGAACTTTTTCTCTTCGATCCATAATCGACATCGGTCGCTCCTCAAAGGTTAAATCTTCTCGTACAGTCAGCTCCGAATGAGCCAACCCATGTGTTTCATCTCGAACATACTCACGGAGTTGAGGTACGTGAACACGTCATGAACATTTTCCAAAGATTGTAGTAACGCCAAACGATATGCCACTTCTCCAACACGCTCCAAAATCTCGAAAGGTCAGACGAATTGAGGACTAAGCTTGCCTCGACTCCCGAAACGAATAACTCTTCTAGTTGGTGATATCTTCAAAACACAAAATCACCAACCACGAACTCCAGAGGTCTTCTCGATGTATCTGCCCAACTCTCTTGTCGGTCTTGTGTTGCTTTCACAAAATTCCGGATAGTGTTAACCTTCTCAACTGTTTGTATGATCAAATCCGATCCCAACAATCTTCGTTCACCGACATCGTCCCAACAAACAGGTGAACGACACTTGCGACCATATAAAGCCTCAAATGGAGCCATCTGAATAGTCGCCTAAAAGTTGTTGTACAAAAACTCCACCAAGTGTAGATGATTCTCCCATGATCCCTTGAAGTCTAACAAGCAAGCTCTCAACATGTCTTCAAGAGTTTGGATCGTTCTCTCCGCCTGGCCATCTGTCAGAGGATGATAAGCTGTGCTAATTCAATCGAGTCTCCAAACTTTCCTGTAGCTCTTCCAATAGTGTGATAAGAAACGAATGTCACGGTCGGTCATGATGCTCGCTGGTACACCATGCAATCTTACAATCTCCTGCATGTACCGTTCTGCCAAAGCTCCTGTTGATTGACCAACTCAAAAAGGGATGAAATGAACTGCCTTGGTCAATCGGTCAACAATCACCCAAACTGCATTGTTGCCCTTTGGACTCCGCGGTAAAGCTATCACGAAATCCATGATTATATATTCCCACTTCCATTGAGGAATCGGAAATGGTTGCAATAAACCAACAACTCTTTGATTTTCAGTCTTGACTTGCTGATACGCCAAGCACTTTGCCACAAAGCGGGCAATCTCCCGTTTCATGCCTTCCCACCAGAAATGCTGTCGTATACCTCGGTACATCTTTGTGCCTCCTGGATGTACCGAGTACGCTGAACTGTGCGCCTCCTTCTTAATCTCTTCACGAATATCTCCCTTTGGCACATACAAACGGCTACCATAATGCAACGAACCATCTTCATAAATCAACAAGTCCGTTCGAAGTCCAGCTTCAACCTGTTCTCGAAACTTCTGCAATCTAGGGTCCCGTAACTGCGCTGCTTTAATCTTCTCGATCAACGATGACTGTACATGCAGTTGCATCAACTGTCCCGAAGAATGCGGTAGTACAACCTCCAAATCGAATCTCCGAAAGTCTTCCATAAGTTCCTTCTGTGCAGTCAATATCTGAATTGCTGGCAACCGATTAAGCGCATCCGGCACAACAATAACTTTCCCCGGATGGTATTCAAGATCAAGATCATAGCCAGCCATCAGCTCCAACTATCTACGCTGCCTCATATTAAGCTCCTTTTGTATGAACACATACTCCAGGCTTTTGTGATCGGTGAATGCTTCGCCCCTTTCGCCCAATAAGTAGTATCTCCAAATCTTCAAAGCGAACATCACAGCTGCTAGCTCCAAGTCAGGAGTTGGTTAATTCTTCTCATGGGTCTTCAACTGTCTCGATGCGTAAGCTATAACCTTCCCATGCTGCATCAAAACACATCCCAAACCTTTCCCAGATGCGTCGTTGTGAATCACCAATACTCCGGAACTGTCTGGCACGGTCAAAATAGGAGCGGTTATCAATCTCTGCTTCAACGCCTCAAAAGCTGACGCACACCTATCCGTCCTCACAAATGGTACTTCCTTGCGTAAGCTTGGTCAAAGGCTCAGCCAAACGAGAAAAATTCTCCACGAACCTTCTATAATACCCGGCAAGTCCAAGAAGCTTCTTATCTCCGCAATATTCTTTGGAATCGACCAATCTCGAACTGCTGTAATCTTTCGGGATCAACGGCGATTCCATCTCCAGCCACAACGTGCCCCAAAACTTCACTTCTTCAAGCCAAAACTCGCACTTGCTCATCTTTGCATACAATTTTCTTGCCTCAATGTCTGCAATGCGATCTTCAAATGTTCTGCATGCTCTTCAATACTCTTCGAGTAGACCAGAATATCATCAATGAACACCACTATAAACTGGTCCAAGAATGATGAAAAGATTCGGTTCATCAAGTCCATGAATATCGCCGGTGCATTCGTTACTCCGAAGGGCATCACTAAATACTCGTAATGTCCATATCGAGTTCTGAACGCCGTCTTGCAATCATCCTCTGATTTAATTCGGACCTGATGATATCCGGATCTCAAATCCAGTTTCGAGAATACCCTCGCGCCACTAAGCTGCTCAAATAATTCACCAATGCGAGGGATCGGGTACTTGTTCTTAATAGTCACCCGGTTTAATTCTCGATAATCGATGCACATCCTCCTTGTGACATCATCTTCTTTACTAGAAGAACTGGAGCTCCCCAAGGTGAGTTACTGCTGTGAATCCAACCCTTCTCAAGTAATTCAGCAACCTGCTTCTTTATTTCTTCTAACTCCACTGGTGTCATTTGATAATACGCCTTTGAGATTGGCGTTGCACCAGGAACAAGATTAATTGCAAACTCCACATCTCGTTTTGGCGATAAACCCGAGATGTCTTCGAACACGTCCATGAATTCTCGAACTATAGCCGGCGCTTCTTTCTTATCAACTTCCATCGACGAAAGAACATTGTTTGTCGGCCTAGCCCTAAACTCGACTGGCCCGACAGAACTGCTTTCTCCAGCAAAACAAGCTCCGGATGTCCGGGAATCTGGAGAATCACTTTTCTTTCCTTACAATCAATATGAGCGTGGAAAGTGCCGCGAAAATCCATTCCCAAGACGACAACAAACAAAGAGATGCACCAGAATTGAATAATCCTAATGCGGGGAAAACATGAACAAGTAAGATGCCTGAAACGATTTCTCCTGAAGCCAAACACTGAAGAAGATAAGCACGGTAAACAGGATTCAAGCTTGCGATAAAACATGAACTGGAAAGCAATGAAACCGAGAGAAGCAAGGTAATATAACGATCATAAAACAAGGAAATGAATCAAAACTAGAATTCCAAGTTACTTAAATAGAATACCGCATTGTAACCATGCTGCAGTTCATAGTTACAATCACATAACTCCACTCGAGTCGCCCAAATCCTAGTATCAGAATCAAGAAACAGGGAGAAGCAATAGGGAACCAAAATGGTTTCAAATCGAGATGCAAAGTGGTTTGCATATCGTCAAGGCAAAGGATAAGAGAAAGATATGATTCAAGAATCACGATAACAAGGTGGCAGGACATGTTCCTAATCACGAGTATTCTGATTCGTGTATTGGGTCCAATACCCAACTACAAAAGAATCAAGCTCGATTAACCTATAACCTAACTCTGATACCAAACAAACCATGTCACGCCCCGCTTCCCAGAGTACGCTAACATAGGCACGTGACATAACCAACCATGCTGCCTGTGGATAGGAAAAATACTTCCACAGTCACATTACGGCTGTAGCGATATCAAGAACAGGAAAGTAAACTAAACTATCTAGTACATGTCCATAAACCAGAATAAATGAGTCGAGAAATAATATAATATGCGGAAGCAAAAGATCCAATAAATAAAACACCTGGAAAGTAAAACTGGATACCAACAGGATCCTCACCACTCGGTCTAACAGCGGCAGTACTCCTGATCAGTCTGCAACAAAGGTAGAGGATCTTGGTCATGCAAAACCCAGACGTCAGTGCGCCATAATATCAAACAATACTATAAACAAGGGTAGCAAGACATGCAGGTATGAGTATAAAGCAGGCATGACAGTGATATAAGTGAAGACAGTGGGGTAATGTGTAGTGAGTAATCTAAACTGGTTTATTGGGTTAACTACTCTCAAGTCTTTGAAATCAATTTGATGAATCATCGATGTAACTCAATAGTATCCCGTGCGTACCCGGGATCACGGTGAAGATTCTCGGGCTGAAACCGAGACATGCCACTAGGCACTAAAAGGAAAAGGGGTAACGATGGATGATGTCAACAGCATCATCCCAAGGCTGGCCTAGCCTCTAAAAGGTAGCGGGTAACGATGGATGATGTCAGCAGCAGCATCCCAAGACTGGCCTAGCCTCTAAAACTGATCGGTAAAGGTATCGAACTGTCGAGTTACAAGTCAGGTTTCATCATTGATTTCCCTATACCCCCAAGTTATATGTGTTCAAGCCAGGTATTAAATAATCTGGAACTAATACCAACACAGGATCAGACAGGTACAGGTTTGTCTGGATAGACAATAGGAAATGTCTGTAGGGACAACAGGTCAGGTTTGTTAGCATTAGTAACAATATCAGGTAACAGGTAAAGCAATGGTACATCAGGTTAAGTCAGGTAGTACATAGGTATCATGTGATGTCAAGAGTTGCACGGTACCATGTCGTGTCAAGTAGTAGGTGTAACAAGTCATGTCAGGGATGCACAAAATGTCATGTGGGTGCTCATAATCAAACTAACATAAGCATGGGTATACAAAACAAGCATGGGGTACTAATGGAACAATAGAATGGAACATTGTAATGCGATATGCAATCAGGTACAGATTAAGGTATATAGATGCACAGTTATGATTAGGGTTAAAGTTAAAGTTCCAATACTAATTAAACTACAATTTATCAAATGTGGAATGTTAATATTTCAATTTTATACATTCAAGTGATCTAGGGATGCAATAATATGTATATTAGACGAGATGGATGCAAACGGGTGTTTGAAGGGTTATAAACTACTTTATGGTACTATGGGCTATGCAACTAAGCACTACGATATAAATATGGACGTGGGCATAAAATATTGTAATCTAACATGCAACCAGGTATGTTTTCATAATTAACTCTAAAAATGGTATAAACTGATATCGGATGGTAAAATGTAATATAGGGCACTAAATTCAAACTTCATGATTAATATGTATCTAAATAAATATGAAATAATATAGATAGCATGTAGCAAGTTTTACTTGCCTCGATGGATCGCGATACGGATACGCTCGGCAATGTCCAAAGTCGGTAAAAGTCTCGATGCACGCTCGCGCGTACGGAATAAGACCAGGCAATGCACGAATGTGACCACGCAGGTAGGGGACGTCTACTGAATCGTCTGGAAAGGCAGCGACGGTCACGGCTCTGGCGATCTCGAAGACGGATGTGATGAACGGAACGACGAAGACGAAGGTTGCCACGCCCCGCTTCTCGGTGTACGGCGAAGAGGACACGACGAGGTCCGCTACGTATATACTTAGAAGTACATACGCTAAGCGTATCTAAGTAATATAAAAGTAAATCACAAGAGACAGGAGATATAGAAATAACAACAACTTTATTAATAACATTCTTCCGTACAATGCATGAAAAGTAAATACAACTGAAATGAAAAGCGATGCCTAAACAATGGCATAATAGGAAATGAAAATACTGAATAGAACAGGGTACAATGTCTAGAGTTCAGGGTCTTCGTGAAACTGCTCCAAGTCTTCACCGGTGGGCTCGATCTCTGCTGGGACCAAAGCACCTGACGACATTCAAAGAAGAAGAAATAGAATGTCGTCGGCGAACAGGTCGCTCGGTAAGTTCCAAAGATAAAGAAGAATTAGAAAAGACAGAATAAGAGATATTTTCTAAAGAGATTGTAAAATATTGTAGAATATTGTGTTAACGCTGTTGTTTGTAGCTTGGTATAGAAGGATACCGGTGTATACGAGAGGGGTCTCTATATGTTAGAGACCAGGGCAAACGGAATGTACAAGGAACTGTTAAGCCACGGTACAACAGCAACGGAATATAAGTTAGGTGTCTTAATCTGACCACCTCGTGCCACCTTTAACACCTTCCGTACCAATCTACCCCTTAAATCTCGTAGTGTTTTGATTGTATTGTTGTATTGTATTGTGTAAGTTGGATGACTGACCAAAACCACAATATCGGTGAACAGATCGTAACTGCATAATCAGGTAAATGGAATAACGGAATAATGGATGTATATCCATGGTTTGATTCAGTCAAGTTGTATAGATTGTTAACTGGATTCTGGGATTCATGTATTCATATTGAGTTGGAATATTAAAGAATATAGATTGACTTGAATCATATTCAAGTCAGAAATAATCAGATTCAAACCCGAGTCAGACTAAAAGAAATGTAAGTCGAAGTTCTATATTTGTTAGGGTCATTATTGTAATTTATAAAACTTGAGTGGGTTTTATGTAAAAATACTTTTGTATAGTTTTCAAGATACACCTCAAGTATTTATTATTCGTCTTTATTATTATAATGAGTGTGATTTTATTTTATGATATTTCTAGTGAAAATATCCTAATTACATAAATAAAAGTATTAATTTGTAATATTGATTTAATTGAAATTCATGGTATTTCAATGTAACTTTTAATCTTGTAATTTTTAGGAAAAGGTGAAAACTTTATCTTATAATAAAATAGGTGTTCAAATGATAAATATACATATGTTTATACAAGAATAATTTTTAATAAATATTTTATTTTCCAAAAATCTCATTTTTCTTAAATGTCGTATTTTAAACCTTTCGAGACCGAATGCTCCTTGCGGAGGTCTGAATCTCGCACTACTAAGCCCGAGGGTGCACGATAAACCGTACTATCCCTAACGAGTTCCCCAGAGGCGGGTTGTAGTGGCGCTTTGCAAAGATTTAATAAATACTAATCATTTAGAAAACGGTTTTATAAAAATAAGGTATTTATTTATAAAAGCGTGTAAATTTCCGTATTTTAGATTCTAGGGTTTCCTAAGCCAACTAGCCTATTTCTAAATGGTCTAAACGACAAGTCATTAGAAGGCTCAAATTGCCTCTTCACCGCCAATTGCGGCCAAGTAAGTCATTAGAAGGCTCAAATTGCCTCTTCACCGCCAATTGCGGCCAAGTAAGTGCCAGGTGAGTGGGAAGCTCTCCACTACAGGTAGTGGCCCTAATTAAGTAACCACTCGTCTTAGACACACTTGCCTAGATACCACAAAGTCGGGTTTAGATAAACGATCGATGTCCACGACATGTCTTATTTTCCTATTAAAAGATACTGTTTTAAAATTGTTTAAAACTTAGAACTTTTAGAAAAGGTTTTATTAAGAAAAGGGTATTTAAATGTAAAATCTTGTATTATCGTATTCTAAGTTTTGATGATATCAATTAGGGTTGTATTTGCGTGTGTGTGGAGGTAGGTCATTACCTCGTGATCTACTTTACGGTATAGCAATGTTAAAGGGTTAAATGTGATAAACTAAACATGGTGGTATTTAAGTGCAAAAATACGGTATATTGTAAAAGCTATCATTTCATGTGTGAAAACTTGTTCAAATTAATTTTTAAGTGATTAGTAGTCAACATGAAGATATTTAAGCATTATGGAATTGGTGATAAGTGAGATTTGATAGAAAACCGAATCGGAAATCGGGTCCGATTTCCGTCGGGTTTATAAAGTCGTATTTTTATGAAAGAAAAGAAGGATAGAAAAGGGAAACTTACGGGTTTGGACAACGCTAGAGAGTGAGAGGGGATAGTGGGTTTGCCGGTACGTCGAATCGTCGTTGAGAGGTCCTAGCACGATCGCCGGGATTTCGCCGTCGATTTAGTCAGCACTTCGCCTTTCGCTCGTTTTCTAACATACCAAGTTCTCTTGGAATTTTGAGAGAGTGGACTTAGGAAAAGTGATGAGAGGGTAGAGGGTATGAGGGGTTTATATAGGGTTAGGCTAGGGTTAGGCCAGGGTTGGGGTTTTTAATAAAAAAAATATAAAAATATATAAAAATTCATTAAAACTCATTAAACCTAGGATTAAAAGAGATTTATTGGGAATTTAAAACCGATCCAGGTATAATAAGTGTGCAGGAGGGTTGACCACTTCAAGACCCAACTTTCCTCTGTTGGTGACTCGGCCGTCCGGCCAAGTCCGGCCGGCGGCGCCGGACCGAGTGGGCCGGTTCGCCGGCCGGCGGCGCCGAGTCATGCCGAGTCACACCACTAGAGGCCGGGGAAACTTCGGGATACAATTTGGTATATTTACTTTTTGTTGTCCAGTACATATTTTAGGAGTCATGGCCTTTTGACTGTTGACTTCCAAAAGAAATTAAAACAAAATAAATACAAAAATAATGTGGGGCATGGGATTTGAACTCTGGTGGCTTGGTTCAGCAGTGCAAGGTGTTACCAATGAGCTACAAGCTCCTTCTTGTAATTATGGAGTGAAATAAATACTTAAAGAGATATCAGTCGCAATAAATACTCCAAGTATACATTGAATTTAAATCAATTCTCTGTACATTAAAAATGGAGTTGTTACAAAGGTCATGGAAACAACACGGCGCAATGAAGACGTGAACACGATGCGACGAAGACATGAACACGACCCAACACGATCTCGGCCTTGGACCTGTGCTTGGCTAGGGCTTCCAAGTTGCCTCCGGCGAGGATGGTGGTGGTCTTGATCGGCAGTTGAGGGAGTCGAGGTTGAAGAAGGAGACGAGTGCGGGGTGCTTCTACGATGAGGTGCTCGGAAGTTGCAGGGGCTCGCCAATGATGGAGTAGACGAGGTTGGCGAGGTGCGCGCAGGGTGATGAAGTCGAGGGTCGAAGGCTGACGGGGTGAGTTTTGATAGGTGCTTGGGGAAGGAGAAGATCGATGATGATGGTGATGGCCACTTCTTGGAAAGGAGGTGAAGGAGATGGCTGCGCCGGTGGTGGAGTCGCGGCTAAGGGCCTAAGGTGATGGAGGAGGAAGGTGGCGATGGGTTATGGCGTAGAAAGAGATGATCGCGATGAGGTTCGATGGAGTTCAGGGTGCGGTGGTCGGAGGCTAAGCACGAGGGAGGTGGTGGTCGGTGCAGCGGTCGAAGGAGGCGAAGGGTTTGGGTGCCGGAGAAGGAGACGTGGCGAAGGGAGATGGGTTCGATCTGAAAAGAATAGAGGAAGAAGAATTATTATAGGGAGAGAGAGGAAGAAATATAGCGAGATGAGAGAGAGAGAAGAGAGAGAGAGAATGTCACGCCCCGCTTCCCAGTGTACGGCGAAGGGGACGCGACGAGGTCCGCTACGTATATACTCAGAAATACATACGCTAAGCGTATCTAAGCAAAATAAATCACAAGAGAAAAGAGTATAAAAAGAACAGCAACTTTTATTAATAACATTCTTGGTACGATACATGGAAAGGAAAATACAACTGAAATAAAGATGCCTAAACAGTGGCATAACAGGAAATGAAAATACTGGAAAGAACAAGGTACAATATCTAGAGCTCGGGGTCTTCGTAGAACTGCTCCAAATCTTCTTGTGATGGCTCGATCTCTGCCGGGTCCAAGTCACCTGATGACATTCAAAGAAGAAAGAAATAGAATGTCGTCAGCGAACAGATCGCTCGGTAAGTCCCAAAGATAAAAGGGAGAAATAGACAAGAATGGGAGAGAGAGAGAGCTTTTAATATTGTATTGTATTGTATTGTTGTAATGTTGCAATGTTATATTAACGATGTTGTTTGTAGCTTGGTACAGAAGAATGCCAGTGTATACGAGAGGGGTCTCTATATGCTAGAGACCAGGGCAAACGGAAATAGAATACAAGGCTCCGTTATACAACCAGAACAACGACAATTGGATTCAGGTTAGGTGTCTTAAATCTGACCGTCTCGTGCCACTTTTAACACCTTCCGTACCAATCTACCCCTTAAACCCCGCGATGTCTTGTTTGTATTGTTATCTTGTAAAATTGTATTGATTGCATGATTGACTGACTGACTAACCGAAACTATGATATCAGAAAACGGTTATAACCGTAGAGTCATGTAAATGGAATACTGGGAAACATGTAAAAGGAATATATATCCATGGTTCGGTTCAGTCAAGTTGTATAAACTGATAATTGTATTCATGGATTCATGTGTTCATATTGACTTGGAATCTTGAAAATTTATATGGTACTTGAATCATATTCAAGTCGGATTATGATCAGACTCAAACCCGAGTCAGACCGTAGAAATGTAAATCGAAGTCTTTTAATTGCTAGGGTCCTTAGGGTAATTTATAAAACTTGAGGGGGTTTTTATGTAAAAATACTTTTGTATAGTTTTCAAAATACAACTCAAGTATTTAATTATCGTTTTTATGTATATACAACAATTTAATGATCAAGATAAATATGCATACATGTTCGAATAGCATGAAATGAGTCAAGTATATTATACGAGTAACTACCAAAAACAATGCTGTAAAGAAATATTATGTACGACTAATTAATCAAGTCAAACGAATGCGAGAGCATAAACAAAAATATGGATCTAAGTGTTTTGCATGCGTGAGTTCCAGTTTCACCTAAATACGACTACCGGTTTGAGAGATATATATGTTTTCGTATCGTCGCGCAAAACAGATCAGAATCTATTCGGCACCATCACATATTTTAAAATGCAGTTTGAGTTAATTTCTATCGGGTTTCAGATTATGAAAATTATTAGAAAATTGTAGGTATTTCGATGAACTTATCGAAAACAACAAGATTCATATGATTTGGATTTCTGAAGCTCTAGTTATGATCATTTTAATATCAGCGTTTAAAACAGAAATTCAGATTTCTGGACAGCAACTATATATTCTATTGCAAAGCCTATATCAGGTTGTTTCATGCATTCCTAAGTAATATAATATACATAAAATTATATTTCTATCAATGGTGCATCTACACATCTAAATTTTGTCACAAACGGACATCGGGTGTTCGAGTTATGTCCAATTTAAAAACAGTGTGCGAATCGGAACAGATTCTGTCCAGATCCGTCACTTAATCTTGTAACGCAGTTTCATTTATGTTACGTTGGTTTTCAGAAAAAGCTTAAAACTAATAAAATCTATATTATTCGATGTAGATATCAAAAACACCTGAGTTTACTCAATTTGGATACCGATATACCAAGTTATATGTCCTAGAAGTTGACCGATAACTGCAGTTTTCTGTTTTACGAACAGTGAATAAAAACGATATAATTCCTAAACCGTTAAGTGATTCGATCCAAAATTTTTACAGCATATACAAAATAATATAATCTATCATATGTAAATTTCCTAAAATTTTCAGAAGTAAAAATTAATTTCTAAAAATTATTTTAAAGGTAAAGGTATTGATGTGTATACTAAAATCGGCAGAAAGATTAACTAGCATTTTATGCAGACTTCTATTTTTCTTTTAATAAACAAACCGATTTCATGAGACATTATAGATATATTGTGGCATGAGATTTGTGTTCTCACAACTTGTAATAAACATTCCTAGTCATGAACAAAGAATTAAAAATACTTTAATTTGAACAAGAGATAATAAGATATTATTAAACCATATAGAATCATATATATCTAAAGTTATGTATATGTATATGTTTATGTGTATCTTCTCTTATGGATTATGATATGAAAAGAATAGGGGGTTCACGAGGCATGACAAGAGGAAAATAAAAGATGGGGGGAAGGAGAGAGAAGGGACTTACATGCACAAGCCGGTATTGTCACCGGGCTTGTCTATCCGCCGATAGCCTCGCGTTAGTAGCGAGACCTTCTTGAAGACTTCTTCATGTTCTTCTTCTTGGACTCTAGGTGAAGAGGAAGAAGTGAGAGATAAAAAAATATGAGGAAGGAAAAGATAGAGGAGGACAATAAAGATGGTGTAATGTTGAATTATGTATAATAATATATGCATTCAACATGAGAATTAAAAGAGAAATGAAAGGTCACCATTCATTTTGGAAATGAAAGGTATCATTTGTAGGTTATGAGAAGAATAAAAAATGATAAAAATAATTACAAGAATGGGGATTTGCACATGTGACTTATGGAATAACAATGCAAGGACTTAACCAATGAGCTATAAGGTTGTTCATTCACATATTTAATTAGAATTGAATATATACGGTTGCTTGAAAAGAAAGTGGGCTTTTGGGCTCATAGTTTTATAAATGAAAATGAGATTGGATTTGGGTGTTATTTAAAGAGAAATTGAGTAAATGAATTTGGATAAAAAGAAAAGGAAATTTTTTAGAAAATGGAAGCTGGGCTTGGGCTGTAGAGAATGGGAATGAAAAGAAAGGAATTGAGCTTAAAGAATAAGTTTGGGTAAAAAGAAATGGTTTTAGAAAATACTTAGATGCGAAAAATAGATGAAGGGATTAAATATAACTAATAACATGGAAATAAAAATATTCCAAATATACAAATACAGAATTTTATTAATATGAAGATATAGGAATTTTAGAGTCGTTACAGAGAAAAGAGAGAGATCGAGAGGTGAGAGAGGGGGAGAGATGAATACGAAGGAGAGAGAAGTTTGTTTTATTTGGGGAGAGAGAAAGAGGTAGCGGTGAGGTAGAGAGAGAAAGAGAAGGGGAAAGAGGAGAGAGAATTTGAGTGGGGCCCGGTGCCAAGAAGAGAGGCAGGGGTTTGTTTGAGAAAAGATTTTTTTTAAAAATTTAAAAATATTTTAGAAAAAGGCTTTGTTTGTTAACTGATAACGAGATTTAAAGGGAAAAAAAATAAAACCAAATAATTTTGAATTTAGGCGGAGTACAAAAATATTCCAAAATGCGCCTGGGTCGGATCTAAAAATTCAAATTTTAATTACGAAAAATAATTGCAACTTCCAAACTTTAAAATGAATGCTCGGGTAACGAAAATGCATACCCCCAAGAACGGATGTACGTACGTGCGCGTAGCCATCCAAATACGTCCGTTTCACTGAACGGGACGAGAACAGGATGCGCGGATGCTACCACGGGGTTAGGGGTATCATGCAGGCTATGAAAAGAAATTTTAAATTATTTTACGTGACTTAAAATGTTATATGGTAAAAGATACCATGCCAGATAAAATGCCAGTATGCGATAAAGTTGAAAATGCACAAGTCTACATAACAAGTCAGGATGATTCATAAATATGAATCAAACAAATTTCAAGCAAGCGGGTCGGGTCGAATGCAATGTAAAATGTAAAATACCATTCGCACCCAAACACGATAAATAAATAAAATACCACAGTTAAATACATACGGAAACTGGACTAGGTATAAATGAACTCGGTTGTTACAACACGGCTTGGGTTCAGCTGGACTTTGTGCTTGGCAAGACATAGTGCAGGGCACGGTGGGTGCGATGGTCTGGGGACGGGCAGCGGCAGTAGGTGGTCCAGCAGTTCGGCGGCGGCTGGAGGCAGTGGGTGCAGGGGCTCTATCTCTGGTGAAGTCAACTGAAGTATGTGGCTGGGGTGCTCGTCGCGGAAGGGTCGGCGAGGAAGAAGGGGACGATGGTGACGGCAGCAGGTGCTGCGGGGGCGATGAGTTTTGGGTTCGACGAGGCGAGAGGAGCTCGGCGCAAGGGGTATGCAGGCGATGATGACGAGGCGTGGCAACGATGTGTCGGGTTCGAAGGCAGGCGATAGGTTCTCGTTGGGTTGCAGCGAAGGTTTGCACGGGAGAGGAGAATGGGGTGAGGTTGTCTGCGAGGCGAGGTGGGTGACAACTGCAAAACTTGTGGCTACTGGGGTTGTCGGGTGCACGGCGAGGGGGTGTTGTGTTGGGGAGCTCGCAGCCCGGAAGTGGTGAGCAGGGGAGGAAAGGAGGAGACGGGGTTCGAGCTCGTCGACGGGGGTCGTACTGGTGGTGGCTGCAGTGTCGGTTTGAGGTGGAGTGGGGCTTGCTGGCGATGGTTCCTCGACGGTGAGGGATCGAGAGAGGGAAAGAAGCTCGGGTGTGGTGGCAGGGAGCTCGTTCGTAACGGAGGAGATGAGGTGGAGGAGGTTGGTGAAGGTGATGGGTGTAGGTTGCAGTGGAGGTTCGAGCCGCTGGAAGGTTCGCCGGCGGTGAGGCAGGGGGTCGGTGCAGCGGGCTGTGGGCTTTGGGTGTATTGGGTGTGGCGGCTGTTAGCTTTAGATGAGGAGTGGGGACCAGATGAGAGGAGGGTGATGAAGGCGACGATGGCGATGGAAGGAGGCCGAGGCGACGCCGGCGGTGATGCTTTGAAGTAGGTGAGAGTTTGAGGGAAGACAAGAATTAGAGAGAGAGACAAAGAAATTGAAATAGAGATGGTGTCACGCCCCGCTTCCCAAAATACGGAATACGAGGGATTGACAAGGCCAGCCATGCTCCTACGGTCAAGGAAATGTCCTGCCGTAGTCACATTTCGGCTAGCTTTACGTGGTAAACAGTAAATAATGCGCAGGTAATGAGAAATGCAGTAACTGAACAAAACAATATAAAGAACTGACCTGATGGGAAACAAAAGGGTATACCCTGGATAGCTAATCAAGATGTCCGTGATGTACGTTTAGTCCTGATCCAGGCTAAATCCTCTCCTCACACTGAGCATGCATACTCAGGTCGTCAGAGCGACACAATAGCAATATAATATATAAATCCAAGTGACAACTCTAACAGTGATAATAAATATATATAACAGTAAATCAATGACGGTATAGGTATGAACATGCAGTAATCAATGCAGTGGAACGGTAAAAGCAGTAAAATAATATGCCAAGTATGTCAACACAGTAAGTATGTATCTCGATGCTATCATCCCTATCGGTCTAAGTCTCAATGTACATGTCACTAAGCCTATCGTCAGTCCAAGTGTGAGAGTCAACCACTCGCGAGTGTCCTCCACCCAAGGGTAGGACCCAAGGGCAAGGGACTACGGGCCCAACATGTAACTCACGGTAATAATCATGTACCCTGTAAATCTCCATATATCTCCATATATATAAGCCGGCATGGGACTCCTAAGATTCTGAACTCACACTCAAACTACCCCACACCCCGTGGTCTATATCAAACGCTAACCATAACCTTAAATACCAGTCGGTCTGTGGCGAGTCTGCGCGAGAACTGGAGACAGGATCTCCATCAAGCACGTCCCGACTAATACTTAAGATAAATGGCAGTGTCTGGTGCCTTATCCGTGACACCCATGCAAGAGCTTCCATAAGTGTCCCATACCACTTATAGTCACACGTACACGCGTCCCACAGACGTCGACAATGCAATAGAATAATAAGGTTCACTGATTGTGTACAAGTACGTGTCACTTTCACTTATTCACTTATGCACGAACACTAACGTACTTGCCAAAATCATCACTAATACCTAACACTGGGTAATGCACATGATCACGAGGTTATCAATGCAGTGACAAATGTATGATATGATGAGGAAACAGTATGTAAAGCATGATTAAGATGTCATAAAACAGTATTCTATCATCTGCACGATTTATCATAAATCGTACGTGTACAGTTTAGCAAAACGATGAACGGGGAATAAATAGTATGTTCAGTTATCTATCCAGCGAATTTGGTTTCACGTCGATCGGGTTCCAGGATCACTAATTATGGCCATTTCATTTTAAGCGTTCACGGCTGGAAATCCGGTTTCAGAATCGGAAGTCCGTTTCGTAACGCATTTTAATCCCAGTTGGGATCAGAATTTAGCGACGCTACAGTTGAATGAAATCTAGGGTTTTCAGTAAGGTTTTTAACGCAATAAACGGATCCTCAATCACATCTGCACGTCAGGAGTTATACACTGTTTAACACTAATATGTCACCTCTGAGTCTGTTATACATCCCGATCTTTTAAATTACAGGTTAAATAGCAAATGATGACGAAACAGGGTGAAACCACTTGTGTTATCTAGATAACATATTTACCTTTAATAAAAAATGGAGTTCGACAACATACGGGTTAAGTAAACAAGGTGGTACCCATTACGGAACAGCACCCAGTAAACAGAGTCGCTCTGGACTGCAGTCCAGAGTTGCACTCCGATCCAAATATTGTCACAGTTTAAGTACAGAAACAATTAGAAACTAGCATAGGGTTATAGTTCGTCGAGTCGTCTTCGATTTGAGCCCTCGAACGTATCATTCCAGTATGTAATTAATTTATGGTGATTTTAACGGTTTTCAGGTACAAGAAATTTCCAGTTTTACAGATAACTTGGGGGGTAGTCGTTTTAGTCGTTAATAGTTGTATTATCCAGTGAAATTTATACAGGATACTCATCACTACAAGGCCAGGACAAACAATCTAATTCCGTCAAATTAGGTAAGTATTTTCATTGGGATCACACATCGAACATGTATGGCACATAATCGATATGAAATTGTAAATTTGTGATCTATGTAATTTAAGTTTGTAATTTGAATATATAGCATGTAGCAAGTAAATTACTTGTCTGGAAACGTTTTGGGGATGTACGGTGACGGTAACGTCACGAACGCACGACGAACGGCGACGGCAGCGTCTCGGAATGAGCTCGGGTCTGTTCTGGGGTAGCGGAGAGCGGCGTTGGTTGGCCGGAGTAGGGGAGAGGTGCTGAGGGGGAGCTCGTGGTCGAGGTGGTGCACAGGTGGTGGCCGAGGTGACACGAAGGAGCTTGGCGACGGATTGAGGGCTCGAACTCAGGTGAGGGGGCGAGCCTATGCAGGGCTCGGGTGATGGTTGCAGTGGAGGTGATGGAACTCGGGTGGTGGCAGTGTTGGGGATGGTGCTCGGGTCGCAGGGATCAGCACCGTGGAGCTTGGCTCGGAGATGGAGACTGGAGCTTGGAGTCGGGTAGGGTGCAGCCGGGGCTTCGGGTTGCGGTTGTGAGTTTAGAGGGGATGTTGTGGAATCGATGAGGGGAAAAAGAAGGCGAGGAGTTTAACGGTGTTGTTGAGAGGAGGTGGCCAGCGGTTCAGAGGCGGCTCCGGCGAGATGGGGACTCAGGCGGTGGTGAAGATAGGGGCGTCAATGGAGGTTGGATGCAAGTGGAGCTCGGGCAGGCGATGGGGGGAGGTGAGGGAGGTGAGGACGACGACGATGATGGCGGCGTCGAGAGCAAGGAGGTGGTGGTCGGTCGGTGATAAGCTAGGAGGTGAGGTGCGGAGTGTGCTCGGGGAGGCGAAGTGATGGGTGCGACGTGGGCTGGGGACGAGGGTGAAGGCGGCGAGGTGGGGGCGAGCGACGTGAGTCAGGTGAGTTGGAGGCGAGCGACATGAGGGGACGGCGGCGAGCGCGACGCGCTGGCGTGGGCGCGGGTTCGAGGGAGAAGCGGGAAAAATGGAGGAGAGAGAGAGACGTGTGTGTGTGAGGGAGAGAGAAGAGAGAGAGGAGAGAAAAGGAGAGAACGAGAGGAGAGAGAGAGAGACGTGTGAGAGGGAGAGAGAGAGTGTGTAACGTGCGCAGTTAAGAAATTTAGGAGGAGAGAGAGAAGAATTATGAGAGGAGAGAGAAATAATAGTGAGAATTTAATAAAAGGAAAATTAAAGGAAAAAGAGAGAATGTGGAAATATATAATTAATACGGAAAATAATGGAGGGTTTAAATGAGTGTTAATGGAAATTTATGGGGGGAAAATTAAGAGGCGTTAATGGAAATTATTTTAGAATTAAAGGTAATTTAAGAGGGAATAATATAAGGAGATTTGCAATGAAGGAAGGAAAAGGAGGAGTTTGGGCCGGGCTCAGGGAAAAGAATTCAAATGGGGAAATAAAGGAAGCGGGCCGGGTTGGTTTGAATCCTATTTTAATTTACATGGGCTAGGGAAAATATAGATTATGGACTGAGTAAAATATGGTATGGGGTTTAGTAGAAATAAAATTAAATAAAATTTAAGAATAACAAAAATACAGAAATTGGTATAAAAAGGGGCTGGGTATTACAGATGGAGAAAGAGGTTGTTGAGGAGATGGGAGCCGTCGTCGGGGTTTATGGGTGATGGGTGGAGTCGAGCCGTTGTGGCCGAGGACGTGGGCGTGTCTCGTGAAGGCGGCGTGAGAAAGGAGGAGTCGAGGGATGAGTCGTTGGAGGAATTGCCCGTTGGGGACCGGGTGTCGGGCGAGTGCGAGGAGAGGGAGTCGTTAGGGTGATGCGAGGGGCACGGTCGTCGTGGCGAGCGTGAGAAGCGGGGACTTTGTGAGAGGAGTGGCGGGAAAACGAGAGGGAGTGAGGAAGAAGGAGAGAAAGCGGGTCGGGTCGGGGGTGTTAGGCCGGGTTGGGTGTGAAGAGTGAGGGAAAGGGGAATGTGCTGGGCTGAGTGAATGGATTTAGAATAATTAAAGGGATTACGTTAAATTAGGATAACATAAATATAATTAAGTTTTGGAACAAATATAGAAAATTTGTAGAAAATTTGGGGAAAATATTTGGAAAATATTTATTAAAATACAGTAATTATTTATAGGGACAGAGTATTACAATTATTTTTTGATAATATACATTCCCGTGTGATAAGGCTTATGAACGGGAATTCCCCACATTACGACACGTAGCAGATGACGTGTCGTCCATGTAAACTCACTTGGCTCCTGGTGGCTGCGGAAGTAGAATCAATGTGGTGCATTGGGGACTTTCCTCGGCCCCGGGCAATCCAGCGGCCGAGCTTACACCCCCTTTGCTTGTCTCTGAACTGTTGCAGGGCTGAGCTTCTTCAGCCTCCCGGCTCATCTCTGAGCCATCCATCGAGCCGAGTTTCCTCGGCTTCCCTAATCAACCGAGAGCGTGGAGCCCAAGCGTCCCCGCCACGGCTCCGTGTATCTCGCCAAAACGAGATATCCGCCGCCCCACGTTCGGCTTCCCACGCTGGCACGTCCCTCTGTTAATGAGCGTATCCCGCCATTAATGGACGGATCCCGACATCGACGCGGACGTATGGCGTAACGAACGGCGGGGATCTCGCGTCGGCTTGCTCAATGCAGCCGCTATATAAACCGCTCTTTCAGACGATTCATGTGACTCGAACTCATTCTAATACGCCACTATCCTGCTCTTATTTTACGGTACTAACTTGATCGTCGGAGGGTCCTGCAGTGGTTTCCCACCCCAGGACTTTCCTTGCAGGCAGCTCGGCGTCAACAACACCGAACAACCCATTGAAATCCACACAACAATTCTTATACCCAATCTCAACCGCTCGTAGCCTGATCGACGGCGGACAACATCTGAGGGGGATTCAGACCTCCATCACCATGTGCATTTCAAAATCCGCTATCTAACAATACAAATTAGATAAACATTCATTCTATGAAACCTAGTCCAAGAACAAAAAGCACACATAACATGACAGGTGATAATGTGATTTTTAAAAGGGTTATTTTACATAAAGGCCTCCCCCCCGCCCACCCACGCCCCCACGCCACCCCCCAAGCACCCACCCACGCCAAAAAAAAAAACAAGCTGATTACCTAAAAAAACCCAAAACCTGGTAATTGTTTATTACACCCCAAAACGTTTAAATTGATCTCAAACAAACCCCCACCGCCTTGCTCATTAACTCCATTAGCTAACCAACGGAAAATCGGGTTAGGGACATTAAAACCTCCCTCAATCCTTTTTCTTCCTTCATAAGCCTCCCGACGCCGACCCTTGCTCATGGTCTCATGTCACCTGAGCAGCCGATGGCAGCGTCATTGCCGTCTAGCTCGCCAACCTGTCCCTCCCCTCCTCCGTCTCCGACTTCACCTCCCTTTCCCGTCTCGAGCTCCAATACAACCTCCTCTACGCCCCCCCTCCCCTTCCTTCGCTCCCTCCCCCCTTCACCACAACTTCAGTTCCTACCTTCCAATTACTTCAATGGCATCTTCTTGCTTGAATACGCTTATCTTGACCATAACATATTCGAGGCTTGGCCAATCCCTTCCTTTCTTCAGTCTTGCATCTCGCCGGTCAATTTCTCCTCCATTTCTGCCTACATCATCAGCAAAGTTCCTATCTTTTTCGGCACCGTCTTTTCCGTCTTGCAAAACTTGTGCCTTTCCCCATCCTGTCCTATCGCATAAACCCTAACTTTTTAAATCCCAACTCTAACCCTTTTATCCTCATTCTCAAATCATGCCTCGGCTCCCCTCTCCATCTACCTCCGCATCTCCTCCGGTCCTAACCTAGCATCTTCATCCCCCTCAGCCACTGTCTCGGTCCAACAACTGTCTCGGTCGCTTCTCCTTTATCAAATCTTCCTATGTTATAGCTTTTTTTAATGGCTGCGTTATTTTTGGACGGGAAATTTGGAGGGGGTCAAATGATGCAACTTAAAACGTTTTGGGTAATAACCGATTACCAAGTTTTGGGTGGTATTTATCAATTAACTCATTTTTGGGTAAACTTTAATTGAAAAACCCTTTTTTTTTAAAAATAAAAATAAAAAGAACACATAACATGTCCAACAAAAAATCGGAACATGGCGCTTCTGGAAGTGGGCCTTAGCTGGACCTTTGTGTATCTGGTTCAACATAGGATAGCACTTTCGTAATTCTACCGCGAGCGAGAAAGCACAAACCAAACGCCACTGATCGCGATCCGCGTGCTCCCCGTAGACACAATCTTCACCGTCCATTCAAAACCAATCCAACGTTCCAAATCGACTCGCGCCACGATTCCGAACACCCCCACAACCCAATTTCTAATCTCGCTCCTTTCCCCCTCTATTTATTCCCCCTCACTCCTCCACCAAAATTCATCTCAACCCAAACCCCCCAATTCTTCAAACCCTAACCCTAGCGTTCCCAATGGCCAGGACCAAGCAAACCGCCCGCAAGTCCACCGGCGGCAAGGCCCCGAGGAAGCAGCTGGCCACAAAGGCCGCCCGCAAGTCCGCTCCCGCCACCGGCGGCGTGAAGAAGCCCCACCGCTTCCGCCCTGGCACCGTCGCCCTGAGAGAGATTCGCAAGTATCAGAAAAGCACCGAGCTTTTGATCCGCAAGCTCCCATTCCAGCGCTTGGTTCGCGAGATCGCCCAAGATTTCAAGACCGATCTCAGGTTCCAGAGCGCGGCGGTGGCTGCGCTTCAGGAGGCGGCCGAGGCTTATCTTGTCGGGCTGTTTGAGGATACGAATCTCTGCGCGATTCACGCTAAGAGGGTGACGATCATGCCCAAGGACATTCAGCTCGCTCGCAGGATCCGTGGTGAGAGGGCTTGATTGATGCTTGCTCTATTAAAAACTGGTTGGGCTTGGATTTCTGTATCTTGTTTGGCTTAGATTTGTGGGTGTTTCGTTTTGAAATAGATGGTTGATGTTGCTGTACAAAAGCAAGAGCCAAGAGGGGTCAAAAGTTGTAGCTTTCAATTAAAATCAATGTCACTACAAGTTGTTATAATGCCTCATTGTTGCATATCTCAAATCTCGTTCCGTTAATCATGAAATGCTATTCTCTTGGACTTGCCTTGATCTTAATTATCTTCGACGCTATGCAAAAAAGCGTCCAATATAATAGAATGGGAAAGGTCAAGCTAATTTGAATTGAATAAAGATGGCAATGATCATCCAATTGAACAGTTTTATTAAACCTTTCCACCATTATGGCAAATGGTGCATGTCAACATTCATATCGATCTTGTAGATATATCACCGACGCCAAACAAACCCTTTTTAAAAACCCAGTCCTCAATCATGAGCTGAGCACTCAACCCTTGATCTGCCAGGACCAAATGCCCTGCATCTGAAACCATGACGTTTGTCAACCTCCCTGAACCCCCCCCATTCACTTTCCAGACCTTGCTCTCCTCATCAAGGAACCTATCCAATCCCCTCTCACTCTATCTATTTAACCCAAGCCTTGGTCTGACACCACACCGTCTCTCAAATCATAAATCCCTCAATACAGCACTGCTTTGCTCCTCTTCACCAGCTCTTCTATCATGAATTTTGTGCTTTTCATTTTGTTTTACATCGAGAATTTTGCCTACGGTGTTGCTGCATTCTTCCCAAACTATCTCTTTCTCTGCGCCTAGTGTTGATTTCACCTCCTCTTGGTTGAGAAGGACCGTGACCATTACGCTCTGGTATGGTTTTCTCTTTGTGAAGTGGTACAGCGTTGCAAGGGCTGATCATGTCGGCTCAATATGTGACCCCTTGCTGTGGCGGCCGCGGACGAATTTTGTTGCTTGGTGAGTTTAATTGCTTTGTTTTGAAGCTTTTTGAGGACCGATTTCTGTTTCTGATTGACGAAGCCTGTGATGTAGGCGCATGAGTGGCCACCTGTTGGTAATGATACTGATATCAATATGAAATTACAGAAGTGTTGATGGATGGCATGGGCTAGCAAATGACTTGTTATTATATATGCCAATGTAGCTTTCGAATTGATTAGACTAATCAATGACCATGATTTCTTGTATGTACATGTATGACCATATCCAATCAAGCCTTCTTTTGTATGCAGCTTAGAAGTGTTCTCAAACAATCAAATTGTAGAAAATAACATTTTTATGTGTCAGCCTCACTTGATTGTAATAACTGGGCCAAATCACATCAACGTCATAGGAGGCGTTCGGGGGAGCGGCGCTTGTTGCTGCTGTGAGCGCTCGCCGTTCTTCCCACTGCTCGATTCGAAAAGTGGGAACGAAATGGTGCCTTCTTTTTTATTTTAATCTTTTTAATTTGCAGGGATGATGCTCTACAGTTGCCCTTTCAATTTGCCAAAAATGGGATTTCCCAGGAAATTTTAATCTTTTGTCGATTTTTTTTTGGCTATTTTGCCTATAAATTGAACATCAATTCTACATTTCTCTCTCCATTATTTCAAAATTTTAAACTTGAATACTTACATCCTCTCCAACATTTTCTTCTCTCCCAAATTTTAACTTTTAAGGTATGTTATTTATATTTTTAATAGTTAATTTTTTTAGTTAAAATAATTGTAAAATTGTATGCTTTTTACTTATTTATTTTGGGTAATGCTTATTAGTGTAAAATCGTATGTTAATTATTGTAAATTTATATGCTAATAGTACATACAAGGATCATCATTAGTATGTTATGATATTTATATGTTTTTAACAATTTCAATTTATTTAGTTTAAATTATAATGATAATAGTTGTATTAAACGGCTTATCAGTATTATTCAATACTTGTATGATAATAGATTTTGTTTACCGCCGAAAACAAAACGAACTAGGATAGTACGTCTTGTCTGAATTTGGGGGTGAATACTATATGAAACATATCCATCCATTTCTCTGAAGATATCAAATTGATTTATGGCACCGCATATCGGAGATTTAGATGGATACGAACGTTGTAACAGAATTATCAGATTTCCCTTCATATGTGAGGTTTTTATTTATTGTGGGGACGCTTTTTCCTGCGGGCGTAATACCCTGCAGTTAATTATGTTATCGCAAAACGATAACAACTTTCTCCGTCTCCATAGATATCATTTCGTATCGTGTTATATGCAGTGTTTATTTTGGGTTGCCTTTGGATTGTATACGGAGAGTTATATATATCGTCGTCTGTATGGCGTGAATTAATCTAAATCCATATATATCAGATTTGGGGTTGAACTTAGATCGCATATCTCATATAAATGAGGTCTATCAGTTCATGAGATACTTGGATTTGATCTAACGATCGTTAGTTGTATATGAGACTAAGATCAATTTAGATGATATGGATTAAGGATTGTTAGTCATATATAGGACTAAGATCAACCTAGATAATAGTAAACATATGGACTCAACTGATCATCTTATCATATATGGATAACCTATGGATGGTATATAGTAGTCAGTATGGAGACATGCTGTAGGGTAACATATTAATTTAGGGACATTACGGTCTATCTTTCAGCTTGCGCGCATGAATATATATATATATATTACGTGGCGGAATAAAATATGGTAACATGGGAATGCGCCTAATATTGAGAAGCGATCCAATTTAAAGACATTTATATTTTCTTAAGGTACACATATACATGAATGGATGCTATCATAGATTGTTGGGATGGTAGTGCGCATGCCTGTATGGGGTGTACACCTGCATGGGGGGGCATATCTATCGGATTTAGATAGGAAGTGGTCTTGACAAATGGTTTCCAGTAATTGTCTAGTTTCTAGAAACAGTCCCTCATATAAAATGCGGCAAAATTGCTATTTTTCAAAACCATGACGAGAACACCACACAAGAAGATCCTTGTACCATTCGAAACATTTCCAAAATTGTTCATTAGGATATTTAGTGAATTGATTAATTTCAATTCTGATGCGCGCAGTCTTATGATTTGGGTAAAACTTCTTTAAAAGGGCTTTCACAAACTCATCCCAGCTGGATATGGAATGAGATGCGGTGGAATAAATTCATTTTTCCGCTAAATCGCAAATGGTGAAAGGGATTATCCTTAAGCGGATCGCATCATCAAAAAGCTGAGTCGTTTTCATTATCTGGCAAACTTGCTGAAATTTGTTGATGAAGACGTACGGGTCATCCGAATCAAGCCCGTGAAATTTTGGCAGAATGTTGAGAAAATAGGACTTAATTTCAAAATTATCCCCATTGGATAGTGGTACAAAAAGGCAGATGGGAAGAGATGTACGGATAGGATAGTATCGGTCTTGTAACGCGATGCGTGGCGGTGCTCCTATTGGAGGTGGTAGATTAATCGCACAAAGAGGAGGTAGAATCATTCCCGGAATCTAGCTCTTCGTACATAATCAATAATAATATGGCATCCCCAAGTGGGGCTAGCTCTTCGCCAAATGGCGGAATCACAACCACGAAAGAATATATAAGTCTCTAGTTTCTAAGTCTACCAAATATACATAGTCTGGTTGATGGAGCTTTTAATTATATACAAATGGATAATAAATATATATAATGGCGGTTACGATCCGAGGAGTAACCCATCTATCAATGCAAATCACCCAGAAGAAAATATGTGCCCACAAGCCGCTACCGATCCAAGCGGTCAATCCTGCAAGAAAACTATGGCACAGCGGGGGTGAGTTGCCAACTCGTGAGTAGAAAATATCAGCGGGTAGAAATCGAATGTATGACGATCTCCTAGGTCATACAATAATAATAATATAATACTGTGTAGTAACGAGGGTGATCGTGTATACATAAGTATAACAATAATAATATTGTGCCTGTGTCAATATATGGTACCATGTCATCTGTGTCATATATATGTATATATGTGTATCATCCAACGTGTGTCCATCAACGACACATCAAATCATCATAAAACCTGAGTGCCCAATGTCGACACTCGAAATCATCATAAAATCCGTGTCCAGCATCGACACGTAAATCCCCATATCTCAGGCGCCGTCTCATCGGATTGGCCCTTATATCCATCTGTCTATATCACTCTGGTCGGTATCCTCCGAATATCCGCCGAGTCTAATACCGTCACTGGTAGGTAGTGTTCCCCTGCCGGGCGCAACTCCTTTTTATACGATCTTTTTACACCGGGGTACCATACCGGGTCCACCGTGTACCCGCAGACGGTGACTCCTCACTCCTCGAATCGGGTAATCATCATAGGTCAGTACCGAGAAAACTCATGGTGGACGTCGAAATATCATATCAAGAGAAACCGCGTTTTTAAAACAATCATAAGTTTTTAAAATGTATCTATGGTTTCTCAAATCCAGAAAATCTCATGAAAACAGAATCTCATAAGTATGTAACAATGATGAAACAATATGTACATGCACAGAACAATACTGCAATGAATAGCAAGTGTGTTCATATGAGCGTGTCATGCAACTAGGTAAGAAAGTGCAATATCTGAACTAGTATGTGTGGCACTGGGTACTAAACAATAACTAAAATTCTACAGGTTATAAGGCGATACAGTAACATAGCGATTTCTAACGTGTACGTGGCATGCCAATTATCGATGATGTGTGTGAGTCGGCGAGTATGTGTACATGCAATATATGCATCATCGGTAATTGTGCGTGTATTCTAGCAGACGAATGCGTAAAAAGATAAGTACATGAACGTAGTTTATATGTCGTAATGAAAATAACACGAGCGTATGCAGAAATAAAGAAAACGTTAACACGAACAGTATAAAATACGTAACTACGTATGAGCCATACAGTTATAGTTTAAAAATAGTATGAATCGTTATTTTTGAAAGTAGGAGTGGCTCACAATATATCCTAATGTCTACTCAAGTGATTTAAAAAAAACAATATTTCTCGAGACGATTTATACATAAGTCTGCGATCCATCCTCATCATATCACGTACGGTATAATCTATCGTACGATATCATCAAATCAAATAGTATGGATTTATCGTCACGTACATCATATCACGTACGGTATAATCCATTATACGATATCACCAAATCAAATAGTACGGATCTATCTTCACATACGTCATATCACATACGGTACAATCTATCGTACTATATCATCAATCAAGTAGTACGGATCTATCATCACGTACATCATATCATCTCATCTCGTCATATATCATCACATGTCATATCATCTCGTATCGCATCATGTATATATATCGCCTCATATCATATCGACTCGTTTCATCATATCAGATCATATGCTCATCTCATATATAGGTGCGTATATATGTATAACCTAGTGGTAAGAAAATAGAACTAGAGAATATCTTCTACTAAATATACTGCTAGGGTATGATATTCTAGATACCTTACTAACTAAGTATACATATCTATCAATGTATGTATGTATGTATGTATGTATGCGCGCGCGCGCACACATCCTAATTCTACGGCCGTGGGAGTACTATACGCCATCCACCCGACTTTCCCCCGTAGATATACATCTACTCACCTACAACGCCTCACTCTAGTCGATCCCGACGGATGCCTTGTCCCCCTTCGTCGTTTCGGAAGTTCACACGCTTGTACCTAGAAATCAAGTCCATAATCAAAATCTAATGAAAACCCGAATCGAATTTCATAGAAATCCAACCCAAAACCGATACGATACGTGAAGGGTGCATAACTTAGAATTTATGGTCAACGCGTGCTTAAACAACAGAATACATCTTGACATCGACGTACGAACACCGAACGATCAAGTCATATAATGGAAATCCAAAATCGAAGTTTCAAATATCGGAAAATATTGCCAAAACCAACTCAAAATACTCCCAGATTTTGACTCAGGGAATCTGGGGAAGATTAGCATATAAAATAGTCTTGTATGTATAGTAAAACACCTACTGAATAAACCCCAACGCCTAATTCAAAAGCCTGGTCCCAGATTTAATCGTTTTGGCCGCAATTTGCGGTCCAAAAATGGAGTTATGATCTCGTTCACTTGGTGATGCCTCCTGGTGGTCTAACTAGGTTTAATATATACACTAAATATTTTTCAGAGATCTCAAACTACTCCAGATCTCATTTGAACTCGAAAACACAACAAAATTCCTAGTTTGCATGGCAAGAACTTTAAAAACTTGATGACGGGTGAACCTTTTAGCTTATGTATGAGATTTGAGGTGGTGATAAAACTTGTTGGATGCCATTGGAGAACATGGAGACTTGAAACTTGATCTAACTTGTGTTCATGATCACAAGGAGTATGAGTTGGTAGTTGTGAGAGCGAGAGTGTTTATTGAGATGAGAATTTGTGAGTGGTTGAGTGAGTGGGAGTGTTTGTGAGGAGCAGCAGCCATGGGAGATGTGAGGGAGTATGATAGAGGGTGTGAGAAAGAAAATGAAGGTGGAAAAAATGAGAGAATGTGAGGGGAAAAAATCAAAAGGGCCATGTGCAATCAATTGGCATGAACATGTGTGTGCGAGTGGCATGCCTCCATGCCTCCATGTTCCTTTCTCTCTCTCTCTCTCATGCCCCATGTCTCCTTTCTTAATTTTTTTAAAAATTCTTTTCTGTTCTTTTTATAAAAGAAACCATCTCAAAAACAAAAGGAAATGTTAACCCCTCATTTAAATATGTCATGACACTTAAACATATGGTTAACAAGAATAAAACTAGGTTTAATGCATAATTAGAAAAACACTAATTAAATTTAGCACTAAACTTGTATGGAAATAATTATATATTAATTTATGAAAATCCCAAATCAAATAAATACTTTCATAAATAATAATTCATTTTAAATTCCAATTATATTCCAAAATATAGGTGTGTAATTATGTCATTCTACGAAAACTCAAATCTATATTCACATAATATTCATGAAATTTATTATTTTATTATTTAAATTACAAAAATATTATTTTCTATTTTTCTGAAATGTTACAAGCTTCACCGCTTAAATAAATCCGGTCTCCGAATTTAAATTTAAACCCCCAAATCGTAAAACATTTTATTAAATCAATCAAATAAACATGGCTCTGAAATCACTAATATGCAAGAAATATCACAGTGCGACGTGTGTGCAAGAAAACGAATGCGGAATTCAATAATCAAAACTGTAATATATATAGTGCGCATCCTTACCAAATCATTTCAAATAACATAATAAAAATGTATGCAAAATCTTTTTCAAATCGCCGTGTGATGCGTATATCACGGCACAAGTAACGGACGTCCATTTGTGAAGAAATAGATATATATCTATATACATTTTATTTAAGACATACGTCTTGCCATTTTGAAATTTATTTAGAAGTGTATTCTTTGTAAAAGTTCGTGTCGCTATATGGACACGTAGGAAAATAATGAGTCTATAACTCATTTTTGAAAATCTCTTCAGTAAAAGTCGATGCATGCAAAAATACTCAGGTACTGTTCTCAGACTAGTCCTGCTTGGCTACTATATAATATAGTATATCATAAAATACGCTACTCAACAAGGAGGAATCAATCTCAATAGGTATATACAAAAATACCATGTGCGTCTGGTGCGCACGGAAATCAAAGTCAAATACAAGTGCCACGAATGTGCACGAAAACAAAAATTGAGTGTAATGGGTGTGGACGAAAACATCTGTCGAGTGCATCGGGTATGCACAACAACATCAATTGCATCTAGAGTGCACAAGAAATCTCGATCTAGTGTGCATGAAAGAATATTTTCCATATTAGAATTCAATTCTGTTATTAGATGTTTGATCCAACAGATCTCTGTTTAATAGAGAATATCTTTCTCATTTTAGAAAGAACATGAGAAGTATTTTTTCCAAAATAGAATTCAATTCTATCTGAAGCTAGTGCTTCAAAAAGTATGTTCTCTGTTCACCGCCGAAAGACCGGACCGAGACGTTGGGACGTCTGACCTGAATTTGGGGGCAGATGTTATTTGGACTTCTCTATCCACCTCTCCGAAGATACCAAGTTGATTTATAGCATTATATATCGGAGGTTTGGACAGATGCGACCGTTGTAATAGATTTCATTAGATTCCCTCTCATTTGTGAGGGGTTTTGATTGTGGGGACGCTCTTCCCTGTAGACGCAAACCTCTGCAGTTAATTACGTTATCGTATTGCAATAACCACTTTCTCTTGCTCCGGCAGTTCACTTAGTGTCGTGTGTGTTTTGGTTGCCCGTGGATTGTATACGGAGACTAGTTTATGTCGTCGTCCATAGGAAGCGGATTAGTCCAAATCCGTATATTTGAGATTTGGGGTTGGGTCAAGGATTTGCTTGACGGGGTCCACATTGGTAGCTTGGTTTGCCAACGGGAATGAACTTAGGATGCATTTCTCACATTTTTAAAGTCCATCCGTTCATAGGATATTTGGGTTTTATCTAACGATCGTTAGTCATATTTGAGACTAAAATCAACTTAGAAACAAATGAGCATATGGGCTCAATTATTTTAGTTTAAGGATATAACGGTCCATTATCGTTGTGTTTGGGGCGAATATTAGTTTAAATACATTTCGGTCCAACATTCCCATTTTGGGGATGATTATTAGTTTAAGGAAATTTCGGTCCAATATTCCTATTTTGGGGACGAATATTAGTTTAAGGACTTCGTTCCATTATTCATTTTGCATGCACGTGTGTTTGTTACGTGACGGAGTAAACAATGGTGATATGGAATGCACCCAATTTGGAGTGCGGTCTGATTTGAAGTGTGCACGTCAATTTAGAAGTGCATTAATGTGGGATGTAAGGAGTTGTTGGTTGTTGGGGCCCGCCACCTCACTGAAGACGTTGAGGAATTACGACATATATGAGAGGTGAGGAGAGATGCACCCTTAAACCAAATCCCGTATTTGAGGGAAAAGATCATGGTGGATCATCTAAGAATCATTAGCCTTATTTGATACTAAAATTATCCTAGGAGATATGGGATGAATATCATTTTGGATATCATCAATGAGAGATCATTAGTCATGTTTGACACTAAGATCAGTTTCGAAATCACGAGCATATAGGCTCGCTTGAAGAATCAAAGAGATTTAACCTCAAGAAAATTAGCCAATTTGGGCTAAGACCGTGTTTCTGTACTACCCAGCAGTGCTAAGCACTCAGTTATACAGCACTTACGTGTGTTTCACGTGAGGCGCTGAAATAGTGCTAAGTACTATTTTTTTGTGGCGCCCACGTATGTTTCACGTAAGGCGCTGCACCAGTGCTAAGCACTAGCTTTTTGTGGCGTCCACGTGTGTTTCACGAGAGGCACAACACTAGTGCTAAGCACTGACTTTTTCAGGCGCTCACGTGCGTTTCACGTGAGGCGCTATGTAATTTAGCCTTGAGCGCTCACGCGCTTTACTTGTGAGGCGCTGAGTTCTTCTGGAGATTTAATTTCTGTTGATATTTTTAGAGAACTTAAGTCTCCGTTAATGGTATTTTGATCATTAACGATCACCAAGATCATTATTTTGAGGATCTGGGATCATGTTTTTTAAGAACTAATTTCTTTATTTGAAGGAACTAAGTTCCTGGAGTATTATGAACTACATGTTTTCCATGTTCATATATTCAGAGAGGTTAAACCTCTTTTAATAGTGTTTTGACTATTAAAGATCACCAAGATCACTATTTTGAGAATCTTGAATCGGGTTCTTTAAAAAACTAAGTTTTTGATTTGAAGAAACTAAGTTCCTTAAGTATTATGAACTCCATCTTCTTTCTTTTCAATTTTGTTCTTCCCTGAATGTTTGATTCTCAAGAATAAGATCTTCCCGATGAGAATTAAATTCTCAACTTTTGGAAGATTTGCCTTGCGGATCTCAGATATATAGAAAGAACTAAGTTTTTTGAGAAGGGTTAAACCCTTATATATGATATGATAGCTAAAGGAGATATTTTGATCTCGATATTTTTTTTACCTAGGGTTTTGAGGAAGATCTTGTTTGAGAATTAAATTCTCTGTTGTTTTATGGGAGGTTTTGGAAGCCTTCTGTATATATATATTTTTTTACAGAAGCTTATGGGGCCGTCTCCTCCTTTTGAGACTTGAAGTCTCTGGTCCTTTATATAGTGGAGGCAAATTGTTAATTTGTTTTGAGAAAATCTCTCATTGAGAGATTCCAATTGATTTAATTGGTCTCAAAATTGAGTTGGGGAATTTTACTTACCGTTGGATCTTTGATCTAAGGATTTCTGTTTTACAGAATATGTTTTTTGTTTTTTAACAAGATTGGGAAACTATTTTCCCATATACAGAATTTATTCTGTAAGATGGTGATTTTTAATCACCATCGGATTTTTAATCCAAGAGTTCTCTGTTTTACAGAGAGCAATTTTTTTTTGTTTAGAAAGACTGAGAGAATATATTCCCAAAATAAAATTTTATTCTATTATTGGATCATTAATCCAACCGAGAGTATCTTTCTTATTTAATTCTATATTTTGATGATTTATCATCTCCATTGGATTTTTGATCTAACGGTTATGTTTAACAGAGAGTATCCCAAATTCTCATTTAGAATTTAATTCTATCGATCTTGACTTGGGTGCTGGCGCTCACATGCTGTGCACGTGGGCGTCACTTAAGAATTTAATTCTTATGATAGGTACTCCCGTGCTTTGTATATTGGCGCCCGCGTGATGAACACGTGCGGCGCCATATAAAAATTTAATTCTTACTCAGAAAACATTTTTGTGCTTTGCACATTGGCGGTGGTGTGAGGAGCACGTGCGGCGCCACCACAAAATTGGCGCTGGCGCCCTCGTGAGAAATACATGAGGCGTTGCCCCATTAGCTTTCAACAGAACTTTGCTCTTTCTGTATTGTTTAAATTTTGGCGGAAACAAATGCCTCCTACTACTTTACCCACGTAAGTATATACGTGGGTGAAGTAGTGCAAAGCTATGCATGACCATAGAATTGATGGCTTAAAAGACAGGTTTAGGATCCTTATAGCCTATGGTGTTTTTTTTAAGCCGTAAGTGTCTCAAGAAGGTTTTTCTCCCTATGAGTCTTGAGGATTTCACAGGTGCATATTCTTCTTGGGAATCGCGGGGATTCCTAAGTGTCTTTCACCTTCGTGAGTCGTAAGGATCTCACGCAGGTATTTTCTCTTTACGGATCGAGAGGACCCGTAAGTGTCATCTTCACTTCATCGATAAATATGGTCCGTGGATAGTAAACAAGAGTTAGTTTGGACTTTCTTGTAGGGCAGCGGTGGCTTAGGAAATAGGTTTAGATCTGTCGCCTAAAGCTTTTCAACTTTATGAGCCGTGAGGGTCTCATAAAGATGTTTCTCCCTGCGAGTCGAGAGGACCTCGTAGGTGTATTTTCTCCTTAAAAGTCGTGAGGACTCCTAAGTGGTTTTTCTCTTGAGAGTCGTTAGGATCTTACAAGGGAATTTTCCCCTTACGAGTCGATAGGACTTGTAAGTGGTTTTTCCTCCTCATCGGTATGCGACTTTGGAAAATGTAGCCCGCGGATAGTGTACAAGAGTCAATTTAGGCCTACTTGTAGGGCCACGGTGCTTAGGAAACATGTTAATATCCCCATCGCCTAAGGCTTTTGGCCTTCATAAGCCGTGAGGGTTTTATAAAGATGTTTTTCCCTACGAGTCGAGACGAGTCGAGAGGATCTCGCAGGTGTATCCTAACGTGAAATATAGAAAACCCCTATTCTTTTATGATAGAGGTCCGTTAGGTTTGTGGTACTAGGGTTTTAGTCCGTGGTACCGCTGCGTTGGCTGATATATTTCTCGATATGCAGTCTTTAAGCCGCTGTTCGAGTAGCCCCGCAACTGTCATGTCTCTGATCCTTTCTGAGGCTGGACAAGACGTCTTCAAGTAATCTTCTTAGGTCATACTATCGTTGAAAGAACAAGCGTTAGGAATTTGCCATGACGCTTTTCACTCGAGATTGGGCTCAATTTGATGCCCCGATGAGTCATAACCGGACCCTTCTGGGGTAGGATGAACTCCAATGGTCTTTTAGGCTTTTATATGAGTTGCCTTCAAGACCCGAAGTTAGGAATATGCCGTCACTTCGTATTTTTTTCTTTGACGATGTCGCGCCGATTCTTTGCTGAAGTCGGGAAAACATCTGTGTGATCTTTATGCTGTATATATTGCAATCGAGATCTGGAGTTAGGGATATGCCATTGCTCCAATTTTATCTGATAGTTACGTCCGCATCCTGCTGAATTGAAGGGGAACGCCGAGATAGTCTCTAGGTTGTATATGAACCGTCAAGACTTGGAGCTAGGATTTTGCCATGGCTTTATTTTTGCTTTGACCCTTGGGTCTTTTGTTGTCGTTGCGTCTGCATCCTGCTGGAATGAGGAGAACGTCAGGGTGATCTCTAGGCTTTAGATGTTGCCATTAAGATATGAAGCTAGCATTTTGCCGTCACTTCACATTTATTTGATTGGTGTGTTTGCCCCTGCTGGAATGAGGGGGTACACATGGATAATCTCGAGGTTGTATATGTACCGTCAAGATTTGAAGCTGGGATTTTGCCATTACTCATTTTTTCTTCGACCCTTGGGTCTTTCTTTTTTGATGATGACGTTGCGTCTGAATCCTGCTGGAAGAAGAAACGCCGGGATAGTCTCTAGGTTGTATATGTACCATCAAGAATTGGAGTTAGCATTTTGCCATTACTCCTTTTTTCTTCGACCCTTGGGTCTTTCTTTTTTGATGATGACGTTGTGTCTGCATCCTGCTGGATTGAGAAGCACGTCAAGTCGATCTCTAGGCTGTAATGTTGCCATCGAGAACTGGAGCTAGGAATATGCCATTACTCCACTTTGTAGACGTCGCATCTGCACCTTGCTGGAATAAGAAGGACGCTAAGTTGGAGCTAGTATTTTGCCATTACTCCGTTTTGATTTGGCTTCTTGGAGCTTTGTTGACGTTACGTCTGCACCCTGTTGGAATGAGAGAATGTCGAGCTGATTTCTAGACTGTAGATGTTGCCGTCAAAATCTGGCTTTCCCTTTGACGGAGCGTGGTGGGAAAATATGGTTCCCCTTCTTTCATTTGTGCCTATGGATTGTATATAGGGATCGGTGTAGACTTACCTGCAGGGCAGAGGAAATTTGATTTGATTTGATTTTATATTTCCGCGATGCTCTATCTTTTCAGCTTTTTATACCGCGAGGGTCGCGATTGCCCAATCATTTCGGCTATTTTTTTATTTTTACTCGCTGATTTTTATTGCGAGTTGCCCTACCATTTCGGCTATTTTATTTTTATATTTTTAAGGGATTTGAAATATGGTACTAATCCTGGCATCAACATCGCTACCACTGAAATATTTCCAGGAGCGAATTATCATTTGCTTTGAGAGAACTTTGAGCTTGACACCTATTTAGGTATTAACATCGCTACAACTGGAATGTTACCAGGAGCGAATCATCATTTGCCTTTATTGGTTTGAAAAAAGATGGTTTAGCAAACAAGGTTAGGATCTTGTCGGCTAAGGCTTTTTGACTTTATGGGCCGTAGGGGTTTCATAAAGATATTTCTTCCTACAAGTCGAAAGGATCTTGTAGGTGCATCTTCTCCTTAGGGATTGTGAGGATTCCTAAGTGCGTTTTCACCTGTAAGTCGTAAGGATCTTATTAAAGTGTTTTCTTCTTATAAGTCGAGAGGACTTAGAAGTGTCGTTCACCATATGAGGATTTTTCTCGCCATTGGTAGAACTTGGTGGGAGAATATTTATTTGTGCCCATGGATTGTATACAACGGTCAATATAGGATCCATGTAGGGCAATATTAGGGGAATATAACGGCTTAAGAACAGGTTCAGATCCTTGTAGCTTAAGACTTTTGAATTCTATGAGCCGTGAGGGTCTTATAGGGGGAATTCTCCTTACGAGTCGTGAGGATCTCTTAAGTGTATTTTCTCCTTAAGGATCATGGAGACTCTTAAGTGTGTTGCTCCTTTGTGAGTCGTAAGGATCTCACGCGTTTTTTTAACGAGATTGTGCCCTTCCGGGTTTTCACAAGCTCGCCGGTAGCCCTGCTGTTTTTACTCACGGCGCCCTTTCGAGTTTTCATCCATGCACATTTTGCTTGTAGACATATACTTTTTTTCTTCTTTTCTTCATTGAATGGCGAAACTTTCGAAAGTAGCTTCGTCGCAGGTGACCATGTTCCCGCCAAATTTTTTTGGCACAGAGCTTGCTGTTCCCTTATAAAAATAAAGGGAAAGCTCCACGTGTTAAATACATGCTGTCACGCCCCGCTTCCCAAAATACAGAATACGAGGGGTAGACAAGGCCAGCCATGCTCCTACGGTCAAGGAAATGTCCTGCCGTAGTCACACTTCGGCTTCTAGTTTATCATGGTAAACAGTATATAATGCGCAGGTGATGAGAAATGCAGTAACTGAAGTAAACAATGTAAAGACTGACCTGAGGTGGGACAAATGAATGTAACTCGGGAAGTCAAGTCAAGAAGTCTGTGATACACTGGTCCAGGCTAAATCGTCTCCTCACACTGAGCATGCATACTCAGGTCGTCAGAGCGACACAATAGCAATATAGTATGTATAAAATCAAGTGACAGTTCTAACAGTGATAATAGGTATGTGAAGCAGTAAATAAATAACATCATGAATATGCATGTGCAGAGATCAATGCAGCGGAAAAATAAAGCAGTATAACAATATGTCATGAATGTCAAGACAGTAAAGAATGAATGTAAATGACAGTAACCCTATCAGTCTCTAAGTCTCACTGCACAGGTCAATAAGCCTATCGTCAGTCCAAGTGTGAGAGTCAACCACTCGCGAGTGTCCTCCACCCAAGGGTAGAACCCAAGGGCAAGGGACCACGGGCCCAACATGTAACGAATGTATCACGGTGATATAGCACATACCCTGTAAATCTCCATATAACTCCCTAAATATATAAGCCGGCATGGGACTCCCGAGATTCTGTTGAATTCACACTTGAACTACCCCACACCCCGAGGTCTACATCAAACGCTAACCATAACCCTAAATACTAATCGATCCGTGACAAGTCTGCGCGAGAACTGGAGGCAGGACCTCCATCAAGCACGTTCCGACTAATACCTAAGATAAATGGCAGTGTCGAATGCCTTATCTGTGACATCCGTGCAAGCGCTTCCATAAGTGTCCCATACCACTTATAGTCACACGTACACGCATCCCACAGACGTCGACAATGCAATAGAATAAAAGGGACACTGATTGTGCACAAGTACGTATCACTTTCACTTAATCACGAATACACGAACACTGACGTACTTGCCACAATCGACACTAAAATCTAACACTGGGTAAATGCACGATGTCACTAGGTTAACAATACAATGACATGGGTATGACATGATGCGTGAACAAGTATATAAACATGGTGAGGATGTTATGAGACTGGATTCTTTCACTTGCACGATATATCATGAAACATGTGTATATAATTTAGCGAAATGATAAACAGGTAGTAATTAATATGTTCAGTTAGCCATCCATCTAATTTGGTTTCGAGCCAAACGGGTTTCTGGATCATTAGTTATAACTGTTTCATTTTAAGCGCGCGCGGCTGGAAATCCGGTTTCAGAATCAGGAATCCATTTCGCAACGCATTTTAACCCCAGTTAGGATCAGATTTTAGCGACGCTACAGTTGGATGAATTCTAGGGTTTTCAATAAGGTTTTCAACGCAACAAACGGATCTTCAATCGCGTCTGTACGTTAAGAGTTATAGTCTGTTTAATATTAACATGTCAATTCTGATTCTGCTGGGACTGTTATGTGTCCCGATCTTCTAAATTACAGATTAAATAACAAAGGGTAACGAAACAGTATGAAATTAATTGCGTTGTCTAGCTAACAGATTCATCTACAGTAATCAACGGAGTTCCGCAACCTAAGTGTTAAGCAAGTCTTGTGGTACACATTATGGAACAGCAACCAATAACTGGAGTCGCTCTGGACTGCAGTCCAGAGTCGCACTCCGATACAATTATCATTACGATTTAAGTACAGGAATATCTGGAAACTAGCACAGGGTCAAAGTTCGTCGAGTTAGCTTCGATTTTAGCCCTCGAACGCACCATTCTAATATGTATATAATTTATGATGAATTTAACTATTTTCAGGTGCAACAGAATTTCAGTTTTACGATCAAACTTGGGGGTAGTTGTTTTAGTCGTTATCGATCACATCATCCAACAAAAATCACACACTATGTTCACAACCCTACGGGCCAAGTAAAACTATTGAATTCCGCCAAATTTGATAATGTTTTCCTAAGAGAACAAGTATCGAACAGTTACGGCACATAATAGTTTAAACTTGTAACATTATAATTCATGTATTTAACGATTGTAACTTAGACAAATAGCATGTAAGCAAGTAGAATACTTGCCTGGAAGAAGTCTCGGGGTCGCAGAACAGCAACGTCGTCACGAACGCGCGATATACGCCACGTACCGGATTCCCGCGAGCCTAGTTCGAAATACGAATTTCACGTCGGAGTTTTCCCGGAGTCGTTGCACGGTTGCTGGAGGTTGAGGGTTGCTTGATGATTCTTCGTGAGTGTACTGTGGTTGACGACGGTCGGCGGCGTCGCTCCGGCAATGGCCGCAGTGAGGGTTTGTAAGGGAAACATATGTTTTGGGTGGTTTTGAGAGAGTTAGAGAGAGAGGGTGAGCCGAGGGGGTTTGAGAGTGTGTTGGAGGGAGGGAGTAGGCAGAGAGGGTGTGTAGACAGTGAGGGAAGGCCAGAGAGAAAGGTTTAGAGAGAGATGTACAGGGGACTGAGGGCTAAGGGGGAGTAGGGAGAATTTGGCTGTGAGAGAGAGATAGAGATTTGAGAGAGGGGAGATTGGGAGTGAAAGAGAGAGAGTGCAAGAGGGAAGGGGAGATATACAGTGAGTGAAGAGTTAGAGGGAGAGAGAGCTCAGTGAGAAAGAGGGAGAGAAACGAGTTAGAGAGGGAGCTGAGAGTGAAAACGAGAGAGAGAGAGAGTTAACAGAGGGGAGATAGTGAGAACGAGAGAGAGAGAGACTGGGAGAGAGAGTAAACAGAGGGGAGATGCCGAGACAATGGTGATGGTGATGAAGACTGAGAGAGAGGAAGTAGGCGACGGCGGCGAAGATGATGACGACGACGACGACAACGATGGTGCGATGGGGTCGATGGCGGCGCAGTGGGGCAGTGAGGAGCTCGTCGACGTCGAGCGTCGATGGGGGTCGAGATCGGGTGAAGTGGGTGGCCGAGCACCGGTGCAGGGGAGTGGGTGTAGGGGCTCTGTGGAGTGGAGAAGGGAGGGATGGTGGCTTGGATTCGAGAGGAGGAGTGAGCGAGGGGGTACGAGGTTGGTGATGGTGATGGAGGGGGCCGGTGATGGGTAGCGGGAGACGAGAGGGGAAAGAGAACGAGGCGGGGCGAGAGGAAATGAGATCCGAAAAAGTGTAGGTGTGGAGAGAGGAGAGGTAGCGAAGACGTGGTCGCGCGTCGAGGGCGGTAACGCTCGCACGAGCGAGGCGCAAACGCGGGCGAAGGAGGCGGCGGGGAAAGCGAAACGTGCGCGCGAGATTGGGAACTAGCCGTTGGAGAGAAAGAAGAAGAACAGTACCGGCGGGCCGGGCTTGGAAAAAAACAAAATCCCTTTATAAAAAAATATCGTGGGCTGAAGTAGGAATGGGCCGAGATTTTAATATGCGAAATTTATTTTAAATAGAAAAAGAGTGGGCTGCAGGAGGGAGTGGGCTGGAGTTTAAAAGGAATTTTAAATGAAATAGGGGTGTGGGCTGGCTACAGTGGGCTTAGTGAAAATTTAGATGGAAAATAAAAGGAATGGGCCGGCTTTAAACAAAATATAGATTTAGAATGGTGCTTGGGCTGGGTAAATTAATAAGGGATAATGGCCTTAAAGAGAAGTGAGTTTAGTCTATATTTAAAAGATGTGCTAAGGGAAATGAAGATTAATTAAAATGAAATTGGGGTTCTATGAATAATAGAAAGGCTTAATTTTAACAAATAGGGAAATGGCTCACTAGGATAAATGGGCTGAGGAAAGATGGGTTAGGCCGGAGGAAGCTAAGGGTTTATTAAGGGGAAAAATTTTAGTGGCTGAGAAAGCAATTGGGTTGGGCAGCCCAAATAAAAGTATTATAATAAAGTGGTTGATGGACTCGAAAAGAAGTTGGGCCGCAGGGAAAACAAAGAGAACTGAAATGAAAGGGCCGGCTAAAAATGGCAATAATATTAGGAAGAATGGGCTTAGGGAAAAATCAAATGAGAAAAGATTTAGTTTTGGGTTCTAAATTCAGTAACAGGAAAACGGATGAGGCAGAAGAAGGAAATATAAGACCTGAGTTTAATAGGATTTCGAAAATAAACAATTAATTGTAACTAAATCTTATAGGTAAAAGAAATACGGATTTAGACGTATAAGAAAACTGGGTATTACATCATACCACCCTTATAAAAATTTCGTCCTCGAAATTTAAAGAGATAGTAAGTTATAGAACATAAGCGAAAGCCATCGTAATTGCAAACTAATATATAATGATTTACTAAAAGTCCGCGGACGAAGAAACTTGAAAAAAAAAATATATATATAAGTAAGAATAATATACGGAATGGTAGGTCAAATAGATATAAGGCAGGAATAACTGTAAGGGCAACTACGAGTATACAAAAGTATAGGTATCAATAGCGAACAATAATAATTAAAGTGTGTTCGATAAAAGTTGAAACCCACATATGTGTACAATTAAATAAATCAAAATAGCAACCCGAAATAATAAGTATAAGGCCCAACCACTTATAATAGTAAGCATAGGCACAATACCCGAAGATAAAATAACAAGAATAAAGTAGTGGAAATCTAGTCGGTAGGTTAAAACTTTTTAGGATAATGCGTCTGTCAAATAGTTTCAAAATAGTTTAGAAAACTCATATAGTGAAAATAAGAAACATGGAACAAAATGTGTGCAGTTTAAGGTTGCGCTTGCTAAAAGAGAATAATAATAATGCACTTAAAATACATAGAACGGGGTGATCAATAACACGTACTCTTTGACAAATGCAAACTACTAAAACTACATTGTAAAATAATAGTGCCCCTAAGTATAATTGGGGTAACAGGGAAAAGCATAAGTGTGTCTAGGTCTAGGTGGGGTAGGGATTACAATGGGATGTGGCTGATACAAAAGGTCGAAGGATGACGGCTTAAGGCTGAAAATCAAGGAAATTGGGATCGGGTCAACACAATGAGTAAGGGTGAGTCGCACAGGACTACAAGGGAAACAGTATGGGGAGGATAACTTTCGGTACATCGTATGAATCAAGAATTTGAAAGGTTGGTTAACTCAAGGGTTTCACTATGAACTTCTCCTCCCAGAAGAATCTCAATCGAGGCACAGACGAAAGATGAATGGTGGCTCATTCCCAGGGATCAGAGTGCGGTACCCTCCAATCGAAACAAAATGAAACTACACAATGAGTAGGGTGGACAGTCAGTGAGCTCGGCAGAAAATAAATGTGTGAGGGCAATAAACAAGTATCAATCGAACCGATAAGCACAAAGTTTACGACTTCGGAAGGTTTACTTCATTCAAGAAAATTGAAACAAGACATTCTCAAGGACGATAAGTGGCCTTAAACTATACACAGTTTATTTGGCCAGAAAGACAACATTAAAAAGGTATTCCATCAGTCGCGGTTGTGGAGATTCAGCAGGTTGCAGTAGGCTCGCGCACTCAGGTAGGGGCGTCCATCACTATAGCGCCTCGTAGGTACCTCTATTGGAAGTCCTTCCACCACAAGCTCTTAATCCTCTGGTCCTTCTTCTTCGGATAGAGCTTCCTCATCGAGATCTGATTCCATGTGATTTTCTTCTTCCGGATTTTCTTCCACGGGGTTTTCCTCTATCGGGTCTTCCTCTATAGGGTTCTCTTCTTCTTCGTCAGAATCAGCTATCATGTCAAACTCTGGGGCGGCTGCTCTCTCGTCCTCTGAATCGTTGTTTCCGAAGTTGTCCTGGGAACCGTTGACTTCATCATCGGAACTCGTCAGTGTGTGATCTAAGGAAACGCATGACTGTACATCCTCGTCTAGATTCGGCGCTGCTCCAGGGTGGGCCATGGCCTGAAAAGAGGAATCATGATTAAACGGTGGAATACATCAAGGAAAGTTCAGAGTACGAAGTATAGGAAAATATGCGGTTTCAGGTTGCGGAACTGAAAGATCAGAATGGAAATACTGTGATGGTGATTAGAACTTGACATAGAGAAAACATGAGAATGATACATGTATTATGATTCAAATTTTATTTCATTCAACTAAAAGTTCGACAGATCCACAGGTTCTAATGGAAGGAAATGTTTATAAGAATATGACAACATAATACTGAAGTTTGAAAAAAAACATAAAATTCTTCTCTGACTGCCAGAACGCTGCATCATCGTTATGCGAGTTGAATCCTGTGTTGGGTCCGCTTTATGGTCGAAGTTAAAACTACGCGACAGTCCTCACTTGGCAGAAGTGGGGAGTGTGGATGAATCTCCTCCTTGTAGCTCCCTCCTTTCTGGGCAACTGTTGATGAAATGTTCGTCGGAACCGCATATCATACATTTCCCTTGGGCACGGCGACAATCCTTCTGAAGATGTCCTGGTCTCTTACAATATCCACAGCCAGGGTTCTTCTGATGTTTTTGTTGACGCTTCATCTTCTTCTCCTTTTCTCGTCCAATAGGGATCCCTTTATGATAGGAGACTCCCGATGGGGTCTGACTCACCTGTCTTCTCAGTCCTTCAGCCAACAAGTCGTTCGTTCGGTCTTGGGCTTCCCCTAGACCTCTCAGTGCACTCATAATCTCAACGGTCTGATTCTGGGGAGCGGAAACAGATGAAAAGTTGTTGGAAGACATGATCATGAAACAACAATTTCGAGAAATATATGAGTCACACGCTAAATGAATCAAAATATGAAGTGGATAGGACAAGGATTCAAGAATATCAGAGGTATTGAATTTATTATAAGTGGGGAATCAACTGTATGATCTTAAGTCACTTGAATAGAGTATGGTAGTGCAATTGCCACCACGTACCCTTGTCAAGTCACCCGAAACCATAGTGAATGGATAGCTGAACGCACGATGTGAGTATGGATCGAGAATGACGAGTTTACAATCTAGACCGAAGGATGTCCTAGATTGCCAAACTATACACTGAAAACTGCAATCCCAATCGATGCAAAACCTGGCTCTGATACCAACTAAACCATGTCACGCCCCGCTTCCCAAAATACAGAATACGAGGGGTAGACAAGGCCAGCCATGCTCCTACGGTCAAGGAAATGTCCTGCCGTAGTCACACTTCGGCTTCTAGTTTATCATGGTAAACAGTATATAATGCGCAGGTGATGAGAAATGCAGTAACTGAAGTAAACAATGTAAAGACTGACCTGAGGTGGGACAAATGAATGTAACTCGGGAAGTCAAGTCAAGAAGTCTGTGATACACTGGTCCAGGCTAAATCGTCTCCTCACACTGAGCATGCATACTCAGGTCGTCAGAGCGACACAATAGCAATATAGTATGTATAAAATCAAGTGACAGTTCTAACAGTGATAATAGGTATGTGAAGCAGTAAATAAATAACATCATGAATATGCATGTGCAGAGATCAATGCAGCGGAAAAATAAAGCAGTATAACAATATGTCATGAATGTCAAGACAGTAAAGAATGAATGTAAATGACAGTAACCCTATCAGTCTCTAAGTCTCACTGCACAGGTCAATAAGCCTATCGTCAGTCCAAGTGTGAGAGTCAACCACTCGCGAGTGTCCTCCACCCAAGGGTAGAACCCAAGGGCAAGGGACCACGGGCCCAACATGTAACGAATGTATCACGGTGATATAGCACATACCCTGTAAATCTCCATATAACTCCCTAAATATATAAGCCGGCATGGGACTCCCGAGATTCTGTTGAATTCACACTTGAACTACCCCACACCCCGAGGTCTACATCAAACGCTAACCATAACCCTAAATACTAATCGATCCGTGACAAGTCTGCGCGAGAACTGGAGGCAGGACCTCCATCAAGCACGTTCCGACTAATACCTAAGATAAATGGCAGTGTCGAATGCCTTATCTGTGACATCCGTGCAAGCGCTTCCATAAGTGTCCCATACCACTTATAGTCACACGTACACGCATCCCACAGACGTCGACAATGCAATAGAATAAAAGGGACACTGATTGTGCACAAGTACGTATCACTTTCACTTAATCACGAATACACGAACACTGACGTACTTGCCACAATCGACACTAAAATCTAACACTGGGTAAATGCACGATGTCACTAGGTTAACAATACAATGACATGGGTATGACATGATGCGTGAACAAGTATATAAACATGGTGAGGATGTTATGAGACTGGATTCTTTCACTTGCACGATATATCATGAAACATGTGTATATAATTTAGCGAAATGATAAACAGGTAGTAATTAATATGTTCAGTTAGCCATCCATCTAATTTGGTTTCGAGCCAAACGGGTTTCTGGATCATTAGTTATAACTGTTTCATTTTAAGCGCGCGCGGCTGGAAATCCGGTTTCAGAATCAGGAATCCATTTCGCAACGCATTTTAACCCCAGTTAGGATCAGATTTTAGCGACGCTACAGTTGGATGAATTCTAGGGTTTTCAATAAGGTTTTCAACGCAACAAACGGATCTTCAATCGCGTCTGTACGTTAAGAGTTATAGTCTGTTTAATATTAACATGTCAATTCTGATTCTGCTGGGACTGTTATGTGTCCCGATCTTCTAAATTACAGATTAAATAACAAAGGGTAACGAAACAGTATGAAATTAATTGCGTTGTCTAGCTAACAGATTCATCTACAGTAATCAACGGAGTTCCGCAACCTAAGTGTTAAGCAAGTCTTGTGGTACACATTATGGAACAGCAACCAATAACTGGAGTCGCTCTGGACTGCAGTCCAGAGTCGCACTCCGATACAATTATCATTACGATTTAAGTACAGGAATATCTGGAAACTAGCACAGGGTCAAAGTTCGTCGAGTTAGCTTCGATTTTAGCCCTCGAACGCACCATTCTAATATGTATATAATTTATGATGAATTTAACTATTTTCAGGTGCAACAGAATTTCAGTTTTACGATCAAACTTGGGGGTAGTTGTTTTAGTCGTTATCGATCACATCATCCAACAAAAATCACACACTATGTTCACAACCCTACGGGCCAAGTAAAACTATTGAATTCCGCCAAATTTGATAATGTTTTCCTAAGAGAACAAGTATCGAACAGTTACGGCACATAATAGTTTAAACTTGTAACATTATAATTCATGTATTTAACGATTGTAACTTAGACAAATAGCATGTAAGCAAGTAGAATACTTGCCTGGAAGAAGTCTCGGGGTCGCAGAACAGCAACGTCGTCACGAACGCGCGATATACGCCACGTACCGGATTCCCGCGAGCCTAGTTCGAAATACGAATTTCACGTCGGAGTTTTCCCGGAGTCGTTGCACGGTTGCTGGAGGTTGAGGGTTGCTTGATGATTCTTCGTGAGTGTACTGTGGTTGACGACGGTCGGCGGCGTCGCTCCGGCAATGGCCGCAGTGAGGGTTTGTAAGGGAAACATATGTTTTGGGTGGTTTTGAGAGAGTTAGAGAGAGAGGGTGAGCCGAGGGGGTTTGAGAGTGTGTTGGAGGGAGGGAGTAGGCAGAGAGGGTGTGTAGACAGTGAGGGAAGGCCAGAGAGAAAGGTTTAGAGAGAGATGTACAGGGGACTGAGGGCTAAGGGGGAGTAGGGAGAATTTGGCTGTGAGAGAGAGATAGAGATTTGAGAGAGGGGAGATTGGGAGTGAAAGAGAGAGAGTGCAAGAGGGAAGGGGAGATATACAGTGAGTGAAGAGTTAGAGGGAGAGAGAGCTCAGTGAGAAAGAGGGAGAGAAACGAGTTAGAGAGGGAGCTGAGAGTGAAAACGAGAGAGAGAGAGAGTTAACAGAGGGGAGATAGTGAGAACGAGAGAGAGAGAGACTGGGAGAGAGAGTAAACAGAGGGGAGATGCCGAGACAATGGTGATGGTGATGAAGACTGAGAGAGAGGAAGTAGGCGACGGCGGCGAAGATGATGACGACGACGACGACAACGATGGTGCGATGGGGTCGATGGCGGCGCAGTGGGGCAGTGAGGAGCTCGTCGACGTCGAGCGTCGATGGGGGTCGAGATCGGGTGAAGTGGGTGGCCGAGCACCGGTGCAGGGGAGTGGGTGTAGGGGCTCTGTGGAGTGGAGAAGGGAGGGATGGTGGCTTGGATTCGAGAGGAGGAGTGAGCGAGGGGGTACGAGGTTGGTGATGGTGATGGAGGGGGCCGGTGATGGGTAGCGGGAGACGAGAGGGGAAAGAGAACGAGGCGGGGCGAGAGGAAATGAGATCCGAAAAAGTGTAGGTGTGGAGAGAGGAGAGGTAGCGAAGACGTGGTCGCGCGTCGAGGGCGGTAACGCTCGCACGAGCGAGGCGCAAACGCGGGCGAAGGAGGCGGCGGGGAAAGCGAAACGTGCGCGCGAGATTGGGAACTAGCCGTTGGAGAGAAAGAAGAAGAACAGTACCGGCGGGCCGGGCTTGGAAAAAAACAAAATCCCTTTATAAAAAAATATCGTGGGCTGAAGTAGGAATGGGCCGAGATTTTAATATGCGAAATTTATTTTAAATAGAAAAAGAGTGGGCTGCAGGAGGGAGTGGGCTGGAGTTTAAAAGGAATTTTAAATGAAATAGGGGTGTGGGCTGGCTACAGTGGGCTTAGTGAAAATTTAGATGGAAAATAAAAGGAATGGGCCGGCTTTAAACAAAATATAGATTTAGAATGGTGCTTGGGCTGGGTAAATTAATAAGGGATAATGGCCTTAAAGAGAAGTGAGTTTAGTCTATATTTAAAAGATGTGCTAAGGGAAATGAAGATTAATTAAAATGAAATTGGGGTTCTATGAATAATAGAAAGGCTTAATTTTAACAAATAGGGAAATGGCTCACTAGGATAAATGGGCTGAGGAAAGATGGGTTAGGCCGGAGGAAGCTAAGGGTTTATTAAGGGGAAAAATTTTAGTGGCTGAGAAAGCAATTGGGTTGGGCAGCCCAAATAAAAGTATTATAATAAAGTGGTTGATGGACTCGAAAAGAAGTTGGGCCGCAGGGAAAACAAAGAGAACTGAAATGAAAGGGCCGGCTAAAAATGGCAATAATATTAGGAAGAATGGGTTTAGGGAAAAATCAAATGAGAAAAGATTTAGTTTTGGGTTCTAAATTCAGTAACAGGAAAACGGATGAGGCAGAAGAAGGAAATATAAGACCTGAGTTTAATAGGATTTCGAAAATAAACAATTAATTGTAACTAAATCTTATAGGTAAAAGAAATACGGATTTAGACGTATAAGAAAACTGGGTATTACACATGCACCCACATGTAAGGCATGTAACTATCACCTCAGGTAGCGCCGCACATGAAGTTCACATGGGCGCCAATGTGCAAAGCACAGAAGCGCCTGCTCCCCTAATATTTAAACATAATAAATCAACTAAGCTTTGTTAAATTTTTGTTAAGCCAGCGCCTCACATGCCGGTCACGAGGGCGCCAGCGCCAATCTTGTAGGATTAATCCTATGGTGGCGCCGAACATGCTTCTCACATGGGCAGTAATGTGCAAAGAACAGGAGCGCCTGTCATAAATAAGAATTAAATCTTAAGTGGCGCTCGCGTGCACAACACGCGAGCGCCGACGCCCAAATTAAAAGCAAGTAGAATTAAATTCTACATGGGTATACTTCCCTAAAAACTGGGACATTCTCTGTTAAACAGAGACGTTGGATCAAAGATCCAATGGTGATAATAAATCATCAGATGATAAATTCTATTTGGGAAATATTTTTCTTCTAATATGGTAAGATATTTCTCTAACAGAGAATTTTGGATTTAAAATCCAATGGTGATAAAATATCACCAATTAAACCATCTGATAGAATTAAATTCTATGTTAGGGAAATATATTCCTAATCATGTTAAACTAACAACATATTCATATGATAGAATAAAATTCTATTTTAAGAAAATATTTCCTAATTTTGTTAAACAAATAAGAAATCTTCTCTGTTAAACAGAGAGCCTTTGGATTAAAAATCCAACGGTGAATAAAATTCACCGATTGATCTAAAAGATCATATTGATTGATCATGAAATCAATCATGATCTCTCAATGAGAGATTTTCTCAACAAATTGATTTTTCTCTTCTCCTATAAATAGGAGCAAAGAGATTAATCAAAGGGAGGACAGGATAAAAAGAAAAAGAAAAAGAAAAGAGAAGACCCCCCATAAGCTTTTGTAAAAAGACAGAAGGCTCTAAAATCAACAGAGAATTTAATTCTCCCAAAGAAGAAGATTACCCTCCTAAAAGCCCTAAGTAAAGAAAAAAGAAGAGATCAAAATATCTCCTTTACCTGATATACCATATCTAAAGGGTTTAACCCTTTTCAAAGAACTTAATTCTTTCTCTGGATCTAGATCCACAAGTCAAGTCTCCCACAAGTTGAGAATTTAATTCTCATCGGAAAGATCTTGTTCTGGAGAATCAAAGATTCGGAGAAGAACAAAATTGAAAAGAAAGAAAATGGAGTTCATAATACTTCAGGAACTTAGTTCCTTCAAATCAAGAGCTTAGTTTTTTAAAGAACCCGATCCAAGATTATCAAAATAGTGATCTTGGTGATCCTTAATGGTCAAAATACAATTAATGGAGGTCTAACCTCTTTTGAAAGTATGAACATGGAAAACATGGAGTTCATAATACTCCAGGAACTTAGTTCTCTCATAAAACAAGAACTTAGTTCTTAAAGAACCTGATCCCAGATCCTCAAAATAGTGATCTTGGTGATCGTTAATGGTCAAAATACCATTAACAGAGATTTAAGTTCTCTAAAAATATAAACAGAGATTAAATCTCCAAAAAGAACTCAGCACCTTACGTGAAACACACGTGGGCGCCCAAAACAGAAGGCCAGCGCCTCACGTAAAATACACGTGAGAACTGAGTAAAGTGCTTAGCACTTCATATGCAGCCAAAACGGTCGAGTGCTTAGCACTGATTGGGCAACGCCTAGCGCCTCACGTGAAATACACGTGAGCGCCACAAAAAATTAGCGCTTAGCACTATTATAGCGCCTCACGTGATATACACGTGAGCGCTCTATGCAATCGAGTGCTTAGCACTGCTGGGTGTTAAAAAAACCCAATTTTAGCCCAAATTGGCTAAGTTTTCAGAAGTTAAACTTCTTTGATTTAGCGAGCTCATATACTCATGATTTCCAAACTGATCGTAGTCTCAAACATGACTAGTGATCTCTCATTGATGATATCCAAAATGATATTCATCCCATACTTCCCAAGTTAATCTTAGTCTCAAATAAGGCTAACGATTCTTAAATGATCCATCATGATCTTTATCTCAAATAAAGGATTTGGTTCAAGTGTACATCTCTCCACACCTCTGATATATGTCGTTGTAATTCCTTAACGTATTCAGAGAGGTGGCGGGTCCCGACAACTAACAACTCTTTTCTTGTCCCAACTTAATGTAAAACTTCATCAAGACTGGGAATGATATATCCCACGTTGATGCACTTCCAAATTGACATGCACACTTCAAATCGGATAGCACTCCAAATTGGGTGCATTCCATATCACCATCGTTCACTCTGCCACGTAACAAATATACGTGCGCGCAAGTTGAATGTAGGACCGAAATGTCCCTAACTTAATAGTCGCCTAAAAAATGGCGATAATGGACCGAAATGTCCTTAAACTAATATTCGTCCCCAAAATGGGAATGTTGGACCGAAATGTCCTTAAACTAATATCCCCCCCCAATATGGCAGTAATGGACCGTGATGTTCTCAAACAAAAACAAACTGAGCCCCAAATGCTTATATATATTTAAGTTGATCTTAATCTCAAACCAGATTAACGGTCCTTAAATGAACCAAGCCCGAATCTAAAAATATACGGATTTGGACTAATCCATGCCCTACGGGCGACGACACAAACTAGTCTCCGTATACAATCCACGGGCAACCTAAACAAACAAACACACACACGACACGAAGCAAACTTCCGGAGCAGGAGAAAGTGGTTATCGCAATGCAGTAGCATAATTAACTGCAGGGGATTGCGCCTGCAGGGAAGAGCGTCCCCACAATCAAACCCCCTCATAAACGAGGGGGAATCTGATAAAGTCCGCTACAACGGTCGTATCTGTCCAAACCTCCGATATACGGTGCCATAAATCAACTTGGTATTTTCGGAGAGGTGGACGGATAAATCCAAATAGCATCTGCCCCCAGATTCAGGCAAAACGATCTATCCCAGTCCGTCTCCGTTTCCGGTGTAAAACAGATTCTGGCACGCCCGGTGGGACCTCTTCTTCTTTCCACTCCACACTTCATGTGTCGTGTTTTTCCATGATCAAATAATCGCGGTATATATGTTTGTAGTTGCCCTTGGGTGATAAGATACTGAAGCTCGGTGTTTCGTCTCTATGTAGAATGGCATTGGCTTCCACTCACAGCAACTCAGGCTCTGTCACATCTGGTGGAGTCAAGTATGGGCCACTTGCAGCCTCAAATCTCTGCAATCCGGCTCTGCAAGAAATCAATGGTCTTCTCTTTGTGTCTATGCTCCCACCTCTCACCCTCGGTACCTCAACGCCGAAGGAGGAATCCCAGAAGAAGTCCGTCTTCCACAGGCTGGTTTCCCAAGTTTCTATTTTGCCGACGGAATCAATCTCCAAACAACTGGTACCTCCTAAAAGCCATGGTCGACGCAATGGACAGAATACTCAAGCTCTCGAAGAAAACAGGGGGTTGGCTCAGCAAAATTCTGAGGCTAATCAAATTCCGGCCGTAAGAAACGCTCGACGTCGATATCAGCGTCATACAAAACAAGCTGGGGGCAGTTCTCCGTATGGTCATGTTTCAACCCCAGCGGTGAATGTTGTTGTTCCAACCGGGAATATGTTCGAACTGTTGTGAAGGGTCAGACAAAATTCTCCCACCGCAATATTAAAGAAATCTCCGCATCCTGTGGAGATCCGATGCGAGCAGAAAGCAGTTCGCTCCCCAAAAGAACTTTCCTCATCTATATATAAGGTGTGGAAGCAGGTAAAGGACTCAGTCGTCGCTGTAGCACTTCTCCTAAACGTCAGCCAAATTCTGACAAATCCTCTTTCAAATACAAGGGGATTCATCCCAAGGTGGTTCCTATTACAACGGTTCCTCTCGAAGCCAAAGTGGCTTCTCACAAAAAAGAGAGGCCTAACAAGGCTCAAGCGTCCGATGCAAACTCTAAAGGCCAAAACTCCAAAAACCCCAAGTCTAGGGACATGGTAGTTCATACAGTCCACATGGTGAGCTCCAAAGACGAAGATCATGCTTCTACTAGTCACGGACCGCATATCCAGTCTTTAATGAAAGATCGACAGCAATATGAAAAGCTACAGGAGATTCTTGCACAGACGGCAGTATTCGCTAATCCATTGCCTAAGTAAAATCCCGAGGATGCACCCGAAGAAAGAGTAGGGAAGGAGTCGGATATTGATTTCTTAAAGCACGCTCTCAAAAAGAGAGATGAAGAAGCGGCAGAAATGTCCTTTAAAATGAACCAGATGGCCTTTCTGATCCAGAATATGGCTGGAATGATGGTTCAATCGGAACCACTGGCAGATGAACCGCCGGTAGTCACTCTTAAAGACAAGGGAGATATTTCAAATCCTCTGCAAGTCTCATCAACAGCCGAAGAGAAAATGATTCCAAAAGCTAAACTGGATGAATATATCGCTCAGCAAATTAAAGCTCACTATGTCAGCGAAGCTGCAAATAGGTCAATCAAGACTGGTCGACCATATCCGGCCTGGTACGATCAAATACAGTACCCGCCAGAGTACACACTTTCAACGTTCCACATATACAAAGGAACTGGGAATTCTCGCCAGCACATTGCGCGATTTAAATTCATGTGCGGCAACACTGGAAGGAATGATATACTTCTCGTCTGACAGTTCGTCAGGAGTCTAGCGAGCGTCGCCTTCGAATGGTATGCGAAACTCTTAAATGATTTCGTGAAGACCTTCGACGAGATGGATATGCTCTTCTGTCAGAGATTCGCTAGTGAGAATGAACACACTATCGTGGCGGCGTTGGTCAACGAAAGAGTTGGACTGGATGAAACCTGGGTTCAATATATTACCCGATGACGAAATCTCTGGTCCAAATGCGAGCAACGCATTGACGAGGCTGCAGCCATGGGAATATTCATAGCCACCCTTGACCCAAATTCAAAGGTGTTCACATTTATGGCCTTCTTCAAGCCGACGACCTTCGAAGAGCTCATGGATAAAATGACTCGATTGGATCTGATGGGTCAAGACCCTTCATCATCCGATGAAGATGAATGAAAAGTGGAGGCATGGTGGCGTTTGTCGCCAACGCTCAACAAAAAATGAGCACATCTGGAGCAATCTGTCGCCAAAATAGCGACGATGTGGGTACTCACTCCTCCCGAGATATATATAGGGGGTATTTCTCACTGGCGGAAGAATCTCTACGTGGGATGGTCCTTTCTTCTCAAAAAACAGAAAGGATATCAAGGAACCTACAAGCGGGTCCTGCAATCAAGTGGAATATCCCACTTGAACCAAAAAACCATGGGAGGGATGTGAAATCCATGTCCCACTCCGAATCATACGATGATGAGAAAACCCCCCAAGTCAAGTTCATTCTTCCAGGGAAGAAGAAGACTCGGCAGAAGGAATGACGTGATATCTCGTTCCTTCGTATATGAAGAAAATGCTCCATCAGTATGCGAAAGCGACATTAATGAAAAGGGGGTAGGTGCCGTGTAAAATACCCGGTACTTCCCGCAAAACAACTTGATGGGCACGATGATAGATGAAGTAGTCTAAGAAGGTGAAGATAGTCTGAGGTGTGAAGTGTCCATGCAAACAAAGAACAGGCAGCAGCGCCTCAACAAACAAGAGTTAGAAGGGATGGGTTATGCAACTCTCCGACCGAATGATAAAATGGACCGAAACGTCCTTAAACTAACGCGTTCCCCTAAGAAACGAGAATGTTGGACCGAAACGTCCTTAAACTAACATCCGTCCCAATTATGGGAATGTTGGACCGAAACGTTCTTAAACTAATATTCGTCCCCAAAATGGGAATGCTGGACCGAAAAGTCCTTCAACTAAAAATTCGCCTCAAACATGTCGATAATGGACCGGAACATCCTTAAATTAGCGCGCCGCCTAAAATATAGCGATATGCTCTTTTGAGATTTATATTGCAATCGAAGTCCCAACGGCGAAAGTTGAAACTCAAGTCTTACCGACTACATAGCCACTCCAGTGGTGAAACATCCCCTAAGCCCCACCAGTAAATAGATGGGTCACCTGTAATGAAGCTACTTTCGAGAGTTTCTCCATTAAAAAAATGGTATGTCCAAAAGTGAAATGGGTATGGAGGAAAATCCGAAAAGGTGCCGTGAGTAAAAACAGCAGGACTGCCGTCGAGTTTGTGAAAACCCGAAGGGCGCAATCTCGTTAATAAAAACCCTGCGTGAGATCTTTACGACTCATAAAGGAGCAACACACTTAGGAAGCCCCATGATTCCTAAGGAGAAAATACACATACGAGATTCTCACGACTTGTAGGGAGAAATACCTTTATGAGACCTATACGGCTCATAAAGTCAAAAAGCCTTAGTCGACATGATCCTAACCCTGTTTGCTAAGCCACCTTTGTTTAAATCAATAAAGGCAAATGATGAGTCGCTCCTGGAAATATTCCAGTCGTAGCGATGCTTATGCCCAAAAAGGTATCAAACTTCAAGTCCTCTCAAGGCAAATGATGATTCGCTCCTGGCAATATCCCAGTTGCAGCGATGTTGATGTCTAAACAGGTGTCAAACTCCAAGTCCTTTCACGGCAAATGATGATTCTCTCCTGGCAATATTCCAGTCGTAGTGATACTGATACCAATATTGGTATCAGATTCTAAACTCGCAATAAAAACAGCAGCGAGTAGCAAAAAAATGCATATGAAATAGCCGAAATGATGGGGCAACTCGCAATAAAAATCAGCAAGCAAAAAATATACATATAAAAACAGCCGAAATGTTTGGACGACTCGCAATAAAAAGCAGCGAGTAAAAATATAAAAAATAGCCGAAATGATTGGGCAATCGCGACTTTCGCGATATGAAAAGCTGAAAAGATATTGCATCACGGCAATAAAAAATAAAATAAAATTTCCTCTGCCCTGCAAGTATGTCCATATTAACTCTTGTATACGATCCATAGGCACAAATAAAAAGGGAATCATATTTTCTCACCAAGCCCCGTCAAAGGGAGAGCCAAGTCTTGACGGTTCATATACAACCCAGAGACTATCTCGGCGTTCTTTCTCATTCTAGCATGGTGTAAACGCAACGTCATCAAAAACCCCAGGGTCAAACAAAAACGGAGTAATGGAAAAATCCTAGCTCCAACTCGGCGTTCCTTCTCATTCCAACATGATGCAGACGCAACGTCAACAAAAAACCCAAGGAACCAAATAAAAAAGGAGTGACGGCAAAATCCTAACTCCAGCTCGACGTGCTTCTCATGCCAGCAGAATGTAGACGCAACGTCATCAAAGACCCAAGGGCCAAACAAAAAAGGAGTAATGGCAAAATCCTAACTCCAGCTCGACGTGCTTTTCATGCCAGCAGGATGCAGACACAACGTCAACAAAGGCTCCAAGGAGCCAAATCAAAAAGGGGTGACGGCAAAATCCTAACTCCAGCTCGACGTGCTTCTCATGCAAGCAGGATGTAGACGCAACGTCATCAAAGACCCAAGGCTCAAACAAAAAAAGAGTAATGGAAAAATCCTAGCTCCAGCTCGACGTTCCTTCTCGGTGCAGATGCGACGTCAACAAAGGCTCCAAGGAGCCAAATCAAAAAGGAGTGATGGCAAAATAATAACTCCAGCTCGACGTGCTTCTCTTGCCAGCAGGATGCAGACACAACGTCAACAAAGGCTCCAAGGAGCCAAATAAAAAAGGAGTGACACAAAATCCTAACTCCAGCTCGACGTGCTTCTCATGCCAGCAGGATGTAGACGCAACGTCATCAAAGACTCAAGGGTCAAACAAAAAAGGAGTAATAGCAAAATTCCAGCTCCAGCTCGACTTTCCTTCTTATTGCATATGCGACGTCAACAAAGGCTCCAAGGAGCCAAATTAAAAAGGAGTGATGGTAAAATCCTAACTCCAGCTCGACGTGCTTCTCATGTCAGCAGGATGCAGACGCAATGCCAACAAAGGCTCTAAGGAGTCAAATCAAAAAAAAGTGATAGCAAAATCCTAACTTCAGCTCGACGTACTTCTCATGCCAGCAGGATGTAGACGCAACGTCATCAAAGACCCAAAGGTCAAACAAAAAAGGAGTAATGGCAAAAACCCAGCTCCAGCTCGACGTTCCTTATCGGTGCAGATGCGACATCAACAAAGGCTCCAAGGAGCCAAATCAAAAGGGGGTGACGGCAAAATCCTAACTCCAGCTCAACATGCTTTTCATGCCAGCAGGATGCAAATGTAACGTCAACAAAAAACCCAAGGGTCAAAGCAAAAATGGAGTCACGGTAAAATCCTAGCTCCAAGTCTTGACGGTTCATACATAACCCAGAGACTATCTCGACGTTCCCCCTCATTTCAGTAGGATGCGGACGCAACTATCAAATGAAATTGGAGCAATGACATATTCCTAACTCCGGACTTCAATTGCAATACATACAACATAGAGGTCTTATAGATGTCTACCCTACTTCAGCAAAGAAACGACATGACATCGTTAAAGCAAAAAATGAAGTGACGGCATATTCCCAGCTTCGGGTCTCGACGGCAACTCATATAAAGCTTAGAAGACTGTCGGAGATCATCCCACACTAGAGCGGAGTGGTTATGACTCATCGAGGCTCCAAATTGAGCCTAACCTCAAGTAAAAAGCGTCATAGCAAATTCTTAATGCTTGCTCTTCTAACGGTAATATAACCTAAGGAGATTACTTGAAGACGTCTTGTCCAGCCTCCGAAGGGATCAGAGACACGACAGTCGTGGGGCGATGGCATATTCCGAGCTCCGGACTTCAATTGCAATACATACAGCATAGAGATCCTACAGATGTCTACCTTACTTCAGCAAAGAAAAGCATGACATCGTCGAAGCAAAAAATGAATCGACGGCATATTCCCAGCTTCGGGTCTCGACGATAACTCATATAAAGCCTAAAAGACTATCGGAGATCATCTCACACCAGAGCGGAGTGGTTGACTCATCGAGGCTCCAAATTGAGCCTAACCTCAAGTAAAAAGAGTCATGGAAAATTCCTAACGCTTGCTCTTCTAACGGTAATATAACCTAAAGAGATTACTTGAAGACGTTTTATCCAGCCTCTAAAGGGATCAGAGACACGACAATCATGGGGCGATGGCATATTCCTAGCTCCGGACTTTAATTGCAATACATACAGCATAGAGGTCCTACAGATGTCTACCCTACTTCTGCAAAGAATCGGCGCGACATCGTTAAAAAATGAAGCAACGGCATATTCCCAGCTTCGGGTCTTGAAAGCAACTCATATAAAGCATAAAAGACTATCAGAGATCATCACACACCAGAGTGAAGTGGTTATGACTCATTGGGGCTCCAAATTGAGCCTAACCTCAAGTAACAAGCGCCATGGCAAATCCCTAAGGCTTGCTCTTCCGACGGTACTATGACCTAAGGAGATTACTTGAAGATGTCTTGTCCAGCCTCAGAATGGATTAGGGAGACGACAGTCGCAGGGCTATTCAAACAGCAGCTTAAAGACTGCATATCAAGGAATATATCAGTCAATGCGACGGTACCACGGACTAAAACCCTAGTACCACAAACCCAATGGATCCATGTCGTAAAGAATAGGGGTTATTTATATTTCATGTTAGGATACACCTGCGAGATCCTCTTGATTCATCTCAACTCGTAGGGAAAAACATATTTATGAAACCGTCACGGCTCATGAAGGTGAAAAGCATTAGGCGACGGGGATATCAACCTGTTTCCTAAGCACTGTGGCCCTACAAGTAGGTGCAAAATGACTCTTGTATAATATCCATGGGCCACATTCTCCGAAATCGCATACCGACGAGGAGGAGAAACAACTTACGAGTACTCTCGACCGGTAAGGGGAAAATTCTCTTATGAGATCCTTACGACTTTCAAGAGAAAACGCATTTATGAGTCCTCACGACTTCTAAGGAGAAAATACTCCTACGAGATCCTCTCGACTCGTAGGGAGAAAAGTTTTTATGAGACCCTCACGGCTCATAAAATTGAAAAGTCTTAGGCGACAGATCTAAACCTATTTTCTAAGCCATCGCTGCCCTACAAGAAGGTCCAAACTGACTCTTGTATACTATCCACGAGCCACATTCGTCAAAGTTACATGCCAATGAAGTGAAGAAGCCACTTACGGGTCCCCTTGACTCGTAAGGAGAAAATACCTGCGTGAGATCCTTACGACTCACTAAGGTGAAAGACACTTAAGAATCCTTACGATTTCTAGGGAGAATATGCACCTATGAGATCCTCACGAGTTATAGGGAGAAAAACCCGCTTGAGACCTTTATGGCTTATGAAGATGAAAAAGTCTTAGACGATAAGAATCCTAAACTTGTCTCCTAAGCCATTAATTCTATGGTAATGCATTATTTTGCACTACTTAACCCACGTATAAACTTACGTGGGCAAAATAGTAGGGGGCATTTGTTCCCGCCAAAATATTTTTGGTCAGAGCTTGCTGTTCCCTTATAAAAATAAAGGGAAAGCTCCACGTATTAAATACATGCACCAACATGCAAGGCATGTAACTATCACCTCAGGTAGCGCCACACGTGAAGTTCACATGGGCGCCAATGTGCAAAACACAGGAGCGCCTGTTCCCCTAATATTTAATAATAAAACAGCTAAGTTCTATTAAAATTTTGTTGAGGCAACGCCTCACATTCCCCTCACGAGGGCGCCAGCGCCAGCGCCAATCTTGTAGGATTAATCCTATGGTGGTGTCGTACGTGCTTTTCACGTGGGCGCCAATGTGCAAAGCACAGGAGTGCCTATCATAAATAAGAATTAAATTCTTAAGTGGCGCCCACGTGCACAACACGTGAGCGCCGACGCTCAAATTAAAAGCAAGTAGAATTAAATTCTACATGGGGATACTTCCCTAAAAACTGGGATATTCTCTGTTAAACAGAGCCGTTGGATCAAAAATCCAATGGTGATAATAAATTATGATATGATAAATTCTATTTGGGAAATATTTTCTTTCTAATATGGAAAGGTTTTTTTCTAACAGAGAATCATGGATTTAAAATCCAATAGTGATAAAATATCACCAATTAAACCATCTGATAGAATTAAATTCTATATTAGGAAATATATTCCTAATCTTGTTAAACTAACAAGATATTCATATGATAGAATAAAATTCTATCTTAGGAAAATATTTCCTAATCTTATTAAACAAACAAGAATTCTTCTCTGTTAAACAGAGAGACTTTGGATTAAAAATCCAACAGTGAATAAAATTCACCGATTGATTTAAAGATCATTTTGATTGATCATGAAATCAATCATGATATTTCAATGAGAGATTTTCTCAACGAATTAATTTTTTTCTTCTCTTATAAATAGGAGCAAAGAGATTAATCAAAGGGAGGATTGGATAAAAAGAAAAGAAAAGAGGAGACCTCCCATAAGCTTCTGTAAAAAGACAGAAGGCTCTAAAATTAACAGAGAATTTAATTCTCCCAAAGAAAAAGATCTTCCTCCTAAAAGCCCTAGGTAAAGAAAAAAAAAAAGATCAAAATATCTTCTTTACCTGACATACCATATTTAAAAGTTTAACCCTTCTCAAAGAACTTAGTTCTTTCTCTGGATCTGAGATCCACAAGACAAGACTCACACAAGTTGAGAATTTAATTATCATCGGGAAGATCTTGTTCTAGAGAATCAAAAATTCAGAGAAGAATAAAATTGAAAAGAAAGAAAATAGAGTTTATAATACTCCAGGAACTTAGTTCCTTCAAATCAAGAATTTAATTCTTTAAAGAACCTGATCTAAGATTCTTAAAATAGTGATCTTGGTGATTCTTAATGGTCAAAATACCATTAACAAAGGTCTAACCTCTTTAGAAAGCATGAACATGGAAAATATAGAGTTCATAATACTCCAAGAACTTAGTTCCCTCATAAAACAAGAACTTAGTTTCTAAAGAATCTGATCCCAAATCCTCAAAATAGTGATCTTGGTGATCGTTAATGGTTAAAATACCATTAATAAAGATTTAAGTTCTCTAAAAATATAAACAGAGATTAAATCTCCAAAAAGAACTCAGTGCCTCATGTGAAATACACGTGAGCTCTGAGTAAAGTGCTTAGCACTTCATATGCAGCCAAAACGGCTGAGTTCTTAGCACTGATTGGACAGCGCCTCACGTGAAATACACGTGAGCACCACAAAATATTAGCGCTTAGCACTATTATAGCACCTCATGTGATATACACGTGAGCGCTATATGCAACCGAGTGCTAAGCACTGCTGGGTGTTACAGAAACCCAATCTTTGCCCAAATTGGCTAAGTTTCTTGAAGTTAAACTTCTTTGATTTTAAATCAAGCGAGCCCATATGCTCGTGATTTCAAAACCTATCGTAGTCTCAAACATGACTAGTGATCTCTCATTGATGATATCCAAAATGATATTTATCCCATACTTCCCAAGTTAATCTTTGTCTCAAATAAGGCTAATGATTCTTAAATGATCCATCATGATCTTTCCCTCAAATACGTGATTTGGTTCAAGGGTACATCTTTCCACACCTCTGATATATGTTGTTGTAATTCCTCAATATCTTCAGAGAGGTGGCGGGTCCCGACAATGAACAACTCTTTTCTCGCCCCAACATGATGTAAAACTTCATCAAGACTGGGAATGATATATCCCACGTTGATGCACTTGCAACTTGGCACACCTCAAATCGGATCGCACTCCAAATTGGGCGCATTCTATGTCACCATCATTCACTCTGCTACATAACAAATACACGTGCGCGCAAGCTGAATGTAGGACCGAAATGTCCCTAAACTAATAGTTGCTTCAAAAACGGCGATAATGGACCGAAATGTCCTTAAACTAATATCCGTCCCCAAAATGGGAATGTTGGACCGAAATATCCATAAACTAATATTTTGCCCCCTAAACATGGCGATAATGGACCGTGACGTGCTCAAACTAAAACAAAATGAGTCCCAAATGCTCATATATATTTAAGTTGATCTTAATCTCAAACCAGATTAACGGTCCTTAAATGAACCAAGCCCGAATCTAAAAATATACGGATTTGGACTAATCCACGCCCTACGGGGGACGACACAAACTAGTCTCCGTATATAACCCATGGGCAATCTAAACAAACAAACGGCATGAAGTGAACTTCCAGAGCAGGAAAAAGTGGTTATCGCAATGCAGTAACGTAATTAACTGCAGGGGATTGCGCCTGCAGGGAAGAGCGTCCACACAATCAAAAACCCCTCATAAACGAGGGGGAATCTGATAAAGTCTGCTACAACGGTCGTATCCATCCAAACCTCCGATATACGGTGCCATAAATCAACTTGGTATTTTCGGAGAGGTGGACAATAAATCCAAATAACATCTGCCCCCAGATTCAGGCAAGACGACCCATCTAAGTTTGTCTCCATTTCCGGCGGTAAACAGAACCATCTATTTGCCGGTGGGATTTGGGCGGCTTCATCGCTGGAGTAGTTGTGTAGCCAGTGGGACTTGAGTTGCAACTTTCGCCGTTAGGGCTTCGATTGCAATATAAATCTCAAGGGAACATATCACCGTATTTGGGGGCGATGTACTAGTTTAGGAATATTTCGGTCCATTATCACCATGTTTGAGGCAAAATTTTAGTTTAGAGGCATCTCGTTCCGTTGTCGCCATGTTTGAGGCGAAGTTCTAGTTTGAGGACATCTCGGTCAGTTGTTAGTTTAGAGACATTTCGGTCCATTGTTAGTTTAGGGACATCTCGGTCCAATATCGCCATGTTTGAGGTGGATAGTTAGTTTAAGAACTTCTCGGTCCGATATCGCCATTTTTGAGGTGAGTATTAGTTTAAGGACGTTTCGGTCCAAGATTCTCGTTTCCGGGATGAATATTAGTAAGGACGTTTCGGTCCATTATCGCCATGTTCGGGACGAAATGCTCTAGTTTAGGGACTTCTCGGTCCATCATTCCTATGTTCGGGACGAAATGCTCGTTTAGGGATATTTCGGTCCAACATCGCCGTGTTTGGGGCGAAGCACTAGTTTAGTGACTTCTCGGTCCAATATCTATCATTTGGTCGGAGAGTTACATAACTCATTCCTTCCAATGCTTGCTTACCGATGCGTTGCTGCATGTCTTTTGTATGCATGGACACTTCACGCCTTAAGCTGTCTTCACCCTCTTGGACTGCTTATTTTACCATCGCAGCAATCGGGTTGTTTTGCGGGAAATACCGGGTATTTTAAACGGTACCTGCCCCATGCTTATCAATTGTCACGACCCGAAAATATTAGCTCGTGACCGGCGCTTAAATCATGTTACATCTAAAGGCGTAACGTAACTCAAGTAAACCAAAACCCAGAAATCTAAACCCTTTTAAGAAAATAAGAGAGGTGAAGTTTTGAAAATAAAGATATGATGAAATCAAACGTTTTCTTAAATGTATAAGTAATGGAACATGAAAATGCAAGTGGATTTAGAAATTTGAAAATATGTTTCGTCTTTTAAAAATTTGGGCAGCACCTCCTTTGTATATTTTGATCCAAAACCACAAATACATGATAATATAAAAAGCATCGCCAAGCTGGAGCCAGCTCTTCGCCAATCGGCGGATTCACAACCGCGCAAGTCATAAAATAAGTATACGACGCCCAACGGCGAAGATCAACACAAGAATAATGAATAAAGTAAGACATCAACCCACCAAACGAACATATAACCCATCGCTCAAGTCTCGCAACTACAAGTCTTGCTAAGTCTTACTACTTATACAAATACTAATTTTGATTGATGGAGTTGACTAGATACAATATGAATAATAAATACAATAGTGGTACGATCCAACATGTACCACCTACCAAAGTAAAACACCCGAATGCAGCTATGTGCCAGCGATGCCACTACCGATCCATGCGGTCAACCTGCAAGAACTGTGGCACAACGGGGGTGAGTTGCCAACTCGTAAGTAGAAAATATCAACAGGTAGAAATCGAATAAACAATGACTTCCTAGGTCAACTATATCATAAAGGTAATACTATGATATCTAGGGTGACCGTGTCTGTATAGGCACCAATACTATACTCAACGCCTATATGCATGTGGATCCCATCCACGTGTCAACCAATGACACAACAACATCATGCGTGTAAATCTCATAGAAGCATATGCATGTAAATACGAGGATATAAATCAACGTGTGTCCATTAATGACACATCAAAATCATGGAACCTGAGTGTCAAATATCGACACTCGAAACATCATGAAACCCGTGTCCAACATCGACATGTAAATCCTCATATCTCAGGCGCCGCATCCTCAGACCGGCCCTCAGGCGCCGCACGCTCTGGTCGGCCCTCATATCCATCTCACTACTCCGGTCGGTATCCTCCGGATAATCGCCAGGTCCAAATACTATCACCGATAGGTAATACTCTCTCTGTCAGGCTCATCGTCTACACCACGAAAATCACCTCTCGTCCTGGGGAACCATACCGGGTCCACCATGTACCCGTAGACGGTGCCTCCCACTTCTCAAATCGGGTCTCATAAGCCACTCTCAGAACCGAGAAAATATATGGTGGACGTCTCGAAATATCATATCAAGATAAACCGGGTTTTTAAAACAATACATAATTTCCTTTGAAATTTGACCACGGTTCCCAAATCCAGAAATCTCATGAAAACAGCATATCTCAATGCGTATAGTCATAAAGCATCATGTATGCGACATATGACAGAAATATAAGTATATCCGTATATCATGCAACATGGAACATTGATGTGACAATATCAGTATATCATGTGACGTATTGTAATGATGTGAACATATGTGAACATAGCAAGTAAATCATGCAAGGAGTCATATCATGATGCAGAAATTCTACTGTGTAGTGATATAGAAATTATCGATGATGAAATGTGTGAGCCGGCCAATCTGTGTAAGTGTAACATACGCATCATCGATAATGGTGTAGGTGTACTAGCACAGGTATATGTAATGCAATGAGAATGACATGAACATAGCATAAGTAAATCGTCAGTTAAATGCTATAAGGTATACGTATCTAACATGACCGAGTCGGTGAATCTATCAATCGGCATCCAGCCTCCCAACATCATGTACGGTATAATCTATTGTACGACATCCTCTAGTCAAGGGTACAGATCAATCATCATAAAACTCATCACGTACGGTAAATTATCGTACAACGGCATTAACAATTGGGGATCCTATCAACCTATATGACAATGAGAGTACGGACCTAATGTCTCGTACGGCATATCACTCATGATTCACAATATCATATATATCTATATACCTAGATCTCAGGTCACATCCATAACAATCTCATATCAGGGGACCGACAAGGGTATCAATCATCTCATATCGACTCGCATCTGTATACCAACATATCAATTACGTCATCATATCACATCGTATATCCTTTTCATCGCATTAAGTCATCTTACATCAAGTCAATTTTATATATACATTCTACCTTATACATCAAATGCCATACTACTCTAAAACTCATACTTATTCTAGTGCAACTATATATATCTATAAGTCGTGATTCACATTCACTTTTCATATCCCTAAAGTTTTCATCTCCTATCTCAATATATATATTCAATCACTCATATCATCTATAACTATCTTTTTAACCATATCCCTAGTTTTCTACTCTAGATTTCTACGACCGTATCCTATAGATCGGTTTCCATCTATAATTTGCGGGGGCGCTATACGCCATCCACCCAACTTCCCCCGTAAATATAGATCTACTCACCTTGATCCTTGCTTGCCGAAATCGATGACGCCATGCTCCGTCGTCTCGGAATCCACGCGAAGGTACCTATAATCAATACAAATCGCAAATGCTATTAAAATCGAGTTCGGATAACCAATACGGTACACGGTGCGCTCATAGGTTAGAACCTATAGCCTACGCATGCAAAGCATCAAACAACCCTTGTTGTTGACGTACAAACGCTCAACAACCAAAAACAAATCCAAACATCAAAACCAAGCATTCCAAAATACGGAAAACATAACCAAAAACATCCCAATGTGCTCCCAGATTTTAGTCCAGGTCAATAGGAACAAAACTAGCAAGCATAGGGTGTTGTATATGGAGTGTGTGAGCTACTGGACCAATTCCAGCACCGAACACCACCAAGGGGCTAGCCACAATGCCAGAAAATCCGGCCACCTCGGCCAAGTAGTCTCTGTTTGGGTTCGTTTCGTCAGGGTGGTCTCCTAATATTCAGCCTAGGTCAATGGTATTGTTTGTTTTTCTCAGAATTACCCCAGGTTGCTCCAGATTCCCTGTAGGCACACCAAACTTCACAAAACCGACATGGGATGATTCCTAAGTCCGTATTCTCTAGTCTAGGCCAGTAAAAACACCACTCAAGTCTTGTAACAGCCCCTAAACATCACCAAATCCACACCATCACCCAACCCTTTCTCTTGAAATTTCTAAACACCATATACCCTAACCAAATCACATTCTAAACTAAACTAGTATACAAGAAAACTCAAACTAAACTAAATGGGAGAAGGTATACCTCACTTGGGCAACTCAAGAAAAACCCTAGCTTCCCAAAGTCATCAAAATCCAACTTTGATTGGTCCAAAGTGTTGAGGATGAGGATGGAATCATCTTTAATGAAAGGAGTTTAGGGTTTAGATGAAAATTTTGAGATGATTTCATGGGGTAGAGGTGGAGGGAGATGAGTTGAAGAAGATGAAGGAACAATGGGGGAAAATGAATGATGGCAGCCCCCCTCTCTCTCCGACCCTCACTCTCTCTTATTCTCACCTTCTTAAGTCCATGCTTCTCTCTCTCTCTCTCCAATCATTCCCCTTTTAACCCTTTTCTATTTTTCTCACAAAAATACACATAATATCTATAAAACAACACAAATGCAATAACATGCAGCAAAATACAACATGATATGGTGCACTAGCTATGGAAAAATGTAGAAACACGGATTTGGCCAAATCGTGATTAGTAGTGCACTAATCAAGTTTTTGTTTAAACTGCATATAATTAATCATAAAAATACCATATCCAATAAATATATTTTTAAATGAATAAATCATTTTAAATTTCCAATTATTTCACAAATATTGGTATATATTTATACCATTTTACGAAAACCCCAATTTCGAAAATCGGGTAGTTTTCGCGAAATATATTATTTTAATATTAAATTCCAAAAATAATATTTTATATTTTCTGAAATGTTACATCAATGTCGCTTTTCGATACTGATAGAGCGTCTTCTTCATATACGAAGGAACGAGATATCAAGTCATTCTTTCTGCCGAGTCTTCCTCCATCTTGGAAGAATGAACTTGACTTGGGAGGTTTTCCCCTCATCGTCTGATTCGGAGTGGGACATGGATTTCATATCCCTCCCATGGTATTTTTTTTGTTTCGAGCGGGATATTCCACTTGATTGTAGGATCCGTTTGTAGGTCTCTTAATATCCTTCCTGTTTTTTTTTTAAAAAGACCATATGGCGGAGAAATTATTCCGCCAGTGAGCAATATACCCCCTGCATATATCCCGGGGGAGCGAGTATTCATGCCCTAATCTTTTGAAGGGTAGAACCCGTGATATCTCTATTTTGGCTACAGGTTGCTTCGAAGCCGCTCATTCTTTGTTGAGTGTTGGCGACAAACACCACCTTACCTTTGCTTTTTATACATCTTCATCGGATGGGGAAGAGTCTTGACCCATCTGATCCAATCGTGCCATTTCATCGATGAGTTCTTGAAAGGCCGTCGTCTTGAAGATGGCCATATATGGGAACACCTTTGAATTTGGGTCAAGGGTGGCTATGAACATTCCCACTGCTGTAGTTTCGTCGATGTGTTGCTTGCATTTTGACCAGAGATTTCGCTATCGGGTAACATATTGAACTCAGGTCTCATTCGGTCCAACCCTTTCGTTGACCAACGTCGCCACAGTAGTGTGTTTATTCACACTCTCCGACAGAAGAGCATATCCATCTCATTGAAGGTTTTTACAGAATCATTTGGGAGTCCTGCGTACCATTCGAAAGCGATGCTCGCCAGACTGCTGACGAACTATCGGAGGAGCAATATATCATTTCCTCCAGTGTTGCCGCACATGGATTTAAAACGCGCAATATGCTGGTAAGGATTCCCGGTTCCTTTGTACATGTGGAACGTCGGAAGCATGTATTCTTGCGGGTACTGTATTTGATCGTACCACGCCGGATTCAGTCGACCAGTCTTGATTGATCTATCTGCGGCTTCACTGGCATAATGAGCTTTGATTTGCTGAGCGATATATGCGTCCAGTTTTACTTTTGGGATCATTTCCTCCTCGGCCATTGATGAGGCTCGCAGAGGCTTTGAAATGTCACCCTTGTCTTTAAAAGCTCTACCGGCGTTCATCTGCTAGTGGTTCCGAATGGACCATCATTCCAGCCATATACCGAATTAGAATGGCCATCCGGTTCATTTTAGTGGACATTTCTGCCGCTTCTTCATCCCTCTTTTTGAGAGTGCGCTTTAGGATATCAATATCCGACTCCTTCCCTACTCTTTCTTCAGGTGCATCATCGGAATTTTCCTTAGGCGATGGATTAGCGAGTACTGCCGCATGAGCAAGCATCTTCTGCAGCTTTTCATGTTGTAGTTGAGCTTTTGTCAGGGACCGGGTATGCGGTCCATGACTAGTATAAGTGTGACATTCGTCTTTGGAGTTCACCAAGTAGACTGTGTGAACTACTATGCCCCCAGGCTTGGGGCGTTTGGAGCTTTGAACCTCGGAGTTTGTCTCGGGCACTTGGGCTTTATCAGGCCTCTTTTTTTATGAGAAGCTGCTTTAGTATGAACCATTGTATCAGGAACCGTCTTGGGATGAGTCCCTTTGTTTTTGAAAGGGAATTTATTAGAATTTGGCTGACATTTAGGGGAAGAGCCACGGTTGACGAATGAGACCTTCACCTGCTTCCACACCTTATATATAGATGAGGAAAGTTCTTTTAGGGAGCGAACTAGTTTCTGCTCTCGTGGGATCTCCATAGGCTGCGGAAATTTCTTCAATACTGCGGTGGGAGTATTTTGTCTGACCCTTCGCAACAATTCGAAACTGTTCCCGGTTGGAACATTAGCATTCACCACCAGGGTTGAAACAAGACCATACGGAGAACTTCCCCAGCTTGTCTTATTTGACGCCGTTTTCGACGTCGGTGATGTCTTGCGACTGGAATTTGATTAGCCTCAGGATTTTGCTGAGCCTACCCCCTGTTTTCTTTGAAAGCTTGAGTATTCTTCCCCCTGCGTCGACCTTGGTCTTTGGCAGGTGCTAGTTGTTTGAGGACTGATTCCGTCAGCAAAACTGAAATTGGAGGATCCGGTCCGTGGAAGACAGACTTCTTCTGGGCTTCTACCTTCGGCGTCGAGGCATCGAGGGTAAGAGATGGGAGCATAGACCTGAAGAAAAGCCCATTGATTTCTTGAAGAGCTGGATTGCAGAGATTTGAGACTACAAGTGGCCCATATTTGACTCCACCAGATGTGACAGAGCCTGAATTGCTGTGAGTAGAAGCAAATGCCATTCTGCATAGAGACGAAACGCCGAGCTTCAGTATCTCATCACCCAAAGGCAACTACAAACATATATATCGCAATTATTTGATCGTGGAAAAACATGACACACGAAGTGTGTAGTGGAAAGAGGAAGGTCCCACTGGGCGTGCCAGAATCTGTTCACTGCCGAAAGACCAGACCGAGACGTTGGGACGTCTGGCCTGAATTTGGGGGCAGATACTATTTGAACTTATCCATCCACCTCTCTGAAGATACCAAATTGATTTATGACACCATATATCGGAGGTCTGGACAGATGCGGCCGTTGTAGCAGACTTCATCAGACCCCCCTCATTTGTGAGGGGTTTTTGATTGTGGGGACGCTCTTCTCTGCACTCGCAAGTCCTGCGGTTAATTACATTATCGTATTGTGATAACTACTTTCTCCTGCTCCGACAGTTCATTTCGTGTCGTGTGTGTTTTGTTTGTCCGTGGATTGTATACGGAGACTAGTTTATGTCGTCGCCCGTAGGGCGCGGATTAGTCTAAATCCGTATATTTTAGATTTGGGTTTGGGTCAAGAATTTTCTTGACGGGGTCCATATTAGTAGCTTGGTTTGCCAACGGGAATGAACTTAGGATGCATTTCTCACATTTGTGAGGCCCATCCGTTCATAGAATATTTGGGTTTTATCTAAGAATCGTTAGTCATATTTGAGACTAAGATTAACTTAGAAACAAATGAGCATATGGGCTCAATTATTTTAGTTTAAGGACATCACGGTCCATTATCGCCGTATTTGGGGCGAATATTAGTTTAAAGACATTTCGGTTCAACATTCCCGTTTTGAGGACGAATATTAGTTTAAGAACATTTCGGTCCAACATTCCCATTTTGGGGACGAATATTAGTTTAAGGACATTTCGGTCCATTATCCATCTTGCGTGCACATGTGTTTGTTACGTGACGGAGTGAACAATGGTGATACGGAATGCACCCAATTTGGAGTGCGGTCTGATTTGAAGTGTGCACGTCAATTTGGAAGTGCATTAATGTAGGATGGAAGGAGTTGTGGGTTGTCGGGACCCGCCATCTCTCTGAAGACGTTGAGGAATTACAATAACATATATCAGATGTGAGAAGAGATGCACTCTTAAACAAAAATTCGTATTTGAGGGAAAAAATCATGGTGGATCATCTAAGGATCATTTGCCTTATTTGAGACTAAGATTATCCTAGGAGATATGTGATGAATATCATTTTGGATATCATCAATGAGAGATCATTTGTCATGTTTGATACTAGGATCAGTTTGGAAATCATGAGCATATGAGCTCGCTTGAAGAATCGAAGAGGTTTAACCTCAGGAAACTTAGCCAATTTAGGCTAAGACTGTGTTTCTGTACTACCCAGCAGTGCTAAGCACGCGGTTATACAGTACTCACATGTGTTTCATGTGAGGCGCTGAAATAGTGCTAAGCACTAGTTTTTTTGTGACGCCCATGTATGTTTCACGTGAGGCACTGCACTAGTGCAAAGCACTAGCTTTTTGTTGCGCCCACGTATGTTTCACGTAAGGCGCTGCACTAGTGCTAAGCACTAACTTTTTCAGGCGCTCACGTGCGTTTCACGTGAGGCGCTATGTAATTTGACCTTGAGCGCCCACGTGCTTTTCACGTGAGGCGCTGAGTTCTTTTGGAGATTTAATTTCTTATGATATTCTTAGAGAATTTAAATATCTGTTAATGGTATTTTAACCATTAACGATCACCAAGATCATTATTTTGAGGATCTGGGATCATATTCTTTAAGAACAAAGTTCTTCATTTGAAGGAACTAAGTTCCTGGAGTATTATGAACTCTATATTTTCCATGTTCATGTTTTCAGAGAGGTTAACCTCTTTTAATGGTGTTTTGACCATTAAGGATCACCGAGATCACTATTTTGAGGATCTTGGATCGGGTTCTTTAAAGAACTAAGTTCTTGATTTAAAAAAACAAAGTTCGTTGAGTATTATGAACTCCATCTTATTTTTTTTCAATTTTTTTCTTCCCCGAATGTTTGATTCTCAAGACAAGATCTTCTCGATGAGAATTAAATTCTCAACTTGTGGAAGATTTGTCTTGCGGATCTCAGATCCATAGAAAGAACTAAGTTCTTTGAGAAGGATTAAACCCTTATATATGATATGAGAGGTAAAGGAGATGTTTTGATCTTGATATTTTCTTTACCCAGGGTTTTGAGGAAGAACATCTTGTTTGAGAATTAAATTCTATGTTGTTTTGTGGGAGGTTTTGAGAGCCTTCTCTGTGTGTCTGTGTGTGTGTGTGTGTGTGTGTACAGAAGCTTATGGGGTCGTCTCCTCCTCTTGAGACTTGAAGTCTCGGGTCCTTTATATAGTGGAGGCAAATTGTTAATTGGTTTTGAGAAAATCTTTCATCGAGAGATTCCAATTGATTTAATTGGTCTCAAAATTGAGTTTGGAAATTTTACCCACCGTTGGATTTTTGATCCAAGGGTTTCTGTTTTACAGAATATGTTTTCTTACTTTTAACATGATTAGGGAAATATTTACCATATACAGAATTTATTCCGTAAAATGGTGATTTTTAATCACCATCGGATTTTTAATCCAAGAGTTCTCTGTTTTACAGAAATCAATCTTTTTTTTTAGAAATATTGAGAGAATATATTTCCAAAATAGAATTTTATTCTATTATTTGATCATTGATCCAACCGATAATATCTTTCTTATTTAGAAAAATTTGAAAGATATTTTCTCCTAATAGAATTTAATTCTATATTTTGATAATTTATCATCTCCATTGGATCTTTGATCCAACGGCTCTATTTAACAAGGAGTATCCCAAATTCTCATGTAGATAATTCTATTGATCTTGACTTGGGCGCTGGCGCTCACGTGTTGTGCATGTTGGCACCACTTAAGAATTTAATTCTTAGGATGGGTACTCCTGTGCTTTGTACATTGGCGCCCGCGTGATGGGCACGGGCGGCGCCATATAAAAATTTAATTCTTATTCAGAAATCGTTTATATGCTTTGCACATTGGCGCCGACGTGAGGAGCACGTGCGGCGCCACCACAAAATTGGTGCTGGCGCCAGCGCCCTTATAAGAAACATGTTAGACGCTGCCCCATTAGCTTTCAACAGAGTTTTGATTTTTCTATATTGTTTAAATTTTGACGAGAACATTATCACGTGTTTAACATATGACCCCAGTGTGAGTTTTAACCTGCTTATATTTAGCGATCATACGTTTTGTGTATGTGCGCTCACGTGTTTAACACGTGAAGCTAGTTTGGCCCTTTTGGTTATTTATTTTCAGTGTTTATATGTTTTACATATAAGCGCTCACGAGGCCAGTTTGGCCTTTAGTTATTTGTTTTTCAGCTCTTGCATATAGGTTCTCACATGTTTAACATATGAGGCCAAGCCATTGGAATTCTTTTTCTCTTTCTTTTCTCCCCTTTTTTTTATAAGGGAACAGTCCTAAAATTCCAACTAGACCGCTCTTAATTGTTTCATAACGACAAGTTGTGAGATAACCCTTGAATCGCCTCTTCACTATCAATTGTGGCCAGGTAAGCACAAGTGAGGTCAGGAGGGTTCCGCTCACGAATCACCGTGAGACAGGCATTTTAAAATTAGCTCCTCACTTGTCTAGCTTAGGCACCATAAAACCAAGTTTAGATAAATGACCGAATGCCCATAACCATTCTCTGTCCTATTGAGCACGATAAGTTCTTAATTGGCTGAGTTTAGATATTTTTTAATTAAGCTTAAGGGTAATGCGTATGTTGCTGTGATTTTTGGGATCTTAGAAAGGGTGATGAAATCCCCACCCAGTCTGAATTGGTGTTATAACCTCTTAAAATCCATATTATTTATGCAAAACAATAACAAACAAAATTTAAAACACTTGCCAAAAATTTTATTCGACGGCGGCGCAAAGAACCTTGCACAAAAGTAGTTTATTAGAAAAGGGGAAAGAGTTTGCGCAAAGAATACAGCAGAAAAAACCCAACTACAACCGGTCTCACCAGGGTGCCACCACTGTCATAAAGGATAGGGTGCCATAGGAAGTGGATTGTGGATACTTTGACGGGAGTTCAATTCAAACTGTTGGGCAAAGAAAAGAGTGAGGGGGGTTTCCTTCTCTCAAACTTCTCTTATCCTATCCTAATAAGTGAGAAAATTACCCACTCATTATAAAAAAAGAGAAAATAAAAACTAGTAGAGAAGATAGAAAGAAATGAGGTAGAAGACGGCAACTAACTACTTGGGATCTCACTTAAGCAAGAATCACAGTTGAGTATCATGGTTGTAATGATAAATAAAAAGAGAAAAAAAGAGATGAAAACCGATAAATAACAATTTATACTACTAGAAAAAATAATAACAAGTAAGTAAACTAGTTAACAATTTAAGCAAGATATGCATATAAAACTCTCCACTTCATTTATCATCCACTCAAAAAGCTCTCATACAATTTTTAATGAAGAAAAGATGATGAAGAATAATAATTTTACACTAAATTATAACTGAACTAGGGGAAAATATAATTCTTTTGTTTGCCTTTGATCTGGAGTATTTATAGGTAGTGAAGTGAAACCCTAGGGTCTTTTTCTAAACCCATGTACAATGACCAAAACACCCCTGAAATTTTGTCGCGGGACAACATGATGAGGCCGTGGATCTGCCGCCTATAGGGGGTAAATTTCGCGTTTTCGCGGTCTTGTTGGGGAATTGGATCCTCATTTTTCTTGTGCTCTCTTGTGTTGCTTTATTTTTCGTCTTGGTACACTTGTATTTGCAGAATCATTCCAAATTACTCCCAGATTTACAACAATCCCAAAAATGAAAATGAATGGACTTTTTGCCTTGATCTTCCTCGATCTTCGCGTTGCCTTCTTGATCCTTGTGCGGCTATCCTCGTGCTTTGTGCTTGTATGAGACACGAATGATCCTCGCTTGATCTTGTCTCCTGTACTGGTAAGCGGCACCTGACGGATGGTGAGCGGAACCCGTATTTTTATCCGTTTGTTGGCAGTTGTACTGAATTTGTCGTAACTGTTCGTAATTTGCATTGTTTTGGACCGAGAGCCTGTAACATGTATTTATGTAGCAAACACAGATCAAAAACACCTACCTATATAAAATGCGATCAAGAAGGAATGGTATAAAAGTGCAAAATTCCGATATGAAAAAATTTCTCCAAACTTATCTTTTGCTCGCCCCGAACAAACAATTTTATTTTCAAAAAGTGCTAAGCTCACTTTCGTAGGCGTCACGGTTGCACTTAGCGTGTGCAACAAGCCGTTAAACCCCTAGCTTGTCCTAGAGAAGGAGTTTTGTCTCTTGAGAGTTTTTAGCAGATATTACCCACAAAATCCTATCAAGTTAGCCGTCGACTCTAATCGTACAGTTCAACATCTTAGTTAGAAACTTTATCATCCTAAGTTAAAAATATCCACCCCTTATTCTTCATGCCTCCGATTAGTTTAACTTAAAATCCTATACGTTTTGTTAGTTCATAAAGATCTCAGTTTCTCTTGAGTTTTCTTTTTAAAGTATAGTCTTCAATCCGGAATTTTTATCATCTTCAAGGAAGATATAAGACTTATTCTTTATTCCCGCCCCTCCTCAAAATATCGATCATATACCCTTACGTGTGTGTAAATTCACCCTGTACTTAAGAATTCAATTCAAGTTATAGTACCCTTGCCCTAATATCTAGTACTACTTCTTTTTATTACTGATAGGCTGATTAGCTCACACACCTTTCATACGATTACTGCTTCTTCCTGATGCACTAATCAGCCAATTACCGAGTGCTTGAACTTATTAAGGCGCAAATAGCAGTTTCCAGGTTCTGCAATATACACTTTTTATCCTTTTCTTTTTCTTTCTTTGTTTTATTCTTCAAGACCGGATATATTTTTCAGCGGCGCTCTTTTGGTGGTTAGCTTCAAATACCATTTTTTCTTTTATGCTAGGCTTTCAGACAAGAGTATTTTTAGGTATCCTCTACTATCCCAAGTTTCAAGGTGTGTGTAAGTGCAATTTGTAGGGTATGTATTTTCTGAATTTAGATTAAAAAATAAGAACTGTTTTTCATACTTATCATTCAATAAAGTTTTCAATATTTTCCCTTCATTTAAACTTAACCTAAGAACTGAACTCAAGATTACTTACTTCTAAACAAACTGTAAGGATGTATATTTACTACGGTTATACTTCAACGGGGGGTATCTTTAGGGTTTTCGATTTCTAAATCTAGAATTTAGTTATTTTTAACTAGCCAACCATCATATCGAACTTGAGTCTAAATAGAAAACTTTGACGACAATTTTTATGGTTTCTTTTTCTTTATTCTTTCTATTTTTTTTGTAAAAGAAGGTTTCAAATTTTTATGGGTTTTTGAAAAAAACAATGCAATACAGAAATATAAATATGATGCGATACGTAATTTAAATATGCAAACAAATGAAAAAATATTTACAAGCAAAAAATAAATGTGCAAATGCAGAATGCATGGACAACTATTTACAACACTTCACATATTCCGTTATTGATTTCCTCACAACACTAAATATATTCCTCGAAGTTGGTATAAGTGGGAAAGGCAAAAGGAGAAAGTCGTCCAAGAGAAATTGGAGTGCATCAAATATAACAAATAATATATCCCGTCTTGTGGATCTTATTGAAGCTCAAAACACAAAATCTTATTCTTCATCCACGAGCATTTCAGAAGAAAATTATGTACCATCCATATTTCAGGTGATGAAGCTTGTATGGGAGTTACCTGGGATTAGTTGTTGATGACTATACATTGACGCTGCTGACGTAATGGAATCGATGATGAACAGAGAAATGTTTGTTGCTTCAGAAGATGAAACAGCTAAAAAATATTGGCTATAAAAAAAGCTGCAAAAGAAAATAAACGCCAAGAGAAACATATTTAAAGTAGTGTGGTTAATTGTTTTTTGTGTCATTGGTTGAATTTGTGTTTCCTTTTCCATTAAGTTTAGTTGCTTTTGTTTTGTTTTGTTTACTCCGTTGTTTAACGTTGGTTGAACTTGGATTTTTCTGTAGCAATCACTTGATGACATTATAGTCTTATTCACCGCCCTTCTATCACTATTTTCAGGCATGCCATCACTTGTTGAGAGTGACGAAGAATTAGAACAACAAGCAAATGACATTATAGTAGCCACAACCATATCGCTCGCTGTTCAATACGTCCTTGGATATCTTACTAAAAGACTTTGTAAAATCTTTATCTTAACGGGATAAATGAGGGTACATGAAATCTTATCTGGGCATCCTATTAGGTGTCATGAACAGTTCAGGATGTGAAGACTGTGCTTCCTATCACTCTGCAACGCTCTAACACAGAAGTATCAGCTAATCCCAAATAGGGAAACTTCAATACATGAAATGGTGGGCATATTCATGGTTATAATAGGTCAATGACATTCAAATAGAGTATTAAGAGAAAGATCCAGCATTCAGGAGACACAATACATAGGATGTTTCATCGTGTGTTGCGTAGTATCATGTTGCTAGCCATTGACATCATACAACCGTTAGGCCCAGAATTCAAACATATTCCAGAAGAAATAAGGAGTAGCGGTAAATACATGTCATTTTTCCAACATTGCATTGGTGCCATAGATGGTACTCATATAACGCGTCATGTACCATCTGAGAAAGTTGCGACCTTCGTTGGGAAAAATGGCTATCCGACTCAGAATGTTATGGCGGCGTATGGCTTTAATTTGATCTCCACTTATACATTAGCTGGATGGGAAGGTACAACACATGACAGCAAGATATTTTCAGAAGCCCTGAGCAGTTCAACGTCTAAATTTTCTAAACCATCATCAGGTAATCAAATTTAACTTATAGTGGATAAATATATAATATCTTGTTCCTTTAATACATTGTTTGCTTAATAACGTGGATGTTCGATATGATTATTAGGTAAGCATTATCTGGTGGATTCCGGTTATGGCATTTCAGATCGATTTATGTCTCCATACAAACGTGAAAGATATCATCTTCCGCACTTTCGTGACACCTCAAATATTCCAAAGAATGAAAGGGAACTTTTTAACTACCACCGTTCAAGTTTAAGGTGCCTAATTGAGAGAACATTTGGGGTGTGGAAAAAGTGATATGCAATTTTGCAAAATATGTCCACTTATGCTTTCTAAGATCAAGTGAAAATTGTAATTGCTACTTTCATAAGAAGGGATGGTTCTGATGACTTGGAATTTCAACAACATGATAATGATCCAGATCTTTGGCTAGAGCATCTGGAAGCCGAGTATCGAGAAGAACAAGAACGATGCAGTACCGGACTATATCGATAACCACCGCTACCTCCACCACAAGGTTCAACGTCTGCAGTCCATGACCATATAAAAGATGAACTCAATCATCATAATCGTCATTGAGTATTATTAGTTTTAAATGTATGCAATCTTTTGTTATAAAAGTCGAATGTTAGAATTTGAGTATTTTTATATTATTTTTAAACGGATGCCGGGAGCATATGCATTTTTAATATATTAAATTTAAAAAAAAATTATATTTACATATTCTTTTATTAATATTCATGACATTATTATATTATTTATTAATGTTTAAAGTAAATAAAAATATTAGCAATACATTTATAATGCATGCACGCATGTCTTTTTTGGTAATTTACATTTAAAATCATGATTACAAAATCATGATTTAGGTTATCCAAATACCCCATAGTTACAAAATCTTGGTTTCACATCGCTCCCACGAACACGCCTTAAAATATGGTTTGGTTACAAAAACATGGTTTTGAATCGCTCATCCGATCGGAGCCTTAGAAGATTGGGTACTGTTGTCGATAACTAGGGTCAAGACCTGGTTCCGCCGTAAAAATTGGGTTAATTTGGTATAGATGCCAGACACATTTAGTCAGACTTATCCAGATCTCTTTAATAACTTATTAAATGCTTCAGTTGTGTATCTCCTCAATCCGGATGTGTTTAGACCCGTACCGAATTTTTTTAATCGTAAAGATTATACCAATGAATGATAGCAGTATGATATTTTCAGAGAGAGGGCAAGGTTTGATCCCTAGGAAGGGAAATGACCATAATTTAACGTTTTCAAGACAAATTCATGAGTTCCTTATGCGCTGTATGCGTGAGTGTTGTATGCATGTGTTAGGCGTACATGCCAGTTAAAAGAAAAGAAAAAAAGGGGTAAAGATCGCAGGGTTTAAATTAATAAAATAAAATTGTTCTTTCAAGTTAAATAAGCTCAACAAACACGTACCTTGGGCTCAACCCCCTCTGATTGGCTGAAAAACGAAGCCGCGGATCGCGATCCGCGTGCACCTCCTACACTTCATCTAAACCGTCGGCTTCCACTCCCATCGCACGATCCAAAATCAACGCGGGCACCACAAATCTCCCAAATTTCAAATTCCCTCCCAAAATCAGAATCCCCTTTCTTCTCTACATATACATCTCTTACCTGCACCCCTTAATCCCACATCCAATCTCAAACCAACGAAATCCTAACCCTAATTCTCAAAACCCTAACCCTAGCTTTCCCAATGGCGAGGACCAAGCAAACCGCTCGCAAATCCACCGGCGGTAAGGCCCCAAGGAAGCAGTTGGCCACCAAGGCCGCCCGCAAGTCCGCTCCCGCCACCGGCGGCGTGAAGAAGCCCCACCGATTCCGCCCCGGCACCGTCGCCTTGAGAGAGATCCGCAAGTATCAGAAAAGCACCGAGCTTTTGATCCGCAAGCTCCCATTCCAGCGCTTAGTTCGTGAGATCGCCCAAGATTTCAAGACGGATCTGAGGTTTCAGAGCTCGGCGGTGGCTGCGCTTCAGGAGGCGGCCGAGTCTTATCTCGTGGGGTTGTTTGAGGATACGAATCTTTGTGCGATTCATGCGAAGAGGGTGACGATCATGCCCAAGGACATTCAGCTTGCGAGGAGGATTCGTGGGGAGAGGGTTTGATTGGGGATTTTGGCTGGTAGAAGTTTTAGATCTGTTTGGTATTTTGTGATGGTGTTGTGTTTAGATCTCTGGGTCATGGTACTGCGGTGATGTTAATTTGGGTAGTAGCTGTTGTGACTTTTAATCAAAATTCAAATGAAGTTGTGATTTGATCTATCATTTGATTGATTTATCTATCTATCTTTATTTTTTTGCTTCTAATTTTAGGCTTATGTTGAAGTGTAATTTTGTAGATGATTCTATTCTTGTTCGGCAAATTATTCTCCCAAGACTCCCAACTGGAATAATTTGAGATGCAAACTATTTGGGCCATGTTTCACAATGGAGTAGCTATCCAAAATCCTCAAATCACATCACATCTATCAATCAAAATAGAGCTCTCAAAATTGACTGGAATTTCATAAGAATCTGTACTGTTTCTTTTTGTCGCCTTTCCTCTGCACTTGAGACTTGTTGGTTGCAAGATTATGGAATATGGATTTCAAAATAGTACGGTTGAAATTTTCGGATTTGGTAATTTGTTGTTTGGCTTGTTTTGAATTTCTAGTATTGGATTTGTAAATGCCAGTAATCTTTGTTTGATTGGTGAATAAAAATGGGATTTAGATTTAAGTATTTTAGAGGGATGATTATTAAATAAATAAAGTATCATGGGTCACGTTTAAAAGTATAATGAATAGTGCCAAATCCTTAAAAATCCTTAAAAATTTTTAGGATTCAGCAATCCATGTTTTGTTGTGGCCCTTTCATAAAAAACAAAGGAATCCTAGAAATCCTAATTTTCCAACCAAATACAAAATTATGGAATCTTAGGTTTTAACAATCCAAACAGTAAATTCAAATCCATAATCCTGTAATCAAACAGTCCCTGACAGAGATTAAGATAAACAACTCTTGATTTTGTGAAATCCTAAATATATGAAATTGTGATTTGCATGCATGTACACCATTGTAGTCTTTAATCTTTGAAGAAACTATGTTTTGAAAACTTTATATTGACGGTAAATGGTTTTGGAAACTTTGTTCCCAAACGATGGATCTCTCGATCTCGTTCAGTTTCTATTTTTCGTTAATCTCTTCGTGTGCTGATGGACAGCTGAGATTGAGTTGGAGAGTTGATTTTTGGAGCGTGTGGATCTCAATGGGTTTTGAGTGGGTGTGGCCGAGCTAGCTGCAAAGAAATCTCGGGATGGTTGTGCCATCGAGGACTTTCCGACGATCAAATTAGACAGGATATTTTGGCAGAGTAACGGCATGGTGGAGTAAAAATGGCTTAGCTCGATCGTCTAAGAGGGGGGTTTATATAGCGGCAGTAATGGGTAGACGGGCGTGCGAATCATGCCGGCCGTTACGCACCTGGCGTCATGCCTGCGTGATAGGCGCGATCCCTCATTAACGACGAGATAGACTCGTTAATGGAGGATCGTGATGGCGTGGAACGCGGGATCGTGGGCGGTGGATATCTCGCGCATGGCGATATTCACGGAGCCGTGGCGAAGGCGCCTGTGATCAGCGCTGCGGGTCGGTCGGTGAGACCGAGGAAGATGAGCTCGGCGGGAGGCTCGGGCACGAGCGGGAGGCCGAAGCATCTTGGTTCTGTGATAACTCGGAGGCGAGCCGGGGGTGGTCTGGAAGGCCACTGAAGGTCGGGAGACTCCTCGGGCAACGTGTCAGCATCTGGAGAGTCATCGATATCGAGCCTCATCATTAGCCCCCCACTCTCGTCTCGACCCGTTCCTGAGTCGGGTCGAGAGTGGTCTGACCGATCACCCGGGGTGAGCTCTCACCCGAAGATATCGTCGGCGCGCATTCCCGGGCAAAGAGCAGTATTTTCTTGAAGACGTCAGCGGATCAGGTGAGAGATCTCGCATTAAAGGGGAAACGCCGGATCGCGTGTATGTTCGTCGAAGCGGCAGCCCACGTGTCTTGCGCTGTTTGGTTGGCGATACGTGCCGCAGGCGTTTCCGCGCTCGAAGGGAAGCGGTCAATGTGAGTAGGACAGGTGGAACGTTGTTGACCGTTAGTTGCAAAACATTGTTTTGGCGGGAGGCGATCGGAGCCGTAGGATGCGTACGCCGACAGCTATAAATAGAGGCGGGATCCCCATCAGGGCCCATATCTCTTCATAATTTCCTCGTCCCTAGTTGTGTTAGCTCGGCGCTCTTCTTCTCAGTTCGGATTCCTTGCGTTTGATCTCCCGAGGACACCTCCCTTTGATCAGGTTAGATGTCTTCTTCCGAGAAGTCTGTAGATGGAGTGCGGATAGAATCTAGGAAGTTTTCTGAAGCTTCCTCTTCTACTTCGTCCTGTTCCTTCTCTAAGTTGGAGTCCTCCCGGGGAGATAGGGTTAGTAATGTTCCCCGGGGTCGTGCGACGGGGTCGGTCCCTTGAGTACAGTTCGCGGGTGTTCTTGGCGTGCGATCCTCGCTGAGGCATGCGAATGAGCTCGTCAACATCAAGACTCGTTTCCTCATTCCTCCCGGCTATTCGCTTCGTCTGGGCGAGGAGGGGGAGAGGGCAGACCAGGTACGGGGCAAGGAAATTACCTTATACCTGAAAGCCTTTTGGGCCGGGATACGTCTGCCCTTCTCCCCCGAGGTGAGTGAGGCGTTGAATTGTTTTGGGTTAGCCCCGGGCCAGCTAGTGCCGAACTCTTGGAGGTTTCTCCTCGGGTTCCTGGTCCGGTTGGGATTGAGTCAGATCCCTTTCAGCCTGAGCCTTCACGTTTCTTCTCTTTGCTACAAAAACCACCTTGGCGCTCGGAGGGGCGAGCCGAGCTGGGTATACCTCTCTTTTAGAAAACAATGGGGGGACGCTGCCGGGTCGGGGATCGTCGTAGTACCTTTTTCCATCCACGAATGGAAGAAGATGTTTTTCTTTATTGCGCCTCCCAAGGGTGAGGATTGGCCTGTGCCCACCCAGTGGCAAGGGGTTAGCTGTCCGCGGGTGAGTCGGTCGAATGATCCCGACGCGGTGGCGGTTTCGAAGTGAGAGCCCCTCCCCCGGGCTGATGTGCTGCTGTCTGAGCGGGCCCTTAGTTGGGCCGGGCTCAGCCCCACCTATTACGCGGGTAAGTTAGGAGCTCTCAGGCGACCTGTTCTAGACTTGTGCATTCTTTCATTTTCCTGGCATTGCTGACTCCTTGTATTTTGCCTTATGTAGGACCCATGGACCTAAGCAAGTTCCGGACGGCAGTGGTTGACGTGAAGAAGGTGAAGAAGGCCGGAGGCGCCGGCCCTTCTCGCCCGTCGTCGGCTCCGGCTCCGCCGGCGGCCGTTCCATCCAGGCGCCCAAGCGCACCTCGGGCCCCCGAGTCCAGCCGTGTGCCGGTCCGAAAGCGTGCTCGGGAGCAAGATCCCCGGGCTCCCGAGGTGGAAGTCGAGACTGGTTCCCCTGCGTCGCTTCTCAAGAAGTTTCATAGGACGGCGCTCCGCTCCCCGGCTTCCCCGATCCTCGTGGACGATAGGGAGCTTCTCTTCAAGGTGCCGTCGGGGCTTTTCGTCGCCGACAGCCTGCTCTTGGAGATGGAGAGGTCGGACGGGGGCAAAATCCCTCGGGGGACCCCCCAGGCCCAAACGGCGGCCATAGCTCAGGAGGCCGTGCAGGTTAGTGATCGCATCCCACTTGGTTCTTCATACGGCATTTTTGTTCGCGTGGTTGAGTGTCTCCCTTTCCCTTTTAACCCTCTTTCTTTTTTTCAGGTCCTCCAACACGTCGCCCTCGTCGTCAACATGGAGGACGAGGAGATAGCCCGGCGATGCGAGCCGCAGGCGAGTTCTCTTCGCGGGAGGAGAGCTCAAGGCTGGAGCTGGAGGAGGCGAGGCGAGGGAGAGGGTCGCTGCCCTTGAAGACCGGGTGGCGGCCGCGAATCGGGAGGTCGCCGGGTGCCGAGAGGCCGCCCAAGCCGCCGAGGCCCAGTTGGAAGACTTCCAGGTGCTCGTCGCCACCTTGAAGAAGACGGCGAACACCCTCCGAAGGGAGAATGAGGCGGCAAAGGAGGGGACGAGGCATGAGCGGGAGGCCGAGACATCTTGGTTCCGTGATAGCTCGGAGGGGAGCCGGGAGTGGTCTGAAAGGCCACCGAAGGTCGGGAGACTCCTCATGCCGGAGGCCCGAGATGCGATCCCAACCGAAGTTCTTGATCTTTTCTTATAGGTTCTGAGACACGTCATCTGCAACGTGTCAGCATCTGGAGAGTCACCGATATGGAGCCTCATTACCAAACTAGGCTTCAGTATAGATATTCATAAGAATGTAGAAATTGCTTATATAAGGTAACGAATCATCAGCAAGTAAGCCACTTTTCAACCCCCAGCCCTCTATCAGCAAATAGATGCATACCCATTAATATAGACATTTATAAGAATGTTGAAATTGCTTCGCTAATGTTATGTATAGTAGAAAACCCATTATTCAGCAGAAAGAAAGCCATTTTTCAGAATCTAATCTTTAGTAAACAAGTCTGTCAACAACAGACGAGTTTAAAGCAACTGTGAATTGAGACACAAGAAAATGAAAAGTTCTTCCTTGTGTCGAGTGTAGGAGCCCGGTCGTGATAGATTAAGAGATGGGTATGAGCCCCTTGAAGCTCCTTGAAAAGTGAACAAGAATCTCCATCTCTTCTCTCTATCGGCTGGCCAGGATGCATCACACATCGAATAACGAATAACTTCTCAAGAACGCCTTCTATTTTTTTTTCACATTATTAACAAATGTAAACAAGCATGCAAACACATGATTATTTAGGAAAAAATGTTGTTTGATTATGTGAAATAAAATGACTATCGCACACCAAAATAACTTCCACAGCAGTTGATCTGCAAAATTTTGATCGGAAACAAACAAGCTTACAATTTCATCCTCCCATATTACCAATGCTGATCCTTCATGACGCTGCTTGAATGGCTGCCTTCTCTTTTTGTTCAGGTTCGAAAGGTATGGGTTTGGTTGGAGCAGGCAGCCGACCAATGCCATCAACTCTATCCGCTTGCTTTGGTGGGGGCCGAGCTGGTTTCGGTAGCAGGCGCCGCTTCTTTGCAAACCAGTCAGGTTTGATTAGTGCCCGAAGGCCGAGTTTGTTATAGAACACCTTTCTCACTGACCCACCTAAGGCTTCAACAGCTGCTTTCGCCCTCACTGTAACTCTAGACACCTGATGTAGTTCAAAAATTATAAATTGATAACCTTGCACACATGGTTTCAAAGTATATTAGATTGTTAAGCAACGACTTTTTTAAATAGATAGCCGATAGAATCAAAATGTGGTCGCTATAATAGCCGTTACATGATATAATAACTCTGATGGAACATATAATCACGTTTGTAGTCCAAACTCGAAGCTGATAGCTCCAGACAGTAAGATGATTGACGACAAGGCAATCAACTAAGGGCCATGCCTGTGAAGGGCTGTTCTTGTGATCCTATCAATCAGGAAAGTCTACAATGATAAAATCTAACCTTTCATTAACGCATCAAAATCAATTGCCACCTAAATTCTACTTTACAAATCATTGGATCCCTGCAATGATTCAGTGTAGCACATGCAAATCCTGATCCTATCATATGTTTTCACTTCCATTTACAAATATTCTGCAGTTACATAGTACGTAACAAGCACTTCACTATAACTGTCAAGTTGTGCCCAGATAATCTCACACGATGAATAATTAATCCACATTATCATTAGATACTTTCCATCCATCACTTCAAATATAAACATTGTACTGTTGTCCATCCCTCACACTTAAAAGAGAAAAGTTGTTGTTCATTTAAATGATTTAATTGAATACAAAAGGAGAAGGGAAAGTAAATAGATGACTATAATCAAAAGAAAATATTTAATTGGATCCAAATGAAAAGATTGATAATAAGAGTGTCCAAATTTGAAGGATATTTTCTCTAGGAATGGTAATAAGGCTAAACTGGTCGAACATGAAAGAGCACTAGAGCAGTAGTGCTGCATATATATGACAGGTTAAGTTCAATGATTGCATGAAAACTCAAAAGATAGGATCAAAGTAAAATAATGAATCATCATGGTATGGATATTTTTAATAATATGCAGTCTTTTAAGGAGTATGATGTCATATTACAACTGAAAACTCAGGATTATAATGAATGAGTGATGAGTATTTTTCTGTACCAGGCAAGACGTGAAGGTTGCAACTGGATGCTTAATTACTCTCCAGGATAGGTTGGTCAGTTATAACATTTGGATATCATCCAAATAATTTTCAAATATTATGGAAGGTTCATTGTGAATAATATAGCATGCTATTTTGTGTTCCTTTTGCATTTCTAAGCACCATGTAAAAAATAGCTTCTAAATGAACGCTCACCTCAAGATGAATTGGCCATTGTATGAGTTCAGCACCACGTCCCATCAGCCTAACACCATCTTTTATTTGCTTCCCTACAGCACCTGTGTCCTATAATCACATAGTATTGAAATTAGCTAAACTGAATAGCATGATCTTAGAGTTTAGGATATAATAATGATTGAATACCTTGAGGGTTTTCATTGTGATGAGCTCTGATGAGTCGGTATGGCCTGCATTTATAAGTTTTGCGATTTTTCCTAATCCAACAGGCTGGTTATAGAGAAATAAAATGAAATATTAATTCCAGCATAAACACAGATACAGATCAGTTTCACTTGTCATACATGGATATGAATCAAATGTACAAATGAATCAAATACTAAAAAGCAACAAGTACAACTTTCCCTATAATGAAAAATTGTTGAGGTAGTTGACCATGTTGCACGGATTCGTCAACAAGGTGACACATCCGTATCGGATTCATATCCCTATCAGATTATTTAGATTTGTCAAAAATAATCAACAAACTCTTTTGACACATTCTAAAATTTATTTTGTATTCTAAATGTACAGCACTTGCATACCTAACTAAGATACTAACAATCTATTCGATGTTTGATGTGAAAATCATCATATTCTTGGTTTAGATTTGCTAAAATTGTTAGTGCGCGTGCGTGTTGTGTAGAAACAACAAGTGTATCCCAACACACTGTATCCTAGAATTTTGGAAAATTACAAATCGGCAAAACTGAATCGTATTGTCTCATATCCGCATCTGAATCTTGCTACTTTGATGATCGAAACAGGTTACTAATACTTCTCCCAAACATATTGAACCATTACCCAGAAAACCCATTATCGATGTAAAGAGAAGAGGATGATTTATAGATTATCAACATATATAAGTTGGGGAAACTCCCAGATGGGGGTGAACATATTGAGAAACAGTAAAGCCCCAGAAACAAATAAGAAATTACTATGATAATTTGTTAATGATAGGATCAGCACCAGATGGGGAAAGATTGAGGTTTTGCCTAACCAGGACCGAAAAACTAGAACGCCATTTATTTGGAAACATGATTCCAGCCTTCCAAATGTTTCAATGTGTTATCCTAGCAAATAAAAACATATATATTTTTTTTACGAAACACCCCTCCAAAATTCGATATTTACAAAAAAAAACCATTTTTTGGTATTTACTAAAAGAACCCTCCAAACATTTAAGTTCCACAGAAAAGCCCACCAACGGACCAAAAAGAGAATCTTTTTGGTATATTCTCTAACTCCGTTAGATCTTTAACGGAAGGGTTCGGGGATAGGGTTTTAAACCCTCCTACCACTTCTTCCTCCCCAAAATTTCTCAATTTTTCTCCAATTTAGACTTAAGTTAGGATTTCGGTCAAATAATTCTTCAATTGATCATGGATTTTGGTTCATCTTCCTCAATTTTCTTCATAATGAGATCATGGTTGTTGTTATTGGGTTTTTATAAGGTTTGTAGAGTTTTGATTGGGAAAATTGATGGGTTTTTATGTGAAAAGAAGATGAAGGGAATGAAAATGATGATGGCGATCAATAAGTGATGTGAGAGATGAAAGGTTCAAGCTCATTTGGCTCCATGAGTTGGATTTGGAGACGCTCATGAGAGAAATGTTGAGTGAAGGTTAAAGGTGTTGAGCGTGTAAAGGAGATGTATTGTTATTGGGTTAAGAAATGAGTTGGTTTTTTTGGGTTGTAGAGTTTTGATCGAGAAAAATTTATGGGTTTGTATGAAGAGGATGATGAAGATGATGATCATGATTAGTGAGAGATGAGGGGTTTGGCTCTATGGGTTAGATTGAAGACATCAAGGGAATTGTTGGATGAATGTGAAGGTATTGAGGATGAAGGTGAAGGGGTTGAGGATGCAAGGATGAGGAATTGTGATTGGATTAAGAAATGGGTTTTTGTAGGAATTTTTGTAAAATTAATAAAGCTTTATTTGAATAAGTGATGGATTTTATATAAAAACAAGAAGAAGATGGTGAAAATGATAATGGTGATTGATGAGCGAAGATATGAAAGAAGACAATGAAGCAGAAAAAATGAGAAGAGGGAGACCAATGGCAGTTTTTTTAAGAAGTGAAGAGATGAGGGGAGAAAACAAGGAAGAAGATGAAGAAGAAATGAGAAGAGGGAGAGCAATGGCAGTTTTTTAAAGAATATTAGGTAGTTAATGGGGGTTTGGGGTTATCATAACCTCCCTAACGGATATGGTAATTATGGATAGAAAACAAACGAACAGGGCTTTTTTGTGGAACTTAAATCTTTTGAGGGGCTTTTTAGTAAATACCGAAAATAGGGGGAGGCTTTTTTGTAAATATATAACAATTGAGAGGCTTTTTCGTGACCCAAACATATAATAATCGATACAAAATCGCTATGAAAACTTGTCAACTCTCCGACCAATACCATCTCTGGGTAGGTTCAGGTATTAGTAATGTGTAATACTAATGTAGCAAGAATCCATAAGGGCGCTGGATTAAAACATTAGCCCCATATATAAGGAGGCGTGCCTTGATGATGATGTCACAAAGTGGTTAGCATATGCAATTGGCAATACGGGCGTGCGCACAATTTCAAAGCGTGGATAAACCTTGCCATCACCCAGTTTCCAGACTAGAAGATTATAAGACAATTAGAAGAAGGCACACCATGTTAAGCTATGCCATCAATAGGACAACCAGAAACATAGTAGGTAAGGTGCTCTGATCAAACAATCATGGAGAACCGAGCTGAAAAATTGTGATAAATGACTGGTTATGGAAAACAAATTTGATATAAGATGAAAAACTGTGAGTTAAGACTAATTTTTATGGCTCTTCATCATCTAATATTTTGGCATGCATGGCATTAACAATGACGAAAGAGTTACCCTCTCTTTGATAATTATAGTCCTATTGACTAATGCTAAGAGTTTGTTGGGTTGACTACCGCCATTGCAGATATGTACCATGATGTGCAGACATGCACAAGGGCAAATTTATGTGCCTGGAACTTTACTCCAATGGCTCTGTGAATCAAAATGGGGTTTGCTTGTGCTTTCATTTATCATCATAGATGCTTCAACGAATTATTAATATATTGATGTTGATATACATTATACACATCTTGAATGCTTATGGTGCATATTAAACACCAATTTAATTTGTGACTACTTAACCGCAACATGCAGCCTCTGGGTAACCGACCATCCATTTCAGGATAAAATAGGCATTCAACAGTTCATAAAGAAACTCAGTGATTTTCGCCCGCATATTCTATTGGTCTTATCATTGGTGGTGTAGATGAAAACCAATCGCCTTTGCCATATACAAGGCCTTATCATCTAAGATATCTATATATGAGGGATACACTTTGAACCCAACCATCCAAAATGAATAATTCAGGTCCATTTTTCTTTTATCAATGCAATTGATTTCTTAGCGGAAATTTTGCCATTTGTGTTTTCAAAGCATCCTCTTGAGACGAAAATAGACCACTACTCCATTTTGATCACATGTTGGAATCTCATCAATTATTATACCTTAGGAGAAATGGGATTGTCCATTTATTCGTGAGACCCTAATTGTTCTTCAAGTCTAAGGACACAGACATGACATTGGAAGCAATTGTTTGCCAAAGGACATTGCGAGCAATAATTGATGATGTGAAACTGGAAGTATATCCAACGTAGTATTTGCTGCCATTTCCATTTTATAGGTAAAATTATGCCAACAAGTTATCATCATATTTGCAGAATACAAAGTACTTAATTTACAGTTAAGCATATTCTTGCTTAACTCTAGCACAAAATTTTTATTGAGCTAGTACTATTTCGTTATATCTTTGAAGTACTGTCTAATCCTTCATAGTTCATACTCTTTGGTTATACAGAAAATAGTGTAATTTTAAAAGTAATTTGACCGTGGTGAAAACGAGCAATGATGTTTGTCAATGGAACGACGGCTGGTTGAGCAGTTGGCTGAGCAAGAAAGTGCTCAATATCAAGTTTTAAAGCTTGGCAATATAACTTTTTAATTAGCTGTTAAGTAGATCTTTCTCTAGCCGGCAACTCTATGGAATCTATAGTTTGTCAAGTATTTACTCTATATGTACAATAGATACTCAAAGGTTTTGAAGGAATAAGTAGTGGATCTATGTCTTCTATGGATGATCACTTCAATTATGACGATGAAACATTTTAAAGCTCTTTGCCTAGAAAAAACTTCTTTTTTACAACCAAGCCAAGGTATTTTCCTTTTATCATGGGATAAATCAGGTTACGTAATTCAATAACAAACATATTATCGGACAACCCAGCCCTGTCCTCTTTTTTACACCTTTGTTCTAAACAGACTTCGGGATGGAGAACGAAAGGAGCCTGACAAGAAGATAGATGGGGTAAGATGAGGATAACTGTGGGAAAATTGCTTGTTGTGAGTAGGCATCCAAAGTTCACTTCTTAATTACCAGAATAAAAAAGAGAGGGGAAAATGGGATTGTGAATGTCACAAACACGCTTGGTTGTGAAAACACTCACAGGCCCAGAAGGTGGGTCCTGCCGCATCTTAACCAAGGACCCACCTTCCCCCTTGTTTTAGTCTTTGTTCACAACTAATGGAGCCGTGACCATTTACAGCCTTGTTAAGCATAGTCACAAATTCGCCGTTCGGGAATTATTTAGCGAGGTCGAAAATTTGGATTCGGGGAGCTATTCGGAAAAAATCGGCAGGTATTCGGGAAAGATTCGGCAAGTATTCGGGAAATGTTCGGGAAGGATTTAGAACAAGAAATTAATATATGAGACGCTGGGTCTTGATATTGCGAATTATTCGCTGTTTTTGTGAATTATTCGTTGTTTATCTGAATTATTCGTGAATTATTTGAAGCGTTCGACAGTGGCGATTAAATCGGAGAATTAATCGGCCGATCAAAAATTCACGAATTATTCACGAATTCGCCGAATTATTCGCGAATTATGTGACTATGCTGTTAAGCTCATAAAAAAATGGTTAAGAGTTGGAGAAGGGCTTAAATGAAAATGATAGAAGGTAGACGCAATTTAATTTCTGTTGTCATTTCCATCTTCTGCATGGGCCTCGTTCAGTTGACAACCTTTTTATCAAGATAGACTGTCAGCTCGAACCCATTATTTTCTATATTGATAAGAACCTAATGATTTGTAAATCCCATCCACAAATATGATCGCGTGGATGCCAAGGCCTTCCATGAACGTTGAAACTTAATTCACTAAAAATAGATCATTTTTTCCAAAGCACAAGCAAGAAGTTTTCCCCATAAAAACAACTTCCTAAAAGATGAAAGGGAGTGATGATCTGAAGCTCGGAACTTTCTACATTGCAAAATTTTGTTTCGCTGCCTAAGTCTCATACCACCGTCATCCACCAAGATAGCGAAAATATTAACTGTCAAATGAAGCGTCTCCTAGTTTTTGTAGCCAAACGGCAAAAAAGACATCCATCACAGATTTCTACATAGTCCTTCCCTCTAACCATTAAGACTATAAAGTGTGAATATGATACCAATTAAGTCATGAACACATGATCCAAATTGTATGTGATACCATTCCATTCCCCTGAAAATCATGAACAGCAAGAATCCTTAAAAAGATATAAAATTTGATCACCTGAAACGTGAGGCTAAATTGATTCTTGAACCCTCGCTTGGGTAATCGCCGCCGCAAAGGAGTCTGCCCGCCTTCGAACCCGAACTCCATCGTCCCCCTCGCCTTCTGCCCCTTGTGCCCTCTGCCAGCGGTCTTCCCTTTCCCCGATCCAATCCCACTCCCTTTCCTCGTCTTCTTCTTCCTCGCCCCTTTGTTGTCCCTCAGATCGTTCAGGGAAAGCAGGCTCGTCGTCGAATAAGACGATCGGCCCATCGCCGTCGCGCTGTGATGGGGTTTAGAGCTGGAGTTGGGGAGAAATGGAGATTGGAGAGCTAGGGTTTTGGATGGCCGGAGGAGAGATGGGGCTAGGGTTTTGGTGATGGAAGAGTTGAGGAGGGGGAGCTTGGCGAGGAGAGAGAGGCGCCGGTGCATTGTTGCAGGAGGCGAGCATTCGAAGTGGAGCAGGGTTTAGTGTGGTTTGAAATTTAATGGAAGTTGGTTGAGGGCAAATTGCCGAATAATACCTTTTAATTTCGCACATTTTTCCTGCAGGTATTTTAATAAACTGTTTGTATTTTCTTTTCTAATACCAAAACATTTCTTACATTCGTTAAACCAATAGGCAATATCAATCAAACAATTTGTTTCATAAATTGCTACCAAAAGTTTGGTAGACCCATGCTTGGACATTGAACCAATACTCCTATTTATAAGACTATTGGTCAAAATTATTTACCGTGCGTAATCAATTGATGCCGATGTGTTGTTGACCGGTTGCCAATAACTCTATACAAACACCATAGATTTTTGCAATGGTCCCAAACACCGTGAAATTTAGAGTTCTTTTTCCATATCCGTCCCCGTGCCATTATTTTTTATTTGATAAAACATCCTATAGTATTTTTAAAAATTTATCATTAAATTACTTTTTTTATTCCAATTTAATCAATTTTAGGAAGAAAACTTTAAAAAATTTCTGGATAGAAGCATTCCTTCGGACATCAATATCAATGATGCTTTAATTTACTAAAGATATAGAAGGGTAAGCTTGAGTTTATTTGGAAGGCACATTCATTCAGTGATATGAGGGGCAATTGGTACACTAAGGTAGAAAGTGTTTTATACAACTAAAATATAATTAGTTAGAGACGGTTTGAGAATTTTTTTTGGGGCCGGGATGGAGGGAATTAAAATACAAAGAATATGGATGTAACATAAATAAGAAAGAATTTAGAGGAAGAATACAAAAGGAGAAAGAGCAGCATTTCATCTACCGGATTTGAACTCCTACACCAATCCATCCGAGACACAAAATGGTGGGACCCACAACACCAATATACCAGTGCCAAATAAGATGGTCAATGATTTTTGTTTCTTAGATAGATTGTGGTGGATTTCAAGCCCCATGGGTTAAGTATTTTTCAAAGAGAAACGGAAAACGGCTGAGGGGAGCATCCCTTGTGTTTTTTCCTTGCGATCATAGGTCTGTCCTTTTAGAAAGTAAAGGATGTTTTCTTCAATTGGACCAAAGTCTGGGTATTTCACGCAATTTAGCAAAGAAAAAGCTTAATGAGAAAGCTGAAAGCTAGAGTTAACAGATTTTTAAGACAAACTTACTTCTAAAATAATTCTTAATTCGAGGCTGATTTCTTTTTCCATCGGCTTCCACTATCTGATTCCAAGATTCCGTCTTCTCACTTTCCTCTCCACCCCCAGACACAAATCTCTCTCTCTCCCTTCTCTCTCTTAGGGTTTCGATCTTCGAATCTCCGATCCGAAAGCAAACCAAAGAAGGGGGATGAAGATCACCGCTCTCCTCGTCCTCAAAACCTCGGGCGCCGGCGACTCCTCGTCCTCGGGGTCGTCGGATCCGCTGATCCTCGCCAACGCCACGGACGTGAGCCACTTCGGCTTCTTCCAGCGGCCCGCGGCCAAGGAATTCATCGTCTTCGTTGGCCGCACCGTCGCCAAGAGGACCCCTCCTGGTCAACGCCAGTCTGTTCAACACGAAGGTATATCTTAGATCCCCCATCCTTTTGCTGATTTTGAGATTCAACGTTAGGTTTTTGCTGTTTGTTGATATCTAGAATCTAAGATCTGATATAGAAATTGAATTGATAATAAGCTGATGCTGCTGTTTCTTGATCTTGTGATTCTAAATCGACCTTTCATTACTTGATTGTGGGAGTGATGTATGAAAAACCGATGATCTATCTTCTGTGTTTGATCTTTGGACGCTTAATTAAGTTAGTCTCATTACTTAGTGTTGAGAGCGGAGGAGATGAGATGATTGTTAGAAGGGCTTAAGTCAACCCGTGATTTGAAGTTCTTGATTAATGTCTTCCTAATCCTAAGCTTGACGATCCTAAATAGTTATTTTTTAAAAAAATAAAAAAATCTCACGGTGTCTTAATACTGAAAATGCATTATATCTTTTGTTATTTTGCATCTAGTTTGTAAACTATGAGAGATGGATTAGGGCAGCCGGCATTAATATGAGTAACCGGGGAACATTTTAGGGTTAAAGGCGAAAGCTTTAGGGTACCAATTTCAAATCTAAGTATTTGTTTGTGTTATTTATCATCATTCTTCAAGAGAGAATCTTTTGTGACTCACCACACCCTTGTGCTTCTCTAAACCTTTTTTCCTTTTTCCTAGTTGCTGCTGGATATAGTGCCCTCAAGGCAATTATTGTAACTGCAGACACGCGATTATGATAATTGAGGGAGTACCTATACAGGTAGAATGATCTTACTCGAAATGATAGTATGCTATCTGGATTGTCCTTATCATTAATGTGTACACGTTTTACTTGTTATTATGTGTCGCTAATACATAATAATGAAGCCCGTAGGATTCTTGCTTGACTAACATCATCATGATGATGATCATATACGTGAGAGCTGAGTGGTCTATAAGCACATCCTTAAATATTCCTAGTCGTTGGAGTAACGAGACTGAGCATCGATATTCCGGAGTAGACTAGTGTATACGTTTCGAGACCCCGACGAGGGACGGTAGCCGGTCTCATAAGCCATTGGTGTTATGTCACCTAAGATAGTATACATGTGCTCACTGGAGGTGAGTGCACTGGACGGACTCGCCGAGAATTTCTAGATGATATTATACATATCGTCAGGTGGAAATTCTCAGGTGGCATGAGTACATATTAGTCCTTTGATCTGAAGCTGTCATTTGTCTCGTGTGAGTTTCCACTGTATTTTGATTATTACCCTACCACGGCTCAAAGAAGTCGTACAAACAGGTTTTAGTTTGGTACAGTCTCGAGCCTCATGGAGGCAGCGGTCGACTGTCAGGAATTTGTCTCTCCTGGTATTAGGAATGGATGTCGCGCTGTGTTCAGTTGGCTATCACCAGAAATCCGTGGTCACGGTGGGTGAGATTTACTGATAGTTGATCAGTAGTATCTCAGTTGGTGATGCACTAGACTCAGACATGACTTATCGGGTTAGTAGGGGTCTGACCCTAGATCCAATATCCACCACCTAGATCCAATATGTGATACTATTTGATGAAGAGACCGGGCTGTACGGAGATTGTCACATTTAGGCTCAGTAGGGTAAGGACACACTTGATTGTCGACCCTCCTTTCGACAAGTACCTGGGTAGCCGTTACGTACAGTTAGTGCCGCTGACGTGCTTATGGTTAAACCCACTGCCAACGTATTGTCGAGTCTTTAGAGTCCTATACAGAGGGTTTTCTCTGTTCAGACGATAGATGTAGAAGCCGTACGATGGTACGTGTAGGGGTCCGATTAAATGTGTACGCAATAACTGGACTTTAATCGGACGGTTGATAATACTAGCCGGCTTAGGATTAAGCCGGATTATTAAATCAGGTTTTGATTTAATAATTTATATATGTATTTTGATACATATATTTTAGTATTATTGTTCACTATTTATTTTCTCTCTTTGGTGCTATCCGTATTTTTATACGGATACACGTATATGTAGCGATACATATACCAGGTGAAGTATTCCGTATTTATACGGGAGTACTTCTAGAAGAAGAATATCTCATATTTATTTTTCTATTTAGAAAAATAAAAGGGAAATGAGGTGGACATGAGGTGTAAAGTGAAGCATGGTTCATTGCATGTAGAGAGGGATGACTTTGGATTTTAAATTAATAAAATCCATTTGTGTTCACTATTTGGTGCATGGTTGATATTTATGTAGCCATTCCTTTTTACTTGAGAACTTGATGATTTTCTTCATCTCCTAGCATGTTTCATGCTCTTCTCTAGCTCTTCTCCTTCTTTTTCTTGCTCTCATTTTGAGCATGGTACAAGAGAGAAAAATTTAGTGGAGTATTCCTATATCACCGACCATCCAACCTAGCGAGCTTGGATCGTCGGTTAGAGCCTCCTCCGCATTCCCTCGGGTAGATCGTTTTCGGCAAGAGTGGTCGATTTTCAAGCGCGATCCCGGCGGCTACGAGCTTGGAGAGGTCTTTCACAATTGGGTGGACACGCGGCATAGGTTGTATTTCTCAAACCTTGCATGTTTTAGATTTGTAATTTAGAGTGTTTGGATGAATCCTCAGGTTTGCGCGTCCGGTGCCGGCAAAATGTTTTTGTTTTCGCTTCCGCCTCGCCCGCGGCCTCCGCGGCGCGGGCGCCGGACTCCAACAGTTACACCATGTGAGACCCATCCCCTCCTTTAAATTGCCCCTCCTCTGACTAGAACTGGCCGCATGACTTGAACCCGTGACTATGTCATCCCTTGGGAGTTTCATGGAAATTATGCCATTCCCTCTTCCCTGTAAACACAAAGCTTTTATTAACATATTTTCTCTGCTTGTCATGTATGTGCCAAGTGTAGAGAGCATCACTCCCCGTTGCAGTTATTGTTAACATGAAAATAGAGGACAACCATACTTTGGCAACCGATACTGGTTGAAGTCATGCAGTTATCTTTGTTTCTGTCTGACCCTCGTCTTGACTACTTAAAATTTTCGTGTTAGGGCCTTGGCCTTCATGGAAACTTTTCCTCTTTTTTGATGTTATTTTTAACGAGCTGTTATCTCCTTTTAGTTGTTTTTCTGATAATGGTATTGGAGATATCTAAATCATGTGATTTCTTTCATAGTTACCCCTTCCATAAATCTTTACTTTCTAGAAGAAGTTTTCATATGTAGAAAAACATACCAAGATGTATGCATACTTCAAGTATGTTAGCCTGATATACTTGAATGGAGACACGATATATAGCTGGCATGATTTACCTCAGTTACATCTATATACACCCCTCAGTATGTTTCTATGACAATCTAATGAAAGTTTACTCGAGTAGATTACAGTATTATAGAAATGCCATTCCTGGCAGAAGTTGACAAGATTGCTTGACTATTATGCATACTAGTTCTGTGGACCTTGAAAGCGACTTTTCTTTTTATCTTGCATGACATCACTTTGCATGTTTAACCTTACTTCACTTCTACTGTGCCTGACTGTAGCTTAGCACATATGTAATTCTAAGTTAGTTATAAATTGTCTTCTCTTGTAGAATACAAGGTTCACTCGTACAATCGAAATGGTCTTTGCGCATTGGCATTCATGGATGATCATTATCCTGTTCGAAGTGCATTTTCTCTTTTAAACAAGGTATGCACATTACTTTCTTATATCTCACAAAATTTTATGGAAACCGGAAGAAAGTGGATAAAGTCTGGTTTTACTGCTGCATATCTTATGTATTTGCAAATCAAGTCAAACAAAATGAGTTTTGTTATTGGAAAAAGGGAACTTCAGCTCGAAAAGCTCCAATGAAAATCTTATGAACTTTACGACCAGCAAACATTCTAATGCAAATCCTCAAACCTGGTTCAGTATATCTGGCTACAGAAAGCATGTATAAGAGTGCTAGCCACAAGACCTAGCAGGATAGTTAGTATGTTGGATTTGGATATGACAAGATTCTAAGATATCTGTTTGCAATCCATCATCTCACTTCAGAATCCATACCTTGATCGAAACCCTTACAGGGATGCATAGTGCATACCTATATTCAAACCCTTCTATGAATTTAATATTGACCAATACAGGCTTTATTGGACTAAATTCTGCTTATATGCAATTGACAATTCCAAAGGTCATTTCTCTTGCTGAGTACACAATTTTCATTATCGAGTAGCATACAAGTTTTCTTGCTCATACTTGTAACTTTTTTCCCCTTGTCTTGTTTATATACGACGTATATAGTAACTATATACTTTACTAATAAATTCAACTTTGTTACAACCAATGGGTGGGACCATGGGAGAGTTGATGGGGCATGCAAATGTGACAAGGAGGTGACAAAGTTCAAGGCTTTCAATCAACACAAGGGAATGAGATTAAGTGAGCAACCCTATTTAGGGGAGGGAGTGGGTCTCATTTGGGTCCTACCATATAACTAGAAAAGCCAACTTTGTTTTTTAGAGTTTACCGACTACCGACTTTTGTTAGAAGCAATATATGTTGGTAATGTTTACTTGCTCATACGTCCTTTTTTCTTCCTATCTTACCTAATGATGAATTGATGATTACATGAGTTTGACTTGAGTAGATAAGTGATGAGTATTGGATCTGGATTTGTGAGGATATATATTTTGAAGTAGGCTTATTATAATAAAACTCCCAAAAGGTTTGGGGGTTTGGTTAGGTCTGGCAAATGAAGCGAGCCGGGCCGACTTGCTTCATGAATCGCCCGACTCGCTTCATTAACGAGGCGAGTTGAACTTGTCTCGCTTAGCCGGCTAGGCGAAGCGAGGCGAGTGCAACAATAGCCGACCCCAACCCTGCTCGCATCACCGCCTCCCTAAGCGAGGCGAGCCCACTCGAGTGAGTCGACTCGCCTGACTCTGTTATTTATAGCGATTTCAAAATTTTCAGCTATTATGAGGCAAGGCGAGGCGAATCGTAGCAAAATCCAACGAATCCGATCGACCGTGGATTTGGATTTCGAGACGAGACGAGGCGAATTTTGACCGTTGGATGTGGGTTTCGAGGCGAGGCGATGCGATTTGTTTGGAATCCCACCGTTGCCGACCGTTGGATTGGAAACTCGAGACGAGTTTGAGGCGCGAGGTGAGGCGAACTGGAACGAGTCGGCGAGACGAGGTGAGGGGCGAGTTAGGCGAGACGAACCGGAGCGATGCAATATCGATTTTGGGGAACCGGCTCGTATCGCCTGACTTGGCCAAACGTGACAAGTTGACTTGCCTAAGTGGACAATGAGGCGAATAAAATTTGCCTTGTTGTGAGGCCAGGCAAGTCGGCCTTGACTCACCTCTTTTGCCAGGCCTAGGATTGGCAGAGAATTACCAAAATGGTTGAATCTCAAGATAAAACCATGACTAACGGCTCCATGTCAGCACTAATGGCGCCATGTCACCACCACGTCGTTTAAGTTGCCACGTCATTAAAAAAATCAAAACACTACTATTCATCCTCCATCTACTCTAATGCTAACCCTTCACTCCTCACCCCTCCACCCGCCACCGCTCCACCGTCGCCCTCACATCTTCGGCCACCACCAACTCATTCTTCCTTCTCCTTTAAAAGACCCAACCCCACCACCTTCTCCCTCATCCACATCCGCTCTCATCGCCGCCCGCCCCAAAGTCCGCCCCAGACTCCCTCCACCATGCCCTAGACTCCCTCCTCACTAATTAAACCCTCACCTCCTGGTGCCCTCTCTCTCTTCCTCCCTCCGCCCATATGTGCTTCCACCCCCACCATGCATCGCCATTGCTGCTCCTCTCTCTCCATCTTCTTCCTTTCTTCAACCTTAACCCAACTAATCCCAACCCTAACTCAACACCTCTTCCGGTTGTCGTCGTCGCCACTAAGTAACCTTATTAATAAAATAATTAGCAATTACTAAATTTAGCGTTCTAAATGTGAGTTGACGTCACCGAATTGTCGGGTTTGAGAAGAAAATGACATATATATGCAAAAAAAATTCATGCAATGATATTTGATGAATGTCGGTTGGTCGACATTTTGTGATTTCGACCGAAACGACGTGATGCCGGCGTTTAGTCTGACATTCACCTTTACGAGGGAAATTTTTTTGAGGATAATTTTCTTTTTTAGGGAAAGATATAAATTTAATAAAACCGAAAATTTGAATAAGTTAACTTATTTTGAAAAAAAAAAAGTTATATATATGATGTTTATATTACAAAAATGTAGAACCCGATATTTGACTACCTGACATTTCACGATATCTGATATCTGAAATCAAAATTTTCGTGCCGACACTACTACATTTAGAACATTGACTAAATTAAATTAATTGCAATTAATTTAACTGAGTTAGCTTTATTATATAATAAAAGGGGCAATTTGGTTAACGGTGTTAGGGGGCGCCGTTGGTCATGGTGGTTCTTGGGAGGTTACAAACTTTTTGGTATTTTTCTACCGAATGTCCAAACCTTTTGGGAGGTTCTTAATGATATCCCTTTGAACTATTATGAAGCACACCTATTTTTAGGATCAGTACCAGATCAAGTAACATATTTAGTCTAAATTTAGGTCTTCTGATTCCATATTTTGTCTGGGTATCAGACAACCTTACCTCATTGCCACCCTGTCAGAATTTTGATATTCTGGATTTTTCTGTCTTTATTAAATTAGTTCAGATATGCATACTGCTGTGAAGTGGAGGTGGTGTATGTTATATTTTTTGTATTATTAACTCCATGCATCGCTGATGCAAATTTATATACTCTGCAGGTACTAGATGAATACCAAAAGGCTTTTGGGGAATCTTGGAGAACGGTAAAAGCAGATTCTACTCAACCGTGGCCATATTTGAATGAGGCTTTACCAAAATTTCAGGTTTACTCATATTCTTAATGTTAGCTGTCAAATTTTATAACTGAGAAAGTGCAATGTAATCATTTCAGTAATCACTTTATCAAGGAATTTCTTTCTCTTGGGCCCATGATGAATAACTAAAATATAATTTTTACATAAAGCTTCATCTGCTGTTGCTGTAATCTCATACTAAAATTTTCAAAGCTTTCCTTGTGTCCATCTTATTCAGTGCCCAATGCACCGTTTAACTTCTTGACTCCTCATTTTTTGATGAATCAATAGAAATTCAAGCCAGAACCTAACACAGTACTCCACATCATCGAAGTAGTTTTCAAACTTGAGAAAAGAACCTAAATATTTCTTGCCGATACAAACTTGTAATCCGGTTTACAGTAGCACTGGTTAGTCCTTTGCTTATTATTTTATGGTTCTAATATTTTAGAATTATGTTAAAGAAAGGAATTGTATTTTTATGGTTCAAAAATTTTAGAATTTTATTTTCATGAACTAGAATCTGATTGGAGAGTTGACCCTTTTTCTTCCTCGTGGTTTATCATCTATTAGGATCCTGCAGAGGCTGACAAATTGATGAAAATTCAGAGGGACTTGGATGAAACCAAGATTATCCTGGTAAGTATTTGTCTGCAGATTGCCTATATGCATGGTATGATTAAGTTTGTAAATGATCCCTACACTTTTAGCATTACACATGGCACCTTTTGCCTCATCAAGCATATATAAATTAAAAGCTCTATAATTGAGGGAATTGGAATAACCATTTTTAGTTGTTGAACTAGCTAGAGTACAAGGTAAACAGAAATTATAGAAGTTAGAACTGCAATAAGAAGTTAGAAGCTCCAAGGTAATTAGAATTTGTGAGTTAGAACTGCATAAGTTTATAATTTCTTCCTCCATCTTTGTTTTTTAAATTTATTTTGAAAACATGAAATAGAATGGAGTCTGGTAGTTTCAGACCGAAATCAACTAGGATCCAGTTTTGACAGTAACAACCAAAATTTGGCTGCCTAGGCTGATCACGTATAAGACAGCGAATTCCCATGAATCGTGCTTAAACCAGAATATTGATTTATGGTTTGCAGAATCTTTTGTTATCTTTAAGATGATTAGAATAGAACCTGGGAAGTTACCGTTGTTTCTTCTATGATATAATGTAACTTGTTACAGAAGCAAACAAAATTGCAGTAAAGATAAGATGTTGCATTCCTTCTCAGTGAGTTACAACTTTGATAATTGGCATCTTACATCTATTATCTTAATTACTGCAGCATAAAACCATTGATAGCGTGCTTGCTCGAGGGGAGAAGCTGGATAGCTTAGTAGAGAAGAGCTCAGATCTTAGCGCAGCCTCTCAAGTAAGTAAATATGTGCAATTGCATTGTAGGCTTCGGCTCTCATGCCTAGTAGGCTTGTCTGCATTTGAAGTTGCATGTTCATCTTCTTATACTTTGTCTTTGAATTGATGGTGCCATTTGATATAAATGCAATTGGCCTGGTTTAGGTGAACACATGTTTACACTCTTGAAGGTTTATAATTAAATTGTACCCTAAATGAAAAAAAGAAGAAGAAGCCTAGTGATGCAAATTGTGGTAGCTTAGATTGTGCGAGATCCGAATGATATTTTCTTGTGCAAAACTTGAACTCATTTGATTTGCCTCATCTTTATCAACAGATGTTCTACAAGCAGGCGAAGAAAACCAATTCATGTTGTACCATACTGTAAAAAACTGCTGCAAACTTCACGATTCTCGGGTGATCTGCGAACAAGATTGAAGTGTGTAAATTTTTATCAAGAAGTCAATTGAAATCTGTGTGCAAGCTAATGATTCTCTCTGGGTTATTCATTTTAAGAACTAACTTGCAAGACATGGAAGCTTACGACTCCCTCAGCTGATCTCACTTAGGAGGGCATAAATTGTTATCCTGCAAATTGTGTATGCTGATATATCATTATATTTATTTATTATATATAAGATTTCGGTTTGGTTAGAGCTTATGAATTGCTTGTTTCTCTTTTTTCAAGCGGTTAAAATCGTTTGTTTGCATTTCGTGATCTGCATCAACATGTAAAACCCTTTTTTCACATCAAATCCTAATATTAAGTCGCATTTTTTCAGGAATTATCAAGAAATGTGGTAGGATATGTTATTAATTTAGGTCTGTTTGTTTGACATAAAATCCCATGAAAGTACCGAAAGTAGTCCTGCTTTAGGTACTTTATGTGTTCGGTTTGATGGAAGAAGAGTTTGGAAGTTAAGTTACTTTTTAAAAGATGTACATCATATATAGCATGCCTTGTCTTCTTGGATTAAATTGAAGGACATAAATTGTAATCCTGAATCCATGATAAATTATTATGTAAGATTTCAGTTTGGTTAGAATTAATGGATTGCTGTTTCTCTTTTCCAAGCTGTTACATTGCTAGTTTACTCTGTGATATGTATGAACTTTAAGCCAACAGAAGCAACATCTGAAGCAATGTTTGGTTTTTTATGTTGAACTGTACATGTCTGAAGCAATGTAACTATAGGTCGAAGTCAAACCGGCTTAAAATAACAGAAAAAGGCAGATGCACATAATTGCGAGAAAGCTGTGAACTTTATCAAGCAAGTAATGATTTCTTGATGCTATTTGACTAGAATTCAGAAAAATGAAAATCGGTTAGCTAACATGAGTCAATCAAAGACTTTACAAATTTTAAATGACTTGATAACCCAATAACTTGATATCACAAAATTTCAGATTTCGTATTTTTAATTTAAAAAAAATTAACGGAGTAATTTGTAATGCTTACATGACAAAAATTTCAAAAGCTGTTTCAAGAGTAGGACATATTGAAGAGATTTGTATCTAAATTATACAAAGATATTAATACATCCACCTAGATTTGCATCTCCGGACAACCAAGCCAAGCCAGTCCGTGAAATTGCAAAATAAATTCAGTATTATGAAAACAGGAAATTTGCAACCTTGCACATATTAAGGTAGCAAATATTATATAAACACAATTTTGCAGCCTAAATTGGTGACTACTATGAAAACAACTACCTGAGAAATTTATATTAACACTTAATTATTATTCATCATCATCCAACAACTGAGATAAATTATTATTCATAACACATTAAAGCTAGCATATTTAATATAAACACAATATTCTGCTAGCTGCCTAAATTGATGACTGCTGTGAAAAACAACCCCCGTAGCAGACTGTAATGCATGATACACATTATCCAACAATCGAGATAAAAATTGTTATTCATGAGAACATTATTGCTGGAGGAATACTCTTTGAAAACACAAACTCAAAAACTAACAAGCACGTCCAATTTGACTTTCTCCACAAACTAGCCGTAGGCCCAAAAACAATTCGAAGAGATTTTCATATTGCCATTTCCAATGACGCTGTAATAATCATGCATTGCACAGGCAAAGACCAAAAAACAATTATCACATGATATTTTCGAACCCAGCATTTTGAATGATGCGATAATAGCCAATGCAACACTGACAGTGATAAAAACTAATAAAACCTAGCCTGATACGATTTCCAAAAACAAGTTAAAAAATGAAGAAAAAACTAGCATCAACACGCCATCCTCATAGTTTTGATTCACTTGAGAATGGCCACAACAATGGACTATACATTTATTTCTTCAAGATAAGTACGAGAATTCCCGGCTTCTGATTTGCAAACCATCGATGATGATGCTTCTCTAATCTGAAAATTACAAAAGAATTCGTAAGTTGTTTTCGTAAACCAAACAAAACAATTAATCTAATATTCGAAAAACTATTTACATGCACAATTCAAACCTTATCTTCAGTTTTTTCAATTGAGAACCTGGAATTTAAAGTATGAAGAAGAGCCTCTTCCATTGCTGACTGACTGCATAGATGTCAAATAAGCCTTTGGTTAATAATACGAGAGGCAAGCACTACAAGAAATCCTAAAGCTGATTGAGACACCCACACAACTGTAGTGAGGATCGAGAAAGATTCCAACTTTGCGCTTTCAAGCCTAGCTGCTGCAGAGTTATAAAGAATCTGCACCACTTCCTCAACCATTTTTTTCCGATCAGCATGTCTTTCAATTAAAGCTAAGGCTGGCTTCAACTTCTCCATATGCTTCTTTGCGGAGCAGAGATTTACAAAGTGCCAAAATGTATGCATTACACCCAATTTAGGAGCTACCTATTATGAAAGTGATTTGTATTCAACAGTAAAGAGCGGTCAGACGTCCGAGCCATAGTGGCTCAGACGTCTGAAGAAGAGTGTTCCCTTATAAAAAAGGGGAGAAGAGAAAAAAAGAAGAAAAGAAGCGAATTCCTTTCATGAGCAACGCATTCCGGTTTTAAGGAGAATTAAAACCCACAATTTGGCCTCACGAGTTAAACACGTGAATGCTCATATGCTGCATATGAGCGCAGAACATAAGTAACCAAAAGGCCAAATATGCCTCACGTGTAAAACACGTGAGCACTCATATGCAAGCGTTGAAAATAAATGACCAAAGGCCAAACAGGCCACGCGTGTTAAACACGTGAGCGTTCACATGCAAAACACATTAGCGCTGAAAGTAAATAACCAAAAGACAAATAGAGCTTACGCGTTAAATACGTGAGCGCTCATATGCAAAGCATATGAGCGCAGAATATAGACAGGATAAAACCCACATTGGGGGTCACGTGTTAAACACGTGAGCACATCATTTTGAAGCGCGAGATTGAGAGAGAATTAAATTCTATATATAATTAAATTATATTTGGGAAAATATCCCCCGGTCTTTCCAAAACGAGAAAAAAATTTCTCTGTTAAAAAGAGAACCTTTGGATTCAAAATCCAACTGTGGTTATAATATCACCGACCGAATCAGAAAATTAAATCAATTTCTTTGTTAAGAAAATATTTTCTTAATCTTGTTAAAACTAACAGAAAATATATTCTGTTAAACAGAAAAACACTGGATTAAAAATCCAACGGTGGTTAAAATTCCCCGAACAATTTTTTAGACCAATTAAATCAATTGGTATCTCTCAAATGAGAGATTTTCTTAAAACCGATCAATAGTTTGCATTACCTATATAAAGAACCCGAGACTTCAAGTTTCATAGAGAGAACCTCACAAGGTTTGACAGATACAACCGAGAATTCAATTCTTACCGAAGAAAAGTCCCCTATCTTCTCAAAACCCTAGATAAAGAAAAAGGCATAGATAAAAAAATATATCTCATTTGTCTTACATATAAAAATACAAGGGTTTAACCCTCCAAAAAGAACTTATTTTTTTCTCTCGATCTGAAATCCGCAAGACAAATCTCCGATAAGCTAAAAATTTAATTCTCATCGGGAAAATTTTGTTCTTCAAACTCATGATTTAGGGAAAAACTAGAGATGAGAAGAGAAAAAAAGATGGAATTTAGATTTCAGGAATTTAATTCCTCTGAAGCACTTAGTTCTTACAAAGAAGAATAGAAGAACTTAGTTCTTTAGGAAAATCTGATCCCAAATCCTCAAAACATTGATCCCAGTGATCGTTAATGGCTAAAACGCTTTTAATAGAAGTTGAACTTCTTTTCAAAAGATAAAATAAATCTCTAAAGAGCTCGGTACGTTTCACACGTGAGCGCTTGTCACGTCCCGTTTCCCAAAATACGTAAACACGGCACGTGACAGAGCCAACCATGCTACTTATGGCTAGGAATAATCTCTCCATAGTCACATTATGGCTGTCAAGGTGATATCAAGAACAGTAAAAATAAAATCCAGCTAATACATTTCCATCTTCCACAATAAATAAAATCAAGAAATGCATATAGCGCAAACAAATCAAGATCCAAATAAACAATTTCCGAATCACGTCCCTTATGGGCTCACATCGATAAAATAAAATTATGGAAATAAAAGAAATTAAGCATCTCTAAACTAAACATCTAGCTCCTCATTGCTCGGCTTGCTTGCTTAAAGTACTCCGGACCTGCCTGCGATAATATCAGAGGAACTAGGCCATGCAAAACCCAAATGTCAGTGCGTCATAATATCAAAATAATAATAATAATCAGGATATGATGCTATTACTAAACATGAATATAAATAAATAACACAGGTATAAAACAGTAAGATATAGACATGTGATGTGTATCCTAGAGTCTGTGTTTCTACATTATCTATTCTGCAAGCCTTTAAAATCAATTTAATGGAATTGTCGATATAACTCAATAGTATCCCGTGCGTGCCCGGGACCACGGTCAAGATTCTCGGGCTGAATCCGAGACGTCCCGCTAAGCAGTAAACATGTAACATGTATAGATGAATAATGTCAGCAGTATCATTCCGGGGCTGATCGAGCCCGTAAAGACTGATCAGTATCTGGAGTATCGAACTGTTGAGTTATAAATCAGGTTTCATTATTGATTTCCCCTTACCCTTAGATTCTGTGTTCAAGTCAGGTATTGATGATATAAATCTAATGCCAATACAGGATCAAGCAGGTACAGCTCTTGTCTAGTAGACAACATGTCACGTCCGTCGTGACAACAAGTCAAGATTATCGGTACTAGTAAAAGATCCAAGTAACAAGTCTGGTAGTGTGTCGTGAACATGTCATGCAATGTATTTTAACCAGAATAGACACCGAATGTAAAACTGTGGCCAATATCAAACACGGTAAACACGACTAATACCAGGATGTATGTGTATCTATCTGTAATAACTGTTTCACGTCCATTACCATGTATATTGCAATCTAGATAACATATTGAACTAATATAGTATTATAATAATATCGTGATGTTCCGGTATGCAACTGGATAACCCATTATCAGTACGGATAATGCGGATACTATAAAACTGTAACTTGGTACTACTTGCTGAAAATCAAAACGTATGTACTATAGTCAAGCATATGAATATCGATATAATCAAAATAGCATGTTGCAGGTTTAGAATTTTCCTGATCGAATCTCACGTTCTGATGTTGAAACAAAGTCACGACGCAAAACTTACACACGCAGGACTTGACCTGGCTGAGCAGCTGCGTAACGTGGTAACTGGGCTAGACGACGATGGTGACTGGGTCGTTTGGATCGTCGGCGACGTGTGCAACTCCGGCGAGATGGTCAGAAGGAAAAGAAAAGAAAGAAGAAAAGAAGAAAGAAGGAGATGGCGGGGGTTTGCTGGTTTCGGGGGTAGGTGATGACATCAGAGATGGCGGCGGCGAGGTGACAGGGAGAGGACGACGGCGAGGTCGACGAAGTGGGTGGCCATGAGGGTTAGTGTGATCGGGAAAAGAGCAGAGGAGAGAAGGTGTGGTGGTGGTTTTCTAGTGCTCTGGGGTTGTTGATGAGGAGGGAAGGTGACGTAGTGATGGTGGTGGTCGGGTTCCGGCGACGAGGTCGATGAGGGTTTAAAGGAAATGGGTTCTTGCCGTCGGGTTTCGGAGCTCTGGCGAGGTCTCGGAGAAAAGGAGGAGGTGAGGGCGGTGATGACGAAGAGATGTGGTCGATGGAGACGAGGTGCGGTGACGATGGGGAGCGGCGACGAGAAGCGTGGGTTAGGGTTCGGGGTTAGGCGACGAGAAGAAGAGAAACAAGGGAGACAAGAGAGAGAGTTTTGAATTTTTATAATTATTATATATATATATATATATATATATATATATAGAGAGAGAGAGAGAGAGAGAGAGAGAGAAAGAGTGGGTACGGAGAGAGATTGGAGAGAGAAACACAGAGAGAAAGAGGGGATTTTATTTTATAAAGAAAATTAAAGTTTAAATATATTATATATATAACTGTAGATATATATTAGTTATATATAATATATTATATATATTGTGGGATTTTACAGATAATACCAGATTACTCCGAATATTACCCGTATCCTTTCAAAAATCTAGTTTTTAAATATGAAGAATATATGTAAGAGTTTAAATCATGATGCAAATGTATATAATTGAAAACATATACCGCCAAATAAAATTTACGTAAATATACGTAGTGATCCAATAATCGGTCTGTCTAACCCTTAGCATACGAACACGATGTATGGGCTCAACCACCTAATATGGGGTACTGTGACATGCAATGCTAGATAAGAAAATATATTATTTGGTTTTATATTATATTATAAAAAGATACATAGATTCTAAAATATATTATATATGTATATATATTCTAGATTTGCATGGATACACTGTATTAGCAAATATTTGATATAATCTCGAACCATATTGGGTTTCAACAAGGCGGATCGGGTCGGATAATAACCACAGCTACTAATTACATGCTTCGCAACCCAATAGCAACAATAGTAAAGAATTTTATCGCAAGATTTGAAATACCCCAAATATATAATATAAATGTGCCAGGGTGTTACAACGGTAAAAAAGAAATGGAAGATAGTGACTCACGTGAAACACACGTGAGTGCCCAAAACCTCAGCGCCCCACGTGTTTCACACGTGAGCGCTAAAAAAGAAGTGGAAAATAGTGCCTTTTTTGTTTCAGACGTGAACGCTTAATGTAGGGTGTTTTCGTAACCCCATTGAGATGGGAATGCGCGCGCGCTTGTCAGGCGCATTACAGATTCCTCCTGTCTAGGGTAGGCTGGGATTTATTGATTGTGGGGATTCAAATCTCTGGCAGCCGCGGAATAAGCTGCCGTTAATTACCCCTCGCCTTTGGAGCGATAGAACCTCCGATTGACGGGGCAAACAGGTCATGCGAACTCAAAATGCAGTGTTGTATTTTGAAGGGGTTTTGGATATATCGGGGGCCCCGCAGAGTTTTTACGGGGGTCCCGCTACCCGGATAGCGGGCTGGGGGTCAAGGGGGCTAGCAGCCCCCTTACGGGGTACGGGGCAGCGTCCCGTTAGAAATTTTTTTATAACGGGAGAGGTGTTTTTAGTGCGGAGTACATGTAAAATAAGGGGGAAAAGGCATCCAAAGGACGCGTGAGAGCCAGCGCTTGGGTGCTTGGGTTAGCGCTAGGCGCTGGCGCTGGCAGGAGCGCCTCATGTGTCCTGCACATGGACGCTCGGGCGCTAGCGCCTTATGTGCCCGGCACGTCGGCGCCCGGACGCTAGTGCTTCGGGCGCTAGCGCCTCACGTGCCCGGCACGTGGGCGCCCGGACGCCAGCGCTTCGGGTGCCAGCGTCTCGGGGGCCAGCGAAAGAAGGGGTTTTTTTACCCCAGAAATAGGAGTTAAACTTCAAAGAGAGGATTTTGAGTGGAGTTAAACTCCTGAAGGTCTGGATTAGGAGTTAAACTCCTTTGAGGATTTGGGTCTTGGAGTTGAACTCCATAAAAATCTTCAGAGGTTCTTCTCTCTTAAGCCTGGGATCTTCTCTTGATCCTTGGATCTTTTCCAAAGTGGGATTTTCGGAGATAGGTCTCCTTCTTCCTCCTCTTTATTGGCCGGTTCTTGAAGAACAAGTGGGGTGAGATCTTAAAAACCTCACCTTTTTGAGATCCAATGGAAGATCTGAGTTTCCCTTTGTGGGTTTTGTGGTGAAAAACTATTTAGTTTTGGAAAAGAAAGAGTAAAACTCTTGATTTAATTCAAAAGAAAGAAAAAGGTTTAAAATCTTGAGCAAGGAGAAGATCACAGATCTTGATTCTTTTTTTAGGAGAGAGAAAAAAGTTGTTGAGATATTTTCATTATCTTTGCCTTTATAGGCTATACATTTTACATATAGCCCCTTGGGCTTTACAAAAAATGGCATTTTGCCCATCTTATGCCTCATGGCTCATGTGCTATTTCTTTTTGCACATGAGCCATGGGCTTTACAAAAATTTGGCTTTATGCCCATTTTTCTTACATTTATTAAAAAAAAATTAAAAAAATAAAAAAATACAAAAGGAATACACCAAAATTATTCATTACAAAATTTTTTATTTTGGCATGACGGAAGGCCGGACATTTCGTGTTCGGGGTCGACCCGGGTATTGGCCCACTTGACCTGGGCTTGGGCCCACTTGGCTTGGGGTTGACTTCGATTTTGACTTGGTCAACCGGGGTGTAAATTTCGATCCCAACAAAATGCTCCCATCAATAAATGCACACAGCATATGTGGGTCGTGTGCATGAAATTGATGGATCTTCTTTCATGTGGAGGCGACTTGATTTGGTTCCCGCTTTTTTTGGGAAGCTGGCACTGCCCTTTTTACGACATGGACGGTCGATGCTTGACGTGTCTCCGAGATGGAGTGTCTGGTTGACTTGATCCCAAGGCGGAGCATAATTCCGACGAGGAGGTCGTTGCTGCCCTTTTAGCGACGTGGACGGTCGGTGCTGCCCTTTTAGCGACGTGGACGGTCGGTGCTGCCATTTTTGCGACTTGGACGGTCGGTGCTGCCCTTTTTGCGACTTGGACGGTCGGTTCTGCCATTTTAGCGACTTGGACGGTCGGTGCTGCCCTTTTTGCTACGTGGACGGTCGATACTGCCCTTTTTACGACGTGGACGGTCGATGATGCCCTTTTAGCGACTTGGACGGTCGATACTGCTCTTTTTACGACGTGGATGGTCGGTGCTGCCATTTTAGCGACGTGGACGGTCAGTTCTGCCCTTTTTGCGATTTGGACGGTCGGTGCTGCCATTTTAGCGACGTGGACGGTCGGTTCTGCCCTTTTTGCGACTTGGACGGTCGGTGCTGCCCTTTTAGCGACGTGGATAGTCGATGCTGACCTGTTCCCGCCAAAATTTTCGGCCAAGAGCTACTTGTTCTCTTACAAAAAAGGGGAGTATCTTAAAAAAAACAGGCATCACGTGTAAGACACGTGGGCGCACATATGCAAAGCACATGAGCGCTGAACATAAATAACCAAGGGCCAAACTGGCATCACGTGTAAAACACGTGGGCGCACATATGCAAAGCATATGAGCGCTGAACATAAATAACCAAGGGCCAAACAGGCATCACGTGTAAAATACATGGGCGCACATATGCAAAGCATATGATCGCTGAACATAAATAACCAAGGGCCAAACATGCCTACACACGTGAGCGCTCTAAACATACACAGGCTAAAACCCACACTAGGGATCACGTGTTAAACACATGAGTGCTTTTGCCAAACACATGCAAAGCATGTGAGCACCCTAATTTAAAATGTTTTTATCAAATTCTAGAATTAAATTCTATTTGGGAAATATTTTCTTAATCTTCCTTAAACTAGAAAGATCTTCTCTGTTAAACAGAGGACCCTTGGATCAAAGATCCAGCGCTGATCATTTGATAGAATAAAAATCTATCATAGGAAAATATTTTCCTAATCTTATAAAAAGAATAAAATTCTATGTTAACAAGATATCCATATTAAGAAAACATATTTCTGATCTTTTTAAACTAAAAAGATATGATAGAATAAAATTCTAATCTTGTTAAAACTAACAAGATATTCACAATCTTGTTAAACAAACCAGAAATCTTCTCTGTTAAACAGAGAACCTTTGGATTAAAAATCCAACGGTGAATAAAATTCACCAATTGATCTAAAAGATTATGGAATCAATCATGATCTCTCAATGAGGGATTTTCTTAACAAATTGATTCTTTTTCTTCTCATATAAATAAGAGCAAGGAAAAGAGACACAGAGGGAGAGGGGAAGAAAAATAGAGAGAGAATTTAATTCTCTAAAGAAGGGGAACCCCTCCCAAAAGCTCCCACAAAAAGAGAATTTAATTCTTAAACCAAGAGTTTAACTTTTCTAAAAGAACTTAGTTCTTCCTCTGGTTAAGATTTGCAGAAGCGGATCTCCCTACAAGTTGAGAATTTAATTCTCATCGGGGAAATTCTGTCATACAGATTCAAAACTTAGAGGAAAGAACTGAATCCAAAAGAGTTTAACTCTTACAAAATATATAGGAATTTAATTCCTCTGGAACTAGAGTTTAACCCTTTAAAAAGAATTTAATCCCTACAAAGAACAAAAGGAGAACTTGATCTCTCAGAACCATAGAAGAACAGCCTGATGATTCGTTAGCATTCAAACGCTACATGAAAGCTCACGTGATCCCACGTGAGCACTTTTGAGGAACAAAGATGGAAAGAATGAGATCTAGTCACGAGACCCCATGTGACCCCTGAGAAGTGCTCAGCACTTATAAAAAAGAAAAGGGAATAAACCCTATTTTTAGAGCACCTCACGTGACCCCACATGACCCTTGAGAAGTGCTCAACACTTATAAAAGAGACAAGGGAATAAACCTTATTTTTGGGGGTGCCTCACGTGATCCCACGTGACCCCCAAACAGTGCTTAACTTTTATAAAGCAGAAAGGGAATAAATTAAAGGGCAGTTTCCATTCTTGGGGTGCCTCACGTGATCCCATGTGACCCAATAGTGCTTAGCATTCAGAAAAGGAACAAGGGAATAAACCCAAAGGAGCAGCACCAACTTCAAGCGTCTCACGTGACCCCACGTGAGCGCATCAAATTCTTAGTGTTTAACACTACTTCAAGCGCCTCACGTGACCCCACGTGAGCGGACCAAATTCTTAATGTTTAGCACTACTTCAAGCGCCTCACATGACCCCACGTGAGCGCTGATCATACACTAGTGTTTAACACTATGAGAGGCCAACATTAGCCCAAATTAACCAAGTCTCCTGAAGCCAAAACCCTTTTTTGGTCATCAATCAGCCGAGCCCTCATTATACTTAGGTTTTCTCAAAATTGATCCGAGTCTCAGAAATAGCTAATGAACTCCTGGCATTTAGGATGATGTTTATCCCACCATGATCTCTCCCCTCGATCTGGAATTTGGTTCAAGGGTACATCTCTCCACACCTCCGATACATGTCGTTGTAATTCTTCAACGTCTTCAGAGAGGTGGAGGGTCCCAATAACCAATAAATTTTGGCGCACCACCGAACAAGCTTTTCAAAAAGGGGAGTAAATCTAAAACACATCTCAATTTGGGGGCGCCTCACATGACCTCACGTGATCCCTTGATAGTGCTTAGCACTCAGAAAAGAAAAGGAGAATAAAACAAAGGCAATTTTCATTCTTCAGAGTGTCTCATGTGATCTCACGTGACCCAATAGTGCTTAGCACTCAGAAAAGGAAAAAGGGAATAAACACAAGATAGCTCCCATTTTGGGGGTACCTCACGTGTTCCCACGTGACCCCCAAACAGTGGTGTATAAAAGAGGGAGAAAATTCAAAAGACAACGCTCGCATTTTGAAGGCACCTCACGTGTCTGCACGTGACTGTTTGATGAACTAAGTGCTTAGCACTTATAAACGAAAGAGGAATAAAATCCAGAGAACAGTTCTCACCTCAGGCGCCTCACGTGCTCACACGTGAGCCAAGTGCTCAACACTTATATATATATATATATATATATATATATATATATATATATATATATATATATATATATGAGGGAATAAACTCAAGGAACAATGCCCATTTTGGGGCCCTCACGTGTTCACACGTGAGCTCCTCCAAAGTCCAGTGTTTAACACTGATTCAGTGCTTAGAACTATGGGGTGACTAAGGGAAATTAAGCTTAGCTCAAATTAGCTAAGTCTTCCGAAGCCAAGACCCTTTTTGTCACCAATCAACTGAGCCCCCATGTTCAAGTCTCCCCAAACTAATCCTAGTCCCAAAGATGACTAGTGTTCTCTTAACAGATGCCATTTAAATTGATGTTCATCCTATTCCCCAAATCGGGATATTGGTTCAAGGGTACATCTTTTCATACCTCTGATACATATCGTTGTAATCCTTCAAGGTCTTCAGAGAGATGGAGGGTCCTAATAACCAATAACTTTTAGCGCATCCCCAAACTGTGGAGCCAAAATATCACAGACTACGATGTCTTTAAACTGGACCGTAATGTCCCTAAACTAAAACCCTGCAGACTATGATGTCTCTAAACTAGACTATGATGTCTCTAAACTACCATAGACTGTGAGGTCCTTAAACTCAGAGACTATGATGTCTCTAAACTCTACAGACTATGATGTCTTTAAACTTATGGACTATGATGTCCTTAAACCCACTGGACCGCAAAGTCCCTAAACTAAAACAATAGAGCCCAAATGCTCTTTTGTTGGATCTAAATGATCCTGTTAAGTAGATCTCAGTCTAAAATTTGATTAATGTATCCTTAACAAATGGTTAAGTTGATCTTAGTCTAAAATTAGACTAACGTATTCTTAACAAACTTTTAAGTTGATCTTAGTCTCAAATGGGATTAACGATCCTTAAACTCAACCCAAAACCCAAATCTAAGAAAATACGGATTTGGACTAATCCATGCCCTACGGACGACAACATAAATTAGTCTCCGTATACAATCCACGGGCAACCAAAAAATAAAACAAACATACACGACACGAAGTGACCATCTAAAGAAGGAGAAAGTGGTTACCGCGATGCGGTAGCGTGATTAACTGCAGGGGCTTGCGCCTGCAGGGAAGAGCGTCCCCATAATCAAAAACCCCTTAAATGAGGGGGAATCTGACGAAGTCTGCTACTACGGCCGCATCCGTCTAAACGTCCGATATACGGTGCCATAAATCAACTTGGCATCTTCGTAGAGGTGGACGGATAAAACCATATAGCATCTGCCCCCAAAATTCAGGCCAGACGTCCTAACGTCCTGGTCGCGTCTTTCGGCGAAGAACAGATTCTGGCACGCCCGGTGGGACCATTTCCTCTTTCCGCTCCATATTTCGTGTGTCGTGTTTTTCCGCGATCAAATAATCGCGATATGTATGTTTGTGGTTGCCCTTGGGTGATGGGATACTGAAACCGGTGTTTCATCTCTATGAAGAATGTCGTTTGCTTCTACCCTAACAACTCAGGCTCTGTCATATCTGGTGGGGTCAAGTATGGGCCACTTGCAGCCTCAAATCTCTGCAATCCGGCTCTTCAAGAAATCAACGGGCTTCTCTTTAGGTCGATACTCCCACCTCCCACCCTCGGTGCCTCAACGCCGATGGAGGAAACATAGAGGAAATCTGTCTTCCACAGGCTGGTTCCCCAAGCTGCAACTTTGCCGACAGAATCAGTCCTCCAACAACTGGCACCTGCTAAGGACCAAGGTCGACGCAGGGGGCAGAATATTTAGGCTCTCAAAGGAAACAGGGGGCAGGCTCAGCAAAATCCTGAAGCTAATCAAATCCCGGCCGTAAGAAATGGCCAACGTCGAAATAAGTATCATACAAAATGAGCTGGGGGCAGTCCTCCTTATGGTCCTGTTTCAACACCAGTGGTGAATGTCATTGTTCCAACTGGGAACAGCTTCAAACTGTTGTGAAGGGTCAGACAAAATTCTCCTACCGCAATACACAAGAAGTATCCGCAGCCCATGGAGATTCTACGAGAGCAGAAACAAGTTCGCTCCCTGAGACAACTTTCCCCATCTATATATAAGGTGAAGGGGACTCACCCCAATACGGATTCTGATACAACGGTTCCTCCTAAAAACCAAAGCGGCTTTTTCACAAAAAAGAGAGGCCCAATAAAGCTCAAGTGCCCGAAGCAAACTCCAAAGGCCAAAAACTCCAGACACCCCAAGCCTGGGGGCATGGTAGTTCACATAGTCTATGTGGTGAATTCCAAAGACGAAGTTCGAGCTTCCACTAGTCACCGACCTCAAACTCGGTCCTTAACAAAAGTTCAACTGCGACGTGAAAAGCTGCAGGAGATGCTTGCTCAGATGGCACCACTCGCTAATCCATCGTCTAAGGCAAATTCCGAAGACGTACCAGGAGAAAGAATAGAGAAGGAGTCGGATATTGATTTCCTAAAGCGTGCTCTGAAAAAGGGAGATGCAGAAGTGGCAGAAATGTCCACTAAAATGAACCAGATGGCGCTTCTGATTCAGAATATGGCTGGAATGATGGTTCAATCGGAACCACTGGCAGATGAACTGCCGGTAGTTGGTCTTAAAGATAAGGATGACATTTCAAAACCTCTGCAAAGCTCATCAATGGCCGAGGAGGAAATGATTCCTAAAAGCAAAGCTGAACGAATATGCCGCTCAGCAAATCAAGACTCACTACTCCAGTGAAGCCGCAAATAGATCAATCAATACCGGTTGACCGTATCCGACATGGTACGATCAAATACGGTACCCGCCAGAGTACACACTTCCAACGTGCCACATGTACAAAGGAACTGAGAATTCTCGTCGGCATATTGCGCGATTTGAACCCATGTGCGGCAATACTGATATACTTCTCCTCTGACAGTTCATCGGCTGTCTGGCGGGCATTGCCTTCGAATGGTATGCGGAACTCCCGAATGACTCCATGAATACCTTCGACGAAATGGAGATGCCCTCCTGTCAGAGATTCGCTAGTGTGAATAAACGCACAGCACTGGTCAACGAAAGGGTTAGACCGAATGAGACTTGGGTTCAATGTGTTACCCGATGGCGAAATCTTTGGTCAAATACAAGCAACACATCAATGAAGTTGCAGCCATGGGAATGCTCATAGCCACCCTTGACCCAAATTCAAAGGTGTCCCCGTATATGACCCTCTTCAAGCCGACCGCATTCCAAGAGCTCATGGATAAAATGACTTGATTGGATCAGCTGAGTCAAGACCCTTCATCATCTGATGAAGATGAATGAAAAGCGGAGGTAAGGTGGTATTTGTCGCCGATGCTCAACAAAAAAAATGAGCGACTGTGAAGCAACCTGTCACCAAAATAGCGACGGCGTAGGTACTCGGTCCCCCCCCGAGGTATACACAGGGGGCATATTTCTCACTGGAGGAAGAATCTCTATGTAAGATGGTCTTTTATTCTCAAAGAATAGAAAGGATATCAAGGGGCTTACAAATGAGTCCTGCAGTCAAGTGGAATACCCCACTTGAACCCAAAAAAAAGGTATGTCCGCAAGCAAAATGGGTACGGATGAAAACCTGAAAGGGCGCCATGAGTAAAAACAGCAGGACTACCGGCGATGTTTGTGAAAACCCGAAAGGGCGTAGACTCGTAAAAAAAAACGGTACGTTTGCAAGAAAAACGGGCACGGATGAAAACCTTAAAGGGCTTCCTGAGTAAAAACAGCAGGGCTACCGGCGAGTCTGTGAAAACCCGAAAGGGCGCAGACTCGTAAAAAATTCATGCACACTTGCAAGGTCTTCTCGACCTTGTAAGGAGAAAATACCTGCGTGAGATCCTTACAACTCACAAGGGAGCAACACACTTAAGAATCCTCACGATTTTAAGGAGAAAATGCACTTATGAGATCCCCATGACTCGTAAGGAAAAACATCTTTATGAGACCCTTACGGCTCATGTAGTCAAAAGTCTTAGTCGACAGGATCCTAACCTTGTTTGCTAAGCCATATTTGTTCGAATCGACAGAGGCAAATGATGATTCGCTCCTAGAAATGTCCCAGTGGTAGCGATGCTGATGCCTAAATTGGTATCAAATTCCAAGTCCTTTCACAATAAATGATGATTCGCTCCTGGCAACATTCCAGTCGCAGCGATACTGATGCTAAGATTGGTATCAGATCTTGAGTTCCATACTCGCAAAAAAAAAAGGTACGTCCATAAGCAAGATAGGCACGAATGAAAATTCGAAAGGTCTCCGTGAGTAAAAACAGCAGGGCTACCGGCGAGTTTGTGAAAACCCGAAAGGGCGCAATTTCGTTAAAAAATACTTGCAAAGTCCTCTCAACCTTGTAAGGAGAAAACTACCTGCGTGAGATCCTTACGACTCACAAAGAGCGACACACTTAGGAATCCTCACGATTCCTAAGGAGAAATTACACTTACGGGATTCTCACGACTCGTAAGGAGAATTCCTCTTATGAGACCCTCACGGCTCATAAGATTCAAAAGCCTTAAGCTACAGGGATCTGAACCTGTTCTTAAGCCATCATATACCCCGATTATTACCCTACAAGCGGTTTAATACTAGCCCTTGTATACAATCCACGGGCACAAATAAACATCTCCCCCACCAAATTCCCGTCAATGGGGCGAAATTTCTCCGCTTGGTGAACAACACTTATAAGTCCTCTCGACTTATAAGGAGAAAACACTCTTGTAAGATCCTTACGACTTACAAGAGAAAACGCACATAGGATTCCTCACGACCCCTAAGGAGAAAACACACCTACAAGATCCTCACGACTCGTAGGGAGAAATACCTTTATGAAACCTCTACGGCTCATAAAGTCAAAAGCCTTAGTCGACATGACCTTAACCCTGTTTGCTAAGCTACCTTTGTTCAAACCGACAAAGGCAAATGATGATTCGCTCCTGGTAATATCTCAGTTGTAGCAATTCTAATGCCTGAATCGGTATCAGATCCCAAAACCCTTACTCGCGGCAAAAAGTCAGCAAGCCATAAATGCATAAACAGCCGAAATGATGGGGCAACTCGCAATAAAAATCAGCGAGTAAAATATATGCATACAAAAACAGCCGAAATGGTTGGGCAACTCGCAATAAAAAACCCGACAAATGCGATATCTGGGCTGCTCTGTCAACAAGAGCCTTTGTCTTGGTTCAATCCTTTGAGCTCTCCCTCATGCTTGCTTGCGAGTAAAAAGAAAAAATAGCCAAAATGATTGGGCACCGCGAAAAATAGCCAAAATGATTGGGCAATCGCGACTTTCGCGATATAAAAAAAAGCTGAAATGATAAAGCACCGTGGAAAGAAAACAAAAAAATATAATATATATAAAATGAAACTTTTGCCCTACAGGTGAGATCACATCGATCCCCGTATACAATTCAGGGACACAAACAAAGAGGGAACCATATCATCCCACCAGGCTCCATCAGAAAGAGAGCTAAGCCTCGATGGCAACATCTGCATCTCAAGAGATCAACAACGGCGTTCCTTCTCGATGTCAACAAACGGAGCCATGGCAAAGTCCCCTAGTTCCAAATCTCGAAGGTTCACATACAGCCTAGAGACTATCTCGGAGCCATGGTAGAGTCCCTAGTTCCAAGTCTCGACGGCTACATCTACAGCCTACAGACCCACAACAACGTTCCTCCTCATTCCAGCAGAATTCGGATGCGACGTCAACAAAGCGGAGCCACGGCAAAATCCCTAGTTCCAAGACTCTACGGTCCACAGACAACCTAGAGTTAACCAATGACCTCCCCGCCGAATCAACGCTCCGTCTCGGAAACAAGTCAACCAACTCCGAGAAAATCAGCGTCCTTGGCAAATATCTCGATTCAGGAAAATCAGCGTCCTTGACGAGAGCACCTCGATTCGCGTCGACCCGCAGAGAAATCAGTGTCTTTGCAGGAATACCTCGATTCGTTTCGACTCCAGGGAAATCAGTGTCCTTGACAATACCTCGATTCAGGGAAATCAGCGTCCTTGACGAGAGCATCTTGATTCGCGTCACCCGCAAGGAAATCAATGTCTTTGCAGGAATACCTCGATTCGTCTCAACTCCAGGGAAATCAGTGTCCTTGGCAAAAACCTCGATTCCGGGAAATCAGCGTCCTTGATGAGAGCATCTCGATTCGTGTCGACCCGCAAGGAAATCAGTGTCTTTGCAGGAATACCTCGATTCATTTCAATCCACAGGGAAATCAACGTCCTTGGCAAAAACCTCGATTCAGGGAAATCAACGTCCTTGACGAGAGCATCTTGATTCGCGTCGACCTACAAGGAAATCAGTGTCTTTATAGGAATGCCTTGATTCGTCTCAACTCCGAGGAAATCAGCGTCCTTGGCAAATACCTCGATTCAGGGAAATCAGCATCCTTGACGAGAGCATCTCGACTCGCGTTGACCCGTAGAGAAATCAGTGTCTTTGCAGGAATACCTCGATTTGTCTCAATTACGAGGAAATCAGCGTCCTTGGCAAATACCTCGCTTCAGGGAAATCAACTGTTTCCCCCAATCAGAGCAAAGCTCTGTTCAAAATTCAAATTTTGAAAGGAAGCAACGCTTCAGAAGCAGCGCCAAGTGCGCTGCGCCCTAAGGAGCGCACCACGTGCAAAGCACGTGTGCGCTAGCGCTAAGTGCGCTGCGCTCTAAGCAGCGCACCACGTCCAAAGTACGGGTGCGCTGGCGCTAAGTACGCTGCCCTCTAAGCAGCGCACCACGTGCAAAGCACGGGTGTGCTAGCGCTGGAACTAAAAGCTCCTCACCGTCAGATCAGAGATCCAATAAAGATGATAAATCATCAATTAATCAGAATTAAATTCTGTTAAGGAAAGATTCCTTATAATCTTTCCAAACAAAAAGATTGTGCTCTGTAAATTAGAGCACCGTTGGATCAATGATCCAATGGTGATTAAAAATCACCAAAAACACATAATAAATTCTGTTTAGAGGAAATTCCCCAATCTTTTTAAAAATAAGAAGATTGCCTTCTGTAAATCAGAAGCTCTTGGATCAAAGATCCAACGATGGGAAATTCCCCAAATCAATTGGAGAAAAGATCTCCTTAACTGATTGAAATGATCAGCTTGCCCTATATAAAGGCCACAAGACTTCAAGTCTCTGATATACAGAAACAAATAGAGGAACCCCCCATAAGTTTTGAGAGATCTCAGAAAGAAGAGCCAAGCTCTCAGAAAAAGAAGAGTTTCTTCAAGGTAAAAAAATGAACCGAGAGATGAAATCATCTCATAATTAAAAAGAAGAATTCACTTCTTTAAAGATCATAGATCTACAAGACCAAGGTCTTTCACAAAGAGATCAAAGAATCCCATCATAAAATAAAAAAAAGAACATAATTCTTCTCACAGATCATAGATCTACAAGACGAAGGTCTTTTATACAAAGAGATAATGAATATCTCATTATAAAAGGGGGGGGAGAATAATTCAATTCTCTTAAGGATCATAGATCCATAAAGGCAAAGCCTTTCATCAATACAAGAGATTGAAGAATCTCCTATAAAGTAAGAACTTTTGTTCTTGGAATCTTGAGGCAAAGTCTCTCATAAACGAGAATTTATTTCTCAGATCATAAAGTTGATCAGATAGCGCTTTGCGCTCATAAATTAGCGCTCTGCGCTCTTGGACTAGCGCTTTGTGCTCATGGATTGGCGCTCAGCGCCAAGCGCACCACGTGCTCCTCACGTGTGCGCCACTTAACAGTTAGCGCTCTGCGCTCTTGGACTAGCGCTTTACGCTCATGGAATGGCGCCAGCGCCAAGCGCACCACGTGCTCCTCACGTGTGCGCCACTTAACAGTTAGCGCTCTGCGCTCTTGGACTAGTGCTTTGCGCTCATGGAATGGCGCTCAGCGCCAAGCGCACCACGTGCTCCTCACGTGTGCGCCACTGAACTAATAGCGCTTTGCGCTCATAAATCAGCGCAATGCGCTCATAGACTGGCGCTCAGCGCCAAGCACACTACGTGTCCCTCACGTGTGCGCTACTCGGCAGAAGCGCACTGCGCTCTTTGACTGGCGCAAAACGCCAAGCGCACCATATGCTGCGCTGATAGAACATAAATTGTTCTTTAATAAGCCTTAGAGCTATGATGAATGCTCAGCATTCAACGAAAAGACAGAAATACTGTCAGAATCTAAATTAATGCTCAGCATTGTTAAAAGGGCCAAGCCCAAATAAATGCTCAACAGCCTAAAATAAATGTTAAACATTTTAACTTGATTGGAATTAGCCCAAGATTGTCCATAAGTTCTTAATTTAGATTAACTGAGCCCATATGCTCACGAATCTTTTGATCTTAGTCTCAAATTGGACTACGGATCTTTCAACCAAAATTGGTTCAAGGGTACATCTCTTTACTCCTCTGATATTTGTCGTTTTAATCCTTCAACGTCTTCAGAGAGGGGATGGGTCCCGACAACCAAACATTCCATGGACTGTGGGGTCCTTAAACTTATGGACTATGATGTTCTTAAACTTTATAGACTATGACGTCTTTAAACTATGGACTGTGGGGTCCTTAAACTCATGGACTATGATGTCCTTAACCTCGGACTGTGGGGTCCTTAATCCCATGGACTATGATGTCCTTAACCTCGGACCGTAACGTCCTTAAACTAATTATGGACCGCAAAAGTCCCTAAACTAAACAATAGAGCCCAAATGCTCTTTTGTTGGATCTAAATGATCCCGTTGAGTTGATCTTAATCTAAAAATTAGACTAACGTATCCTTAACAAACGTTTAAGTTGATCTTAGTCTCAAATGAGACTAACGTATCCTTAAACCCAACCCCAAACCCAAATCTAAGAAGATACGGATTTGGACTAATCCACGCCCTACGGGCAACTACATAAATTAGTCTCCGTATACAATCCACGGGCAATCAAAAACAAAACAAACACCCACGACACGAAGTGACCATCTGGAGAAGGAGAAAGTGGTTACTGCGATGCAGTAGCGTAATTAACTGTAGGGGCTTGCACCTGCAGGGAAGAGCGTCCCCCCAATAAAAAACGAAGTCTGCTACATCGGTCGCATCCGTCTAAACCTTTGATACATGGTGTCATAAATCAGCTTGGCATCTTCGGAGAGGTGGATGGATAGCACCAAATAGCATCTGCCCCGAAATTCAGGCAAGACGAACCTACGCGTTCGCGTCTCTGTTTTCGGCGGAGAACAGATTCTGGCACGCCCGGTGGGACCTTTTCCTCTTTCCACTCCACACTTCGTGTGTCGTGCTCGCGAACGAATCACGGTTTAATATGGTTGCCCTTGGGTTCGAGGTACTAAGATTTGGTCTTGCTCCATGCAGAAAGAAGAACATCAATGGCCTCTAACTGCTCCAGCTGCAACTGCAACTCCCGTTCCGCCTCATCTGGAGGTGTAACCTACGGGCCCCAAGCGGCCTCCCTTTTCACAATGCCAGTGGAGCAGGTAACTCAAGCCACCACTGGGCTATTCTTCGGGACCATGCTCCCACCGACGAACTTCAACGCCCCTGTACCATTGCAAGAAGCTCTGAAGAGCTCGGTCTTTAATCGGCTCACAACTACTGCGGCCCCTCTCAATGGGTCGTCCAGCTCCAACGCCTTAGTCTTTGACAGACTGGGCCAAAGCTCATTTGGGCCCATGAAGAAGCCCGCGATACCAGAAAGGGTTATCCCTAAGCGGATAGCCATTCCTGCTCATAAAGTCGTCAAAGCGGCTTCTCCTGCCAGAGGGTCGGTCTTCACAAGACTGACTGTTTCAGCTCCTGTTCCAGGCGAAATCGTCAAGGCTGCTTCCCCTGCTCGGAAGTCTGCCTTCGATAGGTTGGTTATCCCCACTCAGCGGACATCAGTCTTCAATACGCTGACAACGATAACTTCTGACCAACACAGGGGGCATGAGGGAGTCACCCCTACAGCCGAGACAATCCCCACGGCTCGACACGCTCTACGTCGCCACTGGCGTCGAGTAAGGAAGGCTGGGGGCAACTCTCCTTCTGGACTGACTTCGCCGACTACAACGGTGGAAATCGATGCTGCTGTTCCAACTGGGAACAGCTTTGAACCGCTAAGGAGAGTACGCAAAAACTCTCCGACTGCCGTGCTGAAGAGATCTCCTCCACCCGTGGAGAACGCTACTAACGTGAAGCTAGAGCAGCTCCCTCAGTAGCTGTCCTCTAAAATTTATAAAGTTTGGCGACAGGTTCAGGACTCGGTGATTGATCAAGATTACTCTCGCCGACAGAAAAATATGAAAGTTCAGCGAGAAGAGGACCATCCTGTCAAGCCACAAAAGGCGACAGCTACTTAGGTGCCCACTGCAACGGCCCCCTCAACTTCGACCGCTCATAAGAGGAGAAGGCCGGAGAAAATCTCTGAGTCTGTGAAGAATCGCAAGACCACTAAACCTAAACGCCCTAAGTCTAGGGGCATGGTGGTGCATACCGTTTATATGGCATCCGGAAAAGAGGAAAGCTGTGCTTCTACGGGCCATCGACCACTTACCCGATCGATAACAAAGGCTCAAGAGCAACAACAGCAAAAACTTCAGGAGATGCTGACTGCAATGGCCGCACTCACTGGGCCGAAAGAAAATCCAGAGACCTCAGAGCAGCGTCAGGAACAAGAAACTGATGCTAAATTCTTCCAAAGAATGCTCGAGAGGAAAGAAAAAGAGGCCGCGGAACAGGCGGCCAACATAAAACGAATAGATCTTTTGTTCCAAGACATGGCCGGGATGATGTTACAGCCGGAACCTCCAGCTGAAGACCCCCTGATTATCATTGAAGACGACAGAGGGGAGACATCGAACCCTCCTCCGGCTCTTTCAGTAGCCAAGGAGGAGACCATCTCCAAGGCCGCTCTGTATGATTACATCGCTCAGCAAATACGAGCTCATCATGCGAGCGAAATGGCCGGGCAGATCGTTAAGACTGGACGACCCTATCCGGACTGGTATGACCAAATAAGGTACCCGCCGGGATATATGATCCCTAAATTCCATGTATATAAAGGGACGGGCAATCCCTACCAGCATGTCGCCTAGTTTAGGGCTCTATGTGGCAACACTGGAGGTGACGATAAACTGCTACTTTGCCAGTTCGTCGGCAGCTTGTCAGAGACAGCGTTCGAATGGTACTCTGAACTCCCGAACGACTCTGTCAAGACATTTGCAGAGATGGAGCTATTGTTCACACAAAGATTCGCAAGTGCTAGCGAGCGTACTTCGATTACCGCACTAATTAACACCAGGGTGAAGCCAGGAGAGACATGGGTTCAATACGCAATATGATGGCGGAATCTGTGGTCGAAATGTGAGCAGCGCATCGAAGAAGTGCCTGCGGTAGGCATGTTTATGGGTACTCTCGATCCTCAAGCGAACATCTTCCAATTTATGATGTTTTTCAAGCCGACCACTTTCCAGTCCTTGATTGATAAGCTGGCCCAAATGGACCAGATGGGCCACAAGCCTTCCTCTTCGAAGCCGGAGCCGCGGAATGATAAAAAGAAAGGGAAAGCGACTTTCGTCGCCAATGCTCAACACCAGCCCAGTGGTCCAAAATTAACTGATCGCCTAGACGAGAAACGACGATTCTATAATGAGAAAATAAAGCGCCCTTATTCGTTTTCCCGGGACAAAACGGGAGATTGTTCGAGCTGGCGGTGCGCAACAGGCTCATCAACTTACCGGATCCAAAGCGCCCATTGCAACCTGGTGAGGCTAATAATCCCAATTATTGCCCTTATCACCAAGCGATAGGCCATCCAATCGAAGATTGCTTCGTCTTCAAAGGGTGGATTGAGAACCAATACCAACAGGGCAAATTCGCATTGTCCGAGAATTGAAAAGTAAACCCGCCCCAGCCACACGCTCTCATAAAGACGGACACACCGGGGGCATCATGCTCTTTTGTAGAAGAAGCTCCATGGGAGGTCGTTCTTTCAGCCAAAACAAAAAAAAATGCTGAAGGATCTCTAAGCATGCCCGGCGATCAAATGGAAAAGTCCGCTGGAACTCGATATCATCGAGGGAATGCTAAAACCGCGCCTAACTCCAAAAATTGGCGGTGATAGTCAAAGTGCCTACACCCAGCCGTCAAAGTCTTCGAAGAAGAAGAAAAAGACCAAAAAACTCGTGAAGCCTGATGACAAGCGCACGGACCTGCAAAAACATATCGACGCGCTGGAAGAATATGACCAGAAGGCGCGAACTCCATTCACACTCCAAGAATTTCTCAGCCACGTCCTTGAGGACGGAGATGATGACAATGGAGAAGATTCGTCAGATGAGCCTGAAGATTATGTGGCAAGCTGTCATATGATCTCCCACTCGTCGATAGACTCTTACGCAGAGAAACTGGGGGCAGGTCCTTAGCCGAAACTTCTAGGACCATCAGACGAAATGATTGATGCATTCCTGAACTAAGCTCTTCTTAAAAGCAAAGCTGATTGAGAGCACGAGATGTCCATAGTTGAAAAGGCCAAACGCCGGCGACTGGATGAAAGGGTCGAAACACTCCCACCAGATCAAAGTACATCCGCCGCAAATAAAAGCAGGTTCAAGACGAGGAAAAGGTTCGCCAAAGCCATATCGATTGGAATAAAGCTGCCACCCTCTGAAGAAAACACTCCTGATGAAGCAGATATACATCCTGGCTACTGCTTATATCATCGAAGGATTGTGCACCCCATCAAAGAGTGCAACGCTTTTAAAAACTGGTGGCAGGGATATGTTGCTCACCGACAACATTTCAAGCGGATGAAATGCAAAAATCGTCGGGAGCAAAGAAATACGACCGAGGAGCGCAAAAGAACTACCGGTAACTGTCACATGGTTGACGCTGGGGGATCGCAAGTTCTCACCTTTGGGAGCGATTCTGATGAAGAAATAGCCCTTGGCCCTCTCTTCAAAGAACCCACATCCGAAACGGAAGAAATGAAGACCTGTGAGAACATTCAGCTGCGCAATCGTACGCTGCCCGAAAAGAATCTCGGGCCCGCGAAAAGTGGGTCGAATAGAAAAGATAAGGGGAAAGAAAAAATCCCTGAGGACATCGCCTTAGATGATCAAGTCGTCAAAGAGCTGACAGCCAAGGACCCTCCAAAGAAAAATAAGATGGATTACAACGTTCTGACGCACTTGAGGAAGCTACCTCTGCAGCTAAGCATTTTCGATGCCCTCTTGTTATCAAAAGAAGCAAGAGATCCTCTGATCAAGGCGCTACAAGAGCCCGAACAGTTCCAAGCTTTTCTCGCCGAAGAAAAGATGAAGGACGAGCTGGAAGAAGTACACATGACTGATATCACTTTCGGCGATGAAGATCTCTTCCTCGGGACGTATGAGCATAACCGTCCCCTTTATGTCTCCGGATACTGTCATGATATCAAGATAGGCAAAATCCTGGTTGATAATGGGTCCTCCGTTAACCTCCTCAATGTAAGAGTGTTGAAGGAAATCTGCATGAGCGTTCAGCACCTTGCTCGTGATAAAATCATTATCTCCGGGTTTAACTCCCAGTCATCACGAACGCTTGGGTCTGTGATATTGACACTGCGCTTTGGGATGCTAGTCACTGACATCAAGTTTCACGTCATTGACGCTAAGACTTGATATAACGCTTTGCTTGGCCGGCCTTGGTTACATGAGTACAACATCATTCCTTCTACACAGTATCAGTGTATGAAGTACTTCAAAGATGGTCTCGAGTATACTGTAACGGGGGAACTAAACCCGTTCTCCATGAACGAAGTTCGCAAATATGAGGATGCCAAGTACTTCCTGCCAGATTTCGAAGACACAGAAAGATGTCCCAAACCGGAGGACAAGAACAAAGCTATCACCATTATTCCAGTCTTCGGGAGTGATACCGAGGAGGAAGAAGAAATAGTTTATTCAGGGCCGCCCCAATGCAACAAGCCGGGACCGTCCGCCCCTATTCTGGTCTTCGGCAGCGATTCGGAAGATGAGGTCAATGCCGTATTCTCTGCTCGGCTATCGATACAAGCCGTCGCTGATGAAGATCAAAGTTTGCAAGTTGCCATGGTTCCGCAAGAGCATTACAAAGAGCTCGATGCACTTGAAACTTATAGTGTGCAAGAACTGCAGACATTTTATGTCCCCCTCAGGAGAAAGGGTGAAAAGACGATCTTATTCTACCAATCCGGGGAAACCAAAATGGAGAAAGAAATTTGGCATGGTGCTGATTCTATACTTGACAGGCTCCAGCCCATCCGCTTGCTCAGATACTACACAGACGGATTAAAAAGATTGTTGAGACGCTAAGGCGTACCATTCAAACAGACTGCTCGACAAGCCTAGTTCTATAACAGGATCTGGAATGTCCCCGGAACTCAGCGAAAATTGCCCAACGGGAGAATGGAAATGATCGGGCTTGGATATGTTCAATCCAAGAAATGAGAGCGATTCCATGGCTGCTGCGTCATATATGACTTCGATGAAGAAGGAGATGCTATGTGGGAAGATGCTAACCCTGAACCAAAACGAGCTCCCATCGTGAAAATGCCAAGCCCGTCGTTCGAAGAGCAAATGGACAAGCTTATAAGGGAAGCGGGTCAAAAGGTTCGAGACGACCATAATCGCGGAATGGCCATCTACGAGAAATCCAGAACGCAGCGCCTCCTTCAGCAGGCTATGGAAAATGACGATGCCCTTCGTTGCCAGCCCGCTATATAAAAGACCCAACGCAGGGGCAAAAATAAACCAAAGAACGGAAAAAACATTTGACAACGGCAAAACGGGTCCAAGAAGCCACGCGATAGAGAATCGAGCAACCAGGATTCGTCTGTTATAAAGAAGATGGGTCGAGCGTATTCTTTTCCCCAAGACGAGACAAAGAAGATATTCGATCTTGTCATAAAACATCAGATGATGACGCTCCCAGAGTCCAAGCACCCCAAGCAAGCAGACGAGGTTTCTCACCTAGACTATTGCTCTTATCACCGGGTAATAGGACATCCCCTCGAAGACTGCTTCACATTCAAAGACAGGGTAGAAGACCAGTATCAGTAAGGCAGGTTCGCTCTATCTAGCAGTTGGAGGGTAACCCCGCCGCAGAAGCATGAACCGAAAACCACGAGAGTAGTGCCAGATCAACATCGGTCTTGGAAGCGATCTCGCACCTGTCACGTGATAACAATGTCAGGAGAAGGAGTATGCGAAGATATGGCTGATCTCCCCTGGTGCTTCGAAAACGATGATGACGAGGTGATCTCAGAGTTTCCACCGGCGCCAAGAGAGCTGGAAGATGGGATACATACTACTGCAGATAACCTCAAGAAAATTGACTTGGGGACGGCAGGTGACCCGCGGCCGACATTCGTCAGTGAACTGTCGTCTGAAGAAAGGGTGGCTACGCTAAAAGACGTGCTCATGCAGTATAAATACTGCTTCGGATGAAACTATTCCGAGATGCCAGGACTAGATCCAGAGATTGCTGTGCACAAATTGGCGATATCTCCGAACATCAAGCCAGTCAAACAAGCGCAGAGAAGGATGCGGCTCGAACTCGAAATGAGCATCACCGTCGAAGTCAAGAAACTAATCGACTCCGGTTTCATCCAAGAGGTTCAGTATCCTGAATGGATCGCCAACATCGTCCCAGTAATGAAGAAAAATGGGACGGTGCGCATATGCGTAGACTTCCGGGATCTCAACAAAGCTTGTCCGAAGGACGACTTTCCAGTACCGGTCACCGAGCTGATGATAGATAATACGTCCACTCATAAAGTTTTCTCCTTCATGGACGGTTCATCGGAATACAATCAGATAAAGATGCACCCCGAGGATAAAAAACATACCGCTTTTCGGACCCCTTTGGGCATATTCTGCTACAAGGTGATGCCTTTCGGTCTAAAGAACGCCGACGCCGCCTATCAGAGGGCCATGACGAAGATTTTCGATGACCTCATACATGAAATCGTCGAATGCTATATTGACGACCTTGTGGTGAAAAGCAAATCGCACGAGGAATATTTAGAGCATCTGAAGATCGTGTTTCAGCACCTTCGGAAATACAACTTGAAGATGAACCCTCTCAAATGCGCGTTTGGAGTTTCTTCGGGCAAGTTCCTAGTATTCATCGTCCGACACCGAGGCATCGAGATAGACCCATCAAAGATCTAGGCAATCATGGAAATGCCTCCGCCAAGGAGTCTCAAGCAACTGCGGTCTCTCCAAGGGAAGCTCGCGTATATCCGGCGATTTATAGCCAATCTCTCAGGCAAGTGCCGTCCTTACAGTCACCTAATGAAGAAGGGGACCCCGTTCATTTGGGATCACAAATGCCAAAGCGCACTGAACGAAATCAAGCAATACCTGCAGAATCCGCCAGTATTGGCCTCTCCCGTTAAAGGAAAACCTCTTATTCTGTATACAACTGCCCTCGAAGGTTCCTTAGGTGCGCTGTGGGCACAAGAAAACGACCAAAGGAAAGAGAGAGCCTCTACTACTTGAGTCGAGTTCTACTGGGGGCAAAAAGCAACTACTCCCCCATCGAAAAACACTTCCTGGAGTTGATCTTCGCGATAACGAAGCTCAGACACTACGCGTTGGCACATGAGGTCCATCTCATATCAAAGATGGATCCTCTCAAATATTTGATGTCCAAGGCCATATTAACGTGACGGCTCGCTAAATGGGCCCTGCTCTTGATGCAGTTCTCGATAACTTATCGTCCCCTCAAGGCAGTGAAAGGCCAGGCCATCGCCGACTTCCTCGCTGAGCATCCGATACCTGCCGATTCTCCTTTGAATTGCGAATTGCCCGACGAGCACGCATTTGACACGATCGACGGGGAGAGAATAGGAAATGATACCCGGTGGGAACTCTATTTCGATGGAACATCTTTCATGAAGAAGCGCAAACAAAGCACCCCCATAATCAAATCCGGGGTGGGCCTCATCTTCGTGACTCCACAAGGAGGGATAATACGATTTGCCTTCTCCTTAACAAAGCCGAGGACGAACAATGAAGCAGAATATGAAGCTTTAATAGCAGGTCTTGAGATCGCTGTCGACATGGGAATTGAAAACCTCCTCATATACGGAGACTCCCAATTGGTCGTTAGTTAAGTAAACGGCGACTATCAAACGTGCAAACCAGAGTTGGTGAAATACGGCGAGAGAGTGCAGCAACTGCTGACTCAAATCCTGGCCTATGCCCTGAAAAGCATACCGCGTGCGGAAAATAGCAAAGCGGATGCATTGGCCAAATTCGCTAAAGAATGGGCCGACGAGAACCTCGATCACGTGAGGATCGTTGTGCAAAGTCGTCGAGTTCTTGCACCGGCAGAAATGTCTCCAGAGTCGTCCGAAGAAAGAGGAGCGACCGAGCAAGCAACCCTATAAGTAAAAGACCAGGAAAAGGCTATGGATTGGAGAGAAGTCTTTATAGACTACTTCAAATCCCGTCGAACTCCTGAAGATGCGTCCTCAAGACATTAGCTCATGAAATGAGCTCTTTCTTTTGCATTCGTCAATGATACTGTTGGGTTAGCCTAGCACCACATGAAGGGTTTGGAAGTATCACATGAACCAAAGGTAGTGTCTTTAGGGCGCTAAGTTAACAAACATCGGATCGATCCTAGAAAAATTAGGGTTTCAAAAATTTCACATCAACATATGAAAAGAAAAGCTAAGGTTTAGAGAGTACAACCTTTGTATCTCCCTACGCTAGACTCCTTGGCTACTTAGGGTTTGAAAAAGCTCCGCTTAAACTCCTCGAGGTCACCGATGATCCACCCGGAGTCCGCTTTGTCCAAGCTTGCAACTTTATCCGATCAAGTGAACGAAATCAAGCTAACACTCTAAACAAGTGGGCTAGACTTGTGTAGAGTGGTGTTGTGGTTCTCTTTCTCACTTCAAAATCCAATCTTGATGAGTATATTGCTCACTACAAAGAAGTAGAGAGAAAAATGAGAGAGGAAGAAGAAGATGATGGCAATATCTTTTCAAGAGTGAAAAGGATAACTCTTGTGTTAGAAAAATGAAAATATATGTTTATATATTTTCATGTTCTCATCTCAAACCATGGTTTAAACAATGAATATATAATTGAACTTGAGTTAAAACACAAAAGGAAAGATTACCTTAGGTTAAAAGGTGGGTGAGGATGGTTAGGTCAAAAGAAGAGTGTAGAAGCAAATGAATCATAACCATTCCCTTTTCTTCCCTTTTTGTTTTAAAACAAATACAATAAAATCCATATTTAAAACCATGGTGTGAGTCTTATATTGCCACCATTTCCTTGTATAATCAACCATGATAGAATGATGTATGTATGCATGTGTGCATGCACATCCATATGTGCATGAAACAATAAGAAAAGCATACATGCATCCATACATCCATAGAAAACAAGAAAGGATTTCTAGTGAGAATCTAATGGTTAAATGATAAATCAACACTTGATTTATTAATCCGGCCATATCACATACGACCCTAACCAAACGCAAGCCGCCCGATCAATATACGGTATCCCATACGCGTATTTCAATCGGGTCTATGCGCATATCGCATACGCGCACCACAACGTTTTGCCTGGACTAGGAAACTCCATTGTGGGACTCTGAGACTCGTCAATACGCCGGCAGTGGGTGATGATCATATCAAGCACCCCCAAGCCGCAAGCGGTCAGCTAAACGTAACGGCCACCCGGGTATTGAGCGATCAGAAGAGAACAAGCGAACCTGCTACAACTCCCGTCGAGCCAACCGGCAACACTTCCCGTACAGTCCGGTCTCCTCGTCTGATATGTCGCATATCAAGTCTAGGGGTGATAAACGTCAGACCCCAATAACCGATAAGTCGTGCCGATGTGAGGCTCATAACCGGTCGAGAAACTACTGGTAACACTTACTAGCAAATCTCTGATCAGCCCTGGCCAGGGACTTCCCTGTTACGGCCAATCGAGCACAGCGCAACATCAACCCCCAATACCGGGAGAGACGAAACCCCTCCTATCGCTCATTGTCTCCATATGACTCGGGACTGTACCCAAAAAACACCATTTTGCACGCCCTCATGGACGTGGTAAGGTGGAGATCAAAGCACAGTGGGAATCACACAAGACTCTATGGTGATCTCGGGTCTACAGACTAACCTGCACAAGTGTCACCTGAGAACTGCCATCTGGCGTGAGGTATAATACCATATGGGAGTTCTCGGCAAGTCCGTCCAGTGTACCCAGTCTCCACTGAGCACCCGTATACCATCTCTGATGTCAAACACCAATGGATATGGGATCATCCATCGCCCATCTCATGGGTCGAGAAGCGTATACGCTAGTCTACCCTGGTATATCGATGCCCTGTCTCGATACACCTACGACTAGGGACCTTGAAGGATGTACTTATGGACTACCATGTCCCCACTAGTATGATCTGCATCATAGTCTAGATAGTCAAGTACACATCCTAAGGGCTTTACCAACATGTAACTATAAGACAGTTTAAAGAGACTAGTATACATGTTAAGATAAAGAGCAACCAGATAGCATACTATCATATCGAGCAAGAAAGTCATCTCTATATATATCCAAACATCCAATATAATATACATCATCTGTACAATACTGGCCTCTAGGGCATACATACAACTAACAATCTCCCACTTGCACTAGGGCCAGCTGCTGTAGTATCGCATACCGAGCATCCCGAAGAGTCTCTCAAACTGTATCTGGGGAATGGCCTTCGTGAGTGGATCCGCTGTGTTGTTCTTCGTGTCAACCCTCCTGACCTCGATCTCCCGGCGATCAACTATCTCCCGGATTAGGTGATACCGCCTCAGAATATGCCTGGATCGCTGATTGGAACTAGGTTCCTTGGCCAAAGCCACCGCTCCATTGTTATCGCAATACAAAGGTATTGGATGCTCAATGGATGGAACCACTCCAAGTTCAGTAATGAACTTTTTGATCCAGACAGCTTCTTTGGCAGCATCGTTGGCAGCGATGTATTCAGCCTCCATCGTCGAGTCTGCCATGGTTTCCTGCTTGGAACTCTTCCAGCTAACCGCCACTCCGTAAAGGGTAAAGACAAATCCCGACTGCGACTTAGAGTCGTCCTTATCACTCTGGAAGCTCGAATCGGTAAAGGACTCCACTTGGAGTTCTCCGTTACCATACACCAAGAGCATCTCTTTAGTCCTTCGTAAGTACTTGAGAATGCTCTTCACAGCTGTCCAGTGAGTCTCTCCAGGATCAGCTTGATACCTACTCACTACACTTAGTGAGTATGCTACATCGGGTCTGGTAAATAGTATAGCATACATGATAGAGCCTACAGCCGAAGCATAGGGTATCCCTTGCATACGAGCTCTCTCCAAATCAGTCTTAGGAGACATCTCTTTGGAGAGAGTGACACCAGAGATCGTGGGCAAGTTCCCACGCTTGGATTCTTCCATACTAAACCTCTTTAGTAAGGTGTCAATGTACCTGGATTTGGACAATCCCAATATCCGTTTGGATCTATCTCTATAGATCCTAATTCCCAATATGCAGAAGGCATCACCAAGATCTTTCATTGAGAATCTATATGATAAGAAGAGCTTGACCGATTGCAGCATAGGAATATCATTTCCTATCAAGAGTATGTCGTCCACGTACAATACGAGGAAGACAACCTTACTCGCTGCCACCTTCTTGTAGATACAAGGTTCATCTGGGTTTTTGACGAAATCAAACTCTTTGATAACGATGTCAAAGCAGATGTTCCAACTCCGCGATACTTGTTTTAATCCATAATGGATTTAAGCAGCTTGCACACCTTCCCGCTGCTCCCACTGTCTACGAAGCCGTCTGGCTGAGTCGTGTACACGCACTCTTCTAAATCACCGTTTAGAAAGGCGGTCTTAACATCCATTTGCCAGATTTGATAGTCATGATATGCAGCGATGGCAAGCATGATCCGGATGGATTTAAGCATAGCCACTGGAGAAAAGGTTTCGTCATAGTCCACACCTGGTCTTTGACGAAAACCTTTTGCAACAAGTCTAGCTTTGAAAGTCTCCACTTTCCCATCTACACCAAGTTTTTTCTTGAAGATCCACTTGCTCCCAATGGGTTTTACCCCTTCAGGAGCAACTTCCAAAGTCCATACTTTGTTGGTGTACATGGATTCTGATTGATATGAAAAATCGTGTTTTTAGTTTAACCGCAATCAATAACGGTGTCGCGTGTAGCTAGACCGAGATGAGTACGGGTCGTCCTCTGGGAAACGTGGAACCTTTTAATTTTACTTTAGATGTGTTGAAAAGGAGAAAGAAATAAGAATGGTTGTAGGATGGTTTCTAGATCTACGTTTAATAAGAATGTAAATATAGATCTAGAATAGTTTAAAGATGTGATTAATTATAATAAGAAGGGCTTGTAGGGTTCGTTAGGATTTAGTAGTTATGAATGATTAATTAAAGTTACCCTTTTTATCCATTAATAGATTTAGAACTAGAACGACGGCGATGCGTGTAGATTAGGGTTTCTGGAGGGAAAAGGAATCCCACTCTTAACCCTTATCTCGACACGGAACTCCGTTCATATCTAGCCTTTACCAAAACAATCATTAATCTAATCTCTAATCGCGGTCGGAACTAGCAAAGAATTGCCAGCGCGCCCGATTAGGATGTTAATGATTATTTTGATAAAGTTCCTAAACTTTATAGGACTTAAAAAGGGTTTAGATATTTTTCATCGTTCATTAGCCTACCCTAATCCTACGAACCCTAACAAGCGGAGAATTACTCGCGCATGTTGGGAGAAGAAGATGAAAAGAAAGAGATGGAAAACATAATGTAAAAGAAAACAAACAATTAAAAAAAAACTACCTTTATTAATCAACTCCTTCAACTACACTTTTAATCCATAGAAAATGATTACAAAACTTGATTTGCTTCTCGATCTTTCCTAGGGAGGTAGTCGAACAGTCGATGATCAGCCTGGATGCGTGAGCCGTCTTGGACTTCGTGATCTCTTCGGCTTGATAGATTTTCCAAGAGGCCCTCGGTCCCTTTTTATAGTGCGAAGCCAGAATCTTTTTATTGAGAAGTTGGTAAAATTCAGCATTTGAAAATCTCCCAAAATATTACTTTCTCTCTCCTCATAATTGCGGCGGTTCCGCGGCCCCAGGGTGGGTTTGGCCACGGAACCGCGCTCCATGGTGGGGATCTCTTTGTCCTTTCTCTTGGGCTCTCTGATGGTGACATTTGGCATTCCTAAGAATCTTCAGAATCTGAAAATATTTTCTCGGCTGCTTCCAGACTTAGTCTCCAAGTTTGCTCTTTAATTTGGAAAGTATTCTTCAACAAATTGATTTGTTTGTTAAATCCTTCATAACAACTTGGAAATAATCTGCACAACAACTCATATAAGATTTTAGTAGACTTTGTTCTACTAGGATTAGACCAATAATATTATTTGCATACATTTTCCTACCAAATGATAATTAAATATATTAACACATGGAAAATAATGTTTTTACACATAAACCCTCATATGTATAATATATTATAATAAAGTCCTTTTTTAATATAAAAATGGTAGGAAAAATGTACTACAAATGTGCAGTTTTATCGACTGAACAAATACCCCCAAACTTATCTTTGATCGTCCCGAGCAAATTAGTTTATTTAAGAGAAGAAAAAAAAGAAAGGAGAAAACTAAGCACACTTTCGTAGGCAGATACGATTGCACTGAGCACGTGCAACAAGCCGTTAAACCTCTAGGTGTCCCTAGTAGGAGGAGTGTTGTCTCCTGAGGGTTTTCAGCGGATTACACCCACAAAATCCAATAACAAAAGAAAGATGGTGAAATTTACATATAAAGATAAGAACCATAAAAGAAATACTTTGAAAAGAAGAGTTTCCAACTATGCCAGCTTTTCAGTTGTCATGAGCCCTATCTTAATAGTCATGAAAAAATGTTAGAAATCAAATCATCCCTCAATAAAACATCGTCTTTATTCTTCATTCCTACCTTTCATCCAAACATTGATCATATAACCCCACGTGTGTGTAAAGAACATCCCTACACTCGGAGAATTCAATTCAAGCTATCATACTCTTGTCCATCTACCTCAGTACTTTTTAATTTTATGAATACTAAGATTCGCTCACACATTTTCATGCGACCGTTAATACTTCTTGAGGTACTAACCAACCGATTACTCCTGTGCTTGCTGATTAGGTGATAATATTTTCCTCGTCTTGCACCACCTAAGGCTTAGCAGTGACTCCCAGACCAGTTGGCCTTAGGGCACTAGGTGAAGAGGCACCCTCGCTATATTTTTTTATTGCTGCCTTGGCGATAACAAAACCAGTGTTCATTTTTTTTCTTTTCACCATTTTTATTTTTTTCTTCATTTTTTTTTTCACTTCCTTCATACTTTGGCTTTTAGACAAGAGCATTTCAAGGTATCCTCTACTATCCCGAGTTTCAAGACGTGTGTAAGTGCATATAGTAGGGTATCAACATTCAAATGTTCGGCTTCCAGAATAGAAACTATTTTTCAGACGTATTTTTATCCTCAGATTAGTGACTTCCTTCATCTTACTAACCCTTGGGACAACAGCTCATAACTACTTATTACTAGTTCGTTTAAGAAAACTTCTAATTTTCTTGGTTTTCTTAAACTATTCCAATCTTTTGGATGTAATTTTTCACTTTCTACTCTTTTGTTATAATTTTTTTTTTTTTTAAAATTTTTTGAAAATGTTGTGCTTATGCAAAATATGATGCAAATTGATATGTAAATAAGCACAAACCTCCCCCAAACCTGTTTACAGCAGTGTCCTCACTGATGTCATCCGATAACTACCTCAGTACTTTTTAATTTTATGAATACTAAGATTCGCTCACACATTTTCATGCGACCGTTAATACTTCTTGAGGTACTAACCAACCGATTACTCCTGTGCTTGCTGATTAGGTGATAATATTTTCCTCGTCTTGCACCACCTAAGGCTTAGCAGTGACTCCCAGACCAGTTGGCCTTAGGGCACTAGGTGAAGAGGCACCCTCGCTATATTTTTTTATTGCTGCCTTGGCGATAACAAAACCAGTGTTCATTTTTTTTCTTTTCACCATTTTTTTTTTTAAAATTTTTTGAAAATGTTGTGCTTATGCAAAATATGATGCAAATTGATATGTAAATAAGCACAAACCTCCCCCAAACCTGTTTACAGCAGTGTCCTCACTGATGTCATCCGTTAAGCTCAAAAAAAACCTGTAGACTTGGGAGGAAATTATTAATGGGGAAAGAATATATGAAAGTGAAAATCCTCCCCAAAACTTATTTTAGGCTCACAATTTTGTAAAAATCATTTTCTTTCAAGAGCCAAAATATACCACCCCTCCCCCAAACTTGAGTTAAACAATTTTAATCTTTAAAATCACATGAGGGGGGTCAAGGTTATTGGTCAATACCAAGCTTTGCAAAGACCGAAGGTCAACACCAACCATTCAAAAAATTTATCGATGAAGCACCAAGGTTGGTGGAAGAACATGTCACCTTTTGACGTGAAGAAGTGGGGAGGTGATAAGAGGTGTGATGGAAAAGGATTGCGTCTCAATTTGGAGAGACGACACAGTGATAGTAATGATGGATTACTCGCATTGTCATGATTGTCCAAAAGAGGGGGTGGAGGTCCAATTTCTTCATCTTGGAGTTGATTCATCTCAACACCCGTGTCTTGTAAAAATACGAGTTCATCAGCGAAAATTTCCTCAAAGCTTTCATCGATACCCCGAAAAATAATGTCATCAGAAAAAATGGGGTGATCGTCAGACTCAATATAAAGTTCCTCATCAGTGTTGGATGTTGACCCGGACAACTCGGTGGAAGAGTCCGTGTCAAGCAACAACATATGTAAAGAGTCAGTATCATGAGGTTGATCGAATTCGCTGCTGTCGACATCCATTAATTCGACAGAACACACATGAGCATAGGGTTCGGAGGGTTCACTTCCCAACTTGTAAATGTTAAGCTCAATTGACTTCTTTCCAAAGGATAGGGTCATAGAGCCGTTTCGACAATTGATTACAGCATTGGAAGTGGCCAAAAAGGGTCGACCGAGTATCACCGGGATTTGATTGCGTGGGTTTGCTACAGGTTGTGTATCTATAACGATAAAGTCCACAGGGAATATGAATTCCCCGACTTTGATTAACACATCCTCTAGCTCACCCCTTGGTTGGGAGATAGATCGATCGGCCATCTGAAGAGTGCAATGCGCAGGTTTTAACTCTCCGATCCCTAATTGCTCATAAACCGAATACGGAAGCAAGTTAACACTAGCACCTAAATCGAGTAGAGCACGATTGATGTTTTTACCCCCAATAGAAATTGAAATTGTAGGACTTCCGGGGTCCTTTCGTTTCTTGGGAAGTTGTTGTGTAAAAGCAGTGCTCACATTACTCGCAAGGAAAACTTTTTTAGGTACTTGAACTTTTCGCTTCCTAGTGCACAAGTCCTTTAGGATTTTCGCATATGACGGAACTTGTTGAATAGCATCTAGGAGAGGAATGTTTATGTTAACTTGCTTAAAAACTTCCACAATCTTCTCCATTTGTGGACTAGGTCTGTTGCCCCTCAACCTGTTTGGATAAGGTGCTTGATCAATAAGTTTTGGGTCCAACGTTTGTGGAGAAGACTGTGGGGATGGATTCGATCCCAAAACCGGAGTGGGAATCGACTTAGATAGATTTGGCGAAATGGGCGAAGGGTTCGAGCCTTGGGGAAAACGGAGAATAGGCTCGGGTGAAGGTGGGAGACTAGACGAATTAGGGGAAGAAGAAGAAGAAGGGGTATCAAATGTGTCACTATCATCAACTTGCTCACCCACTTGGTTGTTCAGCACTTTTCCCGATCTCAACGTGGTAACAGCACTCACATTATAACTTTGTGAGTGGCCAGGATTAGGTATGGGTTGAGATGGGAGTTTCCCTTTCTCTCTCGCACTCATTGCGGCGTTTAACTGTGCGATTTGGTTTTCTATTGATTTGATACTCTCACCATGGGAGGAGGAGTTTTTCGTTAGGGCATCAATAGAAGACCTCATATCAGCCGAATTTTGCATGGATTGTTTCATGAACATATCCAAAGATTGTGCAAGTGAGTTGTCAATACCGGCCACCTGTGGTGTAGAAATGTTGGCCGGATTTTGGAAATTTTGTGACTGAAAGGGGGGCTGATTCTGTGGTTGTGGTTGCTGTGGAGGAGGTCTTTGATAATTGCTTTGTTGGTTTTGATTCCAAGCAAAGTTAGGATGATTCCTCCATCCTTGATTGTACGTAGAAGAATAAGGGTCGTTTCTAGGTCGCTGCTGAAAAGCAGCATTAGCTTGAAACGATGCATTCATAGGACATTCTTCCGTTAAGTGTGAAGGATCCGAACAGCAACCACAGACAGTCTTAGGAAGCGTAACCTGATTTAGGGAGAATGATGAGAATTTATTCTCCATAGCATCGAGTTTCTTCTGCATCGCTGCCATTTCGGCTTTTACTGCGATGGAAACATCGAGTTGGTGAATACCTCCCTTAGTTGAAGGTGGTCTTACGCTTTCCCACTGCAAAGTGCTTTCTGCGAGGTCTTCCAGATATTTCCAAGCTTCACCGTCATCCTTAGACATGAAATTGCATTGACACATTGTTTCAAGCATCTGCTTTGTCGCTGGATTAATGCCCTCATATATAATCCGACATAAATCCCATCTTTGTATTCCGTGATGGGGGCATTGGACAAGCAGATCTTTGAAACGTTCAAAGCACTTCCAAAATGGTTCATTGGGAAGCTGGGTGAACTGGTTAATCTCGCTCCTAACATGTGCAGTCTTATGATTTGGGTAAAACTTCTTAAGAAATGCTACGACAAATTCATCCCAATTAGTGATAGAGTGTGCGGCAGTATTGTAAAGCCATTTTTCTGCCAAGTCGCACAGTGTGAATGGGAGAAGACGTAAGCGCATAGCATCTAAAGTCAATTGTGAAGTACCCATCATTGCGCATACGTTTTCGAATTTGGTGATGAAAACGTACGCGTCTTCCGACTCAAGCCCGTGAAATTTGGGCAGCAGGTTGATGTAGTGGGGTTTAATTTCGAAATTATCCCCGTTAGGTGGTGGAAGAGATAGACAAGTAGGAAGGGGACCACGAATAGGATAGCATCTTTCTTGGAGAGAGATGCGCGGTGGATTCTGCGCACCTGCGGGCGGTGGCAGCGTGGTGTTATAATTAGATGGAGTGTCGTCCATCACGATCGATGTGGTGTGTGGTGGGGGAAAAGAAGATGAAGAAGTACCGACTTCGGTGTCGATAGAAGGAACGCGGACAAGACGGGCACTAGGATCCCGTGTCCAGCCGAGCATGCACTAAGCGGGTTTAGTGCAAGTGGCAGCGTGTGTGTGATTTAAAATTGGCTTGTTTTGAAAAAGTGGGACTCAAGACAAATCTCCCTAAATGCACAAGCAACCCTAGAACTAAGGTTACCTAGGTCCAGTCTCTAGACCGCTCCTAGACTTCCAAAGGACAAGCCGCAGGATAAATCCTCTACCGCCTCCGTACTACCCTTGTAGCGAGGTAAGTGCCAGGTAAGTGGGAAGGAACCACCACTACAGTGGGCCTAATTAAAAACCACTAGCCTTTGTCACACTTGCCTAGGCACTACAAAAGTAATGCGGATAAACGATAGATTACCCACGACCTTCCTCTGTCCTTATTGAGCGCGACAGTCCTTAGAGTCTGGTCTAGATATTTTTTTTAAATTAATGAAGGGTTGATCTATATGCTCGGTTTGTGATTTGTGGGGCTTAGGAAGGGTGATGAAATCCCCACCTAATCTTGATTTGGTCTTTGCCCCTTAAAATCCGTATTAAATATGCAAAACAAAACCAATCACAAAACTTTTTGCAAAAAGATTTTTGAGCGGCGCAATTTTGCAAAGAATCCTGCAGAAGATAGATTTTATTGGATTTGAGAGGAGAGAGAAGGAGTTAAGAAAGATACCAGAGAAGTGTGAAACCCTAGATCTCCCGTTTCCTCAAGTCCGTGACTCCAGATTCCCTCGCAAAATTCACACACAAATCGTTAAATATGCAATTTGCAGTTTTGTTTTAATAATGATATGGATCGTCTAAGAATTCAACACAAATAGTAAGAATAAAAAATTACGCACGTATCCCCGGCAACGGCGCCATTTGATTGATATGAAAAATCGTGTTTTTAGTTTAACCGCAATCAATAACGGTGTCGCGTGTAGCTAGACCGAGATGAGTACGGGTCGTCCTCTGGGAAACGTGGAACCTTTTAATTTTACTTTAGATGTGTTGAAAAGGAGAAAGAAATAAGAATGGTTGTAGGATGGTTTCTAGATCTACGTTTAATAAGAATGTAAATATAGATCTAGAATAGTTTAAAGATGTGATTAATTATAATAAGAAGGGCTTGTAGGGTTCGTTAGGATTTAGTAGTTATGAATGATTAATTAAAGTTACCCTTTTTATCCATTAATAGATTTAGAACTAGAACGACGGCGATGCGTGTAGATTAGGGTTTCTGGAGGGAAAAGGAATCCCACTCTTAACCCTTATCTCGACACGGAACTCCGTTCATATCTAGCCTTTACCAAAACAATCATTAATCTAATCTCTAATCGCGGTCGGAACTAGCAAAGAATTGCCAGCGCGCCCGATTAGGATGTTAATGATTATTTTGATAAAGTTCCTAAACTTTATAGGACTTAAAAAGGGTTTAGATATTTTTCATCGTTCATTAGCCTACCCTAATCCTACGAACCCTAACAAGCGGAGAATTACTCGCGCATGTTGGGAGAAGAAGATGAAAAGAAAGAGATGGAAAACATAATGTAAAAGAAAACAAACAATTAAAAAAAAACTACCTTTATTAATCAACTCCTTCAACTACACTTTTAATCCATAGAAAATGATTACAAAACTTGATTTGCTTCTCGATCTTTCCTAGGGAGGTAGTCGAACAGTCGATGATCAGCCTGGATGCGTGAGCCGTCTTGGACTTCGTGATCTCTTCGGCTTGATAGATTTTCCAAGAGGCCCTCGGTCCCTTTTTATAGTGCGAAGCCAGAATCTTTTTATTGAGAAGTTGGTAAAATTCAGCATTTGAAAATCTCCCAAAATATTACTTTCTCTCTCCTCATAATTGCGGCGGTTCCGCGGCCCCAGGGTGGGTTTGGCCACGGAACCGCGCTCCATGGTGGGGATCTCTTTGTCCTTTCTCTTGGGCTCTCTGATGGTGACATTTGGCATTCCTAAGAATCTTCAGAATCTGAAAATATTTTCTCGGCTGCTTCCAGACTTAGTCTCCAAGTTTGCTCTTTAATTTGGAAAGTATTCTTCAACAAATTGATTTGTTTGTTAAATCCTTCATAACAACTTGGAAATAATCTGCACAACAACTCATATAAGATTTTAGTAGACTTTGTTCTACTAGGATTAGACCAATAATATTATTTGCATACATTTTCCTACCAAATGATAATTAAATATATTAACACATGGAAAATAATGTTTTTACACATAAACCCTCATATGTATAATATATTATAATAAAGTCCTTTTTTAATATAAAAATGGTAGGAAAAATGTACTACAAATGTGCAGTTTTATCGACTGAACAGATTCCATCTCGGACCGCATTGCATCCAGCCATTTCACTGAGTCTCTACTCGTGATGGCCTGCTCGAAACTAGTTGGGTCATCATCCTCCATGATGCAATCTTCGCTTCCACCGTCAATGAGAAAACCGTAGTATCTCTCAGGTGGACGAGAAACCCTACTAGATCGGCGGAGAGGCCGGGGTTCGTCGGGCACTACTAAATCCTCTGGTTCTACTAAATCATTAGTTGTAGTTTGTGGTGCTGGAACCTCTTCCAGCTCTACCTCATTGCCACTAATTTCTTTTGCAAGAAATTCCCTTTCCAAAAAGGTGGCATGTTGAGCAACAAACACTCTTTGTTCCTCAGCTTGGTAGAAAAAATATCCTTGAGAATTCTTTGGATATCCCATAAACTTGTAAAGAACTGATCGTGCCTCGAGTTTGTCCGGATTTTGCTTTTTGACATAGGCCGGACAACCCCATATCTTAATTCGTTTAAAATATGGTCTCTTCCCACTCCATATCTCATATGGTGTGGTAGGTACTGATTTAGACGGAACCAGATTCAATAGGTATATGGTTGTCTCAAGCGCATACCCCCAAAAGGAAATAGGTAACTCAGCATTGCTCATCATTGAACGCACCATATCTAATAGGGTGCGATTCCTTCGTTCCGATACACCGTTGTGCTGTGGTGTATAAGGAGGAGTAAGCTGAGAGAGAATCCCATTCTCTTTTAGATAATCCAGGAATTCAATGCTTAAGTATTCACCTCCTCGATCAGATCGAAGAATCTTAATACTTTTGCCCGTTTGGTTCTCTACCTCGTGCTTATATTCTTTGAATTTCTCAAAAGCTTCAGACTTGTGTTTCAACAGGAACACATGCCCGTATCTAGAGAGATCGTCAGTGAATGTAATGAAGTAGGAAGAACTGTTTCTGGCGTGTGTAGATATAGGACCGCATACATCACTATGCACCAGTCCTTAGAGTTCAGTAACTCTTTCTCTGTGTCCACTAAACGGAGTTTTGGTCATTTTTCCTTTGAGACATGAATGACAAGTGTCATAAGATGATAATTTGAATGAATTCAAATATTCATTCTTATGTAACTTAGCTACTCGTGTCTCATTGATATGGCCAAGTCTACAGTGCCACAAGAAGGATTCGTTCATTTCTGAGTTTTTCCTCTTATGTGTGTTTTGTATATTGAGGACTGTATTTAGATTGAGAATGAATATGCCATTATGTAACGAGCCTGAAGCAATCAACTTTTGATCTAGGAATATGTTCATAACATTATCCTTTACTACAAAATTATATCCTTCTTTACTTAATAAAGAAACTGATATAATGTTGCACATCATGTTCGGTATATAATATCACTCATTCAGGACTAGTGTATCACCATTTGGTAATACCAGGTGATATATGCCAACTGCTTTGGCTGCAACATTTGCCCTATTCCCTACTTGAACGAAATGATCACCTTTTCCCAGTTTTCTACCTTTCCGTAGCCCATGTAATTGCTTACATATGTGGGATCCTGATCCGGTATCTAATACCCATGACGTAGGGTGAACTGAAAAACTGTTCTCAATAACAAACACACTCGAAGAAGGTGCATCATCATGCATGTTCTCCATTTGAGCGGCGTGAGAATCCAGATATTCTCCTATTTCCTGTTCAGTCTTATAACACTTATAAGATAGAACGGGTCCAACGTTCCCCTGCACAGTATAACATGCGGGTTCGGTCAATACATCCATATTATTATCTTTATTAAGGCATGACATGGTCGCTACCTGGAGAGAGAGAGAAGAAAACACTTTAGCGTATGCTCTTGCAAGATCAGATTGGTTATTAACTTATCTAATCAGGATGGCTCCACTGGTTTTTATCAAATCTTCCTTCAAACCCTAAAAGTAAAGACTAGCCGGGATTAATTACACCTTACAACTTCGTCGATCTTTCAGCCAGGCCAGTGTCGGTACTTTGAGGGAGGTTCCCCGTGCTTTCGTACGGACCTAATTAAAGTAAATCTCGTTTTCCCAGAGGCGTAACTTCGTTGACACCTTTCTAGACACCTACTTGATCGGCTAATTGTCCTGTGTAAAACTCTCCCAGGAGTAACAATTACTCGCAGTGGGTATCGGGATCCAACTATCTCATAGAAGGTATGCAATCTCATTGCAAATTTCAATACTTGAAATTCCCGATAATGCTTTTGCCCCTAGCGATCTATGACCTTGACTAAGTCAACAAACCATAAATCGCAAGTCAAGTTCAACCCGTACATTTCTCGATTGAATTAAAACCACCCGTACGACCCTTGACTGAGTCAACAAGGCCGTGCGAATGCCCTAATCCAATCACATCTCATGTTGTAACAGATAAACATAATTTAGCTACCATACACTATGCCTTGACTAAGTCAACAAACATAGCACGAATACTAAATAATATCTATCTGAAATGACAGAGGGCTACGCGGGTTTTTCAGAAAAACCATGAGCGTAATGAACTTGATATCGTTGTAGAATCAAATGGAGTTTTTGAAATGGAGTGATTTTGAGGCTTTTCTGGTTTTGCTAAAGGGGTCACTCCCGGTGAAGGGATCGTCGGCCCTTTCCTCGTCGAATGAGGTGCGGGATATATCATATATATCACTGTGCAAAGAAAAACTCCAAAGGCCGTCAAAATTTAAACAGAGTGTTTGTAGCATCTGCTAGTTTCGCTAAAGTGGTCACTCTCGGTGAAGAGATCTCGGCTCTTTCCTCATCGAATAAGGTGCAGGGTATATCATATATACCGCTATGCAAAGCAAAACTGTAGCTACCCTTTTTATTTAAAATTTGATTCTACAGCATCTTATAGGTTTCTTTTCTTTCATTAATCACATTAATGAAGTCCCATCATTTAAGTTACCTAAACATCACAGATAAATACGACGTACACTTATGCCATCCGCATTCACCTCGATGTCCCCTCGTGCATCGTTAGGTTAGGTAACTAACGACAGAGCAGGGCAGGGCTAGTGCGGGTGCAAAACATAAGTAACGCCTATATAATATATCATATATACTATATACTGTATCCATCACAGAACATATCTAATGATCACATCACAGATATCGCAGCAGAAATATAGATATAATATGGGATATACTAGGACGTCCGTATTTAGTAATTAGCCAACGATAGAAAATACGGATTCCACAGTCGCGATGAATAGCCAAGCCCACACCCTGGACCCCTATGAGAGCAGCAAGCGACCCTACCAATTCTGGAGTTTAGGAAACCCGGTCTCGACTCCTCGAGATGGCCTCCCACTGAACCCCAGAACCCGGTCACCTGTGCTCCCCTCCTTGGGTCCATCCTAATGCGGAAAAGTAAATAATATACAACACAGATGGCATCGACCTCAACCTGGAAGTGCCCCCAAATAAAAGAATATTACATTACATTTGAATTTACATGAATGAAAATATAAAACTCTCATCTCACATAAAAAACCCCCGGCTATTCAATCGCGACAATCCTGCACATCATATCTCAGCAACACATAATATCCCATATCATCAACGTAAGTAAGTATGCGTACCCTAATTGTCGTTGATGTATAGCAACGAAACCGGCGATATCGACATACTACACTTACGGTCACAGAAAAGAAAGTGTAAAACTACAATATTTGGAATCCACATTCTCTTTAGACATCATAAATACGAAATATCACATATTTCGTGTTTCGTGCCTAAACTATATGAATTCCACATATTGTATCACATTCCAGATAAACAGACAGTATTAAAGTTTTCGAACGAACGATCAAGTACCCAAGATTCACTAAAGCTCAACACTTGAGAAGGGTTCAAAAAATCCGGAGTGTGACACAGTAGTGGCGGTCCAGCCGTAGAAGGGTCAAGCCAACGCCTCACATGTGGCATGCCGTACTGCCCCAAACCCTAAGGTTCAAAGGGCAGTTCAAGACGGTCACATAATCAAGTTAAGGTTTGTTGTCTTCTAGAGGGACCACCACAAAACTTGCACGTATCTCCAAAATATTTAAACCCCGTGAAAAGTGAGCAAATGATACTCATTCAAACACTTCACTACTTTCTAATTTACCCCGAAAAGATACGAATTGAAAATTCCGATCGAACCGTCGAGTCCAAAACCATCTCCAGAATTTTCAGCACTAAATTCAGATTAAAAATACCCTAAAAAATATACAAGCAGATTACAGAATTACTATAAAAAAAATTATTCATTGATTGATGTATACGGTCGCGGAACAGCGGCCTAAGCAAGCTTAGGCCGCGTTTCCGCGGCCGAAATGACAGTTCATGGAAAAATATTTATATCGTAATTCTTAGTTTTACCTGCTGAATTTTTTTACATATTTTTAATTATGAAAATAACCAGATTTTGAAAAAAGTCCAGAGAGCACCCAAAAAACCGTATTTTCGGTTCGATCGGAGTTTTAACTTCGTAAAGGTGTCGCCTAATGTTCTAGGTCGGCTTTGATACCAATGTTGGGTTAGCCTAGCACCTCATGAAGGGTTTGGAAGCATCACATGAACCAAATGTGGTGTCTTTAGGGTGCTAAGTTAACAAACATCGGATCGATCCTAGAAAAATTAAGGTTTCAAAAATTTCAGATCAACATATGAAAAGAAAAGCTAGGGTTTAGAGAGTACAACCTTTGTAGCTCCCTACGCTAGACTCCTTGGCTACTTAGGGTTTGAAAAAGCTCCGCTTAAACTCCTCGAGGTCACCGATGATCCACCCGGAGTCCGCTTTGTCCAAGCTTGCAACTTTATCCGATCAAGTGAACGAAATCAAGCTAACACTCTAAACAAGTGGGCTATACTTGTGTAGAGTGGTGTTGTGGTTCTCTTTCTCACTTCAAAATCCAATCTTGATGAGTATATTGCTCACTACAAAGAAGTAGAGAGCAAAATGAGAGAGGAAGGAGAAGATGATGGCAATATCTTTTCAAGAGTGAAAAGGATAACTCTTGTGTTAGAAAAATGAAAATATATGTTTCTATATTTTCATGTTCTCATCTCAAACCATGGTTTAAACAATGAATATATAATTGAACTTGAGTTAAAACACAAAAGGAAAGATTACCTTAGGTTAAAAGGTGGGTGAGGATGGTTAGGTCAAAAGAAGAGTGTAGAAGCAAATGAATCATAACCATTCCCTTTTCTTCCTTTTTTGTTTTAAAACAAATACAATAAAATCCATATTTAAAACCATGGTGTGAGTCTTATATTGCCTCCATTTCCTTATATAATCAACCATGTGTTGGAGATAGTGCCCTCAGAGTCAATTATTGGATCACAGGCACGTGATTGCAATGATTGAGGGAGGACCTATCCCGGTACGACAGTCTTACTCGAGATGATAGTTTGCTATCTGGTTTATCTTTATCATCGTGTACTGCTTTAAGTGACCTGACAGGTCACTATTGCACGTTGATAGAGCCCCTAGGATTCTTGCTTGACTACCGGCAGTATGAGGGCGATCATATACGTGGGAGCTGGTAGTCTATAAGCACATCCTTAAAAGGTCCCTAGTCGTGGGAGTTTCGAGACAGGGCATCGATACTCCAGAGTAGACTAGTGTATACAGTCGAGACCCCAACGAGGGGCGGTGGCCGGTCTCACAAGCTACTGGTGTCAGTTGGTTCACCTAAGATGTATATAGGTGCTCATTGGGTTATGAGTACACCGGACAGGACACGCCGGGAACCTGCTAGTTGGTCTTATACCTGACGTCAGATAGCAGTTCCTTGGTGACATGTGTACAGGTTAGTTCATCGACCTGGGGATCGTCATTTGTCTCGTGTGAGTTCCCACTGTGCTTTGATTACTACCCTACCACGGCTCAAAGGAGTCGTGCAAACAGATTTTAGTTGGGTACAGTCCCGAGCCACATGGAGGCAGTGAGCGGATCTTCAGGGGTTCGTCTCTCCCGGTATTGGGGGTGAGGTCGTGCTGTGTCTAGGAGAGCCATTACACGAAGTCCTTGGCCAAGGCAGGAGATTTACCGGTAGATATTCCAGCAGTATCTCAGGGTGTTCTGGGCTACACTCCGACACGACTTGTACCGCTTTTGGGGGTCTGACTTTTACCAACCCCCTAGGCCCGCCATGCGATGTTCATAGACGAACGGACCGGACTGTACGGATATTGTCACTGACAGGCTCAGTAGGATGTCAGGATGAGCTCGCTCATCGACGTCCCTTTTGGTCAATAGCTGGTGGCCCGTTACGTGTTGGCTTATACCTCTGACGTGCTAGTGGTTAAATCCACAGCCATAGTATTGACGAGTCTTTAGAGTCCACCACACATTCAGTTACTCAGCTTTCGGGCGAAACGCTGTAGAGGCCGTATGGAGATATGGCAGGGTTCGATCAGATACGTGCGGTATTGCACAGATCGTGATCGGACAGTTTTTACTAGCCGGCTTTGGCTTAAGCCGGATCTTGGTATTTGATAGTGTAGTTTTGTCTCTTTGCATTTGTATCCGGACGGAATACAGATGCGGGTGTGTATGCACAGTATCGGGGTTTTCCTGTAATTTATTACGGGACCAGTTTTCTGGAGTTGCCAGTTTGCATTCCGTTCCGGCCGGTTTTCCTTTGTTCTTTCCCGGCCGGACTTTTCCGATGGAGGGTGTTATTTGCAAGTTTGCAGATAACACATTGTGGAGGGGTTTTCTTGCAAATGTTTTCATTATCCATGATGGTGCATTAATGAGATAAGAGAGGGTATGGGTTTTTGATGTGAATTTGTGATGGATAAGTTGGTATGGCCGGCCACTGTTTGGGTATGGAGTGAGGATTATTTTTGGGTGGAAAATTTCCTTCTTGATTAATTAATGGAGTGTGCTGGAGGTTGAAATATGATGAAGGATTTATTTCTTAAGGTGGCAATGGGTTTAATTGGTGTGAATTAATTCATTCCCTTTTTTGCTCCACCCTTTTTCTTGTGGGGCCGGCCTATGTTCTGGATTTGAGGTGGGAATTTCTTCTTGGTGCATGAATGATTAATGCACACTTCACACATTAGTTTTCCAGTAGGCTCTAATGGGCTGGCCGGGCTCTTTTTCGGAGATGCTCCATTTTTTCCTTCAAACCTTCATGAAAAATCCTTGTGAAAAATTCCTCCATCATGGCAACCATACTAAACCCCAAAGAGACAACGATTCTACATTATTCTACAGCAAATCTTGGGCGCGTCGGCTAGCCAACTTCGCGCCCGAGTTGCCTCGGTATAGAGGTGGGAGCCCGTAAAAGAATCCGGCTACGTGGTGCCCTTCCGGCGAGGAGGCGACCACCGGAGTTTCCGCGGGAGATCGGGACGACGACGAGAAGACCGGAGGACTCGGATCACTCGGTATATCTCTAACCCGTCTTGTAGTTAGCTAGATCTAGTTTAATGGCCCGATCCGGGGTTTAGTGCGCGGTGGTGCCGGTTTGCTAAGTTTGCAAAATTAAAGTTTATCACCGTTTCCGCATTTGGCCGCCAGATTGACGACCGGGGCGCCGCCGTGCACTTACAGTGGTATCAGAGCCTCGCCATTAACTTCGTCTAGCTTCGTTTGATTTGTTTTGCATTTCCGATCGACCAAAATTCCAAAACTTGCATTTTTGTTCACGACAGTTTTCTGTTGAAATTTTTTGGTCTCGAAAAATTTTTCAGGTTGTAAAACATTGATGTACTGGAAATTCTAAGATCACTGGAGAAATTCGACACATTCAGTCGACAATTGAAGCGCAGAACCGCGGCCAAACCACCCCTTGGGCCGCGGTTCCGCCGCACATTGGAGTCTTCAATGTATCATATTTTTCCAGTGGGCTTGTGGGCTAAAAATAGGGGTTTTGGAATATTAAAATTGGGCCCAGATTTTCTGTGAGTGCTACAGTATTGCTTGGGGGCCCACTTGTTAATTTTTGATCGATCTGATATTTTAAACACATTTTTTCACAGTATTTGCATTATATCTGCGACCGTGAATGTCACTCGATCGGTAAATCTGGTCTAACTGCTATAGCCCGGTTAGACGGATTTGCGAACGTGACTTTCACGTTGATGTTCTATGTATTTGCTGTGATGTTGCGGATCGGTCGTGGGGGATAGCCTGGATGCAATGCTAGTACAGTTTCTGTTGTATTATGTACATTTGATATTGCGGGGCGAGCGTCCGACATGTGGACTGCCGTCACTGCCTGTTTGTATTATTCTTTTGGGGCACGACCTGGTTGCGGTCGATGTACCCGTTGTATGTATATTTTACTTTCTGTACTAGGATTGCCCCGCGGTGGGGTGCACGGATAGCCGGGTTCTGGAGGGCAACAAGCCCGCATCTCATGGCATTGGGATGGAGGGGGCTTAGTCTGGAATTGGTGGGCTATTCGCCGTACTCGTAGGGGGTACAGGTTGACCCAGGAGGGGTGCCCAAGTTACCGGATTCCGTGAAGTGCTGGGTGGTCCATTCACGGCGCTGAAGGGGGCTGCCTCGCTTCAGGTTTTGGCGGGTAACTTGCCGCGCCCGTAGGGGTCTAGGATTTCATTGCACAGGCTATCCATACGACCAGGGGAACGTCGGGTTTCAGTAGTGGCTCTGTGAAACCCGGGGATCCCAGATATCTGTATTGTTCTGTGATGCTGTACTTTTCTGTGATGTTGCATTTATTTCAAGCCTTGAGCGAAATACTATATATTGGTATATATATTAGTAGATATTGTATATGTTTTTCATCCGTGCTAGTCCAGTCCCCGCTCTGCCGTTAGTTAGCTAACCTAACGGGTGATGACGGGACCTAGTGGCGAATGCGGATGGCATATACGTACGTCAGTATATTTTCGTTCTTTGTGGTGTGATCAATTGATGGGACTGCGTTGATTCGGATCAATGCAAGTTAAAACAAACCTTATTTGATGTTGTTGGAACACTTTTCAAAAAGCTGTTATTGCAAGGACGTTCACTTTTGTTTTGCATCGTTGTATTCATTTGGAATATCCTGCTCCTCAGTCGATGAGGCAAGGGCCGAGATCCCTTCACCGGGAGTGACCCCTTGGACAGAAGTTTGCGTCAGGGCATTAACTTCACTATAGCCGATTACTTTTGCTTTGCATCGTGGTATTCATTTGGAATATCCTGCACCCCATTCTACGGGGAAAGAGCCGAGATCCCTTTACCGGGAGTGACCTCTTTAGTAAAGGTTTTCGTCACTATATTTTCTAAAAAGCTATCCGTTCCTTCAACGATATCAAGTTCTTTACGTTAAAGGTTTTCGCCAGAAACCATTCGTAGCCCTCCGTCGTTTCATATGGGTAGTCAATAGTATTCAAGCTGTGTATGTTGGCCAAAGTCAAGGCACAGTGTTTGGTAGCTGTTGGTTATTCATATGCAGCATAGATAGATGCGTTGGTTTGGGGCAGTCGTATAGCCTTGTTGGCCAAAGTCAAGGGCTTGTACGGATGGGCTCAAATTAACCTGGAGAATGACGGGTAGAACTTGACATGTGACTTATGATTTGTTGGCCAAAGTCAAGGTCATAAGAGCATGGGGTAAAAATCCACATCGGGAGTTTCAAAAGAACTGAAACTTGCCAGATATGCGCATACCTTCTAGAGTGTTATACCGTGAGCGGATTCCGTCACGTTATCATGCGATGATAGTTGGATCCCGATTCCCGCTGATGAGTTGGTTTACTCCTCGGGTGACCCCGACTAATTCTTTTTTCAGGTTTGGAGGAGAATTTGAGGTACAGTGGGAGGTTTCCAGATTAGATAAATTGGTAACCATTCTGATCTAGGTTAGAGTGCACGCTGAGTGTTTCTTTTCTCTCTCTCTGGCAGCGACCATTGACCTGACCCTAGACTATGACTCAGAGACCAAGTTAACCGAACCTTCTTTACACCGGCTTTTGGATTGTCAGTGTTGCAGACCTCATTGCCACTCCTACTTTTACCCTTTTCTCCAGGACACCCCGTATTACTGCGAACGTCCACTTCCATTGGACAAAGCCATCGTATGGTTAGATACGAACTCGAAGGAATTCGAGGATGGTTTCCGGTTCTGGAGAAAACGGATAGGATTATTCAGTTGTCTTTTCCCTTTTACCTTCTCTCAAGTTACGAGTACTCCTTAGTTTAGGAGATAGTACACCTATTACGCAAATTGGATAGTCTTCTTCCAAACCTTAGGCTGGTGCCGACCGGTAGGGAATGAAGAAAACCAATTAGCCTAAACGGTGTGCAGAAGGTATTAAGATTAAGACAAAGCAAGGGATTAGTAAGAGGGCAAAGTAAATTGCGACTGATATTCACGACCAAACCAAGTATTTCTTCGCCAATCCTAAATCACCTTTGTATTTCTCCAGGACACTCCGTATCACTACGAAGATCCACAGTTTATTGGATACTCCATCGTATGGTTATATACGAACTCGAAAGGAACTTGTTCCAGTTAGGGATGGATTCTGGTCCAGGAGAAATAGGAATAAGGTTTATTCGGTTGTCTTTTATCTTCACCTTCTCTCGCATTGCGAGTGCTCCTAGGACTAGGACAGTACACCCATTATGCTTATTGGATAGTCTTCTTCCAAACCATAGGCTGGTGCCGAACGGTAGGGAAGGAAGAAAACCATTTGGCCTAAGGGGTGTGCAGAAGGTAACGACTAAAGACATATAAAGGGATTTGGAGAGGTGGCAAAGAATTATGCGGTTATAGTTGTGAATCTGGATAATGGTAGAGGCATTACTAGGAATACCAGGATACCCCATTGAAACATTTCAATGTTTCAGTTCAGCTGTGTACTGTTAAAGGAAAACTGATTTCCCGATCAGACACTTGCTCCAGGGTATGTATTTACCAGGTTTGATTCTCACATCTGTATGGTTTTACAGATGATGAGTGGGAGTAAGTTATTGGGAATTGGGTGATCATCCTCATTATATCGGGATTCGTTGTAATCGGTGATAATTGAGGAGATCACCTGGGCTGTTTGCCAGTCGGCAAATATTTGGTTTTGAATATCCGCTGTTGTGCACCAATTTCAAATTGATATATCTGTACGTCTATTTTCATAGAGTGAGATATACCTTTTGATATTATATCGATGACATTTACCTATATTAGTGGATTGTTAGGTAAGGAGCATTAAACAGCGGTGTAATTCTTCTTAACCATAAGTACAGTTTTCAATCTACGACACACAGTGAAAGAGTTGTTAGACTCGGCGGACTTATACAGAGTATTGTATGTTGTCCAGTGTCCATTAGGACAGAGGGGTTGGTCCTTATACTATATTCTGTTTACTTTTAACTTCTCTAGTTCTTAGACATGTGTTTCGTAGAAACACAGGGTCTAAGTTTTGAGGAGTTATAGGTATTTGAATAGAGTAGAGAACCAAGTGTAGCAAGTATCGGGATTCTTCAAGGTGATCGAAGATGTAGGTACTTGTGTATGGTATTCAGTTGATAGTAATGATAAAGAGAAATTGCTTCTCTTTCAGGTTACTCATAATTGGAAGCATTCCTAAGTTGAGTAACGCTGATCGGCCTCTCTCCATTTAGTTGACATGCACTGGAGACAGCTGCATGATTTGAATCTAGTTCAATTAAATCAGTGCCTCTGGTTCTATATTGGATATAGTACAGTTCATATCTTAACATTGTTAAGGTACGGGGAGTTGTCCGGCTTATGATTAAAACCAGACTCTGGATAACTCAAGGCACGTTTCTGTAATGGCTGTTTGTGGGTTGACCCAAGCTATGACGAGGGTTGACTTTCTACCATAAGAAAGATCAATAGTGATATTGTTCTTGACTCGCCACAGTTTTAATAAAAAAAGGATTTTTTCAAAAACAGTAGTGGGAGTATGGTAGAACTGGAAGTGATTCCAGAACCGCAAACGATTACTGAAGATTTGATAAGGAACCTAAAGATTCAATCTGGTTTGACATTCCATTGGCCACTCCGCAGATAAGGTGGGTAACTTCAGACACCCGAGAGGTACTCCGGTAGCCTCAAGGACGGTGACAGGGAAGTTCTTGTTTACGCACACTTGCCATTGGTGTTGTTCCAGGCTGCGAGACCCGGCAGGAGGATGAATATAGCGTCGTTCTAAACTAGCTTTAGAAGTGCACGTCTATATGACTCTGCCAGAGGGTTGTCGTAGTCAGTGGGAGCAGCGGAAGCATTGGTGGATATCAGGCTTATGTCTATTTATAGACTAAAGCAGATATAGCGGAGATAGATCATCTATTTCTGATGTGACAGTCATGGGTTTTGACGTTATCAGAATAAGGGATGGATCTATTGAGAAGGTAGTAGGGTGTGATATCCGGGTTTTGGATGACATACACAAAGTAGGAAGTGACATTCCTATACTACGATCGGTTATATTTTGGTCGTCACACAGTGGTTTCTCCACATGGGACTTGGACATTATATCAGACATACTGGTTACTAGATCTATGGTTTTAGATCTAGATTTGGGTAGTTTCCCAATCAGGGTACTTTGACAGCATTCTAAGAGTATTTAGAATGGACGACTCCTGGCATGGTAGTGTACCTGCAGGTAATGGAGTCACCCTCTCTAAAGGTGTCTTATAGACTAAAGTAGAGAAGGATGTGCATGATTGGCAGATCACTTGCTTAGGCAATTGAGTCAATCATGAGATGTCAAGTACCACACCAGATGTTGTTCTTGCACTAGATGCAATAAGTTGATATTGATCCAATCCTGGAGAAACAGTCGGAAGCAGTTTTAGAACATAAGTGGATGTTCTAGGGATATGATAACGACTGCCTCTTTTAGGAGACGGTTATCACTCCAGGCTTCCAAGGTGACATGGACGACAGGGTGATCGTCAGAGTTGTAGTTTTCCTTCTGACGAGGGGCAGTATTTTGGACAGGTGATCCAAGGTAATACTAAGGGTGGCATGGCGCAGGATACTGATTAAGTTCAGTTGACGATACAGTCTAAGAAGTTTGGATTTGGAGTTCATTTATGAGTTCGGTCCCATCAGACATCCAGACATTCTAAGACAGGTATTGCTCATTTCGGGAGATGGCTTTCTCCGCGAACTTGAGATATAGAGAGACATAGAAAGAAACATCAGAGCGGATCCACTCGCTGAGGCTATTCCTCGAACGCAATAGTCTCGCAAACGAGCTTTGTGAGACTGACTAGTAGAGGAGTTGGGTGTTCGGTATCACACGGGCTGTGAGTATGCGACATCGCAATAATTGGCCTTGAGTGCAAGTGGGAGATTGTTGGAGATAGTGCCCTCAGAGTCAATTATTGGATCACAGGCACGTGATTGCAATGATTGAGGGAGGACCTATCCCGGTACGACAGTCTTACTCGAGATGATAGTTTGCTATCTGGTTTATCTTTATCATCGTGTACTGCTTTAGGTGACCTGACAGGTCACTATTGCACGTTGATAGAGCCCCTAGGATTCTTGCTTGACTACCGGCAGTATGAGGGCGATCATATACGTGGGAGCTGGTAGGCTATAAGCACATCCTTAAAAGGTCCCTAGTCGTGGGAGTTTCGAGACAGGGCATCGATACTCTAGAGTAGACTAGTGTATACAGTCGAGACCCCGACGAGGGGCGGTGGCCGGTCTCACAAGCCACTGGTGTCAGTTGGTTCACCTAAGATGTATACAGGTGCTCATTGGGTTATGAGTACACCGGACAGGACACGCCGGGAACCTGCTAGTTGGTCTTATACCTGACGTCAGATAGCAGTTCCCTGGTGACATGTGTACAGGTTAGTTCATCGACCTGGGGATCGTCATTTGTCTCGTGTGAGTTCCCACTGTGCTTTGATTACTGCCCTACCACGGCTCAAAGGAGTCGTGCAAACAGGTTTTAGTTGGGTACAGTCCCGAGCCACATGGAGGCAGTGAGCGGATCTTCAGGGGTTCGTCTCTCCCGGTATTGGGGGTGAGGTCGCGCTGTGTCTAGGAGAGCCATTACACGAAGTCCTTGGCCAAGGCAGGAGATTTACTGGTAGATATTCCAGTAGTATCTCAGGGTGTTCTGGGCTACACTCCGACACGACTTGTACTGCTTTTGGGGTTCTGACTTTTACCAACCCCCTAGGCCCGCCATGCGATGCTCATAGACGAACGGACCGGACTGTACGGATATTGTCACTGACAGGCTCAGTAGGGTGTCAGGATGAGCTCGCTCATCGACGTCCCTTTTGGTCAATAGCTGGTGGCCCGTTACGTGTTGGCTTATACCTCTGACGTGCTAGTGGTTAAATCCACAGCCATAGTATTGACGAGTCTTTAGAGTCCACCACACATTCAGTTACTCAGCTTTCGGGCGAAACGCTGTAGAGGCCGTATGGAGATATGGCAGGGTTCGATCAGATACGTGCGGTATTGCACAGATCGTGATCGGACAGTTTTTACTAGCCGGCTTTGGCTTAAGCCGGATCTTGGTATTTGATAGTGTAGTTTTGTCTCTTTGTATTTGTATCCGGACGGAATACAGATGCGGGTGTGTATGCACAGTATCGGGGTTTTCCTGTAATTTATTACGGGACCAGTTTTCTGGAGTTGCCAGTTTGCATTCCGTTCCGGCCGGTTTTCCTTTGTTCTTTCCCGGCCGGACTTTTCCGATGGAGGGTGTTATTTGCAAGTTTGCAGATAACACATTGTGGAGGGGTTTTCTTGCAAATGTTTTCATTATCCATGATGGTGCATTAATGAGATAAGAGAGGGTATGGGTTTTTGATGTGAATTTGTGATGGATAAGTTGGTATGGCCGGCCACTGTTTGGGTATGGAGTGAGGATTATTTTTGGGTGGAAAATTTCCTTCTTGATTAATTAATGGAGTGTGCTGGAGGTTGAAATATGATGAAGGATTTATTTCTTAAGGTGGCAATGGGTTTAATTGGTGTGAATTAATTCATTCCCTTTTTTGCTCCACCCTTTTTCTTGTGGGGCCGGCCTATGTTCTGGATTTGAGGTGGGAATTTCTTCTTGGTGCATGAATGATTAATGCACACTTCACACATTAGTTTTCCAGTGAGCTCTAATGGGCTGGCCGAGTTCTTTTCCGGAGATGCTCCATTTTTTCCTTCAAACCTTCATGAAAAATCCTTATGAAAAATTCCTCCATCATGGCAACCATACTAAACCCCAAAGAGACAACGATTCTACATTATTCTACAGCAAATCTTGGGCGCGTCGGCTAGCCAACTTCGCGCCCGAGTTGCCTCGGTATAGAGGTGGGAGCCCGTAAAAGAATCCGGCTACGTGGTGCCCTTCCGGCGAGGAGGCGACCACCGGAGTTTCCGCGGGAGATCGGGACGACGACGAGAAGACCGGAGGACTCGGATCACTCGGTATATCTCTAACCCGTCTTGTAGTTAGCTAGATCTAGTTTAATGGCCCGATCCGGGGTTTAGTGCGCGGTGGTGCCGGTTTGCTAAGTTCGCAAAATTAAAGTTTATCACCGTTTCCGCATTTGGCCGTCGGATTGACGGCCGGGGCGCCGCCGTGCACTTACACCATGATAGAATGATGTATGTATGCATGTGTGCATGCACATCCATATGTGCATGAAACAATAAGAAAAGCATACATGCATCCATACATCCATAGAAAACAAGAAAGGATTTCTAGTGAGAATCTAATGGTTAAATGATAAATTAACACTTGATTTATCAATCCGGCCATATCACATACGACCCTAACCAAACGCAAGCCGCCCGATCAATATACGGTATCCCATACGCGTATTTCAATCGGGTCCATGAGCATATCGCATACGCGCACCACAACGTTTTGCCTGGACTAGGAAACTCCATTGTGGGACTCTGAGACTCGTCAATACGCCGGCAGTGGGTGATGATCATATCAAGCACCCCCAAGCCGCAAGCGGTCAGCTAAACGTAACGGCCACCTGGGTATTGAGCGATCAGAAGAGAACAAGCGAACCTGCTACAACTTCCGTCGAGCCAACCGGCAACACTTCCCTACAGTCCGGTCTCCTCGTCTGATATGTTGCATATCAAGTCTAGGGGTGGTAAACGTCAGACCCCAATAACCGATAAGTCATGCCGATGTGAGGCTCATAACGGGTCGAGAAACTACTGGTAACACTTACCAGCAAATCTCTTATCAGCCCTGGCCAGGGACTTCCCTGTTACGGCTAATCGAGCACAGCGCAACATCAACCCCCAATACCGGGAGAGACGAAACCCCTCCTATCGCTCATTGTCTCCATGTGACTTGGGACTGTACCCAAAAAACACCGTTTTGCACGCCCTCATGGACGTGGTAAGGTGGAGATCAAAGCACAGTGGGAATCACACAAGACTCTATGGCGATCTTGGGTCTACAGACTAACCTGCACAAGTGTCACCTGAGAACTGCCATCTGACGTGAGGTATAATACCATATGGGAGTTCTCGGCAAGTCCGTCCAGTGTACCCAGTCTCCACTGAGCACCCGTATACCATCTCTGATGTCAAACACCAATGGATATGGGATCATCCATCGCCCATCTCATGGGTCGAGAAGCGTATACGCTAGTCTACCCTGGTATATCGATGCCCTGTCTCGATACACCTACGACTAGGGACCTTGAAGGATGTACTTATGGACTACCATGTCCCCACTAGTATGATCTGCATCATAGTCCAGGTAGTCAAGTACACATCCTAAGGGCTTTACCAACATGTAACTATAAGACAGTTTAAAGAGACTAGTATACATGTTAAGATAAAGAGCAACCAGATAGCATACTATCATATCGAGCAAGAAATTCATCTCTATATATGTCCAAGCATCCAATATAATATACATCATCTGTACAATACTGGCCTCTAGGGCATACATACAACTAACAATCTCCCACTTGCACTAGGGCCAGCTGCTGTAGTATCGCATACCGAGCATCCCGAAGAGTCTCTCTAACTGTATCTGAGGAATGGCCTTCGTGAGTGGATCCGCTGTGTTGTTCTTCGTGTCAACCCTCCTAACCTCGATCTCCCGGCGATCAACTATCTCCCGGATCAGGTGATACCGCCTCAGAATATGCCTGGATCGCTGATGGGACCTAGGTTCCTTGGCCAAAGCCACCGCTCCATTGTTATCGCAATACAAAGGTATTGGATGCTCAATGGATGGAACCACTCCAAGTTCAGTAATGAACTTTTTGATCCAGACAGCTTCTTTGGCAGCATCGTTGGCAGCGATGTATTCAACCTCCATCGTCGAGTCTGCCACGGTTTCCTTCTTGGAACTCATCCAGCTAACCGCCCCTCCGTAAAGGGTAAAGACAAATCCCGACTGCGACTTAGAGTCGTCCTTATCACTCTGGAAGCTCGAATCGGTAAAGGACTCCACTTGGAGTTCTCCGTTACCATACACCAAGAGCATCTCTTTAGTCCTTCGTAAGTACTTGAGAATGCTCTTCACAGCTGTCCAGTGACTCTCTCCAGGATCAGCTTGATACCTACTCACTACACTTAGTGAGTATGCTACATCGGGTCTGGTACATAGCATCGCATACATGATAGAGCCTACAGCCGAAGCATAGGGTATCCCTTGCATGCGAGCTCCCTCCAAATCAGTCTTAGGAGACATCTCTTTGGAGAGAGTGACTCCAGAGATCGTGGGCAAGTTCCCAAGCTTGGATTCTTCCATACTAAATCTCTTTAGTATGGTGTAAATGTACCTGGATTGGGACAATCCCAATATCCGTTTGGATCTATCTCTATAGATCCTAATTCCCAATATGTAGGAGGCATCACCAAGATCTTTCATTGAGAATCTATGTGATAAGAAGAGCTTGACCGATTGCAGCATAGAAATATCATTTCCTATCAAGAGTATGTCGTCTACGTACAATACGAGGAAGACAACCTTACTCTCTGCCACCTTCTTGTAGATACAAGGTTCATCTGGGTTTTTGACGAAATCAAACTCTTTGATAACGACGTCAAAGCAGATGTTCCAACTCCGCGATGCTTGTTTTAATCCATAAATGGATTTAAGCAGCTTGCACACCTTTCCGCTGCTCCCACTGTCTACGAAGCCCTCTGGCTGAGTCATGTACACGCACTCTTCTAAATCACCGTTTAGAAAGGCGGTCTTAACATCCATTTGCCAGATTTCATAGTCATGATATGCACTGATAGCAAGCATGATCCGGATGGATTTAAGCATAGCCACTGGAGAAAAGGTTTCGTCATAGTCCACACCTGGGCTTTGACGAAAACCTTTTGCAAAAAGTCTAGCTTTGAAAGTCTCCACTTTCCCATCTACACCAAGTTTTTTCTTGAAGATCCACTTGCTCCCAATGGGTTTTACCCCTTCAGGAGCAACTTCCAAAGTCCATACTTTGTTGGTGTACATGGATTCCATCTCGGACCGCATTGCATCCAGCCATTTCACTGAGTCTCTACTCGTGATGGCCTGCTCGAAACTAGTTGGGTCATCATCCTCCATGATGCAATCTTCGCTTCCACCGTCAATGAGAAAACCGTAGTATCTCTCAGGTGGACGAGAAACCCTACTAGATCGGCGGAGAGGCTGGGGTTCGTCGGGCACTACTAAATCCTCTGGTTCTACTAAATCATTAGTTGTAGTTTGTGGTGCTGGAACCTCTTCCAGCTCTACCTCATTGCCACTAATTTCTTTTGCAAGAAATTCCCTTTCCAAAAGGGTGGCATGTTGAGCAACAAACACTCTTTGTTCCTCAGCTTGGTAGAAAAAATATCCTTGAGAATTCTTTGGATATCCCATAAACTTGTAAAGAACTGATCATGCCTCGAGTTTGTCCGGATTTTGCTTTTTGACATAGGCCGGACAACCCCATATCTTAATTCGTTTAAAATATGGTCTCTTCCCACTCCATATCTCATATGGTGTGGTAGGTACTGATTTAGACGGAACCAGATTCAATAGGTATATGGTTGTCTCAAGCGCATACCCCCAAAAGGAAATAGGTAACTCAGCATTGCTCATCATTGAACGCACCATATCTAATAGGGTGCGATTCCTTCGTTCCGATACACCGTTGTGCTGTGGTGTATAAGAAGGAGTAAGCTGAGAGGGAATCCCATTCTCTTTTAGATAATCCAGGAATTCAATGCTTATGTATTCACCTCCTCGATCAGATCGAAGAATCTTAATACTTTTGCCCGTTTGGTTCTCTACCTCGTGCTTATATTCTTTGAATTTCTCAAAAGCTTCAGACTTGTGTTTCAACAGGAACACATGCCCGTATCTAGAGAGATCGTCCGTGAATGTAATGAAGTAGGAAGAACCGTTTCTGGCGTGTGTAGACATAGGACCACATACATCACTATGCACCAGTCCTAAGAGTTCAGTAACTCTTTCTCTGTGTCCACTAAACGGAGTTTTGGTCATTTTTCCTTTGAGACATGAATGGCAAGTGTCATAAGATGATAATTCGAATGAATTCAAATATCCATTCTTATGTAACTTAGCTAGCCGTGTCTCATTGATATGGCCAAGTCAACAGTGCCACAAGAAGGATTCGTTCATTTCTGAGCTTTTCCTCTTATGTGTGTTTTGTATATTGAGGACTGTATTTTGCTTGAGAATGAATATGCTATTATGTAACGAGCCTGAAGCAATCAACTTTTGAACTAGGAATACGTTCATAACATTATCCTTTACTACAAAATTATATCCTTCTTTACTTAATAAAGAAACTGATATAATGTTGCACATCATGTTCGGTATATAATAGCACTCATTCAGGACTAGTGTATCACCATTTGGTAATACCAGGTGATATATGCCAACTGCTTTGGCTGCAACATTTGCCCCATTCCCTACTTGAACGAAATGACCACCTTTTCCCAGTTCTCTACCTTTCCGTAGCCCATGTAACTGCTTACATATGTGGGATCCTGATCCGGTATCTAATACCCAGGACGTAGGGTGAACTGAAAAACAGTTCTCAATAACAAACACACCTGAAGAAGGTGCATCATCATGCATGTTCTCCGTTTGGGCGGCGTGAGAATCCAGATATTCTCCTGTTTCCTGTTCAGTCTTATAACACTTATAAGATAGAACGGGTCCAACGTTCCCCTGCACAGTATAACATGCGGGTTCGGTCAATACATCCATATTATTATCTTTATTAAGGCATGACATGGTCGCTACCTGGAGAGAGAGAGAAGAAAACACTTTAGCGTATGCTCTTGCAAGATCAGATTGGTTATTATCTTATCTAATCAGGATGGCTCCACTGGTTTTTATCAAATCTTCCTTCAAACCCTAAAAGGAAAGACTAGCCGGGATTAATTACACCTTACAACTTCGTCGATCTTTCAGCCAGGCCAGTGTCGGTACTTTGAGGGAGGTTCCCCGTGCTTTCGCACGGACCTAATTAAAGTAAACCTCGTTTTCCCAGAGGCGTAACCCGTTGACACCTTTCTAGACACCTACTTGATCGGCTAATTGTCCTGTGTAAAACTCTCCCAGGAGTAACAATTACTCGCAGTAGGTATCGGGATCCAACTATCTCATAGAAGGTATGCAATCTCATTGCAAATTTCAATACTTGAAATTCCCGATAATGCTTTTGCCCCTAGCGATCTATGACCTTGACTAAGTCAACAAACCATAAATCGCAAGTCAAGTTCAACCCGTACATTTCTCGATTGAATTAAACCCACCCGTACGACCCTTGACCGAGTCAACAAGGCCGTGCGAATGCCCTAATCCAATCACATCTCATGTTGTAACAGATAAACATAATTTAGCTACCATACACTATGCCTTGACTAAGTCAACAAACATAGCACGAATACTAAATAATATCTATCTGAAATGACGGAGGGCTACGCGGGTTTTTCAGAAAAACCATGAGCGTAATGAACTTGATATCGTTGTAGAATCAAATGGAGTTTTTGAAATGGAGTGATTTTGAGGCTTTTCTAGTTTTGCTAAAGGGGTCAATCCCGGTGAAGGGATCGTCGGCCCTTTCCTCGTCGAATGAGGTGCGGGATATATTATATATATCACTGTGCAAAGAAAAACTCCAAAGGCTGTCAAAACTCAAACCGAGTGTTTGTAGCATCTGCCAGTTTCGCTAAAGAGGTCACTCCCGGTGAAGAGATCTCGGCTCTTTCCTCATCGAATAAGGTGCAGGGTATATCATATATACCGCTATGCAAAGCAAAACTGTAGCTACCCTTTTTATGTAAAATTTGATTCTACAACATCTTATAGGTTTCTTTTCTTTCATTAATCACATTAATGAAGTCCCATCATTTAAGTTACCTAAACATCACAGATAAATACGACATACACTTATGCCATCCGCATTCGCCTCGATGTCCCCTCGTGCACCGTTAGGTTAGGTAACTAACGACAGAGCAGGGCAGGGCTAGTGCGGGTGCAAAACATAAGTAACACCTATATAATATATCATATATACTATATACTGTATCCATCACAGAACATATCTAATGATCACATCACAGATATCGCAGCAGAAATATAGATATAATCTGGGATATACTAGGACGTCCGTATTTAGTATTTAGCCAACAATAGAAAATACGGATTCCACAGTCGCGATGAATAGCCAAGCCCACACCCTGGACCCCTACGAGAGCAGCAAGCGACCCTACCAATTCTGGAGTTTAGGAAACCCGGTCTCGACTCCTCGAGATGGCCTCCCACTGAACCCCAGAACCCGGTCACCTGTGCTCCCCTCCTTGGGTCCATCCTAATGCGGAAAAGTAAATAATATACAACACAGATGGCATCGACCTCAACCCGGAAGTGCCCCCAAATAAAAGAATATTACATTACATTTGAATTTACATGAAAGAAAATATAAAACTCTCATCTCACATAAAAACCCCCCGGCTATTCAATCGCGACAATCCTGCACATCATATTTCAGCAACACATAATATCCCATATCATCAACGTAAGTAAGTATGCGTACCCCAATTGTCGTTGATGTATAGCAACGAAACCGGCGATATCGACATACTACACTTACGGTCACAGAAAAGAAAGTGTAAAACTACAATATTTGGAATCCACATTCTCTTTAGACATCATAAATGCGAAATATCACATATTTAGTGTTTCATGCCTAAACTATATGAATTTCACATATTGTATCACATTCCAGATAAACGGACAGTATTAAAGTTTTCGAACGAACGATCAAGTACCCAAGATTCACTAAAGCTCAACACTTGAGCAGGGTTCAAAAAATCCGGAGTGTGACACAGTAGTGGCGGTCCAGCCGTAGAAGGGTCAAGCCAACGCCTCACATGCGGCATGCCGTACTGCCCCAAACCCTAAGGTTCAAAGGGCAGTTCAAGACGGTCATATAATCGAGTTAAGGTTTATTGTCTTCTAGAGGGACCACCACAAAACTTGCACGTATCTCCAAAATATTTAATCCCCGTGAAAAGTGAGCAAATGATACTCATTCAAACACTTCACTACTTTCTAATTTACCCCGAAAAGATACGAAATCAAAATTCCGATCGAACTGTCGAGTCCAAAACCATCTCCAGAATTTTCAGCACTAAATTCAGATTAAAAATACCCTAAAAAATATACAAGCAGATTACAGAATTACTATAAAAAATTATTCATCGATTGATGTATACGGCCGCGGAACAGCGGCCTAAGCAAGCTTAGGCCGCGTTTCCGCGGCCGAAATGACAGTTCATGGAAAAATATTTATATCGTAATTCTTAGTTTTACCTGCTGAATTTTTTACATATTTTTAATTCTGAAAATAACCATATTTTGAAAAAAGTCCAGAGAGCACCCAAAAAACCGTATTTTCGGTTCGATCGGAGTTTTAACTTCGTAAAGGTGTCGCCTAATGTTCTAGGTCGGCTCTGATACCAATGTTGGGTTAGCCTAGCACCTCATGAAGGGTTTGGAAGTATCACATGAACCAAAGGTGGTGTCTTTAGGGTGCTAAGTTAACAAACATCGGATCGATCCTAGAAAAATTAGGGTTTCAAAAATTTCACATCAACATATGAAAAGAAAAGCTAGGGTTTAGAGAGTACAACCTTTGTAGCTCCCTACGCTAGACTCCTTGGCTACTTAGGGTTTGAAAAAGCTCTGCTTAAACTCCTCGAGGTCACCGATGATCCACCCGGAGTCCGCTTTGTCCAAGCTTGCAACTTTATCCGATCAAGTGAACGAAATCAAGCTAACACTCTAAACAAGTGGGCTAGACTTGTGTAGAGTGGTGTTGTGGTTCTCTTTCTCACTTCAAAATCCAATCTTGATGAGTATATTGCTCACTACAAAGAAGTAGAGAGCAAAATGAGAGAGGAAGAAGAAGATGATGGCAATATCTTTTCAAGAGTGAAAAAGATAACTCTTGTGTTAGAAAAATGAAAATATATGTTTATATATTTTCATGTTCTCATCTCAAACCATGGTTTAAACAATGAATATATAATTGAACTTGAGTTAAAACACAAAAGGAAAGATTACCTTAGGTTAAAAGGTGGGTGAGGATGGTTAGGTCAAAAGAAGAGTGTAGAAGCAAATGAATCATAACCATTCCCTTTTCTTCCCTTTTTTTTTTAAAACAAATACAATAAAATCCATATTTAAAACCACGGTGTGAGTCTTATATTGCCACCATTTCCTTGTATAATCAACCATGATAGAATGATGTATGTATGCATGTGTGCATGCACATCCATATATGCATGAAACAATAAGAAAAGCATACATGCATCCATACATCCATAGAAAACAAGAAAGGATTTCTAGTGAGAATCTAATGGTTAAATGATAAATCAACACTTGATTTATCAATCCGGCCATATCACATACGACCCTAACCAAACGCAAGCCGCCCGATCAATATACGGTATCCCATACGCGTATTTCAATCGGGTCCATGCGCATATCGTATACGCGCACCACAACGTTTTGCCTGGACTAAGAAACTCCATTGTGGGACTCTGAGACTCGTCAATACGCCGGCAGTGGGTGATGATCATATCAAGCACCCTCAAGCCGCAAGCGGTCAGCTAAACGTAACGGCCACCCGGGTATTGAGCGATCAGAAGAGAACAAGCGAACCTGCTACAACTCCCGTCGAGCCAACCGGCAAAACTTCCCGTACAGTCCGGTCTCCTCGTCTGATATGTCGCATATCAAGTCTAGGGGTGGTAAACGTCAGACCCCAATAACCGATAAGTCGTGCCGATGTGAGGCTCATAACGGGTCAAGAAACTACGGGTAACACTTACCAGCAAATCTCTTATCAGCCCTGGCCAGGGACTTCCCTGTTACGGCCAATCGAGCACAGCGCAACATCAACCCCTAATACCGGGAGAGACGAAACCCCTCCTATCGCTCATTGTCTCCATGTCACTCGGGACTGTACCCAAAAACCACCATTTTGTATGCCCTCATGGACGTGGTAAGGTGGAGATCAAAGCACAGTGGGAATCACACAAGACTCTATGACGATCTTGGGTCTACAGACTAACCTGCACAAGTGTCACCTGAGAACTGCCATCTGACGTGAGGTATAATACCATCTGGAAGTTTTCGGCAAGTCCGTCCAGTGTACCCAGTCTCCACTGAGCACCCGTATACCATCTCTGATGTCAAACACCAATAGATATGGGATCATCCATCGCCCATCTCATGGGTCGAGAAGCGTATACGCTAGTTTACCCTGGTATATCGATGCCCTGTCTCGATACACCTACGACTAGGAACCTTGAAGGATGTACTTATGGACTACCATGTCCCCACTAGTATGATCTGCATCATAGTCCAGGTAGTCAAGTACACATCCTAAGGGCTTTACCCACATATAACTATAAGACAGTTTAAAGAGACTAGTATACATGTTAAGATAAAGAGCAACCAGATAGCATACTATCATATCGAGCAAGAAAGTCATCTCTATATATGTCCAAGCATCCAATATAATATACATCATCTGTACAATACTGGCCTCTAGGGCATACATACAACTAACAGCTACTCTGTATAAGAGATCGTTTGACTCTTTATGGCTAAGATGCCTGGGACCAGAAGAAGCAAAAAGAGTCTTCTAGGAAGCTCACGATGGACTCTGCGGTTCTCACCAAGCCGGGCCGAAGATGAAACTGAAGATCAAAAGGATGGGCTACTTTTGGCCCACGATGATCCACTGCCTCGAATACGCGAAGCAGTGCCACTCATGCCAAATTCATGGGGACTTTATCCACCAGCATCCGTAGCCACTACATCCAACGGTGGTTAGCTGGCCGTTCGAAATGTGGGGAACTGACATAATCGACCCTATCGAACCAGCATCGTCCAGAGGACATCGGTTCATACTAGCAACAACTGATTATTTCTCTAAGTGGGCAGAAGCAGTACCACTAAGAGAAGTGAAGACGGAGAATATCTTCCATTTCTTTAAGACACGCGTCATTTTCCGATTCGGCACTCCGCGACGGATTATCTCCGATAAGGGCCAGCCTATAGAAGCCACAAAATCAGCCCCTTCGCACAACAGCATAACATAGACTGGAGATACTCTTCGGTCTATAATCTCCGAGCTAACGGTCTAGCTGAGGCTTTCAACAAGACCTTGACGAAGATCGTGAAGAAAACGGTGTCTCGAAATAAGAAAGACTGGCACGAGAGACTGCATGAAGCTCTCTGGGCGTATAGAACTACGTTCAAAACAGCCACGAATACAACGCCGTATGCATTGGTATTCGGCACAGAAGCGGTACTCCCCCTCAAGATAGAGTTGCCCTCTCTACAAGTGGCCGTTCACTATGAGCTAACAGACGAAGAAAATGCTCACCTTAGGCTTGAGGAGCTCGATACCCTTGATGAAACCTGGCTCATGGCGCAACAAAATCTGGAGGCTTATAAAGCAAAGATGACGCACTCATATGAGAGATTGACTAGGCCGAGAACATTCCGCCAAGGCGAACTTGTGCTAGTGGTCAAAAGACCTATGATCCCCAATCGTGCCAAGCGGGGGAAATTTAAGCCGAACTATGAAGGACCGTATATCATAGACAAAGTTTACCAGGGTGGAGCTTACCTACTCATGGACATGCATGGTGAAAGAACTTTCGGGCCAATAAACGGTCGCTTCTTGAAAAAATACTACGCCTGACGAGTCACGGCCTAAGTCAATGATAGATGACGACGTCTATGTCCGGTCGCTATCTTCCTAAGCCCAAACTCTATATGTAGTAGCCGGCTTTCGGATCGAAACGTCCTTAAACTAACGATGGACCACTATGTCCTAAAACTGGCTGTTGACCGAGACGTCGATAAACTACTATGGACCGTAGCATCCCATGGCTGACACAAAAAAAATAATAAAAAAAGAAGAAAACGGTATGTCCATAAGCAAAATGGGCACGGATGAAAACCCGAAAGGGCTCCGTGAGTAAAAACAGCAGGGCTACCGGTGAGTTTTGTGAAAACCCGAAAGGGCGCAATCTCGTTAGAAGACACTTGCAAGGTTTTCTCGATCCTGTAAGGAGAAACCACCTGCGTGAGATCCTTACGACTCACAAGGGAGAAACACACTTAGGGATCCCCATGATTCCTAAGGAGAAATTACACTTACGAGATCCTCACGACTCGTAAGGAGAATTCCCCTTTGAGACCCTCACGGCTCATAGGATTCAAAAGCCTTAAGCTACAGGGATCTGAACATGTTCTTAAGCCATTACAACTTCCAGTGTTACCCTACAAGCGTTTCAATATTGACCCTTGTATACAATCCACGGGCGCGAATAAACATTTCCCTAACAAAGTCCCACCAGAGACTGGGGATATGCTCGCATAGTGAACGACACTTGTAAGTCCTCTCGACTTATAAGGAGAAAACACTCTTATAAGATCTGTAGCGCCACGGCAGCGCCCCGGCCTCATGCTCGAGGCCAAAATGCGGAATCAAAAATTTTCCTTACTCGGAAACCGGCGCTACCGCGGACAATGAAAACCCGGATCGTTTACCATTAACCTAATGCTAGCAATCAAGAGATAGGGTGAGAAGTATACCGACTGATCCAAGTCCTCCGGTCTTCATCTCCACTCCGATCTCCTCGCGGGATCTCCGGTCGTCGCTTCCTCGCCGGAAGGGCACCACATCGCCTGTAGCTTTTACGGGCTCCCACCTCAATACCGAGGCAACTCGGGCGCGAAGCTGGCGAATCGACGCGTCCAAGATATGCTGTAGGAAGTGTAGTGTAGAGTGCGTTTCTCACTTTGGGGTTTTGGTTGCCTTGATGGAGGAATGAAGGTGTGAAAAATGGTGCTTTCATTTTTCACTACATGAGAATGAGATGAAGGAAATATGCCACAAGCTCACAAAAATGACACTCTCTCATTTTTCCCCTTCTCCTCAAAATTGTGGCCGGCCTCATAATTGTGGAAATGGTGGAGGTGATGAAAACTAATACCAAGGGAGGTAAGTGTAGGAAAAAGGGAGAGGTGACTATATCAAGAAGCATCATGATAACAAACATTACATCAAACCATACCCTTTCTTTTCTCATTAAAAGCAAGTGATGGTGCAAGATATCATAATCAATACAATTGCATAAAACCCCTCCACAAAGTGTAATTTGCAAAACTGCAAATTACCCCCTCCATCGGAAAAGTCCGGCCGGGAAAGAACAAAGGAAAACCGGCCGGAACGGAATGCAAACAGGCAACTCCAGAAAACTGGTCCCGTAATAAATTACAGGAAAACCCCGACACTGTGCATACACACCCGCATCTGTATTCCGACCGGATACAAATGCAATGAGACAATATCTACACTGTACTAGACTAGGACCGGCTTAAGCCAAAGCCGGCTAGTAATATCCGTTCGATCCTGATCCGTGCAATACCGCACGTATCAGATCAAACCCTGCCATATAACTATACGGCCACTAGTACAAAACTGTCCGATCCTGCTCCGTGCAATACCGCGCGTATCTGATCGGACCCTGCCATATCTCCATACGGCCTCTACAGCGTTTCGCCCGAAAGCTGAGTAACTGAAAGTGTGGTGGACTCTAAAGACTCGTCAATACTATGGCTGTGGATTTAACCACTAGCACGTCAGAGGTATTAGCCAATACGTGACGGGCCACCAGCTATTGACCAAAAGGGACGTCGATGAGCGAACTCATCCTGACACCCTACTGAGCCTGTCAGTGACAATATCCGTACAGTCTGGTCCGTTCGTCTATGAGCATCGCATGGCGGGCCTAGGGGGTTGGTAAAAGTCAGACCCCCAAAAGCGGTACAAGTCGTGTCGGAGTGTAGCCCAGAACGCCCTTGGATACTACTGGAATACCTACCAGTAAATCTCCTGCCTCGGCCGAGGGCTTTGCATAATGGCTCTCCTAGACACAGCGCGACCTCACCCCCAATACCGGGAGAGACAAACCCCTGCAGATCCGCTCACTGTCTCCATGTGGCTCGGGACTGTACCCAACTAAAACCTGTTTGCACGACTCCTTTGAGCAGTGGTAGGGTAGTAATCAAAGCACAGTGGGAACTCACACGAGACAAATGACGATCTCAGGTCGATGAACTAACCTGTACACATGTCACCTGGGAACTGCTATCTGACGTCTGGTATAAGACCAACTAGCAGGTTCCCGGCGAGTCCTGTCCGGTGTACTCATAACCCAATGAGCACCTGTATACATCTTAGGTGAACCAACTGACACCAGTGGCTTGTGAGACCGGCCACCGCCCCTCGTCGGGGTCTCGACTGTATACACTAGTCTACTAATGGAGTATCGATACCCTGTCTCGAAACTCCCACGACTAGGGACATTTTAAGGATGTGCTTATAGACCCCAGCTCTCACGTATATGATCGCCATCATACTGCTGGCAGTCAAGCAAGAATCCTAGGGGCTCTATCAACGTGTAATAGCGACATGTCAGGTCACCTAAAGCAGTACACGATGATAAAGATAAATCAGATAGCATACTATCGTCTTGAGTAAGACTGTCCTACCGGGATAGGTCCTCCCTCAATCATTGCAATCACGTGCCTGTGATCCAATAATTGACTCTGAGGGCACTATCTCCAACAAGATCCTTACGACTTATAAGTGAACACACACTTAGGAATCCTCACGAATCCTAAGGAGAAAACGCACTTACGAGATCCTCATGACTCATAGGGAGAAATACCTTTATGAGACCCTTACGGCTCATGAAGTCAAAAGCCTTAGTCGACAGGATCTTAACCCTGTTTGCTAAGCCACCTTTGTTCGACATCGACAGAGGAAAATGATGATTCGCTCATGGCAATATCCCAATTGTAGCGATGCTGATGCCGAAATCGGTGTCCAATCCCAAACTCGTAGCGAAAAGCCAGCGAGCCATAAATGCGTACGAAATAGCCGAAATGATGGGGCAACTTGCAACAAAATCAGCAAGTAAAAATGTATGCATACAAAACAGCCGAAATGGTTGGGCAACTCGCAATAAAAAGTAGCGAGTAAATAAAACAAATAGTAGAAATAATTGGGCATCGCGAAAAATAGCCGAAATGATCGGGTAATCGCGACATTCGCGATATAAAAGCTGAAATGATAGAGCATCGCGGAAAGAAAAATATATAAAATGAAACTTTTAGCCCTACAGGTAAGATCACAAAGATCCCTGTATACAATCCGGGGGCACAAACAAAGAGAGAACCATACCTTCCCCCAAGGCTCCATCAGAAAAAGAAGCAAAATCTCGACGGTTCACAAACAACCTGGAGATCATCTCAACATTCGTCTCATTACGACAGACGCAACATTAGCAAAGCGGAACCGTGGAAATTTCCAATTCCATGACTCGGCGGTGCATAGACAACCGAGAGTCAACCCCCGACTCTGTGAAATGCGGATAAAGTCAACCTCTCCTGGTCTAGTGGAACACGGCTAATGTCAATCCTGACCCCATGGGAAGCGTCCAGAGCGGATCCTGGTCCTTGCGGAACACGGCTAATGTCAATCCTGACCCGTGGGAAGCGTCCAGAGCAAATCCTGGTCCTTGCGGAACACGGCTAATGTCAATCTTGACCCCGTGGGAAGCGTCCAGAGCAAATCCTGGTCCTATGGAACACGGCTAATGTCAACCTGACACCGTGGGAAGCGTCCAGAGCAAATCCTGGTCTAGTGGAACATGGCTAATGTCAATCCTGATCCCGTGGGAAGCGTCCAGAGCAGATCCTGGTCCTTGCGGAACACGGCTAATGTCAATCCTGACCCCGTGGGAAGCGTCCAGAGCAAATCCTGGTCCTGTAGAACACGGCTAATGTCAATCCTGACCCCGTGTGAAGCATCCAGAGCAAATCCCAGTCCTGTGGAACATGGCTAATGTCAATCTTGATCTCGTGGGAAGTGTCCAGAGCGGATACTGGTCCTTACGGAACACGGCTAATGTCAATCCTGACCCCGTGGGAAGCGTTCATAGCAAATCCTGGTCTAGTGGAACACAGCTAATGTCAATCCTGACCCCGTGGGAAGCGTCCAGAGCGGAACCTGGTCCTGTGGAACACGGCTAATGTCAATCCTGACCCCGTGGGAAACATCCAGAGCAAATCCTGGTCTTATGGAACACGGCTAATGTCAATCCTGACCCCGTGGGAAGCGTCCAGAGCGGATCCTGGTCCTTGCGGAACACGGCTAATGTCAATCCTGACCCCGTGGGAAGCGTCTAGAGCAAATCCTGGTCTAGTGGAATACGGCTAATGTCAATCCTGACCCCGTGGGAAGCGTCCAGAGCAGAACCTGGTCCTGTGGAACACGGCTAATGTCAATCCTGACCCCGTGGGAAGCGTCTAGAGCAAATCCTGCTCCTGTGGAACACGGCTAATGTCAATCCTGACCCCGTGGGAAGCGTCCAGAGCGGGTCCTGGTCCTTGCGGAACACGGCTAATGTCAATCCTGACCCCGTGGGAAGCGTCCAGAGCAAATCCTGGTCTAGTGGAACATGGCTAATGTCAATTCTGACCCCATGGGAAGCGTCCAGAGCGGAACCTGGTCTTGTGAAACACGGCTAATGTCAATCCTGACCCCGTGGGAAGCGTCCAAAGCGGAACCTGGTCCTGTGGAACACGGCTAATGTCAATCCTGACCCGTGGGAAGCATCCAGAGCGGGTCCTGGTCCTTGCGTAACACGGCTAATGTCAATCCTGACCCCGTGGAAAGCATCCAGAGCAAATCCTGGTCTAGTGGAACACGGTTAATGTCAATTCTGACCCCGTGGGAAGCGTCCAGAGCGGATCATGGTCCTTGCGGAACACGGCTAATGTCAATCCTGACCCCGTGGGAAGCGTCCAGAGAAAATCCTGGTCGTGTAGAACACGGCTAATATCAATCCTGACCCCGTATGAAGCGTCATAGCAAATCTTGGTCCTGTAGAACACGGCTAATGTCAATCCTGACCCCGTGGGAAGCGTCCACAGCGGATCCTGGTCCTTGCGGAACACGGCTAATATCAATCCTGACCCCGTGGGAAGCGTCCAGAGCAAATCCTGGTCTAGTGGAACACGGATAATCAATCCTGACCCCGTGGAAAGCGTCCAGAGTGGATACTGGTCCTTGCGGAACACGGCTAATGTCAATCTTGACCCCGTGGGAAGCGTCCAGAGCAAATCCTGGTCCTGTGGAACACAGCTAATGTCAATCCTGACCCCGTGGGAAGCGTCCAGAGCGGAACCTGGTCCTGTGGAACACGGCTAATGTCAATCCTGACCCCGTAGGAAGCGTCCAGAGCAAATCCTGGTCCTGGGGAACACGGCTAATGTCAATCCTGACCCCGTAGGAAGCGTTCAGAGCGGGTCCTGGTCCTTGTGGAACACGACTAATGTCAATCCTGACCCCGTGGGAAGCATCCAGAGTAAATCCTGGTCTAGTGGAACATGGCTAATATCAATCCTGATCCCGTGGGAAGCGTCCAGAGCGGATCCTGGTCCTTGCGGAATACGGCTAATGTCAATCCTGACCCCGTGGGAAGCGTCCAGAACAAATCCTGGTCCTGTAGAACACGGCTAATGTTAATCCTGACCCCGTGTGAAGCGTCCAAAGCAAATCCTGGTCCTGTGGAACATGGCTAATGTCAATCCTGACCCATGGGAAGCATCCAGAGCGGATCCTGGTCCTTGCGGAACACGGCTAATGTCAATCCTGACCCCGTGAGAAGCGTCCAGAGCGGATCCTAGTCCTTGCGGAACACGGCTAATGTCAATCCTGACCCCGTGGGAAGCTTCCAGAGCAAATCCTGGTCCTGTGGAACACGGCTAATGTCAATCCTGACCCCATGGGAAGCTTCCAGAGCAAATCCTGGTCCCGTGGAACACGGCAAAAGTCAATCTTGACCCTGTGGGAAACGCCCAGAGCAATTTCTGACTCCGTGAAATGCGGATAATGTCAATCTCATCAATCACTTACGGATCCTCTCGACTCGTAAGGAAGAAAACTCTCTTGTGAGATCCTTACGACCCCAAGAGAAGACACACTTAGGAATCCTCACGATTCCTAAGGAGAAAATACACCTACGAGATCCTTTCGACCCGTAGGGAGAAAAGTCTTTATGAGACCCTCACGGCTCATAAAATTGAAAAGCCTTAGGCAGTAGATCTGAACCTGCTTCCTAAGCCATCACTACCTCTCGAAGAGTTCAAGACGGAATGCTCTCTATCATCTACAGGCTACGCTTACTAAGGTAACATGCCGGCAACACAGAAAAGAGAAGAAAGCAAGAGATAACACAAGATAGTACGAAAGAAATGTTTCTTTTATTTATAAGTTCAATTGGGTACAAGTTACATCATATGAAAGGATAAAAAATGGATACATTTTATTCAAAAATTACAAATGATACAAAAACAACTATTAGGCGGGAAGCGTTTTCAATAAACTAATCAGCTGCTCTCGCACTCCCATCAGCCCCTTTTCACGGTCAGCTGTCATGGCCAACTCGTTTCAACCTGAGCCCGTTGCTGCAAATAAGATGAAAGTTGCTCATCAATGACCCGCTGAGCTGCCCCACGACTTTGCGCATCTCGCTCGATGAGGTCGAGCTTCTGCCTCAACGTTAGCCCGTCAGAAATACATCGTAGAAGGCCCTCAAAGATAGCTTTCAGCTGTACAACATTTTCATCAACTTGAGCGTGCAGCCGGGCAGATTCGCTTGAAGTCTCTTCACACTCCTTATGCTTTAAGGCCGCTTCTTGTTCAAGATGGCGGAAGTAGGGAGTGCTCTGCTCGACCCACGTAGCCCGTTGGGAGTTCACAGCCAGGATCTCGGGAGTGGGATGTCCGAGCTCAAGCTCATGCAGGCAGGCCTCAATTTTCCTGCAGTGATTAACCCAAGACTCAATGACGCCCTCACTATGGAAGTTCACGAGCGTCGCCAGCATACGATTAATTTCAGCAGCAAAAAATCTGCAGCGAGGGCAGGGATCTCCGCGTCAAGCTCTTCAATGGAATCGCTCAACATACGCAGACTGGTCACAACGCCTTTTGAAGATGGACGTCTGGAAAAGGGGCCCGCTGGCATTATGATTCGAGACTCGAACGAAGCTGAAGTCGGTGTCACTGCTGCAAAACAAATCAGAGTCAAATGACGGTTCAAGAAATAGAGAATATACATGAACAATGGGGTTTACTATACCGGCTGCGGCAGGTGGCAAGGCCGGGAGTACCGGTGGCGCAACTATTCTTTCATCTCCTCCTTCAATCTGTAGTGCTGTAGTCAAAACAAAAAAGAATTAACAACGACTTGGCTGCCCGTAAAAGAAAAAAAAAAGATATTAGCTAGAGGCTGTACTCACCAACACCACTAGATGAAGCAGTCTCCGACTGGAAGGAGAAATGCGGGTGCAGCACCTGATATAGATGATCAAAAAAGACTCCTGCAAGGATGTAGTAATGCAATGTCAGTACATAAAGTATATTGCCTACAATGAAACCGATAAGTCACAAACCCCTACTTTCCAGCATTTGGGAGGATACGAGAGATGACAAAGGGGAAGCCACCGTCAAAGCAGCAACTGGCGATACTTCCTCGAGTGGCACAACCTCAACGCTCGCCATACCTGCATTAGAAACGAGAGAAATACTGTCAGAAGAGATTGAAAAGGATTGCAGAATGAAAAAGAAAGCAATGACCCAAAATCTACCTGGTGAGTCACCGGTCGAAACCGCGACAAGGGCGTCACTGGGTGCAACGACTGCTTCACCCTCCTCCATCGGAATGGTTTCACCGCCCGTAGCTTCATCCCCCGATTCCACGAGAATCGTCGTGATACTCATAGCGCCCGGCAACGGCAAGGAACCGCAAGGGGAAAGAGTAGCAATTGGGGCAGTTCCAGACTCTTGAGAAAGAGTGGCTAGTTCAGGCTCAGTGGTTGCCGCCATCTCACCTACCACTTCCTCATCAAGACTCGGCCCTGCAGGATAGGACATATGAGAATTTGAAGATTAAAACTTTGACAAAAGAACTCAGTGTTACGATACCTTGAGTCGGTCTTTCAATTGCTTCCCAAGCCGCACGCGCCGCCTGTCTGTGAGCGGTAGACAGGGCGGCCGAAACACCTTCTGAAGAAGCGAGGACAAGGGTAGCAGCGCTCGAGATTGCACCCGCGGCTAGGGTGGTGTTACGTTCCCTTGCTGCACGCCTCCTGCGCTTCCTTTCCGTCCGGGCCGTGAGAGCTGATCTTCTTAAGACCTCCGTCAAGGGGACATCATCGTCCATGCCAGAAGTTATCTTTGGAGCCGTTATGGCGTCCGTCATCGGTTGCTTAAGTAAAGCCTCTTTTGGCAATGCTGAGGAGGCCGGGACTTTAATAGCTGGCCCTGGAAGCATCTCCGCATCACCCTGCGGGATTGGCACTGTACTGGGCATGACCTGAGTCGAGATAGTCCCTGCAATAAGATGAAAAAGGGGTTAGATTATCCATAAGAAAGGCGAGTGAAGGCACAATGAGCCGAAATATACCAATGCCCAGCGAAGTGCGAAGCCTCTCCTCCTCCTCAAAAGTCTTGAGGGAAGCCGTGAGGGCCTCTTCAGTGGAGATGCCTGTTAAAGACGAAGTGTTAGTCAAGGCATGATAAAAAAAAAACATAACAACAAAAAAGATGTGACTGAAGATTACCTGACTCAGCAAGGATGATTAGTCCTGCTTTGTGGCTAGCTAGACGCTCGGAAGCTGCGATGGCAGCTTCCAGATCAGTATCATCTGGTGCCATGAATAGACCCTCATTGGTCCCATATTCGCTCAGGCCCTCGCTATAAGGAGCATGAGGCTCCTGGCCGAGTACAACGTCGGCAGAAAGAATCGACTTCTTCTTCTTCTTCTGCGAGCGAGTACTGGCCGCCGGTAACACAAGCTTGCATTTAGCGGGCAACTTCGGGCGGTGAGTCCCGATCTCCGCACCTAAGTCGGACTCAGGAGACGCCACAGCTTCCACTACAACAGGAGCACGCGGTAGCGGTAGCTCAGGTGTATCCCGTGGCGCCACAGCCGCAGCAACTTCCCTCAAGGGAGGACGGATAATGGTCCGTCGCTTTAAAGGAACAACGGGGTTACCAGTCGGAGCGGTGCCCTTGCGATCAAGCAGCAATCGCTTCTTCTCCCTAATGACGACGCCCATCGAATGTTGATACCATGCCACATACACATTCAGGGCCTTCGGAACATAGCTCGGTTCACTAATGAAGAAGTTGGACCCTGTGTTCAGGCGCATAAAATGATGCAGCGCGCTGCGTATACCCTCTTCGGTAGCAGCAGGTTCTGCCAAGAAAGCCTCAAGCGGGATGCCCTGATTATAGCTTAGCTGCTGGGCGAAACGATGCATATTGTATCTCATAAAAAACGCCGCATCATTCTGCCTAAATACGAGAAAGACCGGCTTGATGGAGTACAGATGAAGAATCTCTCGAGCTTTCAACACAGATGCCCCGTCTTTAAAAATGTCCTGCAATGACAGCACCGTTTTTGTAGATTCCTGGCTGACGGTCAAAATTTTATCGGTGAAGGACATACCATCTCCAACCGTGCGTGGACGAAGGAGCAAACCCCTAGCTTCCCGCGGTGTCGGATTTACGATGGATACGTCGACCAGCCGCATTATTCGAGGGAACTTACATCTGTCATAAAAGGAAGGTCTTCTGTAGATACCGAAGACGCCAAGCACGTGCAACTCGAGCCATGAGGTGAAATAATGCATTGAGAAGTTGGCAGGCTGCACCCCTGGCTCAGTAGTATCCGCTGCCAAGCTGAGGCCGTGATACAAGTGGGCTAACCCAGTGATCCCGACGGCCACTTGTATCCCAGCAACCATTCGATGCGCGGGGTAGAAGACAGACGGCCTCATCTAGTGAGGGTGCATGAGAAGCGCGAACCAGCTTAACCATAACCAAGGAACCCTAGAAAGAATGCTTCCTCATCGATGCCCGGAGCGGCAATTTCCGAAAAGAAGACGATCGCGACGTTGGGAAGAAATAAACCCTTTTGATCGGCTTCCAATATTGGCCGGCGATCCAAGCCAAAGCCGAAAGGATCATCAAGTTTGGCAAACTTTTCACCTTGTCACGATAAAACTTCTGTATGGAGAAAACGAGCGATAAAATCCGAAAAAGTAACCCCGCGGCCTCCGGATTCGAGAAAGATGCTCTAATACATATTCAACACCTTTATCAAACTTGGGAACTGGTGTTGAATGGAGTTCTCTGGGGTAAGACCCATTACCACTGATTTGGTGGCAAAAATATACTCATCCGGAGGAAGCAGCTCTTCATAATGCTCTCCCCTAACGGGTAAACCAGAGACCTCGGCAAATTCCTCTAAGGAAATGGAGACTTCTCGATCCAATAAGAGGAAGGTGTGGGTCAGAATGTTCCATTGCTCTAGAAACGCCTTGATCCACCATGTAGGAAGTGCAGAATACTGGAACAAGGAAGCGTAGATCGCAGGGTACAATCCGAGCTTCAGCAACTGTGACTTCTTCGCCGATAAGATATATCGAGCCCACTGCAGGTATCCGGCCGGGTGACGGGGAGTTAGTCCTATGTTGTATAGCTGTCCCCAAGGGCGCGATTCACCCTGGCATATGCGCCGGCCTAGAGTGTCCAAAGCTACCGGCGGCTGCACGAGTATTGCGGCCATAGAAGGCCGAAGGAGACCTTCTGAAGTCCAATTCACTTCCTCCACAGTATAGCTTATCGGGGGTGCATCTGCATAAGGGATCACAGAGATAGGCTCCGAGGGTGTCGCACAAGAAAAGCTCCGGCGGCCTCTGATAATTTGATTGTACTATCTACCCCATAGATGAAGATTCTTGTGCTCAGGGTCATGGTCTTTGATTAGCGCAAGAACCTCTCGGTCTACGAGTGCTTCGAGGAATCCGCCTTCTGAGCGGACGAACGGGAAAGAAGTGTTGAAAGACATAGTACCTGCGTAGAAAAGAACAAATTTTCAGCCGCCAATGCTACAATTTAAGTTCTGTCACTAGGTGCTTTAAATCGGTACCACACTGCAATGCAGTGAAAAGGGACCAAAGGGGACCCAAATAATCCAGATGACATTGTATCATTAATAAAACAACCTCATCATTTGATGAGACTGTCATTAAATGAGGAAATCCTCAATTGATTCTTATTCAATGAGAATTCCTCGGGCCAGGGAGTAAATCTCCCATTGAGAGCAGTGCTATGTGACAGAGTGACATTTGTCAGACTCTAATGATGAAGGAATAAAAATTCCTCAAGAGCCTGGCTCTGTAAAAATGATGGAATAACCCATCAGAAAAATTGAAATAAAATTTTTTAAAATTAAAATTCTGAGATCTTCAAGATCCATGAACAAACTCTGAGAGTTCTTCATAAGAGATTAACAAATCTCTGTTATTCAAGAGATCAAAGCTCTGTTAATGGGTAAGAAGCCCTCAAAAGGTTTTCTTTAGATCTAAGATCTATGAAGAGCAAAGCTCTGTTAATAAGTAAAACCCTAATAACATTTTTTTAGATCTAAGATCTATGAAGAGCAAAGCTCTGTTAATAGGTGAAACCCTAGATTATTAAATGATCTACTCAAAGATTTAATCTTTACCTAAGATTTTGACAGAGTTCTGTCCTTAAGAAAGTTCTTAAGCCAAAGAGCTATGCTCTGCAAGAGAATAAAAATTCTCAGAAGGAAGAAGATAAACAGAAATCATCCTAAGGACCGAAGGTCCTATTTATAGGCACTGAGATGCCGTTTCAACTTCTGAGTTGATCCAAGGGCGTAGATGTTGCCACCGCTGCACTCACATGTGGGCCTCGTGAGCGCAATGGTGGGAGGGCATTTGTTTCCCCTAATCAGAGCAAAGCTCTATTCAAAATTCAAATTTTGAAAGGAAGCAACGCTTCAGAAGTAACGCCAAGTGCGCTGCGCCCTAAGCAGTGCACCACATGCAAAGCACGTGTGCGCTAGCGCCAAGTGCGCTGCGCCCTAAGCAGTGCACCACGTGCAAAGCACGTGTGCGCTAGCGCTAAGTGCGTTGCCCTCTAAGCAGCGCACCACGTGCAAAGCACGGGTGCGCTAGCGCTAAGTGCGCTGCCCTCTAAGCAGCGCACCACATGCAAAGCACGGGTGCGCTAGCGCTGGAACTAAAAGCTCCTCACCGTCAGATCAGAGATCTAATAAAGATGATAACTCATCAATTAATCAGAATTAAATTCTGTTAAGGAAAGATTCCTTAAAATCTTTCCAAACAAAAAGATTGTGCTCTGTAAATTAGAGCACTGTTGGATCAATGATCCAATGGTGATTAAAAATCACCAAAAACACAGAATAAATTCTGTTTAGAGGAAATTCCCTAATCTTGTTAAAAACAAGAAGATTGCCTTTTGTAAATCAGAAGCCCTTGGATCAAAGATCCAACGATGGGAAATTCCCCAAATCAATTGGAGAAAAGATCTCCTTAACTGATTGAAATGATCAGCTTGCCCTATATAAAGGCCCCAAGACTTCAAGTCTTTGATATACAGAAACAAATAGAGGAACCCCCCCATAAGCTTTGAGAGATCTCAGAAAGAAGAGCCAAGCTCTCAGAAAAAGAAGAGTTTCTTCAAGGTAAAAAAATGAACCGAGAGATGAAATCATCTCATAATTAAAAAGAAGAATTCACTTCTTTAAAGATCATAGATCTACAAGGCCAAGGTCTTTCACAAAGAGATCAAAGAATCCCATCATAAAATAAAAAGAAGAACATAATTTTTCTCATAGATCATAGATCTACAAGACGAAGGTCTTTTATACAAAGAGATCATGAACATCTCATTATAAAAGGGGGGGAGGAGAATAATTCAATTCTCTTAAGGATCATAGATCCATAAAGGCAAAGCCTTTCATCAATACAAGAGATTGAAGCATCTCCTATAAAGCAAGAACTTTTGTTCTTGGAATCCTGAGACAAAGTCTCTCATAAACGAGAATTTATTTCTCAGATCATAAAGTTGATCAGATAGCGCTTTGCGCTCATAAATTAGCGCTCTACGCTCTTGGACTAGAGCTTTGCGCTCATGGAATGGCGCTCAGCGCCAAACGCACCACGCGCTCCTCACGTGTGCGCCACTTAACAGTTAGCGCTCTGCGCTCTTGCACTAGCGCTTTGCGCTCATGGAATGGCGCTCAGCGCCAAGCGCACCACGTGCTCCTCATGTGTGCGCCACTTAACAGTTAGCGCTATGCGCTTTTGGACTAGCGCTTTGCGCTCATGGAATGGCGCTCAGCGCCAAGCGCACTACGTGCTCTTCACGTATGCGCCACTTAACAGTTAGCGCTCTGCGCTCTTGGACTAGCGCTTTGCGCCCATGGAATGGCGCTCAGCGCCAAGCGCATCACGTGCTCCTCACGTGTGCGCCACTAAACTAATAGCGCTTTGCGCTCATAAATCAGCGCAATGCGCTCATAGACCGACGCTCAGCGCCAAGCACACCACGTGTCCCTCACGTGTGCGCTACTCGGCAGAAGCGCACTGCGCTCTTTGGCTAACGCAAAGCGCCAAACGCACCATGTGCTGCGCTGATAGAACATAAATTGTTCTTTAATAAGCCCCAAAGGTATGATGAATGCCCAGTATTCAACAAAAAGACAGAAATAATGTCAGAATCCAAATTAATGCTCAGCATTGTTAAAAGGGCCAAACCCAAATAAATGCTCAACAGCCTAAAATAAATGTTAAACATTTTAACTTGATTGCACTTAGCCCAAGATTGGCCATAAGTCCTTAATTCAGATTAACTGAGCCCATATGCTCACAAATCTTTTGATCTTAGTCTCAAATTGGACTACGGAGCTCTCAACCAAAATTGGTTCAAGGGTACATCTCTTTACTCCTCTGATATTTTTCGTTGTAATCTTTCAACGTCTTCAGAGAGGCGATGGGTCCCGACAACCAAACATTCCATGGACTGTGGGGTCCTTAAACTCATGGACTATGATGTCCTTAAACTTTATAGACTATGACGTCTTTAAACTATGGACTGTGGGGTTCTTAAACTCATGGACTATGATGTCCTTAACCTCGGACTGTGGGGTCCTTAAGCCCATGGACTATGATGTCCTTAACCTTGGACCGTAACGTTCTTAAACTAATTATGGATCGCAAAAGTCCCTAAACTAAACAATAGAGCCCAAATGCTCTTTTGTTGGATCTAAATGATCCCGTTGAGTTGATCTTAGTCCAAAAATTAGACTAACGTATCCTTAACAAACGTTTAAGTTGATTTTAGTCTCAAATGAGACTAACGTATCCTTAAACCCAACCCCAAACCCAAATCTAAGAAGATACGGATTTGGACTAATCCACGCCCTACGGGCGACAGCATAAATTAGTCTCCGTATACAATCCACGGGCAACCAAAAACAAAACAAACACCCACGACACGAAGTGACCATCTGGAGAAGGAGAAAGTGGTTACCGCGATGCGGTAGCGTAATTAACTGCAGGGGCTTACGCCTGCAGGGAAGACGTCCCCACAATCAAAAACCCCTCAACGAGGGGGAATCTGACGAAGTCTGCTACATCGGCCGCATCCGTCTAAACCTTTGATACACGGTGTCATAAATCAGCTTGGCATCTTTGGAGAGGTGGACGGATAGCACCAAATAGCATCTGCCCCGAAATTCAGGCTAGACGAACCTACGCTGTCGCGTCTCCGTTTTCGGCGGAGAACATCAACGTCCTTGACGAGAGCATCTTGATTCGCGTCGACCCGCAAGGAAATCAATGTCTTTGCAGGAATACCTCAATTCGTCTCAATCCCCAGGGAAATCAGTGTCCTTGGCAAAAACCTCGATTCAGGGAAATCAGCGTCCTTGACGAGAGCATCTCGATTCGTGTCGACCCGCAAGGAAATCAGTGTCTTTGCAGGAATACTTCGATTCGTCTCAACTCCAAGGAAATCAGCGTCCTTAATACCTCGATTCAGGGAAATCAACGTCCTTGACGAGAGCATCTTGATTTGCGTCGACCCACAGAGAAATCAGTGTCTTTGCAGGAATACCTCGATTCGTCTCAACTCCGAGGAAATCAGCGTCCTTGGCAAATACCTCGATTCAGGGAAATCAGCTTCCTTGACGAGAGTATCTCGATTCGCGTCGACCCGCAGAGAAATCAGTGTCTTTGCAGGAGTACCTTGATTCATTTCAACCCCAGGAAAATTAGTGTCCTTGGCAAATACCTCGATTCAGGGAAATCAACATCCTTGACGAGAGCATCTCGATTCGAGATGACTCGCAGAGAGGTCCGTGTCTTTGCTGGAATATACGACGTCACCAAATGGAGCCATGGTAAAGTCTCTAGTTTCAGGTCCCGACGGTTCACCAACAATCTAGAGACCACCTCGACGTTCGTCTCGATACAGCAGACGCGATGTCACCCCAGTGTTCTTCCTCCAACAGGATGCAGATGCGACACCAACAGCGGAGCCATGGCAAAGTCCCTAGTTCCAAGTCTCGACGGTTCACCAACAACTTAGAGACAACCGCGATGTTCGTCTTGATACAACAGACGCAATGCCAGCAAACGAAGTAAAGGCAATATTCCTAGCTTCAGGGTCTTGACGGCAACTCATATAAAACCTGAAAGACTATCGGAGATTGTCATGACCCGAAATTGGCACGTGAGGGCCCTTAAACTATGCAACGTCTACAGGCGTAACGCAATTTAAGTAAGCCGAAAACCCAGCAATCTAAACCATCAAAAGTAGTAAGTGATAACAGCAATTTTAAAACCTTTGAAATCTCAAACCAAATTCTTTAAAGTCCAACTTTACTTTCTTAAAAATTTTGACAGCACCTCTTTTGTAAAAACTAGCCCCAAAAATGGGTACAACAAAGATATAAGTAAAGCATCCCCAAACGGGAGCAAATACACGCCCAAAGGCAGAAAACAACCACCACAACAGATATACGACGCCGTAGCGAAGAAATAAAAGACGATATAAATAAAACTGCATAAAAGACCTCCAAGTCACAAAATAATATACAATATCATTCTCACATCAAGTCTCTAAGTCAATACAAGATAATGGTAGATGGAGAGTACAAGGTACGACGAATATACAAAGAGCAACATCGGATAACCGCAAAACCCACCTATATCAAAACTGTACACAGTAAGCCGTAGCGGTATCTGCTGCAAAAGATGATAGGATAGATGAAAACCCTGCCTCGACTACTCTGAGGAACAACCTGCAAAACACTGTGGCACAACGGGGGTGAGTTGCCAACTCGTGAATAGCAAATAACATATGCAGGTAATCGCAAGTATGCACATACAACGCGAATCTAACATATGCAAACTAATAGCAATAAATGGTCATATGTATGCAACAGTCATGAAAGGTACTCTAGTAGGTACAACTAATACATGAAGCAATAAATGGCAATATGTATATGCAACAGTCATGAAAGGTACTCTATCAGGTACAACTAATACATGAAGCAATGCATATAGAATAAATGCGGAGTATAGGATAAAACATGTTATCCTCTCGGAATCCTGACCTCGTGGTATGAACAAAGTCCATCAAGACAATCAAAATCCCAAATTTCCTCAAATCAGCCCCCAAATTGGCTTTCATATACTGTAAATCTCATATATCCTGAGTATCCAATATCAAGTGAATCTCATATATCCTGTATCCAATATCAAGTGAATCTTATATATCCTGTATCCAATATCAAGTGAATCTCATATATCCCGAGTGAGTATATTTGCAAGATTATTATGATGATGTATATAAATTAGATATGTATACATATATATTAGCGTCCCATTCCACTATATATATATATATATATATATATATATATATATATATATATATAACAGCGTCCTATTCCACTGTTATATATACTTAGGGGTAAAAATATCATGAAAACATATGTGCATCGACACATAAATACTGATCTATCAGGCGCTGTCACCATGACTGGCCCTCCTAATAGGTACGTATCATACGCTATCCCGAAAACTCGAGGGCCCAGCTTCGACACTCGAAATTCGACGTATCCATACATACATGACTCCGGTCGGTATCCCCACGATAACCGCCGAGTCATAGGTACTGTCACCGGTAGGTATGGTTCCCCTGTCAGGCTCATTGGCGTGGTCCATCGAAATACCTTTCTTGCCCCGGGGTACCTCCGGGCCCCACCATGTACCCGCACACGGCCCACGACGCCTCCTCGCATGGGGTATATATATCAGAACCGATAAATCTCATGGTGGTTGCTGAAATATCATATCAAGAGAAACCGGGTTTTTCAAATAATGCATAATTTCATGAAATTACCACGGTCCTCAAATCCAGAAAACATCATGAAAAATCCATATCTCAATGCGAAAATCCATGAATATAATATATGCAATATAAAACTGTAATGTGATCATATAAAGGAAAATTCGCTATTTAACTGCAACAAGTTAATATATATCATGCGGTTCCTAATTTCTCTAAGTCCATCTAATATCAAATAAAGGTGAACATGTAGCTATAGCCAGATATATGTGTAAACATGTAGGTATAGCGAGGTGTATGTATCTACCTATCAGTAATGATGTAATACCCTCCAGGTATAAGTGTAAGTATGTATGCAAGATGTACATGTAGCTATGTCTCATGTGTGTATATAACTAATGGTACAATACCATATAGGTATATGGGTAACTAGCATATAAGGATGTCAAGGCATAAGTGTAAGCATGTAGGTATACAAGTATGCTATATGTCATATGCATAAAGGAATATGAATCAATGTCTCAATGTCCCTAACCAAACAATATCATATATGTATGTTTGTTGTGCGTGTCATGGCAATTATCGACGGTGTGTGTGTAACATACAATTAGTGCTTGTGAAACATGACCCGTCAATAAAGGTGTTGTGTCTCATTAGTACTAAGTCCATGCACAATAGGAAATGAGATATGCAACAAAGGTATACATGCACAATCAATATCTATATGCTTCTAACTAATAGTCACATCATTTAATCTAGCCAAGACGTATAACGCCATGCAGGAGATTCCCCTGTATATGTTAAATCTACTCACCAACGCTCCTGGCTAAGTAAATCCCACCACCTGTTTTTCTTTCTTCGCAGCGCCCGAAGTCCCCGCCTGCGAACCTAAAACATAAATCAATGAAACAAGTATGTATATTAGCAAACGACCAAAAACACGTACACACTACGTTTGACCGATGCACCAACTCAAAACATACTCTCAAGTGTTCGTATTGTGGCTAACGTGCGTAGCGACACTACGAAACCAACCCAAGAGCAAAACCACACAAAGTGCACGACCCGTGTCGTATAACGTAACACACGTAATCGTAACACAAGAAACTAGCTATGTGATCCCAGATTTTGTATACAGAGAAAACCCAAAAATCAAACAGGACCAAACACACCTAAACTAAAGCAGACACCTACCTACAAAAACCCAAACCCAAACTCCTTCAGAAATCCGAGGTCGCCGGATTTTCAAGGAAGGCCGCCGGCCAAATCTGAGCAAGGGGGTCTCGTGCTTCAGTTGAAGTCATATGGTCTCAGGTACAACACAACTATATTGTTTGATTTTCTAGTATACTCTCGGGGTCACAGCAGATCACAGATATCACAAACGACACTAAAAATACGATATTTGCACAAAACTTAACTTTAAACGATCAAAATTGAAACGAAAAGGCTACACAACACTAAAACAACATAAAGAACAGATAGAGATCATTAACTACTCCCATAAGCTCAAAAATCCTAGCTTTCCAAGCTCCAAGGCATCTAAGAGGCAAAACTAGGCAAAAGAAATGATTTTTGTGAGATTTTGTGAAAATTAGTGTTGGATTAGTGAATGAATGATAAGTGTTCAGTTTAGGCTTAGAGGAGATGAAGGAAATGATAAGAGATGAAGTGAGAGAGAATGAGAGAGAGTGTGAAGAAAAGAGAGAAAGAGGTGAGTGCAAGAGGGTGAGTGCACCCTTACATTAACTCCTCATAAATGCAAGGCCATGACTCCCCATGCCACCTCTTCCCAAGCCAAAACAAGCACAAAAGAAATATCTTCTCTCTCTTAACAAATATCTAGATGTTTAGGTTAAGCTTAAACAAGGATTGGATTAGGGTTAAGTTGTCATGGTCAGTAATCTAGATTACACAAACACACCCTCACATAAACATGCACATGTGTGTGCATGCCATAACAAATAAAAAATAAATTATTAATTAAATGTTATAAAATGTGAGGAACCCAAATTGGTAAACTTTTTACCAAAAACCCGCATTACCGTCTAAACTAATATTAATCTAAATCTAAGGCGTTACAGAGATCATCCCACACCAGCGCGGAGTGGTTATGACTCATCGGGGCTCCCAAACCGAGCCTAACCTCAAGTAAAAAGTGACATGGAATATCCCTAACGCTTGCTCTTTCGACAGTAATACTACCTGGAAGATTGCTTGAAGATATCTTGTCCAGCCCCCGAAGGGATCAGAGACACGACAGTCGCGGGGCTACTCGAACAGCAAGATTGTCCATCGAGGAATACACCAGCCAACGCGATGGTGCGACGGGTAGAAAACCCTAGTACCACAGACCCTAACGGACTTCTATTAGCAGGGGTTAACTATGACGTTAGGAAACCTTTGCGAGAACTTCTCGATTCGGCTCGACCTGTGAGGAAATTAGTGTTCTTGCGAGATTTTCTCGATTTGTCTCGACTCGTAGGGAAAAGCCTTAGGCAATGGGGATAAGGACCTATTTCCTAAGTACTGGGGCCCTGCAAGTCAGTCTAAGATAGACTGTTGCATACTGTTCACGGGCCACACTCTCCAAAGTCGAATCTCGAAAAGGAGGGAAACAACCACTTACGAGTCCTCTCGACTGGTAAGCGGGAAAATTCTATTGTGAGATCCTTATAATTCTAAAAAAAAAACGCACTTAGGAATCCTCACGATTTCTAAGGAGAAAATACACCTACGAGATCCTCTCGACTCGTAGGGAGAAAAATCTTTATGAGATCCTCACGGCTCATAAAGTTGAAAAGTCTTAGGCGGAAGATCCGAACCTGTTTCCTAAGCCATCGCTACTCTACAAGGAGGTCAATATGGACTATCGGCGGGCTACATTTGCCAAAACTATATTCGCCGCTGAAGTAAAGAAGCTACTTACGGGTCCTTATGATTCATAAGGAAAAATACCTGAGTGAGATCCTTACGATTCATGGAGGCGATGAACACTTAGAGATCCTCACGATTTCTAGGGAGAATTTACACCTACGAGATCCTCTCGACTTGTAGGGAGAAAAAACCTTCTTGAGACCCTTACGGCTCATGAAGATAAAAAAAGTCTTAGACTACAAAGACTCTAAACTTGTCCCCTAAGCCGTCAATTCTATTAACATGCATAACTCTGCACTACTTCACCCATGTACATGCTTACGTGGGCAAAGTAGTGGGGGGCATTTGTTCCCGCCAAAATTTTTGGCCAAGAGCTACTTGTTCTCTTACAAAAAAGGGGAGAATCTTAAAAAAAACAGGCATCACGTGTAAAACACGTGGGCACACATATGCAAAGCACATGAGCGCTGAACATAAATAACCAAGGGCCAAACAGGCATCACCTGTAAAACATGTGGGCGCACATATGCAAAGCATATGAGCGCTGAACATAAATAACCAAGGGCTAAACAGGCATCACGTGTAAAACATGTGGGCGCACATATGCAAAGCATATGATCGCTGAACATAAATAACCAAGGGCCAAACATGCCTCACGTGTTACACACGTGAGCGCTCTAAACATATACAGGCTAAAACCCATACTAGGGGTCACGTGTTAAACACGTGAGTGCTTTCGCCAAACACATGCAAAGCATGTGAGCACCCTAATTTAAAATGTTTTTATCAAATTCTAGAATTAAATTCTATTTGGGGAATATTTTCTTAATCTTCCTTAAACTAGAAAGATCTTATCTGTTAAACAGAGGACCCTTGGATCAAAGATCCAGCGGTGATCATTTGATGGAATAAAAATCTACCATAGGAAAATATTTTCCTAATCTTATAAAAAAAATAAAATTCTATGTTAACAAGATATCCATATTAAGAAAACATATTTCTGATCTTTTTAAACTAAAAAGATATGATAGAATAAAATTCTAATCTTGTTAAAACTAACAAGATATTCACAATCTTGTTAAACAAACCAGAAATCTTCTCTGTTACACAGAGAACCTTTGGATTAAAAATCTAACGGTGAATAAAATTCATCAATTGATCTAAAAGATCATGGAATCAATCATGATCTCTCAATGAGGAATTTTCTTAACAAATTGATTCTTTTTCTTCTCATATAAATAGGGGCAAGGAAAAGAGACACAGAGGGAGAGGGGAAGAAAAATAGAGAAAGAATTTAATCCTCTAAAGAAGGGGAACCCCTCCCAAAAGCTCCCACAAAAAGAGAATTTAATTCTCAAACCAAGAGTTTAACTTTTCTAAAAGAACTTAGTTCTTCCTCTGGTTAAGATTTGCAGAAGCGGATCTCCTCACAAGTTGAGAATTTAATTCTCATCGGGAAAATTCTGTTATACAGATTCAAAACCTAGGGGAAAGAACTGAATCCAAAAGAGTTTAACTCTTACAAAATATATAGGAATTTAATTCCTCTGGAACTAGGGTTTAACCCTTTAAAAAGAATTTAATCCCTACAAAGAATAAAAGGAGAACTTGATCCTTCAGAACCATAGAAGAACAGCCTGATGATTCGTTAGCATTCAAACGCCACATAAAAACTCACGTGATCCCACATGAGCACTTTTGAGGAACAAAGAGGGAAAGAATGAGATCTAGTCACGAGATCCCACGTGACCCCTGAGAAGTGCTCAGCACTTATAAAAAAGAAAAGGGAATAAACCCTATTTTTGGAGCACCTCACGTGACCCTACGTGATCCCTGAGAAGTGCTCAACACTTATAAAAGAGAAAATGGTGTAAACCATATTTTTGGGGGCGCCTCATGTGATCCCACATGACCCCCAAGCAGTGCTTAACTTTTATAAATCAGAAAGAGAATAAATTAAAGGGCAGTTTCCATTCTTGAGGCGCCTCACGTGATCCCATGTGACCCAATAATGCTTAGAATTCAGAAAAGGAACAAGGGAATAAACCCAAAGGAGCAGCGCCAACTTCAAGCGTCTCACATGACCCCACGTGAGCGCATCAAATTCTTAGTGTTTAACATTACTTCAAGCGTCTCATGTGACCCCACGTGAGCGCATCAAATTCTTAGTGTTTAACACTACTTCAAGCGCCTCACGTGACCCCACGTGAGCGGACCAAATTCTTAGTGTTTAACACTATTTCAAGCGCCTCACATGAGAGCATGTGAGCGCTGATCGTACACTAGTGTTTAACACTACGAGAGGCCAACATTAACCCAAATTAACCAAGTCTCCTGAAGCCAAAACCCTTTTTTGGTCATCAATCAGCCGAGCCCTCATTATACTCAGGTTTTCTTAAAATTGATCCGAGTCTCCGAAATAGCTAATGAACTCCTGTCATCTAAGATGATGTTCATCCCACCATGATCTCTCCCCTTGATCTGGAATTTGGTTCAAGGGTGCATCTCTCCACACCTCCGATACATGTCGTTGTAATTCTTCAACGTTTTCAAAGAGGTGGAGGGTCCCAATAACTAATAACTCTTGGCGCACCACCGAACAATCTTTTCAAAAAGGGGAGTAAATCTAAAACACATCTCAATTTGGGGGCGCCTCACGTGACCTCACGTGATCCCTTGATAGTGCTTAGCACTTAGAAAAAGAAAAGGAGAATAAAACAAAGGCAATTTTCATTCTTCAGAGTGCCTCATGTGATCTCACGTGACCCAATAGTGCTTAGCACTCAGAAAAGGAAAAAGGGAATAAACTTAAGATAGCTCCCATTTTGGGGGCACCTCACGTGTTCCTACGTGACCCCCAAACAGTGGTGTATAAAAGAGGGAGAAATTCAAAAGACAGCGCTCGTATTTTGAAGGCACCTCACGTGTCTGCACGTGATTGTTTGATGAACTAAGTGCTTAGCACTTATAAATGAAAGAGGAATAAAATCCAGAGAATAGTTCTCACCTCGGGCGCCTCACGTGCTCACATGTGAGCCAAGTGCTCAGCACTTATATATATATATATACATATATATATATATATACATATATATATATATATACATATATATATATATATACATATATATATATATATATATATATATATATGAGGGAATAAACTCAAGGAACAATGCCCACTTTGGGGCCCTCACGTGTTCACACGTGAGCTCTTCCACAGTCCAGTGTTTAACACTAATTCAGTGCTTAGCACTATGGGGTGACTAAGGGAAATCAACCTTAGCTCAAATTAGCTATGTCTTCCGAAGCCAAGACCCTTTTTGTCACCAATCAACTGAGCCCCCATGTTCAAGTCTCCCTAAACTAATCCTAGTCCCAAAGATGACTAGTGTTCTCCTAACAGATGACATTTAAACTGATGTTCATCCTATTCCCCAAATCGGGATATTGGTTCAAGGGTACATCTCTCCATACCTCTGATATATGTCGTTGTAATCCTTCAACGTCTTCAGAGAGATGGAGGGTCCTAATAACCAATAAATTTTAGCGCTTCCCCAAACTGTGGAGCTAAAATATCACAGACTACGATGTCTTTAAACTGGACCGTAATGTCCCTAAACTAAAACCCTGCAGACTATGATGTCTCTAAACTAGACTATGATGTCTCTAAACTAGACTATGATGTCTCTAAACTACCATAGACTGTGAGGTCCTTAAACTCATAGACTATGATATTTTTAAACTTTACAGACTATGATGTCTCTAAACTCCATGGACTATGATGTCCTTAAACCCACTGGACCGCAAAGTTCCAAAACTAAAACAATAGAGCCCAAATGCTCTTTTGTTGGATCTAAATGATCCTGTTAAGTAGATCTTAGTCTAAAATTAGACTAACGTATCCTTAACAAATGGTTAAGTTGATTTTAGTCTAAAATTAGACTAACGTATCCTTAACAAACGTTTAAGTTGATCTTAGTCTCAAATGAGATTAACGATCCTTAAACCCAACCCAAAACCCAAATCTAAGAAAATACGGATTTGGACTAATCCACGCCCTACGGGCAACAACATAAATTAGTCTTCGTATACAATCCACGGGCAACTAAAAAATAAAACAAACATACACGACACGAAGTGACCATCTGAAGAAGGAGAAAGTGGTTACCGCGATGCGGTAGCGTGATTAACTGCAGGGGCTTGCGCCTGCAGGGAAGAGCATCCCCATAATCAAAACCCCCTCAAATGAGGGGGAATCTGACAAAGTCTGCTACAACGGCTGCATCCGTCTAAACCTCCGATATACGGTGCTATAAATCAACTTGTCATCTTCGCAGAGGTGGACAGATAAAACCAAATAGCGTCTGCCCCTAAAATTCAGGCCAGACGTCCCAACGTCCCGGTTGCGTCTTTCGCGTTTTTGCAACTTGGACGGTCGGTGCTGCCCTTTTAGCGACTTGGAAGGTCGGTGCTTGATTTGACTTGCTCCGCTTCTTGCAGCGTCAGGGATTTGACTTGTTTCCGAGGTAGAGCTTGATTCCGCCAAGGAGGTCGTTGGTTGTTTTGCTGATTTGATATGATTTGGGTTGACATCAGCATCACTATACTGGAATATGGTACCAGGAGCGAATCATCATCTGCCATGACAGGGTTTGGGGATTTTGGTTTTGGTTTAGCATCAGCATCGCTTCACTGGAATATGGTACCAGGAGCGAATCATCATTTGCCATGAGGAGATTTCCCTCGTTTCCAGTTTAACGACTTTAGGGGTCATCTGTTCCCAGTTTAACGACTTAGAGGTCATCTATTCCCAGTTTAAAGACTTAGAGGTCTATTGGATTGGAGTTTGGAATTTTGGGGTTAGGGTAGGCATCAGCGTTGCTAACACTGAAGCACATGTGCCAGGAGCAATTCATCATTTGCCTTTTCCTGTTGGGGAGCGATGGCTTAGGAGACAGGTTTAGGTCCTTATCACCTAAGGCTTTTCAATTTTATGAGCCGTAAAGGTCCCATAAAAGTATTTTCTCCCTACGAGTCGAAAGGATCTCGTAGGTGTGCTTTCTCATTAGGAGTCGTGGGGACTCTCAAGTGTGTTTTTCCTTTGTGAGTCGTAAGGATCCCACGAAGGTGTTTTCTTACGAGTCGTGAGGATCCCTTAAGTTTGTTCTCCTTATGTATCATGAGGACACATGAATGGGTCTTCCCAAACGGAGCATAATCCCAAGGGCGGAGACCAGCCGTGTAACCGGTGATTGCGGTAAGGCATAGGTATGCTGAGAATTATTTGAGCCCGTGGATTGTATACGGTAGTCAACCTGGGGACCAACCGTAGGGCTGGGAGAATTTTAGGAGGTTGGATTTTGGTTGGCGTCTGCATCGCTGCACTGGAATGTGATATCAGGAGCGACTCATCATTCGCCGTTTGGAGACTTGGAATTTGGATCTTGTTTGGCATCAGCATTGCTGCACTGGAATAATGCCAGGAGCAACTCATCATTTGCCTTGGGAGGACTTGGGATTTGGGTTTTTGGTCGGCATCAGCCCCGCTAACACTGAAGCGAAATGCCAGGAGCGACTCATCATTTGCCGTTTCCCGTTGGGGAGCGATGGGTCAGGAGACAGGTTTAGATCCCTATCACCTAAGACTTTTCAATTTTATGAGCCGTAAGGGTCTTATAAAAGCATTTTCTCCCTCCGAGTCAGGAGGATCTCGCAGGTGTATGTTCTCCTTAGGAATCATGAGGATTCTTAAGTGTGTTGTTCCTTTGCGAGTCATAAAGATCTTACGCAGGGATTTTCTCCTCACAAGGTTGAGAGGACTTTGCGAGTGTATTTCATCTCTTTTTACGAGTTTGCGCCCTTTCGGGTTTTCACAAACTCGCCGGCAGTCCTGCTTGTTTTACTCACGGAGCCCTTTCGGATTTTCATCCGTGCCCGTTTTGCTTGTGGACATGCGGTTTTTTTTTGTTCTTTTTGTTTTTTTTGTTTTTTTAGTTGTCGTCGCTGGTGGGAATTTAAAAGTAGTCTCACCGGTAGGACATGGGAGAGATAGGGGTCGTTTACGCCAGTGAATTGTATACGGTTTTACAGGATGTATGATCTAGACCGTAGGGCTGGTATGCTCAATTCGCCTGTGACTTGGAGTATTCACGCGTAATATTTCTTGAGATATCGGCTATTGATAGGTGGCATGGGCCTTTCTCCCTCAGCTTTTGTCAGCTGGTAGGATCCTCCGTCGAACACTTTCTCGATGACGTATGGTCCTTCCCAGTTTGGCTCGAATTTTCCCTTGGCATGTCGATTGGGGATGATCGGTCTTTTGAGGACCAACACCAATTCACCTTTCTTGAAAGCGCGGAGATGAGTCATCTTGTTATAGGCCCATGACATTTGGGCTCGGTACAGCTCCAGATTTTGCTGTACTGCAAGCCTCTTTTCTTCGAGGGCGTCGAGCTCTTCAAGCCTAAGGAGCACGTTTTCCTCCTCCGTCAACTCGTGCTGAACGATTATTCTTAAGCTTGGAACTTCGACTTCGAGGGGGAGGACCGCCTCCACTCCGAAGAGCAATAACTATAGAGTGGACTGAGTTGGAGTACGGTGCATGGTACGATATGCCCACAACGCCTCGTGAAGTTTGAAATTCCAGTCTCTCTTGTTGGCTGAAGCATTTTTCCTCAGGAGCTTGCATAGAGTCTTATTGAAGGCTCGGCTAGCCCATTGGCTCTTGGATTATAGATGGAGGAATATCTCCAGTCTATCTTATGCTAAGTAGCGAACCTTAAGACTTTGAAGCTCTTGAAAGAAAGCCCGTTGTCAGAAATGATTCTTCTTGGTGTACCGAAGCGGTATGAATATTATGCTGGAAGAACGTTAGAATATTTTCCGTCTTGACTTCTTTTAGCAGGACAGCTTCAGCCTATCTGGAGAAATACTCATTCGCGGCCAATTTGAACACTGGATGACGGAGGATCAATTGGGCCAACAATGTCGCTGCCCCAGACTTCGAAGGGCCACGACGCTACCGCAGGATGCAACGGATTGGGATGCTTGTGAATGAAATCACCATGGATTTGGCAGAGATGGAATTTCTTTGCATGCTCTTCGCAATCCCTTATCATGGTGGGCCGGTAATATCCAATCCGTTTGATCTGAAGCCGCATTTTGGGACCGGACTGGTGAACCCCGCAGACGCCTGAGTGAACTTCTTTCATAACTTTTTGGGTTTCGGCCGATGACAGGCACCTGAGCCAGAGTTGGTCATATGACCTGCGGTATAGTGTGTCATTTACAAACACGTATTGGAGAGCTCTCTTCTTCAGCTGAATCCTCGCAGATTTTCCTTCGGGCATCTTGTCGTATCGGAGGTACTTTATGAAGGTGTTCCCTGATTAAAAATCAGGAATTACCCCAATAAGGTATCACGTGTTCACACGTGATACATTTACAGAATTTAAAAATCCTAAGCAATCAGAAGTAAAACAAGTGGCTGAGGAAAGTCCCCAAAGGGGGGTCACGTGCTCACACGTGACCAGAGATTTGTTCCCTGATTAAAAATCAGGAATTACACCAATAAGGTATCACGTGTTCACACGTGACCAAAGGTCACGTGTTCACACGTGATCCATTTACAGAATTAAAAATCCTAAGCAATCAGAAGTAAAACAAGTGACTGAGGAAAGACCCCAAAGGGGGGTCACGTGCTCACACGTGACCAGAGGTCACGTGTTGACACGTGATGATCCTTCAGCCCAATTAAAGTACATAATTAAATTGTGAATGAGAAGGGGTCACGTGTCAACACGTGATAGGCTTTGAAAGCCCTTATAACTTGATAGAATTAAATTCTAATTAAGGAAAATCCAAGACCCTAACTAGGAAAGTATTTCTCCAAATCTTTCCAAAAAAAAGAAAGGATTATGAGGGACCGTTGGATTATAAATCCAAGGGTGATTAAAAATCACCAATTTATGGAAAGATTTTAAACAAGGAAAGATTTCCCTAAATTTCACCAAAAATAACAAACAGAATATCTTTTGGATTGAAAATCCAATGGTGAATAAAATTCACTGAGTGATCTAAAGGATCATGTTAGTTACAAAAACAAACAAAATCTTTCAATGAAAGATTTCCTAAACAAATTGATTCTTTTCCTTCTCCTATAAATAGGAGCCAAGAGGAGAAGAAAGATAGAGAATTTTGGGATCTTGAAGTTTCTAAAGGCAAATAGCAGAGAAAAAAGAAAGGAGAATTTAATTCTCAAGAAAGAAAACCTATGTGAGAAAGGGGGAAAAGATCAAAACTTCAAAAAGAGAATTTAATTCTCAATCTAAGGGTTTAACTCTTCTGAAAAGAACTTAGTTCTTACTCTGGTTGAAGATCTGCAGAAGCAAAATCTCCCCATAGGTTGAGAATTTAATTCTCATCGGGTTGAGATTCTGCCATGTAGATCCAAAACTTAGAGGGGGAATTGAGTTTAGAGAATTTAATTCTCCTAATTTACAGGAATTTAATTCCTTCAAGATAAAGATAAGGTTTAACCCTATACGAGAATTTAATTCTCCTAAATTTACAGGAATTTAATTCCTTCAAGACAAAACTAGGGTTTAACCCTATATGAGAATTTAATTCACCTAAATTTATAGGAATTCAATTCCTCCAAATAAAATTAGGGTTCAACCCTGCATGAGAATTCAATTCTCCTAAATCTATAGGAATTTAATGTTAGTTGTATGTATGCGCTAGAGGCCAGTATTGTACAGATGATGTATATTATATTGGATGCTTGGACATATATAGAGATGACTTTCTTGCTCGATATGATAGTATGCTATCTGGTTGCTCTTTATCTTAACATGTATACTGCTCTCTTTATACTGTCTTATGGTTACATGTTGGTAAAGCCCTTAGGATGTGTACTTGACTACCTGGACTATGATGCAGATCATACTAGTGGGGACATGGTAGTCCATAAGTACATCCTTCATGGTCCCTAGTCGTGGGTGTATCAAGACGGGGCATCGATATACCAGTGTAGACTAGCGTATACGCTTCTCGACCCATGAGATGGGCGATGGATGATCCCATATCCATTGGTGTTTGACATCAGAGATGGTGTACGGGTGCTCAGTAGAGACTGGGTATACTGGACGGACTCGCCGAGAACTCCCAAATGGTATTATACCTCACGTCAGATGGCAGTTCTCAGGTGACACTTGTGCAGGTTAGTCTGTCGACCCGAGATCGTCATAGAATCTTGTGTGATTCCCACTGTGCTTTGATCTCCACCTTACCACGTCCATGAGGGCGTGCAAAACGGTGGTGTTTGGGTACAGTCCCGAGTCACATGGAGGCAATGAGCGATAGGAGGGGTTTCGTCTCTCCCGGTATTAAGGGTTGATGTTGCGCTGTGCTCGATTGCCCGTAACAGGGAAGTCCCTGGCCAGGGCTGATCAAAGATTTGCTGGTAAGTGTTACCAGTAGTTTCTCGACCCGTTATTAGCCTCACATCGGCACGACTTATCGGTTATTGGGGTCTGACGTTTACCACCCCTAGACTTGATATACGACATATCAGACGAACAGACCGGACTGTACGGTAAGTGTTACTGGTTGGATTCACAGGAGTGTGAGCGGGCTAGTTCGTCGATCTTCTGATCGCTTAATACCCGGATGGCCGTTACGTTTAGCAGACCGCTTGCGACTTGTGGGTGCTTGATATGATCATCATCTGCTACCGGCGTATTGACGAGTCTTTAGAGTCCTACACAGAGGTTTCCTGGCTCAAGCGAAACGAAATAGGAGTGCATATGAGATATGCGCAGGACCGAGAATGATGCGTGTATGTGATACCGTATTCCATTCTCGTGATGGATGTATCGATTGGTTATATTCGATATGACCTAGTTATCGAATCATTGATTCGATAAGCCGATACATAGGATACTAGTCGGTTATATGCGATATGACCGGATCGTTAAGTCAAGTGTTGATTTAATGATTTAATGTATAATTATATATTTGATATATTACTTTGCATTAGCTAGTATTAGTTCACTTTATATGGCTTTTCTCACTTGATGTGCAAGAAGTATATGTGATATACTTTTGTGCACATATTTGTATCATGTTTGATGATACTTAATCAATTAGTTAAGTGTATAGAATTAAACCATGATTAATTTGATGATTAGGGTTTTGCATATTCATTTATTTATTTATTTGTTTATTTGTTTATTTGGGAAGGATAAAGATGAGAATGGTGGCTTTCTTTGTTTCTTATTGAAGCTTCTTGAAGCTTTGACTTAGTCACCATTCTTGTCTCATGCTTAACCCTAACCATTTGAAGTAACCCTAGTTTATTCTCTACACTTAACTATGGTTAAGATTATGATAAGTATTCATTTTCTTTTTCATTTTAAAAAGACTTATCATAATTCTAGCTTCATCTTCTTCTTCATCTTCAAGATAGAAAGCTTGATGCCATCAATGGCAACTTGAGATCTAAAGTGAGAAATCCAATTCTAAAGTGAACCCACCTCCTATTTCTTCACCCTCCACCTCTTGCCAAGTTGTTTTGGGTGTTTTCTTCACAAGTTTCACAACTTTGTGAAGTCGGAGCTTGAACTTGTGATGCCTCGACGTAGATCATCTTCGGCACGAAGCCGACGACCTAGTCCGCCCATTTCTCCGATCAAGCCGACGCATGAGTCCGGGATTCCAGATGGACAGCGAGAGGACGCCTACGTGGAGCCAAGGAAGTGGATATCCGGATCTACAAAGGTTGTAGCTTCTTATCTTTAGTTAAGTTGTTAACTAGTTTCTTATTTCGCCTAGATTTCTAGTCAACGATCCGTATTAGGGTTTCTCGGCACCCGTAAAATTTGAAATTGGCATGGTTGATGCCTTGTGAGATCTCTTGAGAGTGCCTAGGAACCCTACATTTAATTCCTTCAAGACAGACAAAACCAGGGTTTAACCCTACTTGAGAATTTAATTCTCTAAAACTCACAGGAATTTAATTCCTCTTAAAATGAAATTAGGGTTTTACCCTACATAAGAATTTAATTCTTTCACATATATGGGAATTTAATTCCCCTAAAACATAATTAGGGTTTAACCCTACAGAGAATTTAATTCCTAAAAAAGACAAAGAGACTTGAAAGATCTCCATACATGCAAAAGACTAAGGTCACGTGGCCCCACGTGACTGCTGGAAAGATCTTCCAAAATGAGAAGGAAAGAGCTTTGAGGCAATGCCTCACGTGCCCCCACGTGACCATCAAAACAAAAAGAATAAAAGCAAAGAAAATGATGGCTTTGGGCGCTCTCACGTGTTACCACGTGACCACTAATAAACGCTTCAGTAACCAACGAACAAATCTCCATCACGTGCCAACACGTGATGGCCAAAAAATCAAAAGTGTTTAACACTTATCTGCAGAACAAAGTAAAGGGGATCTGGCCCCACCTTTTTGGTGCCCTCACGTGTCCCCACGTGATCCCTTTCTCTCTAGTGTTTAACACTAATTTGAGAGTTTTATTTCCAGTGTTTAACACTGTTGTCTTCTAGTGTTTAACACTAATTTGAGAGTTTTATTTCCAGTATTTAACACTGTTGTTCTCTAGTGTTTAACACTATTCTTAGCCAAATTGGTTAATCTTCCAGAGGCAAAAGTCTCCCCTTCAACTGAATCTCAAAATTGAGTAAAATTCAGAGCTACAATGTTTAATGCTCAGTCAGAGATCAAAAATGTTACCAAAATCCTCAAACTCTTGTTTAAGCACTGCTAAATGATGAGGGGCTGAACCCAGACAAATGTCTAAATGGTCCAATAAAGGGCCAACACTCCAAATCTAATTGAACTTAGCCCAAGCTGGCCATAAGTCCTCAATTCAGGCTTAACTGAGCTAATGTGCTCATAATCTAATTAATTGATCTTAGTTCCAAATTAGACTAAAGATCACTTAATCCACTTCGGTTCGAGGGTACATCTCTTCACTCCTCTGATATTTGTCGTTGTAATCCTTCAACGTCTTCAGAGAGGTGACGGGTCCCGACGACCACCGCATTTCACGGACTATGATGTCCTTAACCTTGACTGTGAGGTCTTAAAACTCACGGACTATGATGTCCTTAACCTTGACTGTGAGGTCTTAAAACTCATGGACTATGATGTCCTTAACTTTGACTGTGAGGTCTTAAAACTCATGGTCTTTAAATTCACGGACTGTGATGTCCTTAACCTCGACCGTGATGTCTTTAAACTAACATTTGACTATGAGGTCTTTAAACTCATGGACTATGATGTCCTTAACCTCGACCGTGATGTCTTTAAACTAACATTGGACCGAGATGTCCTTAAACTAACGATGGACCATAATGTCCTTAAACTAATCGACCGCAATGTCCCTAAACTAAACAATAGAGCCCAAATGCTCTTTTGTTGGATCTAAATGATCCTGTTAAGTTGATTTTAGTCTAAAATTAGACTAACGTATTCTTAACATACGTTTAAGTTGATCTTAGTCTCAAATGAGACTAACGTATCCTTAAACCCAAACCAAAACCCAAATCTAAGAAAATACGGATTTGGACTAATCCACGTCCTAACGGGCGGCAATATAAATTAGTCTCCGTATACAATCTACGGACAACCACAAACAAAATAAACACCCATGACACGAAGTGACCATATGGAGAAGGAGAAAGTGGTTACCGCGATGCGGTAGCGTAATTAACTGTAGGGGCTTGCGCCTGCAGGGAAGAGCATCCCCACAATCAAAAAACCCCTCAAGCGAGGGGGAATCTGACGAAGTCTGCTACATCGGCCGCATCGATTTAAACCTTCGATACATGGTGCCATAAATCAACTTGGCATCTTCGGAGAGGTGGATGGATAACACCAATTAGCATCTGCCCCGAATTTCAGGCAAGACGTCTGTCTTGCGCGTCTTTCGGAGGGGAACAGATTCTGGCACACCCGGTGGGACCTTTTCCTCTTTCCACACCATACTTCGTGTGTCGTGTTCGCGAACGAATCGCTGTTTGCTAATGGTTGCCCTTGGGTTCGAGGTACTGAGATTTGGCGTTTTGCTTGGTGCAGAAAGCGAAAGATCAATGGCGTCCACTTGCGCGAATTGTTCCAACTGCAATTGCAATTCACACTCCGCCTCATCTGGAGGCATAGCATACGGGCCCCAAGCAGCTTCTTTGTTCACAATGCCGGTGGACCAGGTGTCTCAGGCCACCACTGGATTGTTTTTCGGGACCATGCTCCCACCTATGAGCTTCACTGCCACGGTACCAACACAAGAAGCTCCCAAGAAGTCGGTCTTTGATCGACTTGCAACTACAGCGGCCCCCCTCAACGGGTCATCCCGCTCCAGCGCCTCAGTCTTCGCCAGATTGGGCCAAAGTTCATGTGGGCCCATGATGAAGCCTGCAATTCCAGAACAGGTTATTCCGAAGAGGATAGCCATCCCTGCTCCCGCAGTCGTCAAGGCGGCTTCTCCTGCCAAAGGGTCGGTCTTCACAAGACTGACTGTTCCGGCTCCGGTACCCGCTCCAAAATCTGTCTTTGACAGATTAAATACTTCTACTCAATGGATATCAGTCTTCAAGAGGCTGACGCCAGCAACAGCCCTTCATCAGAACAGGGAGCATAACGAAGTCGCCCCTAAAGCTGAAACAATCCCAACAGCTCGACACGCTCGACGTCGCCACTGGCGCCGAGTAAGGAAGACAGGGGGCAACTCTCCCTATGGGCAAACTCCACTATTTCCCCAATCAGAGCAAAGCTCTGTTCAAATTCCAAGATTTGAAATGAAGCGACGCTTCCTTTTCCCCAATCAGAGCAAAGCTCTGTTTTGAATTTCAAAATTCAAAAATTGAAGCAACGCTTCAGATCCTGTGCGCTGCGCGCCACGTGTCAAAAGCAGACACGCCAGCGCCAGAAGCGCTGCACCCTAGGCAGCGCACCCCCAATCAGAGCAAAGCTCTGCTTCAAAATTCAAAATTTAAAAGTTGAAGCAACGCTTCAGATCCAGCGCTCTGCGCTGCGCGCCACGTGTCGAACACAGGTGCGCTAGCGCAGTTGTGCTGCGCTCTGTGCTGCGCGCCACGTGTCAAACACGGGTGCGCTAGCGCAGTTCACCGCGCTCTGCGCTGCGCGCCACGTGTCGAACTTAGGTGCGCTGGCGCAAGGTGCGCCAGCGCTGGAATTAAAAATTCCCCTACCGTCAGATCAAAAGATCTATTAATAATAAATTATTAATTAATTAGAACTAAAGTTCTGTTATGGAAAGATTTTTCAATCTTATTAAAATAAGAAGATTATCTTCTGTAAAACAGAAGCCTTAGGATCAAAGATCCAACGGTGGGAAATATTCCAAAATCAATCAGAGAAAGATCTCTTAAATTGATTTAACAAATCAATTGGCCCTATATAAAGGCCCCAAGACTTCAAGTCTCATATAGAGAAAACCCTCTGCAAACTTTGAGAAAAACTCAAAGAGAAAGAAAGGCAAACCTTTAGAAGAAAGAAGATCATCTCTTCATCTTTAAAGGTAAAGAATTAATTCTTGAACAACAGAGATGAAACCATCTCGTAAAAAGAAGAAGTATCTTCTAAAAAGATCTTAAATCTATAAAAAGACAAAAGGTCTTTGATTAAAAAGAAAAGATCAAAAGATCTAATCATAAAAATATAAAAAGAAGTATTTTACTTCATTCACAGATCTTTTTGATCTATAAAGGCAGAACCTTTTATAAAAAAAAGAACTTTTGTTCTTGGATCTTGAGGCAAAGCCTCCTTTGAAGAACATAAATTTGTTCTTTGATCTTAAAATTGATCAAAATGCGCTTTGCGTTATTAGAAAGTGCTTTGCATTCATGAACTGCGCCTTTGGGCTCTTTGGATCGGCGCTCAGCGCCAAAACATGCAGGGTTCCTAGACACTCTAGTGAGGTCTCCCAAGCCATCAACCATGGCAATTTCAAAAATTATAGTGCCTACAAACCCTAAAGTACGGATCGTTTGCTAGATATCTAGGCGAACAAGAACTAGTTAACAGTTAACTAAAGAGATACGGAAATTACAACCTTTGTAGATCCGGATATCCACCTCCACGGCTCCGCAACGAGGTCCTCTCCGCTGTCCAAATCGAATCTGGGCTCTAGGATCGGCTTCGTCGGAGAATGGGCAAGCTAGGTCGTCGATGTCCATGCCGAAGATGATCTACGTCGAGGCATCGATGAATCAAGCTCCACCTTCACCAAACCCTAAAATCTTGTGAAGGAAACACACTCTACTACTTGGCAAGAGGTAGAGGATGAAGAAATAGGAATTGGGTTAACTTTAGAATTGGATTTCTCACTCATATCCAACAATCACCATTGATGGACTTTGAGCTTCTTCACTTGAAGCATGAAGAAGAAGAAGAAAAACATTATGATAAGTTAATAGAAAATGAAAAGAAAATGAATTCTTATCATAATTCTAACCATGGTCAAGTGTAGAGAATGAATCATGGTTAGTGAGAATGGTTAGGGTTAAGGTTGAGATAAGTATGGTTGACTTTATCAAATCTTCATGAAGTTTCAACTAAACTCCAAATCTAGCAACCATTCTTTTCTCTTTTCTTTTATTCATTTATCAAAAATAAAAAGATAATTAAATAAGATAAATGAATAATGAATAATAAACCCTAACCATTTCATTAACCAAGGTTTAATCTTTACACTTGAACCCTAGCTTGACTTGCATCATCAAACATGATACAATCAAGTGCACAAAAACATATCGCATATGCAATGCGCACGAACCAAGTGAGAAAATCCGTCTAAAGTGAACCGATACTAGTTAATGTAAAGTAATATATCAAATATATAATTATACATTAAATCATTAAATCAACACTTGATTCAATGATCCGGTCATGCGCACATAACCGACTGGTATCAAATATATCGGCTTATCGAATCAACGCTTGAATCGATAACTAGGTTATATCGCATACAACCTTTCGATATATTTATCGCGAGAATAGAATACGGTATCACATACACGCATTATTCTCGGTCCCGCACATATCTCATATGCGCTCCTATTTCGTTTCGCTTGAGCCAGGAAACCTCTGTGTAGGACTCTAAAGACTCGTCAATACGCCGGCAGCGGATGATGATCATATCAAACATCCACAAGCCGCAAGCGGTCTGCTAAACGTAACGGCCACCCGGGTATTGAGCGATCTGAAGATCGACGAGCAAGCCCGCTCACACTCCAGTGAATCCGACCAGTAACACTACCGTACAGTCCGGTCTGATCGTCTGATATGTTGCATATTTCGCCTAGGGGTGGTAAACGTCAGACCCCAGTAGCTCGATAAGTCGTGTCGATATGAGGCTCATAACGGGTCGAGAAACTACTGGTAACACTTACCAGCAATTCTCTGAGCAGCCCTGGCCAGGGACTTCCTGTTATAGCCGATCGAACACAGTGCAACATCAACCCCCATATACCGGGAGAGACGAATCCCCTCCTATCGCTCATTGCCTCCATGTGACTCGGGACTGTACCCAAAAACCACCGTTTTGCACGCCCTCTTGGACGTGGTAAGATGGAAATCAAAGCACAGTGGGAACCACACAAGACTCTATGACGATCTCGGGTCAACAGACTACTCTGTACCAGTGTCACCAGAGAACTGCCATCTGACGTGAGGTATATTACCATCTGGGAGTTCTCGGCGAGTCCGTCCAGTGTACCCAGTCTCTACTGAGCACCCGTATATCTCCTCTGATGTCAAACACCGATGGATATGGGATCATCCATCGCCCATCTGTATGGGTCGAGAAGGTACACGCTAGTCTACTCTGGTATATCGATGCCCCGTCTCGATACACCCTCGACTAGGGACTGTGAAGGATGTACTTATGGACTACCTTGTCCCCACTAGTATGATCCGCATCATAGTCCAGGTAGTCAAGTACAGATCCTAAGGGCTTTACCAACATGTAACAGAGAGACAATCAGCATACACGTTAAGGTAAATATCAACCAGATAGCATACTATCATGTCGAGCGAGAAAGTCCTCCCTATATACGTCCCAGCATCCACTACAATATACATCCCATGTATAGTAATGGCCTCTAGGGCATACATATAACTAACAATCTCCCACTTGCACTAGGGCCATCTGTAGCAGTGGTTGCAGTATCTCATACTCAACCATCCCATAAAAGTCTCTCTCTGTGAACAGGCCTTTGTGAGTGGATCCGCTGTGTTGTCCTCAGAATCTACTCTCCAAACCTCGATCACCCTGGAGATCAATCATCTCCATGATCAGGCGATGCTGCCTTAGAATATGTCTGGATTACTGATGGGACGGACGTTCCTTGGCATAAGCCACAACTCCATTGTCACACAATGGTAGGAACATAGTTCATCTCATGAACCAATATACACCCAAACAGCCTCTTTGGTAGCATCTTAAGTAGCGATGTATCCAGCCTTTATCGTCTAGTATGTCACGGTATCTAGCTTGGAACTCTTCCAACATACCGTCCCTTTACTGAGGGTAAAGACAATGCCTGCGACTGACATTCAGTCGTCTTTATCACCCTGGAACCTTTCCAGTGATTCCCCCCAGGATCGATTGATACCATCTCACTACAACTAGTGAGAATCCTAACATCCATTTAGATCTATCTCATAGATCCAAAATCCAGGATTTAGGAGGTATCACTTTGATCCTATATGGAGAATCATAGTGATAAGCGGAGATTGATCGAGCGTAGCATAGGAAACTCCTTCCCTATCAAGAGTATGTCATCCACGTACTCTACGAGGATCATCACCATACTCCCTACTACCTTTTTGTTTATACAAGGTTCATCTACCATTTTGATGATGTCAAACTCTTTGACTAATTCATCAAAACAGATGTTCCAACTCCGCGATGCCTGCTTTATCCTATAAAGCATCTTGCACACGTTTCCGCTGCTCCCACTGTTTACGAAGCCCTCTGGCTGTGTACTTATAGACGCACTCTTCTAAAACGTCATTTAGAAAAGCAGTCATGACACCCAACCACCAGATATCGTAGTCATGGTATGTAGCCGTGACAAGTAGGATCTGGATGGACTTAAGCATAGCTACTGGAAAAGATTTCATCATTATCCACGCCTGGTCGATGACGAAAACCTTTAACAATTCTAGCTTTGAAAGTCTCAACTTTTCCATGTACACCAAGTAATCTTCTCAAGATATACTTGCTCCTGATGGGGATTTAACCCTTCAGATATAGCAACCAAAGTCCATACTTTGTTGGTGTATAAGGATTCCATCTCAGATCGCTAAACATCCAGCCATTCTTACAGAGTCTTACTCTCGATGGCCAGCTTGAAGCTAGTTGGGTCATCATCTCATGATGCAATCCTCGCTCCCACTGTCATAGAGAAACAGAAGTATCTCTCAGGTGGGTGAGGAACCCTACTAGATCGGCGGAGAGGCTGAGGTTCGTTGGTATCTACTGAATCCTTTGGTTCTATCAAATCATCTGCTGTAGTTCGTATAGCTGGAACATTTCCAGTTGTACATAACAGATCTTGCCTCGAGTTTGTCCAGATTATGCTTTTAAACATAGGCCGGACAACCCCAAATCTTAACTAACTTAAGATATGGGCTCTTCCCTTTCCATATCACATATGAAGTGGTAGGCAACTGATTTGATTAGAACGCTATTCAATAGGTATGCAGCTTCTCAAGTGCATAACTCCCTAAAAGGAAATAGGCAACTCAGTAGTACTCATCATAGAGCGCACCTTATCATATAGGGTGTGAGTGCTCCGCCCCGATATACCATCGTGCTATGGTGTATTCGGAGGAGTAATGCTGAGAGAGAATCTCATTCTCCTTTAGAATAGTTCAGGAATTCCATGCACAAGTATTCTCCTCCTTGATCTCATCAAAGGACATAATACTTATACCCTTATTTTGGTTCTCTACTTCTAACTTATATTCTGTGAATATCTCAAAAGGTTCGGATTTGTGTTTCAACAGGAACATAGGTCTGAATCTAAAGAGATCATCAGAGAACGTAATGAAGTATAAAGAACCGGTTTTGGTATGTGTAGACAGAGGACCTACATACATCAACATGTATCATCCCAAGAGTTTACTAAATCTTTCTCTGTTTCCAATAAACAGAGCTATGGTCATCTTACCTTTGTGACATGACTGGCGAGTTTCACAAGATGTAAATTCAAACTGATTTAAATATGCATCTATATGTAACTCTAGCTAGTCGGGTCACATTGATCTGACCTAGTCTACAATACCTCAAGAAGAATTCGTTCATTTCTGAACTCTTCCTCTTGTGTGTGTTCCGTATACTAAGAACTGTAGTTTGATTTAGAACATTAATGCTTTTAGATAACGTGCCTGAACCGATCAACCTTTGATATAGGAAATGTTCAAAACATTATCCAACAATACAAAATTATATCCTTTCTTTTCAGATAAAGAGACTGATATGATTTTGTATATCAGGTTCGGTATCTAACAACATTCGTTCAGAATCAATGTATTGGAAATACAGGGTGACAGTGACCGACAGATTTGGCTGCAACTCTTGCCCCGTTTTCTGCCTCATGAAACTTATCACCCGTTCTCAGTTCTTCTACCTTTCTGTAGCCCTATGTAACATATTACATATCTGGGATCCTGATCCGGTATCATATACCCAGGACGTAAAGGATACTGAGAAACAGTTCTATATAACGAACACACCCGAAGATGATGCATCAGCATGCACTCTCTTCGTTTGGGCGGCACGGGAATTCTGGTAATCCCTAATTTCCTGCTCTGTCTTATAACATTTATAAGTTGGAGCGGGACCAACGTTCCCCAGCTCAGTATAACAAGCGGGTTCGGTCAATAATCCGTATTATTATCTTGATTAAGGCGTGATATGGTCGCTACCAGGAGAGAGAGAGAAGAAAACACTCAGCGTGCGCTCTGTCAAGAATAGATTGGTTATTATTTTATCTAATCAGGATGGCTCCCACTGCTTTTTATCAAATCTTCCTTCAAACCCTAAAAGGAAAGACTAGCCGGGATTAATTACACACTACAAGTTCGCCAATCTTTCAGCCAGGCCAGTGTCGGTACTTTGAGGGAGGTCCCCCGTGCTTTCGCACGAACCTAATTAATGTAAACCTCATTTTCCCAGAGGCGTAACCTCGTTGACACCTTTCTAGACACCTACTTGATCGGCTAATTGTAATGTATAAAACTCTCCCAGGAGTAACTCTTACTCGCAGCGGGTATCGGGATCCAACTATCTCATAGAAGGTATGCAATCTCATTGCAAATTTCAACACTTGAAATTCCCGATATTATTTTGCCCCTAGCACCCTATGACCTTGACGGAGGTCAACAAACCATAGGCTACTAGTCAAGTTCAACCCGTCATTTCTTGATCGAATTAAACCCACCCGCACGACCCTTGACGGAGGTCAACAAGGCCGCACGACTACCCTAACTCAATCTGCATCATATGCATAAGCAGATAAATACTGGTTAGCTACCGCACACTGCGCCTTGACGGAGGTCAACAAACGCAGCACGAATACTAAACAGCACTTATCTGAAATGACGGAGGGCTACGACAGGTTTTTCTGAAAACCTATTGCGTAATGAACTTGATATCGTTGTAGAATCAAATGAATTTTGAAATGGAGTGCTTTTGAGGCTTTTCTAGTTTTGCTAAAGGAGTCACTCCCGGTGAAGGGATCGTCGGTCCTTTCCTCGTCGAATGAGGTGCGGGATATATCATATATATCACTGTGCAAAGCAAAAACTCTTAAAAGCAATCAAAAACAAACCGAGTGTGTAGCATCTGCCAGTTATTGCTAAAGGAGTCACTCCCGGTAAAGGGATCTCGGTCCTTTCCTCATCGAATAAGGTGCAGGATATATCGTATATACCGCTGTGCAAAGCAAAAACTGTAGCTACCTGTTTTATTTTGAAATTCGATTCTACAACATCTTAGGTTTCTTTTAATTCATTAATCATATTAATGAAGTCCCATCATTTAAGTACCTAAACATCACAGATAGATATGACGTACACTTATGCCATCCGCATTCGCCTCGATGTCCCTTCGTGCACCGTTAGGTTAGGTAACTAACGGCAGAGCGGGGCAGGGCTAGCGCGGGTGTAAAACATAAGTAACGTCTATATAATATATCATATATACTATATACTATATCCATCACAGAAACATCACATGATCTCATCACAGATATCGCAGCAGAAGAAATATATGAAATATTGGATATACTAGGACGTCCGTGTTTTCAATACGAGCCAGTATAAAACACGGATTCCACGGTCGTTATGAATAGCCAAACCCACACCCCTAGACCCCTACGAGAGCGGCAAGCAACCCTACCAATTCTGGAGTTAGGAGACCCGGACTCGACTCCTCGAGTTGGTCTCCCACTGGACTCCAGAACCCGGTTACTTGTGCCCTCCTCCTTGGGTCTATCCTAGTGCGGAAAAGTAAATAATATACAAACGGTGACAACTTCCGCAACCTGGAAGCGCCCCAATAAAAGAATATTACATACAAGTTTTTACATGAATGAAAATGAAAAACACTCATCTCACAAAAAAAAAAACCCCCGGCTATTCAAACACGACGATCCAATATAACATATCCAGCAACACATAACATCACATGTCATCAACGTAAGTAAATATGTCCATCCCAATTTTCGTTGACATATAGCAACGAAACCGGCGATATCACATTTTACACTTACGGTCACAGAAAAGAAAGTGTAAAACTACAACAGTTGGAATCCGCAATCTGCATAGACATCGCATGCCTAATCAAATGAATACCTTAGACATCACATGCCTAACAATTATAAACCCCGCATTTTAGTCTCATTATCGAAAACACTTTTCAATATCAAGTCGGGCAATTCAACAAGATTCCCGACATCCTGATCGAATACTCGTCGCAAACTTCAGTAGACGGCCGCACCCCCAATACCGTCGACGAAGTGCACCAAGGCGGAACACCGCTACCGCGAGCACCCGGAGGGATGCTTTCGGCGACGGGGTTCTCCTACAGTCACTTGGTCGGGGCTATGGAGTGAAGCTGTCTATTAAGTTTATCCGGCGAATATCCGCGTACGCTACGTGATTGCGACGGACTTTTGATCACATCAAAAATCCGTGGCAACCGATCAAGTGAGACTAAATTGCTACGTTTATAACATTCATTCAGTTATCTCATAACTTATTGTGAATTCCAATTATTGTATCCCATTCCAGATAAACAGAAAATGTTAAACTTTTCGATCGAACAATCGAACACCCAAGTTTTCCCGATACTGATCAACACATGAAACAAGTATAACAACATTCCGTTCGTGCCTCAGTACCAACGATCCAGCCGTAGAAGGGTCAAGCCAACGCCTCACATGTGGCACGCCGTACTGCCCCAAACCCGAAGGTTCAAAGGGCAGTTCAAGACGGTCACATAATCGAGTTAAGGTTTGTGTCTTCTAGAGGGACCATCGCGTTACTTGCACTACTTAGAACGTCGTTAAACTACGGAAAAATCCAACACTTGGAAATTTCCCGACAGGGGAAAAGTTGGGTATTTATATCCGGTCGAACTTTTTAACATATCCTAAAATTTATCCGGAAAGCCACACAGACAAAATTTGATAAACCCGATCGAATCATCGAAGCTCAAAAACATTCCAGATTATTCAACACTTGAATAAAATTTTAAAAATATCCAGAGAACTCATCACAGTGAAATAGGAGTTACTGTGCAAACTAACCTACACAAAACGACAAAACGGCCGCGCTTTCGCCGCACGAGCCATGCTCGTGCCGCGGAAGCGCGGCGCTTTTATGGAATTAGGGCTACGGATTGTACAGTTACTCTTATATTTTCCTGCATGGTTTTCTGAATATTTTTAATGTGGAAAAATACACTGTTTTGAAAAAAGTACAGAGAGCATATATGTTTTGGAATTCCGGGTTCGATCGGACTTCAATTTCCGTCTGGACTTCGCCTAAGGCTCTAGCTAGGCTCTGATACCACTGCAGGGTTCCTAGGCACTCTAGTGAGGTCTCCCAAGCCATCAACCATGGCAATTTCAAAAATTATAGTGCCTACAAACCCTAAAGTACGGATCGTTTGCTAGATATCTAGGCGAACAAGAACTAGTTAACAGTTAACTAAAGAGATACGGAAATTACAACCTTTGTAGATCCGGATATCCACCTCCACGGCTCCGCAACGAGGTCCTCTCCGCTGTCCAAATCGAATCTGGGCTCTAGGATCGGCTTCGTCGGAGAATGGGCAAGCTAGGTCGTCGATGTCCATGCCGAAGATGATCTACGTCGAGGCATCGATGAATCAAGCTCCACCTTCACCAAACCCTAAAATCTTGTGAAGGAAACACACTCTACTACTTGGCAAGAGGTAGAGGATGAAGAAATAGGAATTGGGTTAACTTTAGAATTGGATTTCTCACTCATATCCAACAATCACCATTGATGGACTTTGAGCTTCTTCACTTGAAGCATGAAGAAGAAGAAGAAAAACATTATGATAAGTTAATAGAAAATGAAAAGAAAATGAATTCTTATCATAATTCTAACCATGGTCAAGTGTAGAGAATGAATCATGGTTAGTGAGAATGGTTAGGGTTAAGGTTGAGATAAGTATGGTTGACTTTATCAAATCTTCATGAAGTTTCAACTAAACTCCAAATCTAGCAACCATTCTTTTCTCTTTTCTTTTATTCATTTATCAAAAATAAAAAGATAATTAAATAAGATAAATGAATAATGAATAATAAACCCTAACCATTTCATTAACCAAGGTTTAATCTTTACACTTGAACCCTAGCTTGACTTGCATCATCAAACATGATACAATCAAGTGCACAAAAACATATCGCATATGCAATGCGCACGAACCAAGTGAGAAAATCCGTCTAAAGTGAACCGATACTAGTTAATGTAAAGTAATATATCAAATATATAATTATACATTAAATCATTAAATCAACACTTGATTCAATGATCCGGTCATGCGCACATAACCGACTGGTATCAAATATATCGGCTTATCGAATCAACGCTTGAATCGATAACTAGGTTATATCGCATACAACCTTTCGATATATTTATCGCGAGAATAGAATACGGTATCACATACACGCATTATTCTCGGTCCCGCACATATCTCATATGCGCTCCTATTTCGTTTCGCTTGAGCCAGGAAACCTCTGTGTAGGACTCTAAAGACTCGTCAATACGCCGGCAGCGGATGATGATCATATCAAACATCCACAAGCCGCAAGCGGTCTGCTAAACGTAACGGCCACCCGGGTATTGAGCGATCTGAAGATCGACGAGCAAGCCCGCTCACACTCCAGTGAATCCGACCAGTAACACTACCGTACAGTCCGGTCTGATCGTCTGATATGTTGCATATTTCGCCTAGGGGTGGTAAACGTCAGACCCCAGTAGCTCGATAAGTCGTGTCGATATGAGGCTCATAACGGGTCGAGAAACTACTGGTAACACTTACCAGCAATTCTCTGAGCAGCCCTGGCCAGGGACTTCCTGTTATAGCCGATCGAACACAGTGCAACATCAACCCCCATATACCGGGAGAGACGAATCCCCTCCTATCGCTCATTGCCTCCATGTGACTCGGGACTGTACCCAAAAACCACCGTTTTGCACGCCCTCTTGGACGTGGTAAGATGGAAATCAAAGCACAGTGGGAACCACACAAGACTCTATGACGATCTCGGGTCAACAGACTACTCTGTACCAGTGTCACCAGAGAACTGCCATCTGACGTGAGGTATATTACCATCTGGGAGTTCTCGGCGAGTCCGTCCAGTGTACCCAGTCTCTACTGAGCACCCGTATATCTCCTCTGATGTCAAACACCGATGGATATGGGATCATCCATCGCCCATCTGTATGGGTCGAGAAGGTACACGCTAGTCTACTCTGGTATATCGATGCCCCGTCTCGATACACCCTCGACTAGGGACTGTGAAGGATGTACTTATGGACTACCTTGTCCCCACTAGTATGATCCGCATCATAGTCCAGGTAGTCAAGTACAGATCCTAAGGGCTTTACCAACATGTAACAGAGAGACAATCAGCATACACGTTAAGGTAAATATCAACCAGATAGCATACTATCATGTCGAGCGAGAAAGTCCTCCCTATATACGTCCCAGCATCCACTACAATATACATCCCATGTATAGTAATGGCCTCTAGGGCATACATATAACTAACAAAACATGCTACGTGTCAATCATAAATACGATTTGCGCTTTGCGCTCCTGAAAACAGCGCACTGCGTTCTTGGGTTGGCGCTTAGTGCCAAGCGCGCCACGTGTTACTCACTGGCGCACCCATAAACTTATGCAGCGCGCTCATAAATTAAAAGCGCAGTGCGCTAACAAACTAGCGCTTAGCGCTAAGCGCGACACGTGTCCTTTTCGTGTGCGCTATCTGACAGAAGCGCAATGCGCTCTTTGACTGGCGCAAAGTGCCTGGTGCGCCACGTGGCGCGTTGTCAGAACACATATTGTTCTGATGAATGCTATGCATTCAATATAAGACAAAAAATGTCAGAGCCCAATACTTAGCATTATTAAAAGGGCAGAGCCCAAATGAAGGCCTAACAGGATAAAATGTTAAATATTTTTAACTGGACTTAGCCCAATTCTGGCCATAAGTCCTCAATTTAAATCGAACTGAGCTCATCTGCTCTTCCAATCAATTTACACCCGGTTCGAGGGTACATCTCTTTACTCCTCTGATATCTGTCGTTATAATCATTCAATGTCGTCAGAGAGGTGACGGGTCCCGATAACCACACATTACTATGGACTGTGGGGTCCTTAAACTCACGGACTATAATGTCCTTAACCTCGACCGTGATGTCTTTAAACTAACATCGGACTGTGGAGTCCTTAAATCCACGGACTATGATGTCCTTAACTTCGACCGTGATGTCTTAAAACTAACAATGGACTGTGGGGTCCCTAAACCCATGGACTATGATGTCCTTAACCTCAACCGAGATGTCCTAAAACTAACGCCGGATTATGGGGTCCTTAAACTCATGGACTATGACGTCCTTAACCTCTACCGCGATGTTTTAAAACTAACAACGGATTGTGGAGTCCTTAAATCCATGGACTATGATGTCCTTAACCTCGACCGTGATGTCTTAAAACTAACAACGGACTGTGGAGTCCTTAAGTCCACGGACTATGATGTCCTTAACCTCGACCGCGATGTCTTAAAACTAACAATGGACCGCAATGTCGTTAAACTAATTATTGACTGCAATGTCATTAAACTAAACAATAGAGCCCAATTGCTCTCTTGTCGGATCTAAACGATCCCGTTAAGTCGATCTTAGTCTGAAATTAGACTAACGTATCTTTAACAAACGTTTAAGTCGATCTTAGTCTCAAACGAGGCTAACGTATCCTTAAACCCAAACCCCCAAACCCAAATCTAAGAAAGATACGGATTTGGACTATTCCACGCCCTACGGCCGACAACATAACTTAGTCTCCGTATACAATCCACGGGCAACCAAACATAAAACAAACACCCACGACACGAAGTGACCATATGGAGAAGGAGAAAGTTGTTACCGTGATGCGGTAGCGTAATTAACTACAGGGGCTTGAGCCTGCAGGGAAGAGCGTCCCCATAATCAAAAACCCATCAAGCGAGGGGGAATCTGACGAAATCTGCTACATCGGCCGCATCCGTTTAAACCTTCGATACACAGTGCCATAAATTAACTTGGCATTTTCGGAGAGGTGGACGGATAGCACCAATTAGCATCTGCCCTGAATTTTAGGCAAGACGTCCGTCCTGCACCGTCTTTCGGAGGGGAACAGATTCTGGCACGCCCGGTGGGACCTTTTCCTCTTTCCACTCCACACTTCGTGCGTCGTGTTCGCGAACCAATCGCGGTTTGCTAATGGTTGCCCTTGGGTTTCGAGGTACTAAGATTTGGCGTTTTGCTTGGTGCAGAAAGCAAAGGATCAATAGCGTCCACCTGCTCAAAGTGTTCCACATGCAACTGCAACCCACGTCCTGCCTCAACAGGGGGCATAACCTACGGGCCCCAAGCGGCTTCTCTGTTCACGATGCCCGTGGACAGATCACTCGAGCCACCACAGGGTTGTTTTTCGGAACCATGCTCCCGCCAACGAGTTTCATCGCTCCCGTGCCCGTACCAGAAGCTCCCAAGAAGTCGGTCTTTGATCGGCTTACAGCTACTGCGGCCCCTCTCAACGGGTCGTCCAGCACCGACGCCTCGGTCTTCTCCAGATTGGGCCAAAATTCCTGTGGGCCCACAATGAAGCCTGTAATCCCAGAGAAGGTTATTCCAAAGAGAGTAACCAACCCTGCTCCTGAAGTCGTCAAGGCGTCTTCTCCTGCCAAGGAGTCGGTCTTTACAAGACTGACTGTCCCAACTCCCGCTCCTGCTACTCAAAGGACATCATTCTTCAACAGGATGACACCAGCAACAGCCCCTAAACTGAACAGGGGGCAAGACAAAGCCATCCCCGTCACCGAGCCAACTCCATCAGCTCGACACGCTCGACGTCGCCGCTGGCGCCGAGTAAGGAAGGCCGGGGCAACTCCCCTTCTGGGCTAACTCCACCAACCCCAACGGCGAAAGTTAATGCTGCTGTTCCAACCAGGAACAGTTTTGAGCTGCTGAATAGGGTGCGCAGGAATTCTCCTACCGCCATACTGAAAAGATCCCCTCCATCTATGAAAAATGTTGCGGAAGCAAAGCCAGAACAGTCCCCTCAGCGGCTGTCCTCCAAAATCTACAAAGTTTGGCGACAGGCTCGGAACTCATTATTTGATCAAGATTACCCTCGCCGACAGAAAAGAGTGAAGGTTCAACAAGAAGAAAGCCATCCTGCCAAGCCACGAAAAGCTATCTGAGTGCCCACTGCGACGGCCCCCTCAACTTCGACCGCTCATAAGAAGAGAAGGCCGGAGAAGATCCTCATGCCTGCGATAAGTGTCAAAGGCACTAAGCCCAAACACCCTAAGTCTGGGGGTATAACGGTCCATACTATTTACATGAAATCCGGGAAAGAGGATAGCCACGCTTCTACGGGCCACCGACCACTCACCCGATCCATCACGAGAGCTCAGGAACAGCAGCAACAGAAACTTCAGGAGATGCTGACTTCAATGGCCGCACTCACCGGACCAAAAGAAAGCCCGGAAGCGTCATCGGAGCAGCGTTATGAACAAGAAACCGATGCTGACTTTTTTCGCAGAGTCCTCGAAAAGAAAGACAAAGAAGCCGCGGAGCAAGCGGTTAACATAAAGCGAATGGCACTTCTCTTCCAAGACATGGTCGGGATGATGATACAGCCGGATCCTCCAGCCGAGGACCCTTCGATCATTATTGAAGATGACAGAGGAGAAACATCGAATTCCCTGCCGGCTCTTTCAGCAGCCAAGGAGGAAACCATTTCCAAGGCCGCCCTGGATGATTATATTGCTTAGCAAATAAGAGTTCACCAGGCAAATGAGGTGGCTGGTCAAGTCGTGAAAACTGGGCGACCATACGCAGGCTGGTATGATCAGATAAAGTACCCGCCGGGTTACACAATCCCCAAATTTCACGTATACAAGGGGAAAGGCAATCCCCACCAGCACGTTGCCCAGTCCAGAGCTCTGTGCGGCAACACCGGGGGCGATGATAAGCTTCTGCTCCGCCAATTTGTCGGCAGCTTGTCTGAAACGGCGTTTGAGTGGTACTCCGAACTTCCAAATGACTCCGTCAAAACTTTCGCAGAAATGGAGTTATTGTTCACCCAGCGATTCGCGAGCGCAAGTGAACGCACCCCGATCACAGCATTGATCAATGCGAGAGTAAAGACGGGCGAAACTTGGGTTCAATACGCAATCCGATGGCGAAATCTGTGGTCAAAGTGCGAACAGCGCATCAAAGAAGCACCAGCGGTGGTCATGTTCGTGGGCACCCTAGACCCTCATGCAACTATTTCACAGTTCATGATGTTCTTCAAACCAACCACATTCCAGGCCCTAATCGATAAGCTAGCCCAGATGGATCAGATGGGTCACAGACCGTCTCCTCCGAAACCGGAACCGTGGAACGAAAAGGGTAAACGGAAGGCGACCTTCGTTGCGAACACCCAACAAAAGCCCAGTGCTCCAAGACTAACGGATCAATTGGAGGAGAGACAGCGCTATTACAATGAGAAAATGAAGCTCCCTTACTCATTCCCGCGGGATAAAACGAAGAGGCTGTTCGAGCTGGCGGTGCGCAACAGGCTTATCAATTTGCCAAATCCAAGGCGACCACCGCAACCCAGCGAAGTGAACCAATTATTGCCCTTACCACCAAACGGTAAGCCATCCGATCGAAGATTGCTTCATCTTTAAGGGATGGATCGAGGATCAGTACCTACAAGGCAAGTTTGCGCTGTCTGAGAAGTGGAAAGTAAACCCACCACAACCGCACACTCCTAAGAAGACGGACACACCGGGGGCAACGTGCTCTTTTGTTGAAGAAGCTCCGTGGGAGGTCGTGCTTTCAGCCAAAACCAAAAGGATGCTGAATGATCTCCAGACATGCCCAGCAATTAGGTGGGAGAATCCGCTGGAACCCCAGATCATTGAAGGGATGCTGGAGCCGCGCCCAACTCCAAAGATTGGTGGTGATAGCCAGAGTGTTCACACCCAGCCGTCAATATCTTCGAAAAAGAAGAAGAAATCCAAGAAGCCTGTGAAGCCTGGCGACAAGTGCACGGACTTACAGAAGCAGATTGACGCGCTAGAAGAGTATAACCAGAAAGCGCGGACTCCAATCAAGCCTCAAGAGTTCCTCAGCCACGTCCTTGAGGACGAAGATGATAGAGAAGGCTCGTCGGATGGATCTGAGGATTACGTAGCAAGCTGCTATGTGATCTCTCATTCATCGATAGACAATGAAGAAGCTCCCTGCACAGAGAGACTGGAGGCAGGTCCCGAGCTGGAACTTCTATGGCCGTCAGACGAAATGATCGACGCCTTCCTGAATGAGATTCATCTGAAAAGTAGAGCCAATCGGGAGCGTGAGATGGCCATAATTGAAAGAGCCAAACGCTGGCGACTGGATAAAAGAGTCGAGGCACTCCCGCCGAATCAAGGAACATCCGTCGTGGATAAAAACAAGTTCAAGACGAGGAAAAGGTTTGCTAAAGCCATATCAATAGGAATGAAGTTACCACCCTTTGAAGGAAACACTCCCCGTGAAGTAGAAACACATCCTATCTACTGCTTATATCATCGAAAGATTTCGCACCCTACGGAAGAGTGTGGCGCTTTTAACAGATGGTGGCAGGGATATGTTGCTCACCGGCAACATTTTAAGCGGATGAAACGCAAAACTCGTCGGGAGCAAAGAAGTGCGACCGAGGAGTATAAAAGAACTACCGGTAACTGTCGCATGGTCAACACCGGGGGATCGCAGGTTCTCACCTTCGAAAGCGACTCTGACGAAGAGATGGCTCTTGGCCCTCTCTTTAAAGAATCCACCTTGGGGAAGGGGGAAGAACCGAAGGCCTGTGAAAACATTCAGCTGCGCAATCGCAAGCTTCGAGAAAAGAATCTCGGACCCACGAATAGAAAAGATAAGGGAAAAGAAAAGGTCACTGAGGACATCACCCTGGATGACCAAGTCATGAAAGTGCTGACCGCCAAGGACCCGCCAAAGAAAAGTAAAGTGGACTACAACGTTCTAGCGCACTTGAGGAAGTTACCCTCGCAGCTCAGCATTCTCGACGCCCTTTTACTATCCAAAGAAGCGAGAGATTCATTGATCAAGGTGTTACAAGAGCCAGAGCAATTCCAAGCTTTTCTCGCCGAACAAAAGATGAAGGACGAGCTGGAGGAAGTACACACGGCCGATATCACCTTCGGCGACGAAGACCTCCTCCTTGGGACGTGCGAGCACAACTGTCCCCTCTATGTCTCAGGATACTGCCACGATATAAAGATAGGTAAAATCCTGGTCGATAATGGGTCTTCCGTTAATCTTCTCAACGTGCGAGTGTTGAAGGAAATATGCATAAGCGTCCAGCATCTCGCTCGTGATAAAATCACCATCTATGGTTTTGACTCCCAGTCATCGCGGACTCTCGGGTTTGTGATATTGACATTGCGCTTCGGACTGCTTGTCACAGACATTAAATTTCATTTCATTGATGCCAAGACATGCTATAATGCTTTGCTCTGCCGGCCTTGGTTACACGAGCACAACATCATCCCTTCTACACAACATCAGTGTATGAAATACTTTAAGGATTGTCTCGAGTATACCGTAACAGGAAAGTTGAACCCGTTCTCTGTGAACGAAGTCCGCAAGTATGAAGATGCAAAATATTTCTTTCCATATTTCGAGGATACAGAGAGATGTCACAAACTGGAGAACAAAGCTATCACCACCATTCCGGTCTTTGGGAGTGATACTGAGGAAGAGGAAGAGATAGTTTATTTCAGGCCCACCCTAGTACAACAAGCCGAGACCGTCCGCTCCTATGTTTATCTTTGGCAGCGACTCAGAAGATGAGGTCTATGCTATATTCTCCGCTCGGTCACCAATACAAGCATTCGCGGGTGATAATCAGAGTTTGCAAATTACCATGATTCCGCGGGAGCACTACAAAGATCTCGACGCACTTGAAACTTATAGCGTGCAAGAGCTACAAACATTTTACGTCCCTCCCAGGCGAAAAGGTAAACAAGCAATCCTATTCTACCGATCCACGGAAACAAAAGTGGAGAAAGAAGTTTGGCATGGTGCGGATTCTATACTTGACAGGCTCCAGCCCATCCGTCTGCCTAGATATTACACAGAAGGCTTGAAAAGGCTATTGAAGCGCCAAGGGATACCCTTCAAACAGACCGCTCGAAAAGCTAAGTTCTATGAAAGGATCTGGAACGTTCCCGGAACTCAGCGCAAGTTGCCCAACGGGAGAATGGAAGCGATCGGGCTTGGATATGTTCAGTCTAAGAAACGGGAGCTACTCCGCGACTGCTATGTCGTACATGACTTTGATGAAGAAGGAGATGCTCAATGGGAGAATGCTAACCCTGAACCAGAAAGAGCCCCCGACGTGAAAATGCCCAGTCCGTCATTCGAAGAACAAATGGACAAGCTTATAAGGGAAGCGGGTCAAAAGGTTCGAGATGACCATAACCGTGAAATGGCCATCTACGAGAAAGCCAGGACGCAATGCCTTCTTCAACAGGTAGCGAAAGATGAAAATGCCCCTCCCTGTCAACCTGTTGTGCAAAAGGCCCGACGCAGAGGCAGAAACAAGTCAAAGAGCGGAAAAGGCGTTCGACAGCGACAAAGCGGGACCAAGAAGTCACGCGATCGGGAATCGAGCGGTCCGGATTTGTCCCTTATGAAGAAGATGAGTCAAGCATACTCTTTTCCTCAAGACAAGACAAAGAAGATACTTGATCTTACCATAAAACATCAAATGCTTACACTGTCGGAGTCCAAGCACCCCGAGCAAGCCAACGAGGTCTCTCATCCAGACTATTGCTCTTATCACCGAGCGATAGGACATCCTCTCGAAGACTGCTTCACCTTCAAGAACTGGGTCGAAGACCAATATCAGCTCGGCAAGTTCGCTCTATTCAGTAGTTGGAGGATAAATCTGCCACAGAAGCACGAACCAAAAGCCGCGTATACAGCGAGAGTAGAACCAGATAAACATCGGTCATGGAAGCGAGCTCGTACCTGTCATATGATAACATTATCAAAAGAGGAGCCTGAGGATAGGGATGAACTCCCCCGGTGCTTCAAAAGCAATGATGACGAGGTGATCTCAGAGTTTCCACCGGCGCCGAAAGAGCTGGAAGATGGAATACCACTACTGCAGATGACCTCAAGAAAATTGATCTGGGGAAGACAAATGACCCGCGACCGACATTCGTCAATGGGCTGTTATCTGAAGAAAGGGTGGCTGCGCTAAAAGACGTGCTTATGCAGCATAGAGATTGCTTTGCATGGAACTATTCCGAAATGCCAGGATTAGATCCAGAGATTGCTGTCCACAAATTGGCAATATCCCCGGACGTCAAGCCAATCAAACAAGCACCGAGAAGAATGCGGCTCGAGCTTGAGATGAGTATCAACGCCGAGGTCAAGAAACTAATCGACTCCGGCTTCATCCAAGAAGTTCAGTATCCTGATTGGATCGCCAACATCGTCCCAGTAATGAAGAAGAATGGGACGGTGCGCATCTGCGTAGGCTTTCGGGATCTCAATAAAGCCTGCCCGAAGGACGATTTCCCAGTACCGATCACTGAGCTGATGATAGATAACACGTCCACTCACGAAGTTTTCTCCTTCATGGACGGCTCATCAGGATATAATCAGATAAAGATGCATCCCGAAGACCAGAAGCACACCGCTTTCCGGACCCCTTTGGGTATATTCTGCTACAAGGTGATGCTCTTCGGTCTAAAGAACGCCGGTGCCACCTATCAGAGGGCCCTGACGAGGATCTTCGATGACCTCATACATGAAATCGTCGAATGTTATATCGACGACCTCGTGATTAAAAGCAAATCATACGAGGAACATCTCGAACATCTGAAGATCGTATTTCAACGCCTTCGGCAATACAACTTGAAGATGAACCCTCTCAAATGCGCGTTCGGGGTGTCCTCAGGTAAATTCCTAGGATTCATCGTCCGACACCGAGGTATCGAGATAGATCCGTCAAAGATCAAGGCGATCATGGAAATGACTCCGCCAAGGACTCTCAAACAATTGCGGTCTCTCCAAGGGAAGCTCGCGTATATCCGGCGATTTATAGCCAATCTCTCTGGCAAGTGTCGTCCTTATAGTCACCTGATGAAGAAGGGAACCCCGTTCGTCTGGGATCACAAATGCCAAGGCGCGCTGGACGAAATCAAGCAGTATCTGCAGAACCCGCCAGTGCTGGCCGCTCCGGTCAAGGGAAAACCCCTTATTCTTTATACAACAGCCCTCGAAGGTTCCTTAGACGCATTATCGGCACAAGAGAACGACCAAGGGAAAGAAAGAGCTCTCTATTACTTGAGTCGAGTTCTCCTGGGGGCAGAAAGCAATTATTCTCCCATCGAAAAACACTGCCTGGCGTTGATCTTCGCGATAACGAAACTCCGGCACTATGCATTGGCGCATGAAATCCGTCTCATATCGAAGGTGGATCCTCTCAAATATTTGATGTCAAAAGCCATATTGACGGGACGGCTCGCTAAATAGGCCTTGCTCCTGATGGAATTCTCAATAACCTATCAGCCTCTAAAGGCAGTGAAAGGCCAGGCTATCGCCGACTTCCTTGTTGAACATCCGATACCGGCCGATTCTCCCTTGAATTGCGAACTGCCAGACGAACATGCGTTTGAAACGATCAACGGAAGTGATATCCGGTGGGAACTTTATTTTGATGGAGCATCCTCCATGAAGAAGCGCAAACAAAACACGCCCATAATCAAATCAGGGGTAGGCCTTATCTTCGTGACCCCACAAGGAGGAATAATGCGCTTTGCTTTCTCCTTAACAGAGCCGAGGACAAACAATGAAGCCGAGTATGAAGCTTTGATAGCAGGCCTCGAGATCACCATCGCCATGGGAATTGAAAACCTCCTCATATACGGAGACTCCTAACTGGTCGTCAGTCAAGTAAATGGCGACTACCAAACGTGTAAACCAGAGTTGGTGAAGTACGGCGAGAAAGTACAGCAGCTGCTGACCCAAATACCTTCCTACATCTTGGAAAGCATACCGCGTGCAGAAAATAGCAAAACGGATGCACTAGCTAAGCTCACTAAAGAACTGGACGACGAGAACCTCGATGACGTGAGAATCGTTATGCAAAGCCGTCGGGTTCTTGCGCCGGCGGAAATATCTCCGTAGTCGTCCGAAGAAAAAGGAGTGACTGAGCAAATGGCTATGCAAATAAAAAACCAGGAAAAGGCTAAGGATTGGAGAGAAGTCTTTATAGACTACTTCAAATCCCGTCGAACGCCTGAAGATGCGTCCTCAAAACATCAGCTCATGAAGCGAACCCTATCTTTCACCTTCGTCAATGATACTCTGTACAAGAGGTTATTTGATTCTCTGTGGTTGAGATGTCGGGGACCTGAAGAGGCGAAGAGAGTCGTTCAGGAAGTTCACAACGGGCTCTGCGGTTCTCACCAAGCTGGCCCTAAGATGAACTTGAAGATCAAACGGATGGGTTATTATTGGCCCACGATGATCTAAGACTGCCTCGAGTATGCGAAGCAATGTCACTCATGCCAGATCCACGGGGACTTTATCCATCAGCATCCAAATCCACTACATCCAATGGCGGCTAGCTGGCCGTTCGAAATGTGGGGAACTGACATAATCGGCCCCATCGAACCGGCATCGTCCAGAGGACATCGTTTCATTTTGGCAACAACTGATTACTTCTCCAAATGGGCAGAAGCAGTACCGCTAAGGGAAGTGAAGACGGAGAATATCCTCCACTTCTTCAAGACGCACGTTATTTTTCGGTTTGGAACTCCGCGACGGATCATCTCCGATAACGGGCCAGCCTACAGAAACCACAAGATCAGCCGATTGGCACAACGGCACAACATAGACTGGAGATACTCCTCAATTTATAATCCCCAAGCTAACGGTCTAGCTGAGGCTTTCAACAAGACCTTGATGAAGATCGTGAAGAAGATCGTGTCCCAAAATAAGAAGGACTGGCACGAGAGACTGCATGAAGCTCTCTGGGCATATCGAACTACGTTCAAGACGGCCACGAACACAACGCCGTATGCGTTGGTATTCGGTACAGAAGTGGTACTCCCCCTCGAGATAGAGTTACCCTCTCTACTAGTGGCAGTTCATTACGAGCTAACGGACGAAGAGAACGCTCACCTTCGCCTCGAGGAGCTCGATGCCCTTGATGAAACCGGGCTCCTGGTGCAGCAAAATCTGGAAGCTTATAAAGCAAAGATGACGCACTCATATGAAAGATTGACCAGGCCGAGGACATTCCGCCAAGGCAAACTCGTGCTCGTGGTCAAAAGACCTATGATCCCCAATCGCGCCAAGCGGGGAAAATTCGAGCCGAACTATGAAGGCCCGTACATCATAGACAAGGTCTACCAGGGTGGAGCCTATCTACTCATGGACATGCATGGTGAAAGACCTTTCAGGCCAATAAACGGTCGCTTCCTGAAGAAGTACTACGCTTGACGAGTCACGGCCTAGGTCAATGATAGATGATGACGACTATGTCCGCTCGCTATCTTCCTAAGCCCAAACTCTATAAGTAGTAACCGGCTTACTTAACAGCGGACCGAAACGTCCTTAAACTAACAGCGGACCGAAACGTCCTTAAACTAACGACGGACCACTATATCCTAAAACCAGCTGTTGACCGAAATGTCGAGAAACTACGGTGAATTGCAGCATCCCAAAGCTGATACAAAAAAAAAGAATAAAAAAAATAATAATAAAGAAAAAAGAAGAACGGTATGTCTATGAGCAAAATGGGCGCGGATGAAAACCCGAAAGGGCTCCGCGAGTAAAAACAGCAGGTCTATCGGCGAGTCTAGTGAAAACCCGAAAGGGCGCAAGCTCGTTAGAAAAAAAAAAGAAAGAATAAAAAAAGGGGAAAACGGTATGTCCATAAGCAAAATGGGCACGGATGAAAACCCGAAAGGGCTCCGTGAGTAAAAACAGCAGGGCTACCGGCGAGTGTTTGTGAAAACCCGAAAGGGCGCAACCTCGTTAAAAGACACTTGCAAGGTCCTCTCGACCTTGAAAAGAGAAATCACCCGCGTGAGATCCTTACGACTCACAAGGGGGCAACACACTTAGGGATCCCCACGATTCCTATCGAGAAATTACACTTGCGAGATCCTCACGACTCGTAAGGAGAATTCTCTTATGAGACCCTCACGGCTCATAAGATTCAAAAGTCTTAAGCTACAGGGACCTGAACCTGTTCTTAAGCAACCCCCACAACTTCCAATACTGCTCTACAAGCGGCTCAATGCCGACCCTTGTATACAATCTACGGGCGTGAATAAACATTTCCCTAACCAAGTCCCATCCGTGACTAGGGATATGTCTACATGGTGAACAACCCTTGTAAGTCCTTTCGACTTATAAGGAGAAAACACTCTTGTAAGATCCTTACGAATTACAAGAGATCATACACTTAGGAGTCCTCACGACTCCTAGGGAGAAAACGCATCTACGAGATCCTCACGACTCGCAGGGAGAAATACTTTTATGAGACCCTTACGGCTCATGAAGCCAAAAGCCTTAGTCGACAGGATCTTAACCCTGTTTGCTAAGCCACCTTTGTTCGACATCGACAGAAGCAAATGATGATTCGCTTCTGGCAATATCCCAGTTGTAGCGGTGCTGATGCCGAAATCGGTGTCTAATTCCAAGCTTGCAGCGAAAAGCCAGCAAGCCACACATGCATACGAAATAGCCGAAATGATGGGGCAACTTGCGATAAAATCAGCAAGTAAAAATGTATGCATGCGAAATAGCCGAAATAATTGGGCAACTCGCAATAAAAAGCAGTGAGTAAAAATAAAATAAATAGCCGAAATGATTGGGCACCGCGAAAAATAGCCGAAATGATTGGGCAATCACGACATTCGCGATATAAAAGCTGAAATGATAGAGCATCGCGGAAAGAATTGAAAAATAAAAATGAAATTTATGCCCTACAGGTGATATTACAGCCATCCCAGTATACAATCCAGGGACGCAAACGAAGAGGGAGTCACACTCCTCCTCCCCAGGTTTCATCAGAAGAAGAATCCAAATCTCGACGGTTCACAGATAGCCTAGAGATCATCTCAACATTCGTCTCGTCACAACGGACACAACATCAAGCAAAGCGGAACAGCGGCAACTCCCAGTTCCATGACTCGGCGGTGTACAGATAACCGAGAGTCAAATTCCGATTTCGTGAAATGCGAATAAAGTCAACCCTTCTTGGCTACGTGGAACGCGGATTATTTCACTTCTGACCCCGTGGAAAACGTCCAGAGCGGATCCTGGTCCTCGCAGAGCACGACAGTGAACCCGTGTGAAGCATCCAGAGCGGAGCCTAGTCCTCGCCGAACACGGCAATGAACCCGTGGGAAGCATCTAGAGCAAAATTCCTGGCTACGTGGAACGCGGATTATGTCACTTCTGACCCCATGGGAAACGTCCAGAGTAGATCCTGGTCCTCGCAGAGCACGGCAGTGAACCCGTGTAAAGCATCTAGAGCGGAGCCTGGTCCTCGCAGAACATGGCAGTGAACCCGTGGGAAGCATCCAGAGCAAAATTCCTGGTTACGTAGAACGCGGATTATGTCACTTTTGACCCCGTGGAAAACGTCCAGAGCGGATCCTGGTCCTCGCCGAACACGGCAGTGAACCCGTGGGAAGCATCCAGAGCAAACATCGGATTGTGAGGTCCTTAAACTCACGGACTATAATGTCCTTAACCTCTACCGTGATGTCTTAAAACTAACAATGGACCGTAATATCCTTAAACTAATTTTACCTTGGTTCAAGGGTACATCTCTTCAATCCTTTGATATTTGTCGTTGTAATTCCTCAACGTCTTCAAGGAGGTGACGAGTCCTGACAACCACATATTTCACGGACTGTGAGGTCCTTAAACTCATGGACTATGATGTCCTTAATCTCGACCGTGATGTCTTAAAACTAACATTATACTGTGAGGTCCTTAAACTCATGGACTATGATGTCCTTAACCTCGACCGTGATGTCTTAAAAGTAACATTGGACTGTGGAGTCCTTAAATCCATGGACTATGATGTCCTTAACCTCGACCGTGATGTCTTAAAACTAACATCGGACAGTGAGGTCCTTAAACTCATGGACTATGATGTCCTTAACCTCGACCGTGATGTCTTAAAACTAACATTGGACCGTGGAGTCCTTAAATCCACGGACTATGATGTTCTTAAGCTCGACCGTGATGTCTTAAAACTAAGGACTGTGAGGTCCTTAAACTCGCGGGCTATGATGTCCTTAACCTCGACTGTAATGTCTTAAAACTAACATCGGACTGTGAGGTCCTTAAACTCATGGAATATGATGTCCTTAACCTCGACCGTGATGTCTTAAAACTAACATTGGACTGTGAGGTCCTTAAACTCGCGGACTATGATGTCCTTAACCTCGACCGTGATGTCTTAAAACTAACAACGGACTGTGGAGTCCTTAAATCCACGGACTATGGAGTCCTTAAATCCATGGACTATGATGTCCTTAACCTCGACCGCAATGTATTTAAACTACGGTATCCTGGAAAACGTCCAGAACGGAGCCTGGTCCTCGCCAAACACGGTAGTGAACCCGTGGGAAGCATCCAGAGCAACCCCTGACTCCGTGAAATGCGGATAAGGACAACTTCACCCATCACTTGCGGGTCCTCACAACTCGTAAGGGAGTAAATTCTCTTGTGAGGTCCTTACGACTTTCAAGAGAAAATACACTTAGGAATCCTCACGATTCTTAAGGAGAAATTACACCTACGGGATCCTCTCGACCGGTAGGGAGAAAATTCTTTATGAGACCCTCACGGCTCATAAAGTTGAAAAGTCTTAGGTGACAGATCTTAACCCTGTTTACTAAGCCACCACTACCTTACAAAGAGCACAAGATTGACAACTATATACTATCTACAGACCGCACTTGCTAAAATCACATGGCAACAACACAGAAAGAAGAAGAAAGTGACAGAAAGGATATCTGATTTGCATTTAATTAAGCATCCGAGGCATACTCATTCAGGCGTGTGCAAAAGATTTAATACATGAGATAAAACACGCTGAAATGAAAAATTTGCCATTCATACTGCAAAAAAGTTCTTACAATTATGAAAGCAGTAAACAAAAACATTATCGAGATGGTTACAATGGCAAAACCTCAGACCTAGGGCATGGATTGAGGAATTCAAAAGTGACCTTGTCCAAAATCTTCCAGGCCTCTCGAACCATCCTGGTATGCTTTCTTTCGCGATCACAAGCGTCGGGATCCTCACGGATGTCCTCCTCCCTCCGATAGGCAGCAAGTATTGCAGACTGTTGAAAAGCTTGATGCAGAAGATCGATAAGGTTATCTTGTCTTCTCTTTGAGATTAGGCTCATCAGATACACCGAGTGCACCTTATCCTCGGCGGCATCCAATGCCCTAAGTAGCATACCAGTACAGAATAAGGGAAGCGCTTCCCAGATTGCTCCCACGATAAACTTCAAGAGAGAGGAACGTCGAGGAAGAAGTCGACCATTGTATGCGTCGAAGCGACTCATGATTTCGGCACACTCGGCGTTTGTGAATTCTCGATTCTGAGAACGGCCGAGTGAGCTGATGTCTCCGTAAGAGATAATCTCGTCGAGACCATACATATGAGCGTCCATTACTCCTAAAAAAAAGAAGAAAATCAACAAAAATTAGTGGACAGATTGATTAAGCGAATTCTTATTAAAAATAGGCACAGGGAGTTAAACTCCTCGAGAGCAATGCTCCGCAGACAGGAGTGACACCTGTCGAAATCAATTATGAAGGGAATTTAAAGAAATTCCTCGAGAACACTAAGAACCTTGCTCTGAGAAGATGATATAATTCATCAAAAATAAAATTCCATTTTAATCTTCAAGATCCATGAAAAACTCTTAAGAGTTTTCCTATATGATTTGAAAGGAGCAAAGCTCCATTAATGAATTGAGAGATCATAAGTAAAATCCATTTAGAGATCAAAGCTCTATTAATGGAACCCTAAAAGGGTTCTCTTTAGATCAAAGATCTATGGAGCAAAGCTCTGCTAATGAAACCCTGAATGGGTTCTATAAATCAAAGATCTATTAAGAGCAAGGCTCTGTTAATGGGTAAAATCTTAACTCATTAAAATTTATTAAAATTTTACCTAAGTTTGAAAAGAATTTCTTTTTTGGCTTTTGAGAAGTTCTCAAATAGAAGAACGGTGCTCTGAACAAGATTCTCAAAGAAGATGATAATCATCTAAAGGACTAAAGGTCCTATTTATAGGCGTTAAGCCGTCTCTTCAAATTCTGAGTTGATCCAAGGGCTCAGACGTTGCCACCGCTGCGCTCACGTGTGGGCCATGTAAGTGCAACGGTGGGGGGGCATTTGTTTCCCCAATCAGAGCAAAGCTCTGTTCAAATTCCATGATTTGAAATGAAGCGACGCTTCCTTTACCCCAATCAGAGAAAAGCTCTGTTTTGAATTTCAAAATTCAAAAATTGAAGCAACGCTTCAGATCCTGTGCGCTGTGCGCTGCGTGTCAAAAGAAGACACGCCAGCGCCAGGAGCGTTGCGCCTTAGGCAGCGCACCCCCAATCAGAGAAAAGCCCTGTTTCAAAATTCAAAATTTAAAAGTTGAAGTAACGCTTCAGATCCAGCGCTCTACGCTGCGCGCCATGTGTTGAACATGGGTGCGCTAGCGCAGTTGCGCTGGCTCTGCGCTGCGCGCCACGTGTCAAACGTAGGTGCGCTAGCGCAAGGTGCACCAGCGCTGGAATTAAAAATTCCCCCACCGTTAGATCAAAAGATCTACTAATAATAAATTATTAATTAATTAGAACTAAAGTTCTGTTATAGAAAGATTTTTCAATCTTATTAAAACAAGAAGATTATCTTCTGTAAAACAGAAGCCTTAGGATCAAAGATCCAACGGTGGGAAATATTTCCAAATCAATCAGAGAAAGATCTCTTAAACTGATTTAACAAATCAATTGGCCCTATATAAAGGCCCCAAGACTTCAAGTCTCATATAGAGAAAACCCTCTGCAAACTTTGAGAAAAACTCAAAGAGAAAAAGGCAAGTCTTTAGAAGAAAGAAGATCATCTCTTCATCTTTAAAGGTAAAGAATTAATTCTTGAACAACAGAGATGAAACCATCTCGTAAAAAGAAGAAGCATCTTCTAAAAAGATCTTAGATCTATAAAAAGACAAAAGGTATTTGATTAAAAAGAAAAGATCAAAAGATCTAATCATAAAAATATAAAAAGAAGTATTTTACTTCATTCACAGATCTTTTTGATCTATAAAGGCAGAGCCTTTTATAAAAAACAAGAACTTTTGTTCTTGGATCTTGAGGCAAAGCCTCCTTTGAAGAACATAAATTTGTTCTTTGATCTTAAAATTGATCAAAATGCGCTTTGCACTATTAGAAAGTGCCTTGCACTCATGAACTGCGCCTTTGCACTCCTTGGATCGGCGCTCAGCGCCAAAACATACCACGTGTCAACCATAAATTCGATCTGCGCTTTGCGCTCATGAAAACAGCGCACTGCGCTCTTGGGTTGGCGCTCAGCGCCAAGCGCGCCACGCGTTACTTACTGGCGCACCCATAAACTAGTGCAGCGCGCTCATAAATTAAAAACGCAGTGCACTAACAAACTAGCGCTTAGCGCTAAGCGCGACACGTGTCCTTTTCGTGTGCGCTATCTGACAGAAGCGCAATGCGCTTTTTGACTGGCGCAAAGCGCCTGGTGCGCCCCGTGGCGCGCCACATGGCGCGCTGTCAGAACACATATTGTTCTGATGAATGCTATGCATTCAATATAAGATAAAAAATGTTAGAGCCCAATGCTTAGCATTATTAAAAGGGCAGAGCCCAAATGAAGGCCTAACAGGCAGAACAAAAATAAAATGTTAAACATTTTTAACTGGACTTAGCCTAATTCTGGCCATAAGTCCTCAATTTAAATCGAACTGAGCTCATCTGCTCTTCCAATCAATTTACACCCGGTTCGAAGGTACATCTCTTTACTCCTCTGATATATGTCGTTGTAATCCTTCAACGTTGTCAGAGAGGTGATGGGTCCCGATAACCACACATTACTACGGACTGTGGGGTCCTTAAACTCACGGACTATGATGTCCTTAACCTCGACCGTGATGTCTTAAAACTAACAACGGACTGTGGGGTCCCTAAACCCATGGACTATGATGTCCTTAACCTCGACCGGGATGTCTTAAAACTAACGTCGGATTGTGGGGTCCTTAAACTCATAGACTATGACGTCCTTAACCTCTACCGCGATGTCTTAAAACTAACAACGGATTGTGGAGTCCTTAAATCCACGGACTATGATGTCCTTAATCTCGACCGTGATGTCTTAAAACTAACAACGGACTGTGGAGTCCTTAAGTCCACGGACTATGATGTTCTTAACCTCGACCGCGATGTCTTAAAACTAACAATGGACCGCAATGTCCTTACACTAATTATCGACCGCAATGTCATTAAACTAAACAATAGAGCCCAATTGCTCTCTTGTCGGATCTAAACGATCCTGTTAAGTCGATCTTAGTCTGAAATTAGACTAACGTATCCTTAACAAACGTTTAAGTCGATCTTAGTCTCAAACGAGGCTAACGTATCCTTAAACCCAAACCCCCAAACCCAAATCTAAGAAAGATACGGATTTGTACTAGTCCACGCTCTACGGGCGACAATATAACTTAGTCTCCGTATACAATCCACGGGCAACCAAACATAAAACAAACACCCACGACACGAAGTGACCATATGGAGAAGGAGAAAGTTGTTACCGTGATGCGGTAGCGTAATTAACTGCAGGGGCTTGCGCCTGCAGGGAAGAGCGTCCCCACAATCAAAAACCTCTCAAGCGAGGGGAAATCTGACGAAGTCTGCTACATCGTCCGCATCCGTTTAAACCTTCGATACACGGTGCCATAAATCAACTTGGCATCTTCGGAGAGGTGGAAGGATAGCACCAATTAGCATCTGCCCCAAATTTCAGGCAAGACGTCCGTCCTGTGCCGTCTTTCGGAGGGGAACATCCACCAGTCCCAACGGTGGAAGTTAATGCTGCTGTTCCAACTAAGAACAACTTTGAATTGCTAAACAAGGTGCGCAGGAACTCTCCTACCGCCATACTGAAAAGATCTCCTCTATCAGTAGAGGATGTTGCGGAAACAAAGACGGAGCAGTCCCCTCAGCGGCCGTCCTCCAAAATCTACAAAGTCTGGAGACAGGTTCGGGACTCAGTAATTGATCAAGATTACTCCCGCCGCCAGAAAAGGCCGAAGGTTCAACAAGAAGAGAACCATCCTGCCAAGCCACAAAAAGCTATCTGGGTGCCCGTTGCGATGCCCCCTTGACTTCAACTGCTCAAAAGAAAAGGAGGCCGGAGAAAGCCCCTGTAACTGTGGCAAACCACAAAGACGCTGAGCCCAAACGCCCCAAGTCTTGGGGCATAATCATGCATACTATTTATATGGCTTCCGGAAAAGAGGAGAGCCGTGCGTCTACGGGCCATCAACCGCTTACCCGATCAATAACAAGGGCTCAGGAACAACAACAGCAGAAGCTTCAAGAGATGCTGACTGCAATGGCCGCACTCACCGGGCCAAAAGAAAATCCAGAGACCTCGGAGCAGTGTCGGGAACAAGAGACTGACACTGAGTTCCTCCGAAGAATGCTCGAAAGGAAAGAAAAAGTGGCTGCAGAGCAGGCAGCCAATATAAAAAGAATGGCGCTTTTGTTCCAAGACATGGCCGGCATGATGTTACAGCCGGAACCTCCAGCTGAAGATCCCCTGATCATTGTTGAAGACGACAGAGGGGAGACATCAAACCCTCCTCCGGCTGTTTCAACAGCCAAGGAGGAGACCATCTCCAAGGCCACTCTGGATGATTACATTGCTCAGCAAATACGAGCTCACCAGGAAAATGAAGCGTCTGGCCAAGTTGTTAAAACTGGTCGACCATATCCAGGCTGGTATGACCAGATAAAGTACCCGCCGGGATATACCATCCCTAAGTTTCATGTGTACAAGGGAACAGGCAATCCCCATCAACATGTCGCTCAGTTCAGGGCTCTTTGCGGCAACACCGGGGGTGATGATAAGCTTTTGCTCCGCCAATTCGTCGGCAGCTTGTCGGAGACGGAATTTGAGTGGTACTCCGAACTTCCAAACGACTCCGTCAAGACTTTCGTAGAAATGGAGTTGTTATTCACCCAGCGATTCGCGAGTGCTAGTGAACGCACCCCAATAACGGCATTGATCAATGCAAGGATAAAGCCAGGCGAGACATGGGTACAGTACGCAATCCGATGGCGGAATCTATGGTCAAAATATGAGCAGCGCATCGAGGAGGCGCCGGCAGTGGGTATGTTCGTAGGCACTCTGGACCCTCATGCAACTATTTCCCAATTCATGTTGTTCTTTAAGCCAACCACATTCCAAGCCTTGATCGACAAGCTGGCCCAGATGGACCAGATGGGTCATAGACCGTCTCCTCCGAAGTTAGAGCCGCGAAATGAAAAGGGTAAAGGAAAGGCGACATTCGTTGCGGATACTCAACAGAAGCCCAGTGCCCCAAAACTAACAGATCAACTGGAAGAGAGACGGCGCTACTATAATGAGAAAATGAAGCGTCCTTACTCGTTCCCTCGGGACTATTCGAACTAGCGGTGCGTAACAGGCTCATCAATCTGCCGAATCCGAAACGACCTTTGCAACCCGGCGAGGCTAATGGTCCTAATTATTACCCTTACCACCAAACAGTAAGCCATCCGATTGAAGATTGCTTCGTCTTTAAGGGATGGATCGAGGACCAATACCAGCAAGGAGAGTTTGCACTGTCTGAGAAGTGGAAAGTAAGCCCACCGCAACCGCACACTCCTAAGAAGATGGACTCGCCGAGGGCATCGTGCTCTTTTGTTGAGGAAGCTCCATGGGAGATCGCTCTTTCAGCCAAAACCAAAAGAATGCTGAACGATCTCCAGACATGCTCGGCGATCAGGTGGAAGAATCCGTTGAAACCTGAGATCATCGAGGGAATGTTGAAACCGCGCCCAACTCCAAAGATTAGTGGTGATAGCCAAAGCACTCACACCCAGCAGCCAAAGTCTTCGAAGAAAAAGAAGAAAGCCAAGAAGCCCGTGAAGCCTGGTGATAAGCGTACGGACCTGCAAAAACAGATTGACGTGTTGGAAGAATATAATCAAAAAGCGCGGACGCCGATCACACTTCATGAATTTCTCAGTCACGTCCTTGAAGATGGAGAGGATGGAAAAGACTCGTCAGATGAATCTGAAGATTACGTAGCAAGTTGCCATACGATCTCTCACTTGTCGATAAACGATGGAGAAGCTCCTTACATAGAAAAACCGGGGGCAGGTCCCGAGCCGGAACTTCTAGGACCATCAGACGAAATGATTGATGCATTCCTGAATGAAGCGCTGCTTAAAAGCAAAGCTTCCCGAGAGTGTGAGATGGCCATATTTGAAGAAGCCAAGCGCCGGCGACTGGACGAAAGGGTTGTAATGCTCCCGCCAAATCAAAGCACATCCGCCGCGAATAAAAGCAGGTTCAAGACGAGGAAGAGGTTCGCTAAAGCCATATCAATGGGGATGAAGCTGCCACCCTCCGAAGGAAATATTCTTGGTGAAGCTGAAATGCATCCTAGCTACTGCTTATATCATCGAAATATTGCGCACCCTACCGAAGAGTGCAACGCTTTTAAAAGATGGTGGAAGGGATATGTTGCTCACCGGCAACATTTTAAGCGGATGAAACACAAAACTCGTCAGGAGCGAAGAAGTACGACCGAGGAGCTTAGAAGAACCACCGGCAACTGTCACATGGTCAACGCTGGGGGACCGCAAGTTCTCACCTTCGGGAGCGACTCTGATGAAGAAATGGCTCTTGGCCCTTTCTTCGAAGAATCCACCTCGGGAAAAGAGGAAGAACCGAAGACCTGTGAAAATATTCAGCTGCGCAATCGTACGCTGCCCGAAAAGAATCTTGGGCCCTCGAACAATGGGTCAAATAGAAAAGATAAGGGAAAAGAAAAAGTCTCTGAGGATATCGCCCTAGATGACCAAGTCATCAAAGAGCTGACCGCCAAGGACCCGCCAAAGAAAAACAAGGTGGATTACAACGTCCTGGCACACTTGAGGAAGATACCCTCGCAGCTCAGCATTCTCGACGCCCTTTTGCTATCCAAGGAGGCGAAAGATTCTCTGATCAAGACGTTACAAGAGCCGGAACAATTCCAAGCTTTCCTCGCCGAAAAAAAGATGAAAGACGAGCTGGAAGAAGTGCACACAGCCGATATCACCTTTGGCTATGAAGACCTCCTTCTCGGGACGTGTGAACATAACCGTCCCCTTTATGTCTCCGGATACTGCCATGATATTAAGATCGGTAAGATCCTGGTTGATAATGGGTCCTCAGTCAATCTCCTCAATGTAAAAGTATTGAAGGAAATCTGCATGAGCGTTCAGCACCTCGCTCGTGATAAAATCACCATCTCCGGTTTCGACTCCCAGTCATCACGGACTCTCGGATCTGTGATACTGACACTGCGCTTCGGACTACTTGTCACAGATATTAAATTTCACGTCATTGACGCCAAGACATGCTACAATGCTTTGCTCGGCAGGCCTTGATTACACGAGTACAACATTATCCCTTCTATACAGCACCAGTGTATGAAGTATTTCAAAGACGGTCTCGAATACACTGTGACGGGGGAATTGAACCCATTCTCCGTGAACGAAGTCCGGAAATACGAAGATGCAAAATACTTCTTACCAGATTTTAAGGACACGGAAAGGTGTCACAAACCGAAGAACAAAGCTATCACCACTATTCCGGTCTTCAGGAGTGATACCGAGGAGGAAGAAGAGATAGTTTATTTAGGGCTGCCTCAACGCAACAACTCGGGACCGTCCACCCCCATGTTGACCTTCGGCAGCGACTCGGAAGATGAGGTTAACGTTATATTTTCCACTCGACCGTCAATACAAGCCTTCGCTGACAATAATCAGAGTTTGCAAGTTACCATGGTTCCACAAGAACATTACAAAGATCTCGATGCACTTGAAGCTTATGGTGTGCAAGAACTGCAAACATTTTACGTTCCTCCCAGGCGAAAAGGTGAAGAGGCGATCCTATTCTACCGATCCGGGGAAACCAAAGTGGAAAAAGAAATCTGGCATGGCGTGGATTCTACACTCGACAGGCTCCAGCCCATCTGTTTTCCCAGAAATTATACGGACGGACTAAAGAGACTCTTGAGACGCCAAGGTGTACCCCTTAAACAAACTGCTTGACAAGCACGGTTCTATAACAGGATTTGGGACGTCCCCGGAACCCAGCGAAAGTTGCCCAACGGGAGAATGGAAACGGTCGGGCTAGGATATGTCCAATCCAAGAAACGGGAACGAGTCTATAGTAGCTACGTCATATATGACTTCGATGAAGAAAGGGACGCCCTGTCAGAAAACGCTGACCCTGAACCAAAACGAGATCCTACCATTAAAACGCCGAGTCCGTCGTTTGAAGAACGGATGGACACGCTAGTAAGGGAAGCGAGTCGAAAGGTCCGGGACGACCATAACCATGAAATGGCTATTTATGAGAAAGCCAGGACGCAGCGCCTCCTTCAACAGGCCACGGAGAATGACAATGCTCCTCCTTATCACCCGTCATACAAAAGGCCCGACGCAGAGGCAAAAATAAATCAAAAAACGGGAAAGGCGTTCAACAGCGACAAAGAGGGACCAAGAAGCCACGCGGTCGGGAATCGAGCAGCCGAGATCCGTCCCTTGTAAAGAAGATGGGTCGAGCGTATTCTTTTTCCTGGGACAAGACAAGGAAGATATTCGATCTCGTCGTAAAGCATCAGATGATGACACTCCCGGAGTCCAAGCATCCCGAACAAGCGAACGAGATCTCCCATCCAGACTACTGCTCCTACCACCGAGCAGTAGGACATCCTCTCGAAAACTGCTTCACCTTTAAGAACTGGGTCGAAGATCAATACCAATTCGGCAAATTCGCCTTATCCAGCAGCTGGAGGGTAACCCCACCGCAGAAGCATGAACCCAAAGCCACGTATGCAGTGAAAGTAGAAACAGATCAACACCAGTCCTGGAAGCGATCTCGCACCTGCCACATGATAACGCTGTCAGAAGGAAAGCCCTAGAATATGGATGACCTCCCATGGTGCTTCAAAAACAATGATGACGAGGTGATCTTAGAGTTTCCACCGGCGCCGAAAGAGCTGGAAGATGGGATACACATTACTGCAGATAACCTCAAGAAAATTGATTTGGGGACAACAAGTGACCCGCGGCCGACATTCGTTAGTGAGCTGCTGTCTGAAGAAAGGGTGGCTACGCTAAAGGACGTGCTTATGCAGCATAGAGACTGTTTCGCATGGAACTATTCCGAGATGTCAGGACTAGATCCAGAGATTGCTGTCCACAGATTGGCGATTTCTCCAGACGTCAAACCAATCAAACAAGCACCGAGAAGATTGCAGCTTGAGCTTGAGATGAGCATCAACGCCGAGATCAAGAAGCTAATCGATTCCGGCTTCATCCAGGAGGTTCAATATCCTGACTGGATCGCTAACATTGTCCCAGTGATGAAGAAAAATGGGACGGTGCGCATCTGCGTAGACTTTCAGGATCTCAATAAATCCTGCCCGAAGGACGACTTCCTAGTACCGGTCACCGAATTGATGATAGACAATACGTCCACTCATGAGGTTTTCTCCTTCTTGGATGGCTCATCAGGATACAATTAGATAAAGATGCATCCTAAGGACCAGAAGCATACCGCTTTCTGGACCCCTTTGGGCATATTCTGCTACAAGGTGATGCCTTTCGGTTTAAAGAACGCCGGTGCCACTTATCAGAGGGCCATGACGAAGATCTTTGATGACCTCATACATGAAATCGTCGAATGTTATATTGACGACCTCGTGGTTAAAAGCAAATCATACGGGGAATATCTAGAGCATCTGAAGACCGTACTTCAACGCCTCCGGCAATACAACTTGAAGATGAACCCTCTCAAATGTACGTTCGGAGTTTCCTCGGGTAAATTCCTAGGATTCATCATCTGACACCGAGGCATCGAAATAGATCCGTCAAAGATCAAGACGATTATGGAAATGCCTCAGCCAAGGACTCTCAAACAACTGCGGTCTCTCCAAGGAAAGCTCGCGTATATCCGGTGATTTATAACCAATCTTTCTGGCAAGTGCCGCCCCTACAGTCACCTGATGAAGAAGGGAACCCCTTTTGTCTGGGATCGCAAATGCCAAAGCGCGTTAGACGAAATCAAGCAATACTTGCAGAATCCGCCAGTGCTGACTGTTCCGGTCAAGGGAAAGCCTCTCATTCTATATACGACAGCCCTCAAAGGTTCTTTAGGTGCGCTGTGGGCACAAGAGAACGATCAAGGGAAAGAAAGATCTCTCTACTATCTGAGTCGAGTTCTACTGGGGGCAGAAAGCAATTATTATCCCATTGAAAAACACTGTCTGGCATTGATCTTTGCAATAACGAAGCTCAGACACTATGCGTTGGCATATGAGGTCCATCTCATATCGAAGGTGGATCCCCTCAAATATTTGATGTCAAGGGCCATACTAACAGGACAGCTCGCTAAATGGGCCCTGCTATTGATGGAGTTCTCGATAACTTATTGTCCACTTAAGGCGGTGAAAGGCCAGGCCATCGCCGACTTCCTCGCTGAGCATCTGATACCTGTCGATTCTCCTTTGAATTGCGAACTGCCAGACGAACATGCGTTTGACACGATTGACGGGGATGACACCTGGTGGGAACTCTATTTTGATGGGGCATCTTCCATGAAGAAGCGTAAACAAAGCACCCCTATAATCAAATCGGGGGTAAGCCTCATCTTCGTAACTCCACAAGGTGGGATAATGCGCTTCGCCTTCTCCTTGACAGAGCCGAGGACGAACAATGAAGCCGAATACGAAGCTTTGATAGTAGGTCTCGAGATCGCCATCGACATGGGAATTGAAAACCTGCTTATATACGGAGACTCCCAACTAGTCGTTAGTCAGGTAAACGACAACTACCAAACGTGCAAACCAGAGTTGGTGAATTACGGAAAGAGAGTGCAGCAATTGCTGACTCAAATTCCCTCATACACGCTGGAGAGCATACCGCACGCGGAAAATAGCAAAGAGGACATTAGCCAAGCTCTCTAAAGAACTGGCTGAGAAAACCTCGATGATGTAAGGATCGTTGTGCAAAACCGTCGGGTTCTTGCACCGGCAGAAATATCTCCGGAGTCGCCCGAAGAAAAAGGAGCGACCAAGCAAACGACCATGCAAATAAAAGACCAGGAAAAGGCTAAGGATTGGAGAGAAGTCTTTATAGACTACTTCAAATCCCGTCGAACGCCTGAAAATGCGTCCTCAAGACATCAGCTCATGAAGCGAGTCCTATCTTTTGCCTTCGTCAACGATACTCTGTACAAGAGGTCATTTGATTCTCTGTGGCTAAGATGCCTGGGACCTGAGGAAGCAAAAAGAGTCGTCCAAGAAACTCACGACGGACTCTGTGGTTCTCACCAAGCCGGCCCTAAGATGAAGCTGAAGATCAAACGGATGGGTTACTATTGGCCCACGATGATTCAGGACTGCCTCGAATATGCGAAGCAATGCCACTCATGCCAGATCCACAGGGATTTTATCCATCAGCATCCGAATCCACTACATCCGATGGTGGCTAGCTGGCCATTTGAAATGTGGGGGACTGACATAATCGGCCCCATCGAGCCAGCATCGTCCAGAGGACATCGATTCATTTTGGCGATAACTGATTACTTCTCTAAATGGGCAGAAGCAGTACCGCTGAGGGAAGTGAAGGCGGAGAATATCCTCCATTTCTTCAAGACGCACGTCATTTATCGGTTTGGAACTCCGAGACGGATCATCTCCGATAACGGGCCAGCCTACAGAAGCCACAAGATCAGCCGCTTCGCACAACAACATAACATAGACTGGAGATATTCATCGGTCTACAATCCCCGAGCTAACGGTCTAGCTGAGGCTTTCAACAAGACCTTGACGAAGATCATGAAAAAGACAGTGTCTCGAAATAAGAAGGACTGGAATGAGAGACTACATGAAGCTCTCTGGGCGTATCGAACTACATTTAAAACGGCCACAAACACAACGTCGTACGCATTGGTATTCGGTACAGAGGCGGTGCTCCCCCTCGAAATAGAGTTACCCTCTCTATGAGTGGCAGTTCATTACGAGCTAACGGATGAAGAGAATGCTCACCTTCGGCTTGAGGAGCTCGATGCCCTTGATGAAACCCGACTCATAGCGCAACAAAATCTGGAGGCCTATAAAGCAAAGATGACGCGTTCATATGAGAGATCGACTAGGCCGAGAACATTCCGCCAAGGCAAACTCGTGTTAGTGGTCAAAACACCTATGATCCCCAATCGTGCCAAACGGGGGAAATTCGAGCCAAACTATGAAGGCCCGTATATCATAGACAAAGTTTACCAGGGTGGAGCGTATCTACTCATGGACATGCATGGTGAAAGACCTTTCAGGCCGATAAACGGTCGCTTCCTGAAGAAGTACTACGCCTGACGAGTCACGGTCTAGGTCAATGATAGAAGACGACGACTATGTCCGCTCGCTATCTTCCTAAGCCCAAACTCTATAAGTAGTAGCCGGCTTTCTTTTCATGGACCGAAATGTCCTAAAACTAACGACGGACCGAAACGTCCTAAAACTAACGACGGACCGAAACATCCTTAAACTAGCGACGGACCGAAATGTCCGTAAACTAACAATGGACCACTATGTCCTAAAACTAGCTGTTGACCGAGACGTCGATAAACTACGATGGATAACAGCATCCCAAAGCTGATACAAAAAAAGGAATAAAATAATAATAATAATAATAACGGTATGTCCATAAGAAAAATGGGCACGGATGAAAACCCGAAAAGGCTCCGTGAGTAAAAACAGCAGGGCTACCGGCGTGTTTTGTGAAAACCCGAAAGGGCGCAATCTCGTTAAAAGACACTTGTAAGGTCCTCTCGACTTTGTAAGGAGAATCCACCTGCGTGAGATCCTTACGACTCACAAGGGAGCAACACACTTAGGGATCCCCACGATTCCTAAGGAGAAATTACACTTGCGAGATCCTCACGACTCGTAAGGAGAGCCCTCTTATGGGACCCTCACGGCTCATAAGATTCAAAAGTCTTAAGCTATAGGGATCTGAACCTGTTCTTAAGCAGCCCCCACAACTTCCAATACTGCCTTACAAGCGGCTCAATGCTGACCCTTGTATACAATCCATGGGCGCGATTAAACATTTCCCTAACAAAGTCCCATCCGTGACTAGGGGTATATCTACGCAGTGAACAGCCCTTGTAAGTCCTCTCGAATTATAAGGGGGAAAGACTCTTGTAAGATCCTTACGACTTACGAGAAGCCACATACTTAGGAGTCCTCATGATTCCTAGGGAGAAAACACATCTACGAGATCTTCACAACTTGTAGGGAGAAATACCTTTATGAGACCCTTACGGCTCATAAAGTCAAAAGCCTTAGTCGACAGAATCCTAACCCTGTCTACTAAGCCACCTTTGTTCGATATCGACAGAGGCAAATGATGATTCTCTCCTGGCAATATCCCAGTTGTAGCTATGCTGATGCCGAAATCGGTGTCTAATTCCAAGGTTGCAGCAAAGAAGCTAGCGAGCCGCACATGCATACGAAATAGCCGAAATGATGGGGAAACTTGCAAACAAGATCAGCAAGTAAAAATGTATGCATGCAAAATAGCCGAAATGATTGGGCAACTCGAGATAAAAAGTAGCGATTAAAAATAAAATAAATAGCCGAAATAATTGGGCAATCGCGATCTTCGCGATATAAAAGCTGAAATGATAGAGCATCGCGGAATGAAGTATAAAAAATGATGAAATTTTTGCCCTAGAGGTGATATCACACCAATCCCTGTATACAATCCAGGGGCGCAAACAAAGAGGGAATCACACCTTTCCTTCGCAGGCTTCATCAAAAGAAGATGCCAAATCTCAACGGTTCACAGATAGCCTAGAGATCATCTCAACATTCGTCTCATTACAACAGACGCAACATCAAGCAAAGCGGAACCGCGGCAACTCCCAGTTCCATGACTCGGCGGTGCACAGATGACCGAAAGTCAAACCCTGATTCCGTGAAATGCGGATAAAGTCAACCCTTCCTGGTTACGTGGAACGCGGCTTATGTCAATCATGACCCCGTGGGAAACGTCCAGAGCGGATCCTGGTCCTCGCAGAGCACGAAAACGACCCCGTGTGAAGCATCCAGAGCGGAGCCTGGTCCTCACAGAACACGGCAGTGAACTCATGGGAAGAATCCAGAGCAAAATTCCTGGTTACGTGGAACGCGGCTTATGTCAATCCTGACCCCATGGGAAACATCCAGAGCAGATCCTGGTCCTCGCAAAGCACGGCAACGACCCCGTGTGAAGCATCCACAGTGGAGCCTGGTCCTCGCAGAATACGGCAGTGAACCCTTGGGAAGCATCCAGAGCAAAATTCTTGGTTACGTGGAACGCGGCTTATGTCAATCCTGACCCCGTGGGAAACGTCTAGAGCGGATCCTGGTCCTCGCAGAGCACGGCAACGACTCCGTGTGAAGCATCCAGAGCGGAGCCTGGTCCTCGCAGAACACAGCAGTGAACCCATGGGAAGCATCCAGAGAAAAATTCCTGGTTACGTAGAACATGGCTTATGTCAATCCTGACCCCGTGGGAAACGTCCAGAGCGGATCCTGGTCCTCACAGAGCACGGCAACGACCCCGTGTGAAGCATCCACAGCGGAGCCTGGTCCTCGCAGAAAACGGTAGTGAACCCGTGGGAAGCATCCAAAGCAAAATTCCTGGTTACGTGGAACGCGGCTTATGTTAATCCTGACCCCGTGGGAAACGTCCAGAGCGGATCCTGGTCCTCGCAGAGCACGGCAACGACCCCGTGTGAAGCATCCAGAGCGAAGCCTGGTCCTCGCAGAACACGGCAGTGAACCCGTAGGAAGCATCCAGAGCAAAATTCATGGTTACGTGGAACGCAGCTTATGTCAATCCTGACCCCGTGGAAAACGTCCAGAGTGGATCCTGGTCCTCGCAGAGCATGGCAACGACCCCATATGAAGCATCCAGAGCGGAGCCTGGTCCTCGCAGAACATGGCAGTGAACCCGTGGGAAGCATCCAGAGCAAAATTTTTGGTTACGTGGAACGCGGCTTATGTCAATTCTGACCCCATGGGAAACATCTAGAGTGGAGCCTGGTCCTCGCAGAATGCGGCAGTGAACCCGTAGGAAGCATCCAGAGCAAAAATTCCTGGTTACGTGGAACGCGGCTTACATCAATCCTGACCCTGTGGGAAACGTCCAGAGCGGAGCCTGGTCCTCGCAGAACATGGCTATGACCCTGTGGAAAACGTCCAGAGCGGAGCCTGGTCCTCGCAGAACACGTAACCAGAGCAACTCCTGATTCTGTGAAATGCGGATGATGGTAACCTCACTCATCACTTGCGGGTCCTCACGACTTGTAAGGGAGCAATTCTCTTGTGAGATCCTTACGACTTTCAAGAGAAAACACACTTAGGAATCCTCATGATTCTTAAGGAGAAATTACACCTATGGGATCCTCTCGACCGGTAGGGAGAAAATTCTTTATGAGACCCTCACGGCTCATAAAGTTGAAAAGCCTTAGGAGGCAGATCTTAACCCTGAATCCTAAGCCATCGTTGTCCTACAAAGAAATCGAGATAGACTATCCACAGAATACATTTAATAAAAGGGACACACAATCGTGAAGAAAAATATGTCTTTTATTTATGAATCAAAATGAAGACAAAGTACAATTCGTGAAAAAACAAAAAAATATATTTTTTTCAGGAGTGTATACAAAGGAAGAATAAAAATATATACAAGTCTTCAAGTCGGCGGGCGATTGAGTAGATTGGTCAGTTCGTCCCTCTTCCGCTGAGCCTCGCCTTCCTGATTCAGTATCGTCAAGAGACGAGCCTCCGCTTGAGCCTGTTGGACCTGATATGAGGCAAGCCGGCCTTCGAGCTCTTTTTCAGTAACCTTGTGGGCCTCAACCGTTTCACGAGTGAACACGGCGGCCTTATCTATGGCTACTACCTCCTTGATGGCCTCTTGAAGCATTCGCCAAAGTTCGTATGCTTTAGTGGCCTTAGCCGTAAGGTTGGCTTGAAGCTCCCTCAGCGCTTTAGAATCCAGCTCCCTCTCTGAAAACTTGCGGCCTAGCCTCTTCTCACAGGATATCATATTCACCGCACACAGCTCAATTAGACCCCGTAAGCTCGCCTTTGCAGCCACAACCTCCGAAGAAAGGCTTGTACATTTAAGCACATGCAAGCAAGCCTCCACCTGCCGACAAAACTCAACCCAGAGTTGCACCACTGTTTCACTATGATAGGTGGCAAGAAAGGGAAGAGAGCTGTTAGCTTCAGCAGCAAACGCTTCGGCCGTGATTAGACTGCCAGCGTGAAGTTCCTCAATTAGGGATGACAGGGAGTCGAGGCTTAACTTGGCCATCCGTTCCGAGGCACGCAGAGCATAGGGGCCGGGTGGCATGGCGATGCGTGATTCCAGCGTGGTGAGAACTGGTAGAGTTGTTCAGATTTATAAACAGTCAGCGAGACTTGTAAGACACAAATGGAACAATGTTGGGACTTTAATTACCCACAGTCATGCAAGAGGGATCTGAAGGCTCCCCAGGCCCCTCAAGAATCTCGACCTCGTCATCGGCCTCCAGAACTGTAAAAGACATCAATGTCATTTTATGAAATAGTAATAATGCTATAAAAAGAGGGTAAACAACACTAACCTTGCCCAGACGAGAGGACGATGCGCTGAGGAGATATCGCTTGCGGAGCAGCCATCTCCAATAGACGCTGAAAAGACCGCCTTGGAGACAGATCAGCAATAGATGCCGCCAATCCGTGCAATTCTGAAAAGACAGAAGGGCTCAGATAATGGAAAGATTATTAATTTAAAACATAGAAGGCTACCTTCGACGCTCCTCCCATTGTGAGCTGGAGGGATAGCTTCAGCATCCTCCTCCGTGACCTCAGGCACATCATCGGAGACGCGGACCGGTACAGCGACTTCTGGACGAGGAGCAACGGCTTCCACTACAGGCTCCAACGAAAGGATGGTATCCTCGACTACCTGTACCCCAGTCTCCGATCCGCCCCCAGAAAGATCCATTGAAATGGCAACCGACGAAGATGCCTCTGAGGGAGCTAGCGCTTGGGGAGCGGGAACCACCGAGGAAGATTCCGCCACAAGAGCGACAGTCGCATCGACCCCCTCCACACCGATTGGTGTTTCACTGGGGATATCGGCAGGAACTACAATCAAATCGCGGCTCAGAGCCTCCGCCGCTGCCGAAGTCCCTACAATGTTTTGTACGAAGATCAGGATACATATATATGTATGCAAGCAATACAAAATATTACAAAAGGGACATATGAACATACCAATGAGCAAGGGAGCCTCCAATATGGCTTGTTCAAGCCGGCGCTCCTTCTCAAGAAGTCGTGCTCGCCTGGGCTCGAGGGTAAACTCGTGGACGCCCGTCCACAGTGAAAGCGCATCCTCAGCGTCGGCCGAAACGGCCTGTTTAAGGGCCCTTTCATCCCATTCTTCCAAAGGGCCTATGAATCATCGCCGTATCCACGAAGGGTCTTCGTGAAAGATGACGGCAGGGTAGGGCTTCTTCGGAATCCTTACGTTCTTCGATTCATCTTGCGAACGTCTTATAGCCTCAGCCAATTGTGCGGCTTCCTCGGCAGATGAGCTCGGGAAAAGTAGGCCACCATCCGATTCTTGAATAGTTAGCGGTTCATCCTGAAGAATAGGCTCAGACTCTGTTAAAGAATCGAACAGATTGGTGGCCGTCTTCCTCCGCCTCTTGGACCCAGAACCGATCGCCGAAGACGATCGTTTCCTCCCCCGTGGAGCTTTGGTACGGCATTGACCCACTTCGCCTTCGATGTCCTCGCTTGGCGGTGCTACCGATGACGACACGGCCATTGCTGACGTCGGAAAATACTGCTACTGGCGCTTTATTGCCCCTTGATTGAGCTCTAGTGCGCGGCGGCATGCCAACTGTGGGAGTTAGATCCACCTCTGCCGTCCCCGGAGAAAGCATGACACTGGTGTCCCTCAGGGGAAAGTGAACCGGTACACGCGGTCACGGCGGAACTCCCGTGGCTTGAACCGGAATGGGGCGCTGTATCCAAGAAGCACCCTCTTCTCCTCAGCAATAACTGGACTGACCTGATGAAGGTACCAGCCTGTGAAGGACCCCACACATCGGGGAATATGATCAGCTTCAGGGATCATGAAGCGAGAACCAGTGTTCAGCCTCACAAAATGATGAGCAGCGTCACGAACAGCTTTAGGTGATGGGACGGGCGCAACCCTAAATGCCTCAAAGGGGAGGCCCTGATCATACCCAAGTTGCCGGGCAAAGCGGTGTGGGTTGTACCGCATGAAAAGGGCCGCACTGTTCTGACGAAACACCAGATAACCTGGTCTAATTGCGTACAGGTGCGTGGCTTCCCTGGGCCTCAGAGAGGGTACCTTCTCTTTCGACAAATCACAGAGTTGTTGAATCGGACCTGAAGGAGCAGATAAAACCCGATCAACGAATACCAATCCGCCCGAACTAGCATAGGGAGAGATAAATACGCGAATGGCCCCAGACTGAGTCGGGTTAGGAGCAGAAGCACCGACCAACCGCATGAGTCGTGGAAAAGTGTAGGCGTCGTAAAACTTGGGTCTTTGGTGCGCAGCAAAGGCCCCCAATACGTGCATCACAATCCAAGATGTGAAGTAATGAAGAGAGAAATTTACCACATCCACACCTGGAGTCGAAATATTATCCGCGGCGCCTAACCCATGATAAAGATGCGCTAGTGCTGGAATGCCCACAGCTAGTCGTGTTCCCTTAGCAATGCGATGAGCAGGGTAGATAACCGAGGCTCTCATGAAACGGCGATGCATGGGAATGACAAACTAGCTAAGCCAAACGCTGATAAAGCCTACAAAGAAAGTCTCCTCATCCATTCCAGGAGCTGCAATCGACTCGAATGATACTGCCGACATGATGGGAATGTAGTACTGCGGCAAGTCCTCTTCTTTAGTCGGCCGCCTGTCTAAACCAAACCCAAAGGGGTCGTTAATGTTTACAAACTTTGGAGCCGTCTTCGATAGGACACCTTCGCGAAGGAAGCAAGCGATGAAACTTTTAAAAGTGACGGCCTGCTCCTTTGACTCAGTGAACAGTTTGTCGAAAATGCTTAGGGTCTTGATCAAACTGGGGCGCTTGTGGCGGACGGCGTTCTCAGTCGATAGGCCGTCAAGCACGGCAGGCTCGGTTTCGAAAACATACTCATTGGGAGGCAGTAATTCTTCATAAAGTGTCCCCCTGACCGGTAGCCCTGAGATCTCACGAAATTATTCCAGGGAAATTGAAACTTCGCGGTCCCCTAGAAGGAAAGTGTTGATGGGAAGATTCCATTGATTCAAGAAGGCCTTAACCCACCAGACATGGGGAGATTGGTAGTAGAAAAGGGATGCATATATTGCCTGATAAAGTCCAACCCTCTGCAGTCGCGCGCGATGAGCGGACATGATGTAACGAGCCTTGAGAAGGTAACCCGTGGGGTGTCGAGGGGTAAGCTCTATCTTGTAAATCTGCCCCCATGGCTGGGCTTCGCCCTGGCAAATGCGGCACCCTAAAATATCTATAGCCGGCACCGGATGGTTTAGAATTCTGGTTGTTGAAAACTCAAGCCATCCCATAGGGGTCCAATGCAGCATCTCCACAGCAAAGGCAGTCTGTGGAGGATCCATCGGCAGGAATGGATAGGTAGGCTCCGTCGGTATCTCGCAAAGGAAGCTATGGCGACCGCGGATGATGTGACCGTACCAGATCCCCCATAAAAGCAAATTGGTGCGATTCGGGTCATGAGCCCTGATCATCGCCATCACTTCCTCGTCAGATGGCGACTGAGGAAAAGCGGCCTCCGAGCGAGTGAAAGGAAAGTACGGAACGGAAGTCATTGTGCCTGAAATAAAATAAGGGAAAATTGTTAAAGCAAAGCAAACATATGTATATATGTATATGTTTGTAAATGCATATATAAAAAGATAGTGGAAGAAGGCAACATGGAACTCATTTATGGGACCATTGGTTACAAAACACATGGGTCCCACAAAATCAAGATGGCGGCTTGCTATTGATGAGGCAAAACAATTACAATGAGACAAAAAGAAGATTCTCAATAAATGAACAGTGGATTTTAAAATGGCCCTACACATTCCTCAAAAAGAAATCCATCTTGGACTCTGCAACAAATCAAACAGAAGTTAGGGAATTAAATTCCCAGAAAACACCACTGCAAACTTCTTCTTGGTTGCAAAGAAATAACTCAGGGCAAGAAAACCCCAAGAAGTTCTCTGAAAAGAACTAAGTTCTTCACAGGAATTAAATTCCTTTTTGAAAAGGAGAATTAAATTCCCAGAAATTTCTTGTCAGAGCCAAAGCTCTTTAAGGTGGAATTAAATTCCACATAAGAGACAAGCATCACCATTAACCCCTGAAGATCAGAGAAACCCTAAAGGATCTGTTGATTAAAAGAATGAGTGGTTTTCTTTTTTTTTTTTTAAAGAACTTAAAAAAATGGGTTCTTGTTAAAGGGAAAAACCCTTGATGTGGATTTAAAATCCAATGAAGATTTCTGCAATGTTCTTCAACCGTTCAAAAATCATTACCTGAAGAAAGGGTCTTTCTTGAACAGAGTTAAACTCTGAAGATTTTCAAAGCAATGAACTAAGCTCTGGAAAGGAGAATTAAATTCTCAAAAGGGAAAAATTAGCAAGGAAGAAGATGAAAGAGTGGATACGCTTCTGAAGGGACCCCTGCATTTATAGGATGTGATGGAAAACGTTTCATCTCCCCTATTCCCTAGATAGATCCAACGGTCACAAAGGTGACAGCGTTGCACTCACGTGCAGACACGTGAGAGCAACGCTATGGGGGCATTTGTTCCCTGATTAAAAATCAGGAATTACCCCAATAAGGTATCACATGTTCACACGTGACCAAAGGTCACGTGTTGATACGTGATCCATTTACAGAATTAAAAAATCCTAAGCAATCAGAAGTAAAACAAGTGGCTGAGGAAAGACCCCAAAGGGGGGTCACATGCTCACACGTGACCAGAGATTTGTTCCCTGATTAAAAATCAGGAATTACCCCAATAAGGTATCACGTGTTCACACGTGACCAAAGGTCACGTGTTGATACGTGATCCATTTACAGAATTAAAAATCCTAAGCAATCAGAAGTAAAACAAGTGGCCGAGGAAAGACCCCAAAGAGGGGTCACGTGTTGACACGTGATGATCCTTCATCCCAATTAAAGTACAGAATTAAATTCTGAATGAGAAGGGGTCACGTGCCAACACGTGATAGGCTTTGAAAGCCCTTATAACTTGATAGAATTAAATTCTAATTAAGGGAAATCCAAGACCCTAACTGGGAAAGTATTTCTCCAAATCTTTCCAAACAAAAGAAAGAATTATGAGGGACCGCTGGATTAAAAATCCAAGGGTGATTAAAAATCACCAATTTATGGAAAGATTTTAAACAAGGAAAGATTTCCCTAAATTTCACCAAAAATAACAAACAGAATATCTTTTGGATTGAAAATCCAATGGTGAATAAAATTCACTGAGTGATCTAAAGGATCATGTTAGTTACAAAAACAAACAAAATCTTTCAATGAAAGATTTGCTAAACAAATTGATTCTTTTCCTTCTCCTATAAATAGGAGCCAAGAGGAGAAGAAAGAGAATTTTGGGATCTTGAAGTTTCTAAAAGCAAATAGCAGAGAGAAAAGAAAGGAGAATTTAATTCTCAAGAAAGAAACCTAGATGAGAAAGGGGGAAAAGATCAAAACTTCAAAAAGAGAATTTAATTTTCAATCTAAGAGTTTAACTCTTCTGAAAAGAACTTAGTTCTTTCTCTGGTTGAAGATCTGTAGAAGCAAAATCTCTCCATAGGTTGAGAATTTAATTCTCATCGGGTTGAGATTCTTCTATGTAGATCCAAAACTTAGAGGGGGAATTGAGTTTAGAGAATTTAATTCTCCCAATTTACAAGAATTTAATTCCTTCAAGATAGAGATAGGGTTTAACCCTATATGAGAATTTAATTCTCCTAAATTTACAGGAATTTAATTCCTTCAAGAAAAAACTAGGGTTTAACCCTATATAAGAATTTAATTCTCCTAAATTTATAGGAATTCAATTCCTCCAAATAAAATTAGGGTTCAACCCTGCATGAGAATTCAATTCTCCTAAATTTATAGGAATTTAATTCCTTCAAGACAGACAAAACTAGGGTTTAACCCTACTTGAGAATTTAATTCTCTAAAACTCACGGGAATTTAATTCCTCTTAAAATGAAATTAGGGTTTTACCCTACATAAGAATTTAATTCTTTCACATATATGGGAATTTAATTCCTCTAAAACATAATTAGGGTTTAACCCTTCAGAGAATTTAATTCTTAAAAAAGACAAAGAGACTTGAAAGTGTAAGTGCACGGCAGCACCCCGGCCGTCTGAACGAGTCCAAAATGCGAAAACGATACTTAACTTTAACTTTTGAACCGGCACCACCGCGCACAAAAATCCCGGATCGGGCCATTAATCTAATCCTAGCTAACAAGAGAAGGGGTAGAGAGATATACCGAGCGATCCGTGTCCTTCGATCTTCTCGTCGTCGTCCCGATCTCCCGCGGAATCTCCGGTCTTCATCTCCTCGTCGGAAGGGCACCACATCGCCGGGTTCTTTTACGGGCTCCTACCTCTGGACCGAGGCAACTCGGGTACGAAGTTGGCGAGCCGACGTGCCCAAGAAGTGCTGTAGATGAAGTGTAGTAGGCTATGTCTCATTGGGGTTTAAAGAAGTTGCCATTTGGTGGAGGAAAAGAACTATATGGAGATGAATGATTTTGTAGCAAGCAAAGGAAAAATGTGATGAACATTTTTCCCATTCCAAAATGAAAACCCCCCCACCCTCCACAATAATGTGGCCGGCCTTATTGATGCAAAAGGAGAGAGAGAAAAGACAAGGGGGAAGCTATCATGCATGAGAGAGAGAAAAAAAGATGATGATGAAATATCATGATCACAACAAAACCCTCACTCCAAATCAACCATCATAACTTCCAAAAGCCAAGCCATCATGAAAAAGGAAAGTCAAGTGAGGTCAATGGATGTTGCACCATCATGAAACCACAATATGTAAAGACCACCCTCCACAATGCTAATTTGCACAAATGCAAATAAGCCCTCCTCCACCAATTTTCAGCCAAGGAAAGATACAAAGGAAAATGGCCGAAACGGAAAGCAAACTGGCAACTTCAGAAAACTGATCCCGTAATGAATTACAGGAAAACCCCGCTACTGTATATATATACCCGCATTTGTATTCCGACCGAATACAAATGCAATGAGACAAAATCTACACTGTACAATTCTAGGATCCGGCTTAAACCAAAGCCCGCTAGTATTTTCCGTCCGATCATGATCCGTGCAATACCGCTCGTATCTGATCGAACCCTGCCATATCTCCATACGGCCTCTACAGTGTTTCGCCCGAAACTTGAGAAAACGGTCTGTGGGGGACTCTAAAGACTCGTCAATACCTTGGTTGCGGATTTAACCACTAGCACGTCAGAGGTATTAGCCTATACATAACGGGCTACCAGGTATTGACCAAAAGGGACGTCGATGAGCGAACTCATCCTGACACCCTACTGAGCCTGTCAATGACAATATCCGTACAGTCCGGTCCGTTCATCTATGAGTATCGCATGGCGGGCCTAGGGGGTTGGTAAAAATCAGACCCCCAAAAGCGGTACAAGTCGTGTCGGAGTGTAGCCCAGAACACCTTGAGATACTACTGGAATACCTACCAGTAAATCTCCTGCCTTGGCCAAGGACTTTGTGTAATGGCTCTCCTAGACACAGCGTGACCTCACCCCCAATACCGGGAAAGACAAACCCCTGCAGATCCGCTCACTGCCTCCATGTGGCTCGGGACTGTACCCAACTAAAACCTGTTTGCACGTCTCCTTAGAGCGTGGTAGGGTAGTAACCAAAGCACAGTGGGAACTCACACGAGACAAATGACGATCTCAGGTCAATGAACTAACCTGTACACATGCCACCAGGGAACTGCTATCTGACGTCAGGTATAAGACCAACTAGCATGTTCCCGGCGAGTCCTGTCTGGTGTACTCATAACCCAATGAGCACCTGTATACATCTTAGGTGAACCAACTGACACCAGTGGCTTGTGAGACCGGCCACCACCCCTCGTCGGGGTCTCGACTGTATACACTAGTCTACTCTGGAGTATCGATGCCCTGTTTCGAAACTCCCACGACTAGGGACCTTTTAAGGATGTGCTTATAGACCCTAGCTCCCACGTATATGATCGCCCTCATACTGCTGGCAGTCAAGCAAGAATCCTAGGGGCTCTATCAACGAGCAATAGTGACCTGTAAGGTCACCTAAAGCAGTACACGATGATAAAGATAAACCAGATAGCATACTATCATCTTGAGTAAGACTGTCCTATCGGCATAGGTCCTCCCTCAATCATTGCAATCATGTGCCTGTGATCCAATAATTGACTCTGAGGGCACTATCTCCAACAGAAAGATCTCCATACATGCAAAAGACTAAGGTCACGTGGCCCTACTGACCCCTGGAAAGATCTTCCAAAATGAGAAGGAAAGAGCTTTGAGGCAATGCCTCACGTGCCCCCACGTGACCATCAAAACAAAAAGAATAAAAGCAAAGAAAATGATGGCTTTGGGCGCTCTCACATGTTACCACGTGACCACTAATAAACGCTTCAGTAACCAACGAACAAATCTCCATCACGTGCCAACACGTGATGGCCAAAAAATCAAAAGTGTTTAACACTTATCTGCAGAACAAAGTAAAGGGGATCTGGCCCCACCTTTTTGGTGTCTTCACGTGTCCCCACGTGACCCCTTTCTCTCTAGTGTTTAACACTAATTTGAGAGTTTTATTTTCAGTGTTTAACACTGTTGTCTTCTAGTGTTTAACACTAATTTGAGAGTTTTATTTCCAGTGTTTAACACTGTTGTTCTCTAGTGTTTAACACTATTCTTAGCCAAATTGGTTAATCTTCCAGAGGCAAAAGTCTCCCCTTCAACTGAATCTCAAAATTGAGTAAAATTTAGAGCTACAATGTTTAATGCTCAGTCAGAGATAAAAAATGTTACCAAAATCCTCAAACTCTTGTTTAAGCACTGCTAAATGATGAGGGCCTAAACCCAGACAAATGTCTAAATGGTACAATAAAGGGCCAACACTCCAAATCTAATTGGACTTAGCCCAAGCTGGCCATAAGTCCTCAATTCAGGCTTAACTGAGCCAATGTGCTCATAATCTAATTAATTGATCTTAGTTCCAAATTGGACTAAAGAACACTTAATCCACTTTGGTTCGAGGGTACATCTCTTCACTCCTCTGATATTTATCGTTGTAATCCGTCAACGTCTTCAGAGAGGTGATGGGTCCCGACGACCACACATTTCACGGACTATGATGTCCTTAACCTTGACTGTGAGGTCTTAAAACCCACGGACCATGATGTCCTTAACCTTGACTATGAGGTCTTAAAACCCATGTACTATGATGTCCTTAACCTTGACTGTGAGGTCTTAAAACTCATGGTCTTTAAACTCACGGACTGTGATGTCCTTAACCTCGACCGTGATGTCTTTAAACTAACATTTGACTGTGAGGTCTTTAAAATCATGGACTATGATGTCTTTAACCTCGACCATGATGTCTTTAAACTAACATTGGACCGAGATGTCCTTAAACTAACGATGGACCGTAATGTCCTTAAACTAATCGACCGCAATGTCCCTAAACTAAACAATAGATCCCAAATGCTCTTTTGTTGGATCTAAATGATCCTGTTAAGTTGATCTTGGTCTAAAATTAGAATAACGTATCCTTAACATACGTTTAAGTTGATCTTAGTCTCAAATGAGACTAACGTATCCTTAAACCCAAACCAAAACCCAAATCTAAGAAAATACGGATTTGGACTAACCCACGTCCTAGGGTGACAATATAAATTAGTCTCCGTATACAATCCACGGGCAACCACAAACAAAACAAACACCCACGACACGAAGTGACCATTTGGAGAAGGAGAAAGTGGTTACCGCGATGCGGTAGCGTAATTAACTGCAGGGGCTTGCGCCTGCAGGGAAGACCGTCCCCACAATCAAAAACCCCCTCAAGCGAGGGGGAATCTGACGAAGTCTGCTACATCGGCCGCATCCGTTTAAACCTTCGATACATGGTGCCATAAATCAACTTGGCATCTTCGGAGAGGTGGACGGATAACACCAATTAGCATCTGTCCCGAATTTCAGGCAAGACGTCTGTCTTGCGCGTCTTTCGGAGGGGAACAGAAGGGTTCCCTCCAATCAGGCTCATCTTGGATGATCGAAGCTTCTTCGGCAGGATTGTTCTCTTGTTCTACGCTTTCTTCTTCACGCAAAGAGACTGGAGGCAGAATTTGCCGGCTTCTGACTGTGATTAGAATTTCGTCCATGTCAGGATCAGCTAGCTCTTTAGCTAGGCGAGCGAGTATGTCGGCTTTTCCGCTCAACGCTCAAGGGACTCTCATTAGTTCAATGTGAGTGAACCGTTTCATGAGTTCCACCACTCGGCTTCTATATCGAGCTAACTCAGGTTTGTATATCTTATAGTCGCCGCTTACTGGTTGATGACAAGCTGGGAATCACCGTAGACTCGTAGCCAAAGGATTTCCATTTCTATGGCGAGCTCCAAACCAGCTATCAGAGCTTCATACTCAGCCTCATTGTTTGTGTGAGGCTCGGTGAGAGCAAAAGAACATCGTAGGGTTCCCATTGATGGCGTGATGAACACCAATCCTATCCTTGCTTTTATCTGCGAGATGCTTGATTTGCCGAAGGTCCTAATTGATGAGGCTCCATCGAAGTAGAGCTCCCAACATGGCTCACCTTCCTCGAGGTGCAGCACTTGTTTGTCGGGTAACTCGCAATTGAGCGATGACCCCTCTGATACGGGATGAGCAGCAAGGAACTCTGCAAGAGCTTGCCCTTTTACTGGTTTCTGAGGAGTATAAACTATATCAAATTCAAGTAGTATGACAGCCCATCTTAACATTCTACCGGCTAGGCTTGCTTTGGTCATTAAGTGTTTGAGCGGGTCGACCTTAGAGATCAGCATAACCCGATGAGCGAGTAGATAGTGCCTCAGCTTCTTTACAGCAAACATCAGAGCTATGCATAGCTTTTCGATCGGGGAATAGTTGTGTTCCACCCCGACTAGAGTTCAACTGAGGTAGTATAGGGCATTTTCTTTTCCCTTCTCATTGTTCTGGGCAAGGAGCGTACCGAGTGATTCATCTAGCGCGACAGTGTAGAGAATCAATGGTTTATTTGGAATGGGAGCGGCTAGCACTGGAGGGTGCAACAAGTACTGTTTGATGCTTTCGAATGCTTCTTGACATTCAGCATCCCAGGAAAAAGGAGCTCCTTTCTTCATGAGCTTTGAGAAGGGCCTACATCTCCCCGATAAATTTGAGATAAACCTTCGTATATAAGCAAGCTTTCCTTGAAAAGATCTTAGCTGCGTCAGACTCTTTGGAGGGGGCATCTCCATGATGGCATTTATCTTTGATGGGTCAACTTCGATCCCACGATGTCGGACTATGAAGCCCAGGAATTTTCCCGATGACACGCCAAAAGCGCACTTTAGAGGATTCATCTTCAGATCGTATTCTCTCAGTCTCGTGAGAACGATCCTAAGATCTTGGATGTGATCGGCCTTGGCTTTAGTCTTGACGACCAGATCATCAACATAGCATTCGACGACTTTATGGATTAGGTCATCAAATATATTGGTCATTGCCCTTTGGTATGTAGCATCCGCATTCTTCAGTCCGAACGATATCACCTAGTAGTAGTATATTCCGATCGGGTTTGAAATGCTGTGTGTTTCTCATCCTCAGGCGACATCTTGATCTGATTATATCCAGACGAGCCATCCATAAAGGTGAACAACTCGTAATTTTAGGTGTCATCGACCATCATTTCCATGACTGGTAGCGGGAAGTCGTCTTTAGGGTATGGCTTGTTGAGGTCTCTGAAATCGACACAAACTCAGATCTGCCCATTTTTCTTCTTCATTGGGACTATGCATGCGATCCAGTCCGCATATTTCTCTTCTCTGATGAAGCCAGCATCGATAAGTTTCTTAGTTTCCTCGATGACCTTTTCTTCTAGCTCCCTTCTCATTCTTCGGGGAGCTTGTTTGATTGGCTTAGTATCAAGAGATATAGCCAGCTTATGTACGGCCACTTCAGGGGAGAAGCCAGGTATTTCTTTATACGTCCACGCGAAGCAGTCGGTGAACTCATGCAGTAGGGCAATTATCTGTTCTTTCATTTTCTCTTACAAGAGTGAGCTGATGTAGGTTGGCCTTGGATTATCAAGCGTTCCCAAATCGATCTCGGTTAGCTCATCGAAGGTTGCTTGTCCGCCATCTTCGAGCTCTTGAGGAGCTTCTTCTGGCTCGACTAGCTCGTCTTCATCATTTGACTTTTCGCTGGCTTCCCCAATACGGATCATGTAGCATTCCTTAAAATCAGGCTGGATGAAACCTATGCCGCGTCTATCTAGAATCCATCCATCGATGAGTGCTCGGACCTGAGGCGGATGCCATAGCCCTTCATAAAACTTCGCTTCGGACTTCGTTTGATATAACTGGCATCCGCACCTTTTGAAATATTCCCGCATCTCGAGCGCATAATATCTGGGATTGAGGATGGCTCTTATGCCTCTCTCATAGGGAAGGTACGCGACAGACAAATCATCCGGGTGTACAACAGAATTTGACCCATAAAACAGGATGCCCTTCTGTCCACTTTTCCTTCCGGGAACGTAGAAAGTTTTCAGCTGGTCTACGGTGGAGACTGACAATGCATCGAGCTCTTTACACATCCGCTCCGGCACCCTTGTGATGTCTAAGGACCCTTCTGCAACTTCGAAGGTCTCTCTGAGCTTCGTTGTTCGCACGATAGCCCGATTCGCACAGCTGTTGCAAGGCGGATCCTCTTCTTCTGATTCTTCAGTGTCACTGCCTAAATGAGGGCGGATTTTGTTGTCGGATGGGACTTCAGTATCAGATTCGTCCGTATCGCTACCGAAATGAGGGCGAGTCTTACGGAGGGACGGACTTCCAGCGTCAGACTCATCAGTGTCACTACCGAAACACGGACGCATATGGGGGTTTCTGCTTTTGAAAGTGACAGCCAGCTCAGAATTGCTTTTGAGTTTCGGGGCTGTTCTGTCTTTGGTCAGCTGTAGCTCAGCACTTGGGAGGTTCATAAAGTACCGAGAATCTTCATATCGGACTTCATGCACACCGAATGGCTGGATGTCTCCGTTAATGCGTCTTTCTTCGCCATTTTTAGTATACTTCATGCATTGATGGAGAGTTAACGGAACGATGCCGTAATCGTGGAGCCACGGCCGTCTCAAGAGAATTTTATAAGACGTGTCGGCGTCGATCACGTTTATCTTAGCTTCAGTTTGCAGATCCCTAAATTTGATTGGCAAAGCTATAGACCCCAGAACTTGCTGGCAGTTTTAATTGAAGCCTTGAATAACAATCCTTTCCCTTGACAGTGTCGGGCGTCCATTGACAAACTCTTCAGAGTCCACAAGTTCATGATGTTCACTGAGGACCCCGGATCAATCAATATGCGATTAATACAATCTCCGTCGCTGTACCCGGTCACGTAAAGCGGCCGATTATGCTCAGCCGTTTCCAGCAGCAAGTCTTCATCCTTAAACGTGACTGTGGCGGCATGCAGAGCGTACTGGGATTATTTCATATTGATTTCCGCAAGGCGAGCCTGATACCGCTCAGGGTTTTGTAGAGCGTGGATGAGCATATCTCTAAGCTCTTTAGATAGGACCAAGGCATTGTAGATGCTCAGGAGAAACGGAAGCTTCCGGAGATGAGCCGACACATTGTAGTCTACTGGGGAAGGACTCGAATCTTCATGAGCAAGTTCTCTGCCATCTTCTTCATTAGCGACTTGTTTTTCCTTCCCTTTTGGGGCGTTGCCCTGATTTGGCGGCAGAGCCCTGTCGCTTCTGAGCTGGATTTTGTTGTCCCTTGTGGCGAGCTCCTCGTCCTCTTCGGGAAAACAGAGCTCCTCCTCAGAGTCGCTGCCAAGATGGATGGCGTAGCAGGTCACTATAGGGATCTCTTCATTGAATCTTCCTCTAACTCCTCCAGAATTTCAGCCGCTTCTATAGGGAGGAACTCCTTCAATTGAATCAGAGTTCTTTCCTTCTGCTCATAGTCTTCAAGGGAATCGATATATTTTTTAATGGTCGATCTCCCTGCAAACTCTTTTTCGCGTCGGGCTGCACTTTTCTTCTTTTTGAGCTTTTTAGATTTTGAGCCTGATGGAGCCGCATTGGCAGCTGGAATGGTAGGCTTCTTCTGCCCTTCCCATTCCGTCCTGGGCTCCTTCCGAAGTAGCTTTATCATCTTCTTCGTCTTATTAGATATGTACGTACTCCACGGAGGCCGCGGTGAGTCCGTTTCAATTCTCAGGGCAGCGGGTTCGGCTGTCTGCTCCCAGAAGGCTTCAGCTTCTGTCTGTATAAAGTTGGTGGTTACAACTTGATTGTTCACCAACACACTTTTGGACAGCTTGATCTCTCCAGCCTTGTACTGCTTCTCGACACAGTCTTTAAAGATATAGCAATCCTCGATCGCATGGCTCGCTACTCTGTTGGTACGGGCAATACAGGGGATTGTCGGTCATTTTTGCTTCGTGGGGTCTCTTCGACTCCGGCAATTGTAGACCATTGTTCAAGGCATCTTTGAATAACTTGCGGACCTTGTCCTTTCTGAAAGAGTAAACCTTGTTCTTTTTCTCCTCTTGGGAAGGCACATCTCCTCCCAGCAATGGCTTTCGAGACCGGTTGGTTTTGGAATCGCCTGCCCTTTGCTTGTCTTCATTGTCGGACGCATTGAAGACATTGGTACTGCTGGAACTCCCGCTTCTACGGTTGTCGTCCCGCTTTCTTTTCCAAGTCTTGTCTCTCTGAGAGTCCGGGGTAGACTCTTGCTTCGAGCGTTCCAGCATTTGGACTTTCTTGGTTAGCTTTTGAAACGTCTTGAGGCATGCTGTACACAAGAATGGGACCATCCAATTGCTGAGGTTCCCAATGAGAAGGATGACGGACTGGTCCTGCTCCAGCGGCGGTTCGCACTTGACTGTGAGATTACGCCATCGGGCAATAAAGTCCGTGTTGCTTTCATTCTTCCCCGGCTTGGTCCTCACATGGTCAGCAATAGAGATTTTGTCACTAACACTCATGAATCTTTGCCGAAACAGAGACTTCATTTGGGAAAAGGTAATGACGGACCCATCTAGTATACTCGCGTACCAGTCGAAGGTGACACCGGTCAGGCTGTTGACGAATTGGCGAAGAAGAAGTGCGTCATTGCCTCCTGTATTTCCTCACGATGCTTTAAAGTGGGCGACATGCTGATTTGCATTTCCCGTCCCATCAAATCTTCCGAACTTAGGAGTGACGTAGTCGTTTGGGAACTCGATCAGATCGTACTGTGCGGGATATGGCCGCCCACTACTGCTAATTTCTTTCCGAGCTTCAGTTTCGGCCACCAATGTTTTAACCTTGCTGGTGACCAAATCCATTATCCGATCTTGTGTTAGCGGGATAGTGCTATTTGGAACCAAGGCGTCCCCAGAAGCGGAATGTGGCCGGCTTTCATGCGACTCGACCAATCTTAGACCCAAAGGTACAGGCATCGGCCGGTTCGGATTGTCATCATCCGGATCATGAGCAGCGACTTGTGCTTGATTGGGAGGCACTCGAGCAATTTGAGCCGTAAGATGCATCACAACGTTCGTTAAGTCGTCAATTTTCGAATAGAGCTTGGCCATCTCTTTATCTTTGCTCCTTAGTTGTTTTCGAAGCTCTTAAAGCAGCTCTTGCTCCGCGGTCCTGGGGAGGAAAGTCGGCTCTTCCTCGCTGTCCAAGCTTGACTCTACATGGACTGAGGGGTCTTTCTGCCAATCATCCTCTTCGAAAGGGTTTTCACCATCCAGCGGAGGCGGCTGTTCTTAGGAAGCAGAAACCACATTCAAGCCAGATTGGGCTTGGGATGTGGTGGCCCCATCCTTGCTTTTGCTGCGAAGGTTGTCGCTGGGGCGTCCACCCGCCATATAGACCGTATGGATAACATATCCAGCTGTCTTTTTATTATCGGCAGCTGATTTCACGGATCGCTGTCTTGACCCTCCTGTTTTGGTAACGGCCAGTCGACTGAAGGCGGTTGTCCTGGCCGGATTCTTGAATGGTGCTGACGCTTCCTTTTTGGTTTTGCCCCGCTGTTTCGTGCGGCACAGAGCGCCGGTAGACTCTTGAAGAGACAGTGTCATACTTTTTCTGTTGGGGCCGGGACATGTCTCTTTGTAGCAACGTTCGGACCATTGTCTTCTTGATTCTGGCGGTCATGGCATTTTTCTGAACCCACTTCAGAGGTTCGAAGGATGTGCTGATTTTTACGACCGACTCAGCCGTCGTCGCGGAGTAACCCTGCTCTTGGAACCTCACAAGATTCCACTTGGCCAGAGTCCTGGCCCTCTTGTTAGATCGATACTTGAGTCGCTTCTGCCTTAACTTTTCTGCTTTTAAGCACTTGACAGACTTCGGCTCTTCGGGAAGACGCCGTAGACCGGGCGATAGAGGGCTTTGGAGATACACCTGATTGTACATTTGTTGGAATCATCGCCTGAGCTCGTCCGCAACGTTTGATGTTGCCCTTTGTACCGGAAGCCTTTCCCCCGGCTGGAGCACCAGAGATCCGTTCAGGCACTATCTTAAGTTTCGGTTGTGGTGCCTTAGCGATCACAATATTCGGCCTCTTGCCCTTTGAGACCGGCTTGGCCATCTGTTTTGCCGGGATTTCTGCCAGATGAGCGCTTCCGGCAGGGTAGATGATGACGGAACCAAACTGGCGGGCAGTTCCTCCCACTGTCGACTGAGGCTTGCAGGGAGAACCACACGAGTATTGATCTTGACCACGTACGGAATCGGGGTCGCATCAGAAGATGGATCCATCTTAGGAGACATTGTCGTTGAAAGTTGATTGCTGCATGGAAAAAAAACATTATTTCAGTACAAACATCGGCATATATGTTAAATGAGTTTGCATGAACGCTTGACCCGAGATATGGGAGGAGAGAAAGGTCCCACCGGGCGTGTCTGAATTTGTAGGGTGTTTTTCGTCACCCCATTGAGATGGGAATGCGCGCGCGCTTGTCAGGCGCATTACAGATTCCTCCTGCCTAGAGCAGGCTGGGGTTTATCGATTGTGGGGATCCAAATCTCCGGCAGCCGCGGACTAAGTTGCCGTTAATTACCCCTCGCCTTTGGAGCAAGAGAACCTCCGATTGACGGGTCAAATAAGTCATGCGAACTCAATGTGCAGTGTTGTGCTTTGAAGGGGTTTTGGATATATCAGGGGCCCCGCAGAGTTTTTACGGGGGCCCTGCTAGAAATTTTTTTCTAACGAGGAAGGTGTTTTTAGTGTGGAGTATATGTAAAAGAAAGGGGAAAAGGAATCCAAAGGACGCGTGAGCGCCAGCACTTGGGCGCTTGGGTTAGCGCTAGGCGCTTAGACGCTAGCGCTAGCGCCTTACGTGTCCGGCACGTGGGCGCTCGAGCGCCAGCGCTATGGGCGCTCGGGCGCCAGCGTCTTACGTGCCCGGCACGTGGGCGCTCGAGCACTAGCGCCTCACGTGCCAGGCACGTGGGTGCTTGGACGCTAGCGCTCTGGACGCTCGGGCGCTAGCGAAAGGAGGAGTTTTTTATACCCCAGAAATAGGAGTTAAACTCCCAAAAGAGGATTTTGAGTGGAATTAAACTCCTGAAGGTCTGGATTAGGAGTTAAACTGCTTTGAGGATTTGGGTTTTGGAGTTGGAACTCCCTAAAAATCTTTAGAGGTTCTTCTCTCCTAAGCCTGGGATCTTCTCTTGAGCCTTGGATGTTTTCCAAAGTGGTATTTTCGGAGATGGGTCTCCTTCTTCCTCCTCTTTGTTGGCCGGTTCTTGAAGAACAAGTAGGGTGGGATCTTAAAAACCTCCCCTTTTTGAGATCTAATGGAAGATCTGAGCTCCCCTTTGTGGGTTTTGTGGTGAAAAACTATTTAGTTTTAGGAAAGAAAGAGTAAAACTCTTGATTTAATTCAAAAGAAAGAAAAATGTTTAGAACCTTGAGCAAGGAGAAGATCACAGATCTTGATTCTTTTTTTGGGAGAGAGAAAAAAGTTGTTGAGATATTTTCATTATCTTTGCCTTTATAGGCTATACACTTTATATATAGCCCCTTGGGCTTTACAAAAAATGGCATTTTGCCCATCCCATGCCTCATATGCTATTTCTTTTTGCACATAAGCCATGGGCTTTACAAAAAATTGGCTTTATGCCCATTTTTCTTACATTTATTCGAAAAAAAATTAAAAAAAATAAAAAAAGAAATACACCAAAATTATTCATTACAAAATTTTTTATTTTGGCATGGCGGAAGGCCGGACGCTTCGTGTTCGTGTTCGGGTTCGACCCGGGCATTAGCCCACTTGACCTGGGCTTGGGCCCACTTGGCTTGGGGTTGACTTTGATTTTGACTTAGTCAACTGGGGTGTAAATTTCGATCCCAACACTTAAGAATTCAGCGCCTCACGTGGAAGACACGTGAGCGCCCATAAATGAGAGCTCACGTGAAACACATGTGAGCGCAGAACAAAAGTACTTAGTACTATATATATAGTCAAAAAACTAAGTGCTTAGCACTGTTGAATGAGGGAAAAACCCATGACTGAGCCCAAATTGGGTAAGTCTCTGAAATTTCTTTGCAGCTGAGCCCATACGCTCTATTGATGGATCTTAACAAAATTTAATGATCCTTAAATATATTTGTAACGACTCTGAATTTACTGTACGGAATTTTCCAGTTTAATGTACAGAAATGAGTTATAAAGTCTGAGATTGAGTTATAAGTTAATTTTATTAAATAACATGAAGAAACAACTTGTAGCTCACTGGTAAAGCCCTTGCACTGCTGTGACGTAGTCCCTGTGTTTGAATCCCACCAGACACATTATTTTTTCTGATTTTTCTTTTTAACTCTTTGGAAGCCCAGAAATTTACACGTGCAATATACATAAAAATGAAAAGTCAGAAAAATCAAACATGTGCAAAAGAGTTTAAACACTAAGAAGTACACGTGGCATTAATCCAGAGACCCAACTCCCCAGATCGGCCGGCGGAAATCCCTTTTAGGCCGGTACCGACGGTTCAACTGAAGCAAATGAGGCCCAGGCTTTGCACACTTGACTCTTCCCCTACTCCTAACTCCCCTGCACTGTTTGATTTCCCTGCAATCAAACAGAGACCTTTCATTTCACCATTTATCATTTTTTTAATGCATTTTAATTCCAAAACCATAATTCTATACTATAAATACCACCCTACCCTTTGGTACAACATTATTTTGAAATTTCTAGCCAAAACTCTCAAAAATTCTCTAAGTACAGGTGGAGTAAAGAGGAGTTAGCAAGCGGTCAACTTCCGGCGAAGGATCGAAGCAATTCCGGCGCTCCCGTGACGCCACGACGACAACCCTCTCTTCTTATACCTTTCTTTAAGCCTCCTAACTTGTAAGTCCCTATCAATCCCTTTTCTTATTCTTTGAAATTCCATTTCAAAACATATTTCGGTAAGTGAAATTAATACCGATATCTTTTTCAAAACCGTAGAAAAACTTCTTCTCTTTAATACTTTGTTCAATCTAACTTGTACACATCACTTGTAACCTTAAATCATAATGTTTAGAATAAATTTTAACCTAGAATTCCATGCAAAATAACTTTAATTTAAGTTTTTCGTTTAAATACCATGAACTTTAAATATCATCTCTTTTAGTTTTGTTAAAACAATATCTTAGGAAAACTTCAGGGGGTAATGACCTACCCCACACGCACACATGGTTCCATAGCATAATACCTCTTTTGTATGAATTGTTGTTTCGAGGATAATATTACATTAAAATACCACTCACTTTAAAACGATTTTCTTTTAAAACAGTATTCTTAATTCCTTTGCGAATATACCTCTACAACCCTCTTTAAGGGACCCGCTATTGGATGGTGCGAATTATCGCACATCCTTGGGCAAGTAGAGCGAGATGCAGACCTCCTCACAGAGCATTCGGTCTCGAAGGTTTTTAAATACGGTTTTTAAGAAAAACACATTTTTCTACTTAAATAAAATTTAATTTTTAATAATTATATAAAAATTACAAATCTATATATTTTCAAAATATAATAAACTTGCATTTTTTTTAAATAAAAGAATTACAAGTTTCACCAAAATATCATCAAAATACCAACAAAAGACAAGTTTTACAATAAAATACTATGAACTTTCCAAGCTATGTAATTATCACTAAAATATCTCAAATCCTAAAAATTCAAATCCATGAAAACCCTAAATAATATAAATAACTTCTTGAGGTTTATTTTTAATTTTATTAAAAATATTTTTCATAAAACCCCCTCGGGTTATATAAAACAATATTTAAGAACTTTAGTAAATATAGGTTTAAGCGGGATCAATTCTCTTGAGCCCCAGGGAGCCGGAGAAAGTGAGTGCTTACCTATTTAAGATAGAAAACTTAACGGAGTTATCAATAATAATTGTCTTGGAAAAAAACACAAATCCTGCCGTCTAAATGCAGCAGTTACCGATAACTCTCGAACCTAATTCAAGATCTAAATTAATTACAAGTGTCTGACTTAAGTCTGAGTCGATCTCAAACCTGAATCCAAACTCAAGTCTGAGTCTATTTAAACCTGAATCCAAAGTCTAATATGAATACTTGAACTTGAACCTGAATACTTGAATTCAAACATCAGTATCTGTCACGCCTCGCTTCCCGGTATACGGCGAAGAGGACGGGACTGGTCCGCTACATATTTGCTCTGAAGTAAATACGCTAAGCGTAACTAAGCAATATAAAAGAAATTGTACACAAGAGACAAGGTATAGTAAAAACAGCAACTTTTATTTATTAACATTCTTTTGTATAATGCATGAAAAGGAAATACAACTGAAATAAAAGCGATGCCTAAACAATGGCATAACAGGAAATGAAAAGTACTGAATGGAAAATGTACAATGTCTAGAGCTCAGGGTCTTCGCTGTACTGATCCAAGTCTTCTACAGATGGCTCGATCTCTGCCGGGTCCAAATCACCTGACGACATTCAAAGAAGAAAGAAATAGAACGTCGTCAGCGAACAGGTCGCTCGGTAAGTCTCAAAGAGAAGGGAGAAGTAGAAAAGACAGAGAGTAAGAGAGAGAGAGAGAGTAGCTTTTAATGTTGTATTATATTATTATATTATTGTATTTAGTGTTAACGCTGTTGTTTGTAGCTTGATACAGAAGGATGGCAGTGTATACGAGAGGAGTCTCTATATGCCAGAGACTAGAGGCAAATGGAAGTATAAGGCTCCGTTAGAAGGCCCGGAACAACGGCAATTGGATTCATGTTAGGTGTCTTAAATCTTGCAGTCTCGTGCCATTTTTAACACCTTCCGTACCAGTCTACCCCTTAAACCCCGTAGTGTTTTATTTGTATTATTTTGTACTGTATATTGTATTGAGTGTATAATTGAAAGACTGACCGAAACCATGATATCAGTAAACGGATGTAACCGTAGAATCATGTAAATGGAATAACTGGAGAACAATATAAATGGAATGTATATCCATGGTTCAGTTCAGTCAAGTTGTATAGATTGATAATTGGATTCATGAATTCATGTTGAATTATAATATTGACAATTATAGATTGTAGATTGTACTTGAATCATATTCAAGTCAGATTATACAGAGACTCAAACTGAGTCAGACAATTAGCAAAGTATATTGAAGTCCTGATTGTTTTTATTAATTTGTCTACCTTAGATAGGCAAGCACCCAATTCTCCGGCTCCCTGGGGCTCAAGAGATTGGTTCTGCTTAAACCTATGTTTACTAGGGTCCTTAGGCTAATTTATAGAACTTGAGGGAGTTTTATTTAAAAATACTTTTATATACTTTTCAAAATACACCTCAAGTATTTATTATTCGTCTTTAGAGTTGTAATGAATGTGGATTTTATATTGTGATATTTCTAGTGAAAATATCCTAGTTTCATAAATAAAGGTATTTATCTGTAATATTGATTTATTTGGAATTCATGGTATTTTAGTGAAAAATTTATTCTTGTGATTTTTAGAAAAAGTGGAATATTTATATCATAACAAAATAGGTATTTTAATGATAAATATACATATATTTATACAAAAATAATTTTAATATATTTTTTATATTCTAAAAATCTCATTTTTTTAAGATGTCGTATTTTAAATCTTTCGAGACCGAATGCTCCTTGCGGAAGTCTGAATCTCGCACTACTAAGCCCGAGGATGTGCGATAATCCGCACCATCGGTTCCCCAAAATGGGTTGTAGCGGCGCTTTGCAAAGATTGTATAAATACTAAATCCTTTAGAAAACGGTTTTATTAAGTAAATGGTATTTATTTTTAAAGATGTCAATTTTCCGTAATCTATGTTCTAAGGTCTCCTAAGTCAATTAGACTATTCCTAACTGGTCCAAAACGACAAGTTGTGAGATACCTCAAATCGCCTCTTCACCGCCAATTGTGGCCAGGTAAGTACAAGTGAAGAAAGGAGGGATCTGCTCACGAATCACCGTGAGACGGGCCTTTTAAAATTACCTTTCTCACTTGCCTAGCCTAGACACCATAAAGTCAGGTTTAGATAAACGACTGATGTCCATAACTTATCTTAGTTTCATAATAAGTGGTATTTATTTAAAAAGTGTATCAATACTAAATCTTTTAGAATGGCTTTATTTAGTAAAGGGTATTTAAATGAAAATGTTTGTTTTCCGTATTCTGAGTTCTCGAGGGTATCGTGTTAGGTTGTATGCGAGTGTGTGAGGAGGTAGGTCGTTATCTCGTGATCTACTTTGAATGTATAGCAAGTTTGATGGAGTTAAATGTAGGATTGAAACAATGTGGTATTTAAGTGAAAAATACGATGAATGGAAATAGCTATCATTTTATGTAATGAAACTTGATCAATTTGTTTGATTAGTATTTAATAGTCAACATGAGAGAGTTTAAGTATGATTGTATTAGTGAGAAGTGGAATTTTATAGGAAACCGAATCGGAAATCGGATTTGTTCCGATTCCGTCGGGTTTTGTAAATCCGTATTTTTAGATAGAAGAGATAGATAGAAATTGGGACTTACGGGTTTTAGATTACACAAGAGAGTGAGTGGGAAGTGGAGGAATAGCCGATGTGTTGCGTCGTTGCCGGTAGTTCCTAAAACGATCGCCGGAAGTTTGCCGTAGATTTCGCCGGAGCTTCGCCTCAAGCTTGTTTTCAAAGTACACAAGTTTTCTTAGAATTTTGAGAGAGTGGGCTCAGAATTTTGGGGTGAGAGGGTAGAGGGTAGGGGAGGTATTTATAGGGTTAGGCTAGGGTTAGGGTAGATGAAAGGTTAAAATGAAAAATGTGATAAAATGTATTAAAATGTATTAAAAGTGGAGTAATTGGGGTTTTAAAAGAGCTCTGGAAATGGTCTGAGGCTGAAATTTTGCAGGTGCATAGGGAATATGAAAAGACACAACTTTCATGTTGGGGTCGTCGCCGGAATCGGCCGACTCGGCCGTGACTCGGTTGGAGGACTGAGTCGGCCGAGTCAAGGCCGATTTGGCCGATTCCCGGTCGAGTCAGGCGGCCGGGATCCCCCCCGACGGTTCATCTAACCTTTGGCAATGTTACATTTTTGGGTGTAGTGGGGTTTTTGTGAGATATGCACGTGTAAACCCTTGGTATTCTAAAGGTTTTAAAAAATTAATATTAAAAATAATATGGTGTATGGGATTTGAAATCTGGTGGCTTGGTTCAGCAATGCAAGGTATTACCAATGAGTTACAAGCTCTTGCTTGTAATTAAATTGCTAATTAATTACTTATCTTGTGCTCAGGCAATAAATACCCCTTTAAGGATTTTGAAAAAAAACAATTTAAAAATTTGTATGGAAAAAGTGTATAAGAAAATTAGGGTTGTTACAGTATCAAACCTGAATACTTGACTTGACCGAACCATGGTTATAACTTGACCTGACTACTTGAATACATGATTACATCCTGAACTTGATCCATAGTTTCGGCAAGGCTTGTAAATATAACTCTATACAATATATCACACGGGGATAATGGGGTAGATTGGTACGGAATGTATAGCGTGGCACGAGATGGTCACTTAAAAGATACCTACATGAACTCTCGTGTCATTGTCTTGTGGGTTTTGACGTGGCCTTGTACTACATGTTACCATAGTCCACGGGGTAAGATGGACTCCTCTCGTATACACAAATACCTTCTGTACCAAGTTACAAACAACTACGCTAGAATAACAACCATATACTTATACAACTTACCAGTTCAATTCTGATTACTTGTTATATTCCATTCCTTCTTTTGGGACTTACCGAGCGCTAGTTCGCTGACGACATTCCTTCTATTTCTTTCTTTGGAATGTTCGTCAGGAGGACCGGACTCTCAGGAGATCGAGCCTAGCCAGGAGGACTTGGAGCAGCTCACCGCTCAGCCGGACTACTAGTTCATCTTGTACTTATTTTATTTTGTATGACACTGTTTAGGCACTACTTATTTAATTGTATCTTTCCTTTTCAAAAACAATTGTATGTAAAGATGAATGTAAATAAAGATTGCTGTTTATTTTATATCACTTGTCATTCTTGTGCATTATATATATATATATATATATATATATATATATATTACTTAATTACGCTTAACGTATTTATTTCTTAGTAAATACGTTGCGGCCCGCCACGTCACCGTTTCCGTACACTGGGAAGCAGGGCGTGACAATATTTCTAAGTTGATATTAGTTTCATACAAGACTAACGTATTCTTAGTTAAAATAAACTGAGCTCATATGCTTATATATTTAAGTTGATCTTAATCTAAAACCAGATTAACAGTTCTTAAATAAAATAAAATATTATTTAAACTGACGGAACATATAACCTAAATTCAAACCTAAATCTAATATATACGAATTTGGACTAATCCGCACCCTACGGATGACGATATAAACTAGTTTCTGTATACAATCCACGGGCAATCAAAATAAATAAAACACAACAAGACATGAAGTGACCTACTGGAGCAGGAGAAAGTTGTTATTACAACGCGATAACGTAATTCACTGCAGGGGTTTGCGACTGCAGGGAAGAGCATCCCCACAATAAAAAAAACCCTTATAAATGAGAGGGAATCTGATAAAATCTGCTAGATCGGTCGCATCTATTCAAATGTCCGATATACGGTGTCATAAATCAACTTGGTATTTTCGGAGAGGTGGATGGATATATCCAAATAGCATCCGTCCCCAAATTTAGACTAAACGTCTCAACGTCTCGGTCCAGTCTTCGGCGGTAAACAAAGAAATTTTTAAAAATCCAAAGAGCGTTCAGACATATGAAAATATGTCTATTAGACGTTTGAGGGTTGTTCTACAGACGTCTGAGGATTGGTCTTTAGACATCTGTCGACGAGTTCTGGCATATTTTAAGAAAGTTTGTTGGAGAAATATTTGATGATTTATTTGAAAATTGTTTTGGAGATCTGTGAAGAGAAGTTTGAAGATTTGATGAGATTCTAATTGGAGTAGGAATTCAATTATTTTGTGCTATAAATAGAGAAGGGCTTTATCAAAGGAAAATGTCCAAATATGAAGAAGAAGAAAAAGAAGATAAGATGAAGGCAAAGGCGAAGGGTATTCATCCACATGTGAAGGTGGAGGACCAGAAGAGTATTCTTTGTGTTTGTATGAAGAGACGAAGGCAAAGACGTAGGGTAGTCATCCACAGGTGAAGATGAAGCACCAGAAGAGTAGTCTTTGTGTTTTTATGAACGTTGAGATATAAGAGAGATGGGAAAGAATAAAAATGTACCGGTATTCTTGATCATTAATAAAAAAAGATTCTCATGTTTGCCCCCGTGGGTGTAGACCGTTAGTCGAACCACGTTAAATATTGGTGTTGCGTGTTCTTATTTTTACTCATCTTTCTTGCATACCTGGTGTCATGCCCCGCTTCCCAATAGACGGAAATGGTGACATGGAAAGCCCGCGGCATATTTATCCAGGGAAGGTCATTCCGTAAATAAATATACCAAGCGTATTGAAAACAATAATACACAATACAAGAATAAATTGAGACTGTAAAATTTTTCAAAAAATATCTTTATTTACATTCAACTTCTAATATTTACAAATACAAGAGTTTATGCTGGAAAGTAAATACAATAAGAAAAATGCCTAAACAAGTGGCATATATAAACTGAAGAAAAAATGAAGCTGAGCTAGCCCTGAGTAGCGATCTGGTTGTAGTCCTCCTCTGTGGCTTCAACCTCCTCCGTCTCGACCGTATCTGACGAACATTCCAAGAGAAGAAAAGTGGGTGGAATGACCGTCAGTGAACTAGCGCTCGGTAAGTCCCAAAAGCAGGTAAGAGTAAAGAAAATAACAAGTGTAGAATATATATGACGAATAAGAGTATTTGATCATGGGTAAATATATTCTATAGGTCTTTATATGGTCACTATGTTAACGTTAAGTTCCAAGGGTGAATTTCAACGCAGCCGTAGAAGTATTCACGAGCTCAAGAGTGGGGTCTCAGGAGTAAGGAAACACGGGCTCATTTCATGTGTTAGCATCGGGGCTCTAGGCTGTGGATAAGTCAACCCGACTGATATTCGAATAAAATAAAAAAGATGTTAATACAGGACTTCTGAAGTTTCCGTTGGATTCACACAAGAAACTATCCCAAGCACCCCGAGTATAATATATATAACCGGTTAATATACTTAATTGATTGGATTGATTGATTAACATGTCTTGATCGAAACCATAAATTGCAAAAGGTGTAGAATGTATTCGAGCGAGTCGAGTAATATGCGAGTCATGTCAATTGCAATCTTGGTTCGAGTTAAGTTGGTTCGAGTAGTTTGATCTCGAGTTTATATTCGAGTTTGGATTCAAGTTCATGTCTTTTCATGTGAATTGATGTAAATTGTTAAAAATCTTATGTTCGGAAGATATCGGCAACTGTTGCATATGAACGGCAGGATTTATATCTTTTTCCAAGACACTTGCCATTTGATAACTCCGTTAAGTTGTCTAACCTGAATAGGCAAGCACTCATTTTCTCCGTCTCCCTGATGCTCAAGAGAATTGATCCCGTTTAAACCTATATTAATTCTAAAGTCCTTAAAATATCCTTTGCATATCTCGAGAGGGTTTTATGAAAAATATATATTAATATTGTTTAAAAATAACCTCGAGGGTGATTTATAATATTTAGGGTTTTCATGAACATGTATTTTATTTGTTGTGGTGTTTTGGTGATAAAACCTAGCTTTTTGAAAGTTTGTGGTATTTTTATGAAAACTACTACTTTTGGAAACTTGGTGATATTTTATTAATAATTTTTAATCTTTCTTTTTAAAAATATAGTTTCTTAATTTGTTTTTATTGAAAATGCAGATTTATGATTTTTATATAATTTTTCAAAAAATTAGTTTTGTTTAGAAAAGTTGCGTTTTTTAAAAAGCGTATTTTTATTCTTTTCAAGATCGAATACCCCGTGAGGAGTTCTGCATCTCGCTCTACTGTCCCAAGAATGTGCGATAATCCGTATCATCCATTAGCGGGTGCCCTAACGAGAGTTGTAGAGGTGTAATTGCTAAGAATTTCGAAATACCAATTTAAAGAAACCCATTTTGAAACGGCATGGTACTTTAATAAAAAAATTATATTATTTTACTTTGAATTGCCCATATGCTTAGAATACCGTACTATGAAATCATAGTGTGCGGGTGGGGTAGGTCATTACCTCGTGAAGGTTCTAAGGTTTGGGTATACTAGATATAAAAAGAGGATACACTAAAGTTCATGATATTTTAATGAAAAAGTTCATTGTATGCTGGTTTCATATGAAAATTTTGTTAAATCTAAAAACTAAATGATGTGATTAAGGTTAGGATTAGTGTGACATGTTAGTTTGATCTCGTTTGCTTATCACACGACTTACAATTGTTAAAGAAAACTATATCGGAGATGACTCCTCTTTTATCGGTTTGTTTTAAAAAACATATTGAGATGAAAGAAAAGAAGAGAAGAGGGACTTACGGTTTTTTAGAAGGTTAAGAAGAGATTGAAGAAGCTCTCGGAGGTCGTGGTTTCATTGGAGATGCTTCGGTCGTCGAGTTTGGCTCGCTACTCTACTTGAGGGGCTTAACTCCACTTGGCACTTAGAGAGTTTGAGAGAATTTTTGCTAGAATTTCAGAATGGGGGAGAGCTATGGCATGTGGTGGTATTTATAATGAAGAATTAGAGTTTGGAAATTAAAATTTTGGATTAAAATGCATTAAAAAGATATTAAATGGTGAATTGAAAGGTCTCTGTTTGATTGTAGGAAAATCAAACAGTGCAGGGGAGTTAAAGGGAGTCGAAGGGGGGTGTGCAAAACACGGAGCCATTTGGGTTCATCTTGACCGTCGTCGCTGGCCGAATGGAAGAAACGGGCGGTCGGGATTGAGGCAATCTTCTCGAGATTCATGCCACGTAGGTATTTGGGTATGTATACCTCATTGAGCCTGTTTGATTTTTCTGAAACTTTTCATTTCTCCGTGTATTGCACGTGCAACTCTTGGGCTTCCAAAAATTAAAATGAAAAATCAGAAAAAATAATTGTGTCTGATGGGAATCGAACACAGACTACGCGACAGCAATGCAGGGGCTTTACCAATGAGCTACAAGCTTGTTCTTGCTTTTATTTAACAAAAACAACTTTTAACTATTACACAGATTGTAATACTCTTTTCTGTACAATAACAAGAAAATTCTATACAGTGATTTTAGAGTCGTTACACCTAGTGGAAAACCCCCAACAATTGGTATTAAGGAACCGAAAGATCTTCGATTCTACGGTCTAAATTTATAGTGGGTGGCGACGCTTGTGTCCGCTCTCCATCTTCTTAGATTGTAATTTCGAAGGTGTTGGTTCAAAAATCCGAGAGAGACGGTTAAATTTATTGCGGCAATAAATGGAAGATGGTATGAGAAAGTTCGGGTCAAGGTGGAACTTAGAAGAAAAAGAATTTGTAAGGTGTTGAAGAGAGAAGATAGAAAACGACTTGTTGAATATAAGTCAAGGTGGAGATTGTTATGAAAATGACTTGCATTCAACAACAGAGAATGGTCAGACCTCTGAGGCACAGTGCTTCAGACGTCTGAAGAAGAGATTTTCAGAAATCCAGAGAGCGTATAGACATCTGAAGATATGTCTATCAGATGTTTACGTGTTGTTCTGCAGACGTCTGAGGGTTGGTCTACTGACGTCTGTAAACAGGTTCTGGCTTATTTTAGGAAAGTTTGTTGAAGAAATATTTAAAAATTTATTTGAAAATTGTTTTGGAGATTTATTTGAAGATTTGTGAAGATATTTAAAGATTTGTTTTGAAGATTTGATGAGATTTTAATTGGAGTATGAATTCTATTATTTTGTGCTATAAATAGATAAATGTTTTATCAGAGAAAAGTGTCCAAACATGAAAAAAAAAAAAAGAGAAGACGAAGGCAAAAGCGGAGGGTATTCATCCATAGGTGAAGGCGGAGCACCGAAAGAGTGGTATTTGTGTTTGTATGAAGAGACGAGAGTAAAGACGAAGGGTAGTCATCCACATGTGAAGATGGAGAACCAGAAGAGTAGTCTTTTTGTTTGTATGAGCATTGAGATATAAGAGAGATGCGAGAAAATATAAAATGTACCGGTATTCTGAGTTATTAATGAAGAGATTCTCATGTTTACTCCATGGATATAGGCCGTTGGTCGAACCGTATTAAATATTGGTATTGGGTGTTCTTATTTTTGCTCGTCCTCTTTACATGCCTAGCAGAAAAACCCCAACACTACTATGAGGACTCTATGCACTCTAAGAAAAATAACAAACAAAAAAATTAACTCCAAAAGAAGAATAAAGATAAAAGGAGATTATACAATTAACACATTTTGATTATAAATTACCTTAAAAAGGAATTTGATATTTTTAGTGACATCAACCCCAATTGCTTCAAGCTCATATCCTCTAGCTATTGTCTTAGCTCTGGCCGTCATTATCAAATTGGGAGGGATTTCAGTAAAGATTAAGCCTATTTTACAATGCTTTACTTTCATTTGAGACAATACAACAGAATCTACGAGAGAAACCAAACTGGTTGATCTTTTGTAGCATTTCGATTCTACGGACTGTTCTCACATTGTTTGATAAAAAAGGGTTAAATAAAAAAATTTAATATTTTTTATTTGTCTAAATACATACTCAGATATATGCATTCTATATACCAATATACATCATATACCACTCCCTTGGCTTTCTCTTACAAATACATAATGAAAATATAATGAAGCCTCGTTTTGTCACTGCCTTATTTAAACAAATTAGAGTATATCAAGCAATGTTATAACATGACAATGAGAAAATCCTATGGGGCAAAACGGAAGCTGTCACAAATCAGGAATTTGATTTTTTTTTTTTGTGCAACACCATGGTTTTAACGACATCAACCATCACAATTCCACCAAACAATGTTATCGAACAGGTCAAAAAAAGATGAGCGCAGAGCTCTAATGAGCCCGTTCTATTCAAACTTCATTGTTCACTACTACCGTAGCTTTACCCGGCGCCGGTAGTCGACCCGTAGCCGTTTGGCCGCCGCCCATCCGTAGTCCGTCGTCTACCCACCAACCGTTCAACATACATATATCATCAAAGATGATTACAATATATCAAACACGATAATACAAGATTCCTTAAAATTAGATTTCCGGTCATCATATTTTCGGCCCACTAATCTTTCATTCCATGTTCCAAGCACACCCAAAAACCCAAAGTGCATGGTAAAGATATGCCCCTCATCATGCTTCTGCATTTGTTTGAGAAATTAAATAATAAAGAGGTAGTGTTGAAATATCAATTTAAATATTTATTCCATTGATTTGTTTATTTATGTTAGAGAAAAGATCATATGAGAAGTAACAGGGGAGAGCCAGGAGAAGGAGAAGGAGTGACTATAACCGTCGGATATTATTTGATGACTGAGATTTAATAGTTGTTTTTAAAGATAAATATAGAAAAGATAATATAATCAAATTAAATTTTACTAAATCTTGTAGAATATCTTTTTCTCTCTTTTGGAGAGAATCTAATGGAGATAAAATCTATCAAATAAATTATAAACATCTTTTCTCTTATAGAGAAAACAACATACTTTAAGGCATTACTCGATATTTAATTAAATTAAAAAGGTTTAGTTAGCAAGAAGAATATAATTAACAAAAATATAATTGAATATCTTGAGAAATAATTCAACTAGTGGGTTCAACTCTCAATATCAAATGGATTGTATTTTGGATGCTTCAGACATAATTGATTATGTTCTTAAGCATACTTTTATCATCGATATAAATAAAATTTTATTTTGATCACATAATTGTTTAGATTTCTTTTAATTTCTCTTTTGTTTAATTTATCATTCATCCTTGTATATTTTTTCCCCAAAAAAGAAATCCAGGCGGAGAAAAAAATATCAATATGAGAGAGAGATTCTGTAGGATTTTGTAATGAATTTGTTTTGATTTGGTTTTCATTTCTATATTTAAATAAAAAAAATGTTTATTAAATCTATGCCATCAAATAATATTCAGTAGTTAAAGTCACTCGCTCTCATAGCTCTCACCATATATTACTTCTCACAGGATCATTCCTCGTTTATATATATATATATATATATATATATATATGTAAAACTCTAGTTTGTCCTACTTTAAGTTACACGTAAGCATGCATAAGGAAAAGATTGCATATATTATTTAATTAATATTTTATCTTTTTAACTAATTGAATTTACTAAATATAAAATAGATCTGCTGAGGTGTACTTAATAATGTCTGGATGTCTCACCATTTTGCCATTTTAATGCCTTTTTTGCAGCACCATGACACCTTAATGTTTGTTGCCTTTTTCTCTTCACTACCTCATGTTTTTATTTACTAATTAATAGAAAAGATGAAATTATAAATTTCCCATTCTTTCCCACGGACTCAACAACACGTACATTTGTTGTTACACTTAAAAACCCCTAAATTATATATATATATATATATATCCGGCGAGGTTGAGAACGTGGAGGGAGATGAGGTTGGAGGAAAGAGATAGAATGAGACCGACCGGTGATGAAGAGAAGACGGTGCAGGGGATGGGGTCGGAGAAAGTGTTGTTACACTTAAAAACCCCTAAATTATATATATATATATATATATATATATATATATATATATATATATATATATATCCGGCGAGGTTGAGAACGTGGAGGGAGGTGAGGTTGGAGGAAAGAGATAGAATGAGACCGACCGGTGATGAAGAGAAGACGGTGCAGGGGATGGGGTCGGAGAAAGTGTTGGAGCATAGCAGATGGAGAGAAGAGGAAGGGGAGAATGGGGTGGCCTTGGTGGAGGCCAAGGAGGCGATATAGGGGAAGGGGAGCAAGAGATGAAGTAATTTGGACTTAATGTTAATAATTGAGTGATTATTAAGGAATAATTGAGGTTAATTGGATAAAAATAATGTTGATTATTATGGCAGGGGTTAAAATGTCCAAAAAGAGACACGCATGAATCTTTTTTGGCATATTCTAAAGCTTGAGTGGCAGAAGGCAGTAAAGTGCATAGGGCCAGAAATATAATGCAAGAAAAAAAGGAAAAAAACTTTAATATCAAAACTGTGAAACATTAAGGTTAAACAATTTACCCCTTATTTTGCAAAATCGGAATTAAGGGTCATACACACACACACGGGTTCGCCTGAATGTGTGTAGCGTTGGATCTTGTATTTTTAATCAACAGTTAAAATTAATTCAGTTTAATAAATCGTTAATAAATGGAAAGTAAATATTCTACTTCCAAATACTATATAGGTAATGCTAAAGGATTGATGTTTCTCTTGATTTATTTTCTAAAATAAAGAAGTAGAATAATTGACTTCTATTTATTAACGATTTATTAAGCTGAATTAATTTCAGATGGGGCTTTGTGATATTACTACAAAAGGTTATGCATAGCATAGAATCATAATTACATCTTGGGATAAACCTCCGGAAGAGAAGTTCAAATTAAGTTTATCTATATATACATACGTAATATAATATTTATTCAAGTTAACGTTTACGTTTACATAGGTAAAAGAAAGAGATGCCCAACTTTAATCTATAATTAAGGTTTGGCCCATTGGTTAAGTGGTTGGGATTTAATGCTCCACATCATAGGTTCGTTGGTTAAATTCTTGATCTTTACATTTTTCCTTCTTTTTTTTCCTTCTCTTTTTTTGGTTTTTGGATCAAAACATTATAAATATAAGATGTGCTTTTTTACTTCAAAGAATAATACTTTTTTTTCTTTTTATAAATGTAATAATTCCAAATGCTTGAAAACATGAGATACAGTTCGAAACCACTTTGCATGAACATTTGGATCATATGTAAATGGGAAATTGCACAAATGTATCCATGCACTTTCATGTTTTTGGCAATTGATACCATGAACTTTCATGTTTTTGGCAATTGATACCATGAACTTTAATAATTGCAAATAGGTACCATGAACCTTGGTTTGCATCCGAATGTTTATTGTGATTGATACCATGTAAATAGTATTAGTTGCAATCAGAACCGATAGGTCATGGTACTTGTTCGTAATTAATTAGGTCATGGTATCAATCGCAAAAAATATGAAAGTTCATGGATACATTTGTGCAATTTAGCCTATGTAAATGCTTAAAACATTTTTATTTTTTCACAAATATTAGTTAAGATTATATTAATTTAAACTTATTTGATCAATCCAAAAAATGGATATAATTTTGATTTTAAAAAAAGCCAACTCCCTAAACACTGTATTAAATGATTATTAATACAATTTAGTATCAATTTTCAACTCAAATATGATTTTCTAGTCGATATGTAATAGTTCATTACCGTAATTGAGAAAACACTAGTTTCCAGTCTTACTATTTGAGACACGGATAATTTTTATTGTGAATGTTTGCCCAAGCTGGCATTAAGTTTTATTTCGTGAATGGTGCCCCCTTTGGTCAGATATCCTGGGTCCGCCCCTGCTTGGGTTGATGTTGATATAAACATTTATGCAGTATTTTTGTCGACAAGTTTTCATGCTGGTTCCATATTTATGTATAAATTATGACCAAAGAACACATTAAATCTTTTGCTTTTTTTTTTATACAAAAAAATATATCTTTTTAATTTTTTTAATTTTTGGGTTACAAAAAAATATATCTTTTTAATTTTTTTAATTTTTGGGACTCTTGTGAATCTGTGGTGCTCAAGTAAGCCTTCTCCTCTTCATTCAGGTACCAAAGAAAGGCAAAATAAATTCTGTGAATGAAGGAAATGCCAAAAATTGGGATGGGCCGACAGCAAAGTATGCATGAACCTGTTTTCTGACTGCATTTTGTTGGTAACTTCGTTTTCTGTTTTTAAAAAAGGATTTTGTTAGTAATTTTGTGCTGAGTTTCTTCCTAATCTTTACAGGTATGTCGAAAATTGCAAGTACCCTACAGATGGTTCATCACCAAAATCTCTGAGATATGTTGGCAGGTAACTCACATTGCACCGTTCAGTCTTCGTGTTTACATAAAAGGAAATTGAAAGTTTCAGTCTATTATGTCTGCAAACCTTTGGAAATGCCACAAATTAATTTTCTTCATACATACTAAATAGTTTAAGCAATATTTATGGTACGCTTGTGACTGCTAGCTCTTTAAGTACCGAGTATAAATATAATTAACAATGTACAATTATATGAGCATAATCAGAATAAAAAATATGCATGGGTGATTTAATAATTTGATATTGAAGAATAATTCGACACAAAATAGTTTTAACTCTTATGATGCCTAATGAAATTTGAATGGTTTGTAACATGGCTGCCGATGTCCATCGAACTCTGCTATATGGAGGCATCTTTTTGTACCCTGCAGACAAGAAGAGTCCTGACGGAAAACTATGGTAAGTTTCGTTTGAACCACTTCTTTCCCTTGGTTAGTTTTAGAAGCTATAATGTTATATACTTCGCATCTTGATAGATTCCGCACAGGATAGCTCCTTATCTATTCGTTAGAACATGTGTGACTAATTCTTGTGCCTTATATGACAGCGTTTATGAAGTCTTCCCCATGTCATTCTTGACGGAACAAGCCGAAGGTCAAGCCTTTACAGGAAAGCAAAGGGTCAGGAAATTTTACTCATTTTCCGGTTTTTCCTTTTTCCTTTTCTAGTGTATGTTATGAGTTTATAATTTAGCAATATGTTGTTTTCAGTAGCGTCATTAACTTTTCTTCGCCAAAATCTCTCAACTTATACCTAATAATGTACTTCGTCATGCTGCATTATGTTATACCTATCATTCGTAAGCATTACTTAAAATCGACGGTCTTGATTTGTGCAGGCCCCCGACTTGGTTCCTAAAAAGATTCATGAGAGATCTCCCATTTTCCTTGGAAGCTACGACGATGTCAAAGAAATCAAAGCGTTGTATGCTGCAGAAGAGACCAAAGCATGATCGAACAAATGTATATAGCTTTTACCCCTCTTAATCTCAACTTATCCTGCTGTTATGAGCAGTTCTCTCTCATGATCCATGTATAGGCACTAAAACTGTTCTCTCAAGTGCAACCTATTCTTCAATCAAAGCAATTCTTATTGTCCATCTCCCTGTTCTTTGATCTAGTCCAAACATATGTATTTCTTTTACAATGAAGAATGAGTTTATGCCGTCGATTTTTCCCAATTAAGAGGACGTATTATATCGAAAGTAGAGGCGACATCAGTTTACTGCTTCGGCATTATCAGGATTGGACGTGCACATTGTCATAGACTAGCCTTGGTTGAAAGAACTGCTGTGTTGTGAAAGTTAAAGTTAAGTCCCAGGACATGAAAAAAAGACCAAACATGGCCGAACTCAATTGCGTGCTGTTTTCTAAGAAGTGCCTGATCTCATAAGGTCCCTGTTCACGGGATCATCGGAGATCACAGCAATGATCTTATCATATCTTGTAACCAAATACACTACAGATGGCCAGCTTCAAGAAAACAACTGAGGTCTCTGGGATCGTTGGATCTGCACTCGAAAAGTAGGAATCGGTTTTGTCCGAAAAGCACTAATAAGTGCACTCAAAATTGGACGGCTCACAACAGTGTATAACAGAGGGGCCAATAGCTTAGTTTTTTATTTTCTAATTTTTTTATAGGAACGGTGGTAGTCCCCGCATACGCTAAGTAGTGATGGATGATTAAGATTTTCAATGCACCGAGCAGATCGGTCCGAGCAGATCCGAATTCATTGCGACACAAGCCCGGGATTTTCACTCCATATTGTTAGGATATGTTTATTAAGTTAATTAAGAAACCACAGAGAATTAATTTTCTATCTATCAAACGAACAAATAATTATTTTGAAAAGAAATGAAAGGTGAGAGATCTGATTAAAGATATTTCCTTTTCCTCCTCTTAATCAGCCTATATATATATATATATATATATATATAGGTTATTACAAGAGAAAGGAGGCAACACCTTTGAAATCACTGTGGATGCGTGTTTGTAGAGAGATTTAGTTTGAATGTGAGATGAATAAGGAGAGAACTCAATATAAGTGGTGGACAACAAAAACACATGGCAAAAAAAGAACACATTTTGGGCATTTTTTCAGAGGAGAGAACGAGTCACAAGAGAGAATAGGCGCCTTCTCTTTTCCCATTTAAAAACCAAATCCTTTCTCTATTTCTCATCTTCTTCTCTGTTCACCCTTTTCTTCTCTCCTTTGATTTCCTCTCCTCTCAAGGTAACAAGCTTCAATTTTTAAACCTTTTTATTTGGTTTCCGCCACAGTTTTGTTTAAGTTATAACGAGAACCATCCTATGATATCTATCCGACATTTATACTTCTTTATATTTATTGTGCAGATGGATACCTTCCTGTTTACTTCCGAGTCCGTCAACGAGGGCCACCCTGATAAAATCTGCGACCAAGTCTCCGACGCCATCCTCGACGCCTGCCTTGAACAGGATCCCACGAGCAAAGTCGCCTGCGAGACCTGCACCAAGACCAACATGGTGATGGTATTTGGCGAAATAACGACCAAAGCCAAGGTCGATTACGAGAAAATCGTCCGTGCCACCTGCCGTGGCATTGGCTTCGTCTCTGATGACGTCGGCCTTGATGCCGATCACTGCAAGGTTTTGGTTAATATCGAGGAGCAGAGCCCTGATATTGCTCAAGGGGTACATGGCCATTTGTCGAAGAAGCCTGAGGAGATTGGTGCTGGGGACCAAGGTATCATGTTCGGATACGCTACTGATGAGACACCGGAGTATATGCCGTTGACTCATGTGCTTGCGACGAAGATTGGGGCTCGGCTTACAGAGGTTCGGAAGAACGGGACCTGTAAATGGGTCCGCCCCGATGGCAAGACTCAGGTTTGATGAGCTCTCTGATAGGGATTGTTTGGTTGTTAGAAAATAGAGTCGAGTGCAGCATTTCTTGACTAAAAAAATCTCCTAAGTTTTGTCTTATTTCAAACACTTTAGGTTACCATTGAGTATCTCAACGAGAACGGCGCCATGGTCCCTCAACGAGTCCACACCATCCTAATCTCCACCCAGCACGACGAGTCCGTCACAAACGATCAAATTGCAAAGGACCTCATGGAACACGTTATCAAGCCGGTGGTCCCCGCAGAGTACCTCGATGACAAGACCATCTTCCACCTCAATCCATCAGGCCGCTTCGTCATCGGCGGGCCCCACGGTGATGCGGGCCTCACCGGCCGGAAAATCATCATCGACACCTATGGCGGGTGGGGTGCCCATGGAGGTGGAGCTTTCTCTGGCAAGGACCCCACCAAGGTTGATCGAAGCGGGGCCTACATTGTGAGGCAAGCAGCTAAGAGTGTTGTTGCTTCAGGGCTCGCAAGGAGGTGCATTGTTCAGGTTTCCTATGCGATCGGTGTGCCTGAGCCTCTGTCGGTGTTTGTGGACAGTTATAAGACCGGGGCGATACCGGATAGGGATATCTTGGAGCTGATCAAGGAGAATTTTGATTTTAGGCCTGGGATGATTTCGATTAACCTTGATTTGATGAGAGGTGGCAACTTTAGGTTTCAGAAGACGGCGGCTTATGGGCATTTCGGCCGTGACGACCCGGATTTCACTTGGGAGCAGGTTAAGATCCTGAAGCCCAAGGCTTGATGATGATGAATTACGAAGGTGGTGATTTTCTTTGGTTTGTTGATGTTTGATGTTAGTTTCTTGAGGCTTTGGAGAGGAGCAGCAGGCTCTCAAGGCTCTGTAGTCAGTTTCTTGAGGCTTTGCACTTTGCTTCTGATTCTATTTTTTTGATGTTAGTTTACATCTCTTTTGTTGTTCTGATTTATTAAACATCTGATGATGTTATTTGTTTTGGTACTTATATATTATGACTGGAATCGATTCTTTAATAACTGTAAAATCCTGTCTCTGCAAGGTTTCTTCAGTACAATTCTAATGACTGTAGCTACTCTGCAAGGTTTCTTCAGTAAATATTATAGATTCGTAAAGGGATTGCAAGGTTTCTTCAGTAAAATTCTGCAAATCTCTTGGTAGTTTCATTTGGCATTCAATAATAATGATTCCTATGCTTGCTGCATTGCTTGATGCCATGTGATGTGAAGCAGCATAATACAGTGGTAGCACCAAACAAGCCTTGATCTCAACCATTTCAATAAATTGTTCAATCTCTACTAATATAATGCTAAGGAAAGGGGTGTCCAATTTCTAAAATTGATTGCTTAAGTGGCATCGTCCTCTTTTAGAAAAACTTTTAGAAAAAAGCAAAGAGAAAATATAAATTTTCCATATCCTATTCATAACTACTTTCTAACAAAACTCCTCATAACGGTAACTACTACTCAACTTTCAAAATAAAAACTCATCATTTTATCCACAACCAAAAGGGCTTTAAAATTGAAAAATAACTTCTCCAACTAAATTCTTTTTTTAATACCAAAATGTCATATGATATCTTATTAGTTTTCTAAACACATATACTAGTTGTTCATAATGAATGAATGCATCCAGTCTTGGTATAGTTATCTGAAAGTTTACAACTGATGAACGTATGGGTTTGAATCAAAGTATAATGTCTGGGAACCAATTTGCCGCCTTCTTCCTACCAGGAATTTAGAGTATAACCTAATGCAAGAACACCCAAAAAAGACATGCATGGATGGAGACAAAGTTAAAAGATAACCAAAACAGGATCTGAATCTATCCGTTATTGCCCTGGGATCATCAGAAAGATGCCGATAAACCGACTCACACAAAGACATAACACAATTTGCTGCGGTAATGGAGTAGTCACCATTGAACTCGATTAATCTGCAGCTATCGAATAATAAGAACACCAAAAAGTTTGCAAACCGCTTTTTACACACAGCATGAAAGCCCTGAATGCAACTCTCATCAACAGAATCACATTAAGATACAGATGAAAACCTGCTCTTTTATTTTACATAGTATGCTATTGTATGCCGAATTTCCAGCTTCTACATGTTGCTAACTCGCTCATTCTCATCGAGTATAACTCATTGATCATGAGGTTGTTGTTTTGGATAACCTGAGTGATAATATGCCGGCTTAGGCTGCTAATAAGCTATGATCAAGGATAGCTGTCATGCCACCCGAGATCAAGAGCATTATTACTTGTTTCACTTTCACCTTCCTATGAGATAAATTATGACAACAGGATATCATCATCCCAAATCATCAGCCTACTAATTAGGCTAAACTACAGGAACCCCCCACCCCCTCTCTCTCTCACTTTTGCGCTAAAAGCAGGAAATCCCCCTTAACTTGGAAAAGTTGCACTTTTTCCCCATAAACCTAATGGTGTTGATATTTTCATCACTCTTTCCATTGCGAAAATGCCCTCTATCAATTCTAATTGACTAACCCGATCATTCTCTTTTCTTCTTTTTCTTTCACAAATCTATGCTCTCTTGAATCCATGCTAAGAAGAGGTGAGGAGGTAGGTGGCATGCATAAATTAAGTTGAAGATTTTGTAAAAGAAAGGTAGGAAAGAAATTTAAAGGGGAAACTAGAGGGATAAAAATTTGGGGAAGAAAGGCTTGCAGATCATTTTTGGTGGAAACCAGACCTAGAAAACCAACAGTGGTAAATTCATGGGGTAAACCACAAGTTTAACAAGATAAATGGGGATTCTGAGGTTTTCTGCATTTTACCCTTCTAATTATTCCATTCTTCGGATCATACTATGTTGTAAAACTAGTCAGCACAGCTACCCACTACTAGGGTATCACATCTAGTGGGTCTCTAAGTGATAAACTTAAACAGCCAAGGTAAAAAAGAACTACCAATATGATCGAATTGAAATAATTTGCATCTCTTCTACGACATAAGTTGAATTTCTTCGTGAATCCTAGTAAATTTTGCCACGCCGTCTAACTAGTGGAGGAAAGATACCAACTGCAAGATTCTGAACTTAAGTTTTTGTCAAACTTCACGGTCTGAATTTTGCAGCATACCAGACTCCAAAACTGGCCTACCACATATAAAGTATCCTGACAAGTTATCTCTAGATCTCACCTATCGGCATAAGGAAAAAAACTTTCGGATTTCGCAATCAAACATCTAACAATGTCTTAACCTCTTGATGGATTTATTCCACTAGGACGCATAAACAAAATAGTAATTGAACAAATGTTAAATAGCCTAATGATTTTTTTTTGAATCAAACCATATCAAACTCATATTATGAACATCTATGTGCGCAGTATCTTCACATTAAATTACAGAATTAAAAGCACTACTTCATACCTGTGGTAAACTGTAGGGGATTTCAATCCCATCCTCACATCAAACACATAAGACGACACAACCACACCAAAGAATGACACCAGATTAAGGTTGTTTGACTAAATCGACCCACATGATACATCCAAGGTGTTGCAAAACATGAGACTGTTCTAATGTGAGAAAGTTACAAAATCTCACACAACACAACACAACTCTCTCTCTCTCTCTCTCTCTCCTCTCTCTCTCTCTCACGCACGCGCACGCATCTCATCTCCTCTCCTCTCCTCTCCCTCTCTTGTTCTCACACCAAAAAAGAGAAGACAGACAACCCTCATGCTCACAAATGCTTCATCTCTGTCATGCCCCGCTCCCAACCCGCTCCCAACACGCTCCCAACACAGACAGTATTGTCCGCTCTGGCCGAAACCGTACGGTTTTGTCTTTCGGAGCGAACTGGACCCGAGTAGGGGTCACTTCCCAGGAGGTCGCCCATCTTAGGATTTCCTTAATCCGAGCACGCTTAACTACGGAGTTTTCAAGCTTCGTAGTTCCAGTTCACTCAAAAGACGTCTCTGTGTATAGGAGTGAAATTATCCTATTTATAGTTCTCGGATCTGATCTTTTTCAGAATGTATTCTGAAGATTCCTCATTGTTCTACAGTGGGTCCACGTGCTTATCTGGTATATATGGGTATACCAGATAATACTTGGGCTATTACATTCTCCTCCACTTAGTACAACGGTTCGTCCTCGAATCACAGACCTACTATTGGGGAACTATCTCTGATACAATAATATCATGTCTCACTCCCAACACAGACACACAAACGACATTATCCGCTCTAGCCGAAACCGTACGATTTCGTCCTTCGGAGCGAACTGGACCCGAGTCAGGGGCCACTTCCTAGGAGGTCACACATCCTAGGATTTTCCTAACCCGAGCACGCTTAACTACGGAGTTTTCAAGTTTCGTAGTTCCAGTTCACTCAAAAGACTTCTCTGTGTATACGGGTGGAATCATCCCATTTAAAGTTCTCAGATCTGTCCTATTTCGGAATGTATTCCGAAAATTCCACATTGTTCTACAGTGGGTCCCTATGCTTATCTAGTATATACGGGTATACCGGATAATACCTGGGATATTACAATCTCTAACCCGCATATCTCTTGCCCAAAAGAGATAGATATGTAGTGCTCTACTGGCAGTACTCATCACTTAATGGCAAATAGAATATGAGACAAAGACCTACAATCTACTCCTATATGTTATGGTTCAAAGTAAGCAATATTCGTAGATAACCAAAGCAACATATCCACAAAATCACCAAGCTTTGCATAAACAAGGTCTCCAAGCAAAAAGCAACTACTCCAAGCAATCAAGGAGTTTATCATAAAACTTATTAAGACCACTTAAAAAAGGTATAATATGCATCAATACCCAAATGACTTATATCCAACAACCAATTAATAATCTCATACCAAACTCAAAGGCTCAAGCTTGGGTTGTGCTTGGCTGAGGCTTCCATTGAGAAGGAGCCAGTGCTTTCTTGATAGAGAGAGCATGTATCTGCTTCATCTGCTCCGCGAGCGCACCGTTCACTATCCTGTGCCTCTCCAGCAACCTCTTCCCTTCAAACTTCTCCGAAACTATCTCAATCTCAAAGCTCGCCCCACACCTATTTCCATCATATATAAAAAAAAAGTATACACAATTTACAGTAAAAAAAAATTGAATTTTGAAGACAAATCAAGTAAAAAGGAAAGATTTTGGGCATACCCTCCAGATGTGTCAATCACTTCCTGAAAAAAATTGAAAAGAGGAAAGAATCACAGTGAGAGTTTTGATTGGATTTTAAGAAAAAAGGGGGGAAATTTGAGGTTAGGGTTTTGAGGGATTACGAGATAAGAAGGGTTGAGAGATGAATTGAGGGCAGATTCAACGTCTTCCTTTGTGACGCCCATCGCTTGAATTTGCAGCAGCTCTCTGTCGATAAAAAAAAATCGTTTTGTTGAAGATGCCAGACTAGAGTGTTGTATCGTAATATATTGTTGGGGCCAGGGCTATTTTGGTCATTCTTTTGATCAGTGGTTAGATTTAGATTCTGTGGACTAGGCTTGATGAGAGACAATATTTAGTGATTTGACTGGCCCATTTTGATCTGCTGGGCCTTAGGCCAATAATGACTAAAATGAGATTTAAAAAAGGAATAAATAGACAGAGAAATTTTTCAACAACAATTTTTTTTTTACTTTGAATTAAATCAAAAGCAAATACATAAGTCTAATAATGAGCTCTCAAGCCACAAATATTCTGAAAACATCAACACCTCTGATGTTCAGTTATTATGCAATCTAATAAATATACAGTGGATTTCATGATTCTACGGCATAGAAATAAATAGTGTTTTTATCCAATTATTTCAAGAACGTTGGCAGAAGCCTTAACCGACATAGACTATAAATGAATTTTTTAATAGAATTCAGCAGTTCCTGCCTGGGATTTTTGTCCAGGATCTAAAATGTGTTAATTAGAATGAGGAAAGCATTGCCTTTCAGCCGCAATTAAAAGCTTATGTGGATATGCATGTGTATAGAAATTAATTGAAGAAAATACTGCTAGCAGTACTACTTATTCCTTTCTCTTATTAATGGCCATCTCATCACCCAAGTAATTACCAACTAACTAAATCAACATGTTCCTAGCAAGCAAGCGTGGCTAATGAAGCCAGCCTAAGTAATTCATTTGCTTCGTCTAGCCGGCGAAACGAATTTTTCTCACTTCGCCAGTGAGGCGAGTCGAGGGCAACAGTAACAAAGCCAGAACCTGCTCACTTCGTCTCGCCGGTTCGCGAAGCGAGGCGAGGCAAATTTGCCGAACCAGACGAACTTTTCGCCTGACTCGGCTGCTATATTTTTTTTAAAAAAAATTAAAATTAAAATTAGACTTAAAATTTTGAAATTTAAACAAGTTTTTTTATTAAAAAAAATCTTAACCACATTACAATTTCATAATACAATTTATTTTTTGTATATTAAACACCAAACCCACTTGGGCTGCTTACGTATCCCTTCCAAATATTGATCTCAAAGAGAGGGAATCAGATCTATGTAGTTTTTTTTCTACTATTGCAGATCTTGCTCACTATTCGTCGGCGCTGGTTGTTGTTCCTCCTCCTTTGGTGTTGGTCTGGTCTAATCCGATCCTATAAGCTCCTCAGATAGATAATACGAATCTAAAGTGATTGAATTTTGTTTCCTGACGGCTGCTGCTTCCCAATTTTGCGAGCAAATCATGCACTCCATTGTGTCGTACGCTGAGCTGTATCTCTTCTTGCTTAATATCACGTCACCTGTACTAAAAGCACTTTCCAACGCTATTGTGGACACTGGAACGGTTAGTAAATCACCGGTTATAGTAGAAAGCACCGGATACAAATGTCCGTGACTTTTCCACCAGGCTAAAATATCAAAATCATCTATGCTTAAATCTACATCTGATTCAGTTTGTAAAAATATTGATAACCCATTTAAAGATGACGATAATGAGGCTACCGGGCCTTTTGCCATTTTCTTCTGTTGAATAAGTGCTAAAGTTGGAGTCGAAACACGCGTACTGGTTGAGGGCGGCGGTCTACTAGTTCTACCAGAAGAAAATCGTGTAACATACAAATCAAACACTTCATCTAAATTACTTATAACGATACTAACATAGGCATCAATATCTACACCATGTCCCAATGCCATGTGGAACCCAGTTAAAAAAGCCTCAAAACCTTTTAATTTAATCTAGGGTCTATTACCGAATATAAACAGTAAATAATTGGAATTTCTGAAAAATATTTAGAAATCTTAGCTTGTATAGTAAGTATCGAATGGTGAACTACTGGATTTTCGATGTGACTGGCAAAACAATTAGCTATACTGTTAGGAATATGTATGCCCTAGAGCCCATTATTATATGATATAGTAGATGCTTGGACATATATATAGAGTGTTGGGATACGGCAGCGCCCCGGCCATCAATCCGAGGCCAAACGCGGAACAAAAACTTTTCAAACTTGGCGCTATCATAACCCGAAAACCCAGATCGTGCCATTAACCCTATACTAGTAATACAGAAAAGAGTTTGGAGAGATTATACCGATCGATCCGTGTCCTTCGGTTTTCAATCTCTGCGCCAAGCTCCTCACGGCTGCCCCGACGAAGTTTGCTCTCTGATCTCGCTCGTCGAAGTGGCTCCACGTCAAGTATTCTTTATACGGGCTCCCGCTTCAAACCGAAGCAACTCGGACATGAAGTTTGCTAGCCGACATGTCCAAGATGAAGTAGAGATAGTGTGTGATTATTTTGTCTCATAACACTTTACGATTCTCAAAATATGAGAGGGATAGAGTGGAGGTTGAAGAAGAAACCATTGATGGAAGTTGTGAGTTCAAGAAGAAAACTAGAGAAGAAAAAGAGCTTGTTTATTTTGTGAGATAAAAATGTGAGAGTTCTCTTTTTAAATCTCAAGACCAAACCCAAGCCTCATATGGCTGCCCCCTCTCTCTCCACATATCAATCCCACACAATAATCAATCAAGAGAATAGACATGGCACAAAAAATAACACTATGAGTCACAAAACTAGCACATGCCACATTTAATGCTCTTGATCATGACTTGCACTCACAATTTCCATTTAATAAACATTAATCCAAATGTTTAAAACAATAAATAGAATGGTATCTTCTAAAGTAAACTCATGACGGATCACAAGAATACCCCTCATCTGTATATACATACCTGCATCTGCATTCTGACTGAATACGAATACAATGAGACGAAAATAATCCAACAATCTAATACTAGGATCCGGTTTAAACCAAAGCCCACTAGTATGATCCGTCCGATCATGATCCGTGCACAAGTGCACGTATATGATCGAACCCTGCAATAAAACCATACGGCCTTTACAACGTTTCGCCCGAACTTGGGAAACTTTCTGTGGAGGACTCTAAAGACTTGTCAATATGCTGGCAGTGGGTTTAACCACAAGCACGTCAGTGGCACTAGCTGTACGTAACGGCTACCCAGGTATTGAGCGAAAGGGAGGCCGACGAGCGAACTCATCCTGAAACCCTACTGAGCCTATCTGTGACAATCTCTGTACAGTCCGGTCTGTTCGTCTATGAGTATCGCATATCGGGTCTAGAGGATGGTAAACGTCAGACCCCCAATAGCGGTATAAGTCGTGTCGGAGTGCAGCCCAGAACACCTTGAGAAACTACTAGAATACCTACCAGTAATTCTCACTTGCCTTGGCCAAGGACTTTGTGTAATAGCTCTCCAGATACAGCGCGATATCAACCCCCAATACCGGGAGAGACGAATCCTATCTAACCGCCACTGCCTCCAAGTGCTTCGGGACTGCACCCAACTACTACATGTTTGCACGATTCCTTTGAGCCGTGGTAGGGTAGCAATAAAAAAACAGTGGGAACACGCTTGAGGAAAAGTAGCAGTGTCAAGTCAACGGACTAAGCTGTACTCATGTCACCTGGGAACTGCTCTTGACGATAGGTATAGTACCAATCAGCAATTCCCCTACGAGTCCGTCCGGTGTACTCATAACCCAATGATCACCTGTATACTATCTTAGGTGAACCAACTGACACCAATGGCTTATGAGACCAGCCACCGCCCCTCGTCAGGGTCTCGATCCGTATACACTAGTCTACTCATGGAGTATCGATGCCCAATCTCGAAACTCCCACGACTAGGGACACTTTAAGGATGTGCTTATAGACTACCCAACTCTCATGTATATGATCGCCATCATACTGCTAGTAGTTAAGCAAGAATCCTATGGGCTCTATCAACGTGTAATAGTGATCTGTAATGTCACCTAAAGCATGTACACGATGATAGAGACAAACTAGATAGCATACTATCATCTCAAGTAAGACTGTTCTACCGGTACAGGTCATCCCTCAATCATTGCAATCACGTGCTTGTGATCCAATAATTGACTTGAGGGCACTATAGCCAACATAGAGGACTTTCTTGCTCGACATGATAGTATGCTATTTAACTGCTCTTTATCTTAACATGTACACTTGTATTATTATACTGTCTCTCTGATACATGTTGATAAAGCCCTTAAGATGTTAGCTTGACTACCAAGATTATGATGCGGATCATACTACTGGGACTTGTGTAGTCCACAAGTACATCCTTTAACGGTTCCTAGTCGAGAGAGTATCGAGACAGAGCATCGATATTCCAGAGTAGACTAGTGTGTACGTTTCTTGACCCTGTAGGGAGCGATGGTTGATCCCATAACCATTGATATTTGATATCAAAGATTGTGCATAGGTGCTCATTAGAGAATGGGTATACCGAACAGGACTTGTCGAGAACTCCTAGATGGTATTATACCTATTATCAGATAGCAGTTCTCTGGTGACACCGGTATAGGTTAGTCTGTAGATCCGAGATCGTCATAGTGTCTTGTGTGGTTTCCATTGTGCTTTGATTTCCTCCCTACCGCGGCTCAAAGGAATCGTGCAAACAGGTGGATTTTGGGTACAGTCCCGAGTCAAATGGAGGCAGTGAGCGATAGGAGGGGTTTCGTCTCTTCCGGTATTTGGAGTTTATGTTGAGCTATGCTCGATGGCTATAACAGTAAGTCCCTGGTCAGGGCTGATGAGATTTACTGGTAAGTATTATTAGTAGTTTCTCGAACCGTATGAGCCATATATCGGCATGACTTATCAAATTACTGTGGTCTGATGATTCTACCCCTAGACTCGATATGCGACATATCAGACGAAGAGACCGGACTGTACGATAAGTGTTACTTATAGGCTTTATGAGAGTTTGGACAAGCTTGCTTGTTGATCTTCTAATCGCTCAATACCTGGGTAGTCGTTACGTCCAGCTAGTACCGCTGACGGCTTGTGGGTAACTGATGTGATCATTACCTACTGCTGGCGTATTGACGGGTCTTTAGAATCACACACAGAGATTTCCTAGCTCAAGCGAAACGAAGTAGGACACATATGTTGATATGTGCGGGAGCCTGATTAAATACGAGTATGTGATACCGTATTCTAATCTGGCGATATTTGATATCAGTTAGGTTATATGTGATATAACCGGATTATTGAATCAAATGTTGATTTGATAATGTGATATACAAATAAATAATATTAGTCGGTTATATATGATATAACCGGATTATTAAATCAAGTGTTGATTTAATAATTTGATATATATTTATATTTGATATAATTATATATTAACTAATATTATAGCTCACTAATTATTTTCTTCTATTAATATATATATATATATATATATATATATATATATATATATATATATATATATATATATATATATATATGAACATAGATTTTTCTATTTTGAGAAAATAGAAAATGAGGTGGAAAATGGAGAGACTTTTGAGGAATGGGTGAAGCATGGTTTTGTTCATTATTTTATTCATTTGCTTTCACTGTAGAAGCATGGTTGCAATATATTATTTGAGAGATATGACGCTTTAATAAGTGAGGAGAAAATGATTGCCATTCTTCACTTGATCATTTTGCCTTACTCTTTTCCTTAGCTCTCTCCATTATCTTCTTCTTCCTCCTCCAAGTCATAACCCTCACATGAGTTGTGAATTCTAGGACTTGTGAGAATACTAAGTGAGCTAAAACACCTACTTCATCATCATACTCTAAATTAGCTATTTGGATTAGGGTGTTTCCTTCACTAATGCATGATTAGTGAAGATGTAGCTTGAACTAGAGAAGTTTCAAGGTGGATCATCTCCGGCCTGGAAGATTAAGAAGCAAGCTCGATTTTTTCTTCAAGTGGAGCCATGAAGAGTCATAGGGACTACTATCCGGAGCTTTAGAGGTGAAGGACTTGGTCTACAAAGGTTGTAATCTCTTTCACTTAGTGTAGTTTTATGTTATATCATGCATTAAACCTTAATACTCTAGTTAGATTCTAGGCTTGTGTAGCTTAGCACCAAATATTTTTTAAAATTGCATGCTTGATGCCGGTTAAAACCCAGTGGTGGTGCTAAGATTGACTTTCATGGTATCAGAGCTAAAACTAGAGCATTAGACGATGCAATAGAATTATGAAACCGAAATAACTCCGAAACATCGAAACTCGATTCCAAATTTCTGTCATTTTTTGCAGAGCCTCTAAAAATTATTTAAACAGTTGCAGAGTGCTCTTATTCTTGCCATTAGAACTCCAAAGAAAAACGAAGCCAAGAATCCAAAATGTGGCTGACCACATCACCTAAATTCCCGGCCTGGCCGGCCCGTTCATTGATTTTGGCATCGTGTTTTGTTTGGTGTTATGGAAACATGGATTTAGGATTTCAGGTTATGTTTGATTTTGCCAAGATTGCATGTGATGTTATCTTTCTATTAAGGCAATTCGGAGTGTTTCGTATTCGCAATTTTAACATCGTTTCGGGTTTAATTTTGATATGTGATAAAATAGTTGGAATCCACATTAAATTAGTTTTGTGAAAACTAGTTTGTAATTTGTAGATCTAGCGTTTTAGTCTCTATTCATCGATTGCCATGGAGTTTCGATTCGGATCAAAACTCCGTCGCAATCGCGTATTGCACGCGAACACTCGCCGGGTAACACTACTAGATAGCTATGCTCCATAGCCTCGACCAAGTGACTATAGGAAAACCCCGTTGGCAAAAGCATCCACTCCGGTACTTGCGGTCACGGTGTTCCGCCTAAGTGCACTTCGTCGTCGGCATCGGGGTTGCAGCCATCTACTAAAGTTCCCGACGAGTATTCGATCATTTTATCGGGAATTCTGTTGAATTACCCGAATAGTTATTGAAAAGCGTTTTCAATTCGAGACTAAAATGCAAGGTTTATAGGTTAGGCATGAAATTCGGAATATGTGATATTCCGGGTTTATGATGTCTAAGGGATTTGCGGATTCTAAATATTGTAGTTTTTCATTTCTTTTCTGCGACCGTAAGTGTAATATGTGGGGTATCTCTCATCTCGTTGCTATATGTCAACGACATTCGGGATACACATATTTACTTACGTTGATGACATGTGATTTTATGTGTTGCTGTGATATGTTATATTGGATCGTCGTGATTGAATAGCCGGGTTTTTTTTACGTGAGATGAGAGTTTTTGTATTTTCATTCATGTAAAATTGTATGTAATATTCTTTTATTGGGACACTTCTGGGTTGAGGATGATGCCACCATTGATGCATATTATTTACTTTTCCGCATTAGGATAGACCCAAGGCGGGGAGCACAAGTAACCGGGTTCTAGAGTCCAGTGGGAGGCCATCTCGAGGAGTCAAGACCGGGTCTCCTAACTCTAGAATTGGCAGGGTTGCTTGCCTCTCTCGTAGGGGTCTAGAGATATGGGTTTGGCTATTCATCACGACCGTGGAATCCGTGTTTTTCATTACCGGCTTAATTTAAAACACAGATCTCCTAGTATTCTAATATTTCATATGTTGACTTCTGCTGCTTGAGTTCTGTGATGTGATCATATAACTGCGTGAGACGAATGTTATATATATATGATATATAATAAACGTTACTTATGTCTTGTCACGCCCCGCTTCCCAGTGTACGGGCAGAGGGCGCGACGAGGCCGCTACGTATTTATTCTGAAGTAAATACGCTAAGCGTATCTAAGCAATATAAATGTAAATGCACAAGAGACCGGATATAATAAAACAACAACTTTATTTATTCACATTCTTTTTGTACAATGCATGGAAAGGTAAATACAACTGAATGAAATCAATGCCTAAACAGTGGCATAACAGAAATGAAAAGTACTGAAATAAAAATGTGTACAATGAAGCTAGAGCTCTGGGTCGTAGGTAAGCTGATCCAAGTCCTCGCTAGTAGGCTCAATCTTCTGAGTGTCCAGATCACCTGACAACATTCCAAAAAAGAAAGAGAAGGAATGTTGTCAGCGAACAATCGCTCGGTAACTCCCAAGGATAAGGGAGAAATAGAAGAGAGAGAGTGTAGCTTTTACAGTTGTATTATGTCGTTATAAAGTTGTATTTAGTATTAACGCTGTTGTTTGTAGCTTGGTACAGAAGGATGCCAGCGTATACGAGAGGAGTCTCACTTGCCCCGGAGACTAAGGTATCAGGAACTCAAGGAACCGTTTATGTCACAGTACAACAGTAACGGAATATAGGTTAGGTGTCTTATGGTTGCAGTCTCGTGCCACTTCTAACACCTTCCGTACCAATCTACCCCTTAAACCTCGTGATATCTTGATTGTATTGTTTGTATTGTATCTTGTATTGTCTTGTAATATAGATTGTATAATTGGATGACTTACCAAAACCATGATATCAGTAAATGGATGTAACTGGAGAATCATGTAAATGGAAGTATATCCATGGTTCGGTTCAGTCAATACAGATTAAATAGATTGAATATAAGTATTCAAGGATTCATGTTGGATTGTAGATTGTAGATTGTACTTGAATCATATTCAAGTCAGATTATTAATGAGACTCAGTCTGAGTCAGAACATTAAGAAGAGAAATTGAAGTCTTGATTGTTTTGATGTTATCGGTAACCGCTGCACATGGGCACAGGATTTGTGTTTTTTTTTCAAAAACGATTACCGTGTTGATAACACCGTTGTTAAGTTGTCTACCTTAAATAGGCAAGCACACACTTCTCTGGCTCCCTGAGGCTCAAGAGATTGGTCCCGCTTAAACCTATATTTATTAGGGTCCTTAGGGTAATTTGTAGAACTTGATGGGGTTTTATGTAAAAGTACTTTTGCATAATTTTCAAAATACACCCAAGTATTTAATTATCGTCTTTAGAGTTGTCATAGATGTTGATTTTATATTTGTGATATTTCTAGTGAAAATAACCTATTTTTCATAATACATGGTATTTAATTGTAACATTGAATTTATATGGAATTCATGGTATTTTAATGTAAAGTGATTCTTGTGATTTTAGGAAAAAGTTGGAATATTTATATTATCACAAAATAGATATTTTAATGATACATATATACATATTTATATAAAATTAATTTTAATTTATATTATATTTCTAGAAATCTCATTTTCTTAAGATATTTGTATTTTAAATCTTTCGAGACCGAATGCTCCTTGCGGAGGTCTGCATCTCGCACTACTAAGCCTAGAGATGTGCGATAATCCGCACCATCCCAATCGGGTTCCCCAAAATGGGTTGTAGCGACGCTTTGCAAAGATTTATAAAAAAATACGAATTTTTATAGAAAACGGGTTTTAATAGTTAGTGGTATTTATATGTAAAGTTTCGTTTTTCCGTATTCTATGTTTCCGAAAGGTATTGTGCTAAGTTGCATATGAGTGTTGTGAGGAGGTAGGTCATTACCTCGTGATCTACTTAAAGGTATAGCAAGATTGTGATGTTTTAAATGTCGGAATTAAACTACATGGTATTTTAGTGAAAAGAATACGATAACAATTGAAATAGAAATCCTTTGGAACTTGTTCAATATGACTTGTTAATGTTTAATAGTCAACATGTAAGGGTTTAATATGATTGTATTTAAGAAAAAGTGAGATTTTTAGGAAGAACCGAATCGGATATCGGATTAACTCCGATTCCATCGGTATTTAGAAATACGTGTTTTTTTAGAAATGAATAGAGAAGAGGGATGTGGGACTTACGGGTGTTCATATTAGAGGAGAGGAAGAAGGAACGGTAGGAGGCACCGGTGCGTCGTTTCGTCGCCGGGAGCTTCTAGGGTTGTCCTCGGAATTTCGCCGGAGGTTCGCCCTTCGCTAACTCCAAATGTACACTAAACTTCTAAGGATTTCTTGAGAGTTTTGATTAGAATTTTGGAGTGAAGGGTGTGTGTTTAGGGGTTGTATTTATAGGGTAAGGCTAGGGTTTATGGTAGGTGAAAGGGTGAATTGAAAAATATATTAAAAAGTATTAAAAATGGAATAAAATCGAGTAAATAGGGTTTTAAAAGGGCTCTGGAACCGATCCAAAGAAATAAATTATGCAGGAGTGATGGGGAGGTGAAGAGGCCCAACTTTCATGTTGGGGACTCGGCGGTCCGGCCGACGGCGGCGGCCCGAGTCGGCCGAGTTCGGCCGAGTCCGGCACTCGTTGGGTTCCTCGTCTCTTCATTTACTCCCTGGGCCAGTTTGTTTTATTAGTGTAGTGGGGTTTTACGGATTTAACACGTGTAGACTCTTGAAATTCTAAAAATACTAAAAGAAAATAATATTAAAAATAATGTGGGGGATGGGATTTGAACTCTGGTGGGTTGGTTCAGCAGTGCAAGGACTTACCAATGAGCTACAAGCTCCTTCTTGCTATTAAAAAGCAAAACAAACTTATAACTTGTGCTCAGGCAAAAATACCCTTTTATGTATTTTTTTGAAAAATCTGTACAGAAAGTTGTACAGGAAATTTAGGCTTGTTACATGTTTTGTACCCGTGCCAGTCCAGCCTCCGCTCTGCCGTTAGTTAAGTAACCTAACGGTGCATGACTGGGCCCCGTGGTGAATGCGGATGGCATAAGCGTACGTTCTATTTTTATTTATTCTGTGATGTTTAGGAAATATAAATGATGGGACACCATTAATGAGATTAATGAAAAGATAAGAAACCTAAATATGTTGTAGAATCAAACTTTTCAAAAAGGTAGCTCTAGTTCTTGCTTTGGATAGTGGTATTCCTTGATGAATATCCAGCACCTCATTCGATGAGGAAAGAGCCGAGATCCCTTCACCGGGAGTGACCTCTTTAGCAATGACTAGCAAATGCTACAATCCACTCATTGACTGGCGTACAGCACCAAGTGCGCCATGTGCTCCTCGCATGTGCGCTGCCTAAACAGAAGCACTCTCATGATCTGGCGCACAGCGCCAAGCGCACCACATGCTCCTCACGTGGGCGCTAAGAGAACATAAACTGTTCTTTAAACAATAAAGCCCCAGAGCTATGATTAGTGCTCAGCACTCAATAAAAGACAAAAAGATTGTCAGAACCTAAATCAATGCTCAGCATTGTTAAATGTCCAACATTTTAAATGGGCCGAGCCCAAAGTGGCCACAGAACCCTACTTCAGATTGATTGAGCCCATATGCTCGTAAATCTTTGATCTTAGTCCTAAATTGGACTACAGATCTCCCAACCAATATTAGTTCAAGGGTACATCTCTTCACTTCTCTGATATTTATCGTTGTAATTCTTCAACGTCTTCGGAGAGGTGATGGGTCCCGACAACCAGACATTTCATGGACTGTGGGGTCCTTAAACTCATGGACTATGATGTCCTTAAACTTTACAGAGTATGATATCTCTAAACTACCACGGACTGTGGGGTCCTTAAACTCATGGACTATGATGTCCTTAAACTTTACAGACTATGATGTCTTTAAACTGGACCGCAAAGTCCCTAAACTAAAAAAATAGAGCCCAGATGCTCTTTTATTGGATCTAAACGATCCTGTTAAGTAGATCTTAGTCTAAAATTAGACTAACGTGTCATTAACAAACGTTAAGTTGATCTTAGTTTAAAATTAGACTAACGTATCCTTAACAAACGTTTAAGTTGATCTTAGTCTTAAATGAGAATAACACATCCTTAAACCCAAACCAAAACCCAAATCTAAGAAAATACGGATTTGGACTAATCCACGCCCTACGGGCGACAACATAAATTAGTCTCCGTATACAATCCACGGGCAACCAAAAATAAAACAAACACACACGACACGAAGTGACCATCTGGAGAAGGAGAAAGTGGTTGCTGCGATGCGGTAGCGTAATTAACTGTAGGGGCTTGCGCCTGCAGGGAAGAGTGTCCCCACAATCAAAACCCCCTCAAACGAGGGGGAATCTGACGAAGTCTGCTACAACGGCCGCATCCGTCTAAACCTCCGATATACGGTGCCATAAATCAACTTGGCATTTTCGGAGAGGTGGACGGATAAAACCAAATAGCATTTGCCCCCAAATTCAGGCAAGACGTCCCAACGTCTTCCCGGTCTTTCGGCAGAGAACAGATTCTGGCACGCCCGGTGGGACCTTTTCCTCTTTCCACTCCACACTTCGTGTGTCGTGTTTCGCGAACGAATCGCGGTTTGACATGGTTGCCTTTGGATGTGAAGTACTAAGATTTGGTATCTTGCTCCGTGCAGAAAAAAGAAGATCAATGGCTACTAACTGCTCCAGCTGCAACAATTACAACAACTCCTGCTCCGTCCCTGTCAGAGGAGTGACCTATGGGCCTCAAGCGGCCTCCCTTTTCACGATGCCGGTGGACCAGGTGACGCAAGCCACCACTGGACTGTTCTTTGGGACCATGCTCCCACCCATGAGCTTCAATGCCCCAATGCCGTTGCAAGAAGCTCCAAAGAAGTCGGTCTTTGATCGGCTTACAACTGCCACGGTCTCTCTCAACGGGTCGCCCAAATCCAGCGCCTCATTCTTCGACAGACTAGGCTAAAGCTTAGGTAGGCCCGTGAAAAAGCCTGCAATACCAGAAGGCGTTATCCCAAAGTGGATAGTCATTCCTGCTCCTGAAGTACTCAAAGCGGCTTCTCCTATTAAGGGGTCGGTCTTCACAAAACTGGCCGTTCCGATTCCCACTCTAAGCGAAATCGCTAAGACCACTTCCCCTGATCGAAAGTCGGCTTTCGCAAGACTGACTATCCCCTCTCAACGGACGCCAGTCTTTGACAGGCTAGCGCCAATAACAGCCTCTCCTCAAAGCAGGGGCATGAGGAAGCTCATCCAACAGCGAAGGTGATCCTGTCCGCATGACATGCTCGACGTCGCCACTGGCGCCGAGTGAGGAAGGTTGGGGGTAGTTCCCCTTCTGGACTGACACCGCCAGCTCCAACGATAGAATTTGCTACTGCTGTTCCAACTGGGAACATTTTTGAACCACTCAGGAGGGTGCGCAAGAACTCTCCGACGGCCGTGCTGAAGAGATCTCCTCCACCTGTGGAGAGCGCTACAAAGGCGAAGCTGGAGCATCCCCCTCAGCGGCTGTCCTCCAAAATTCACAAGGTCCGGCGACAGGTCCAAGACTCCGTGATTGATCAGGACTACCCCCGCCGACAGAAAAAGATGAAAGTTCGGCGAGAAGGGGATCACCCTGTTAAGCCACAGAAGGTGTCATCTGTTTGGGTGCCCGCTGCAACGGCTCCCTCAACTTCGACCGCCCACAAAAGAAGGAGCCCGGAGAAGACCCCTGCGTCTTTGGCAAATCGCAAGGACATTGAATCTAAACGCCCCAAGTCTGGAGGCATGGTGGTGCATACCGTTTATATGGCTTCCGAAAAAGAGGATAGCCGTATCTCTATGGGTCACCGACCACTTACACGGTCTTTGACTAAGGCTCAGGAGCAACAACAACAAAAGATTTAAGAAATGCTGACAGCCATGGCTGCACTCACTGGACCAAAAGCAGGCTCGGAGACATCTTCGGAGCAGCGTCATGAGCAGGAAACGGATGCCAAATTCCTTCGGAGAATGCTTGAGAAGAAGGACATAGAGGCTGCGGAACAAGCAGCCAATATAAAACAAATGACCCTTTTATTCCAAGATATGGTGGGACTGATGATCCAGCCGGAACCTCCAGCCGAAGATCCTCCAGTAATAATTGAAGACGATAGAGGAGAGACATCAAATCCTCTGCCGGCTCTGTCAGCAGCCAAGGAGGAGACTATCTCCAAAGCCACGCTCGATGATTATATAGCTTAGCAAATACGAGCCCATCAAGCAAATGAAGCAACCGGCCAAGTCGTCAGAACTGGGCGACCATATCTGTTGGAGATAGTGCCCTCAGAGTCAATTATTGGATCACAGGCACGTGATTGCAATGATTGAGGGAGGACCTATCCCGGTAGAACAGTCTTACTCGAGATGATAGTTTGCTATCTGGTTTACCTTTATCATCGTGTACTGCTTTAGGTGACATGACATGTCGCTATTGCACGTTGATAGAGCCCCTAGGATTCTTGCTTGACTACCGGCAGTATGAGGGCGATCATATACGTGGGAGCTGGTAGTCTATAAGCACATCCTTAAAATGTCCCTAGTCGTGGGAGTTTCGAGATAGGGCATCGATACTCCAGAGTAGACTAGTGTATACAGTCGAGACCCCGACGAGGGGCGGTGGCCGGTCTCACAAGCCATTGGTGTCAGTTGGTTCACCTAAGATGTATACAGGTGCTCATTGGGTTATGAGTACACCGGACAGGACTCGCCGGGAACATGCTAGTTGGTCTTATACCTGACGTCAGATAGCAGTTCCCTGGTGACATGTGTACAGGTTAGTTCATCGACCTGGAGATCGTCATTTGTCTCGTGTGAGTTCCCACTGTGCTTTGATTACTACCCTACCACGGCTCAAAGGAGTCGTGCAAACAGGTTTTAGTTGGGTACAGTCCCGAGCCACATGGAGGCAGTGAGCGGATCTTCGGGGGTTTGTCTCTCCCGGTATTGGGGGTGAGGTCGCGCTGTGTCTAGGAGAGCCATTACACGAAGTCCTTGGCCAAGGCAGGAGATTTACTGGTAGGTATTCCAGTAGTGTCTTAGGGTGTTCTGGGCTACACTCCGACACGACTTGTACCGCTCTTGGGGGTCTGACTTTTACCAACCCCCTAGGCCCGACATGCGATGCTTATAGACGAACGGACCGGACTGTACGGATATTGTCACTGACAGGCTCGGTAGGGTGTCAGGATGAGTTCACTCATCGACGTCCCTTTTAGTCAATAGCTGGTGGCCCGTCACGTATTGGCTTATACCTCTGATGTGCTTGTGGTTAAATCCACAGCCATAGTATTGACGAGTCTTTAGAGTCTACCACACTTACAGTTACTCAAGCTTTCGGGCGAAACGCTGTAGAGGCCGTATGGAGATATGGCAGGGTTCGATCAGATACGTGCGGTATTGCACAGATCGTGATCGGACAGTTTTTACTAGCCGGCTTTGGCTTAAGCCGGATCCTAGTATTTGATAGTGTAGTTTTGTCTCTTTGTATTTGTATCCGGACGGAATACAGATGCGGGTGTGTATGCACAGTATCGGGGTTTTCCTGTAATTTATTATGGGACCAGTTTTCTGGGGTTGCCAGTTTGCATTCCGTTCCGGCCGGTTTTCCTTTGTTCTTTCCCGGCCGGACTTTTCCGGTGGAGGGGGTTATTTGCAAGTTTGCAAATAACACTTTGAGGAGGGGGTTTATTACAAAAGGTTTGATATGATGGATTTTAAATGAGTATGGGTTTTGTGGTGGGGCCGGCCACTGTTTGAGTGGAATTTGGATATGGCCGGCCACTGTTTGAAGTATGGTGTGTGTGTTGTCTAATTGTGTGGATTAATTTCCTTTAGTAAGGAATGAATTATTTTATGTGTGTGTGCTGGAATTGCTTTGGGTGTGTCCTGTGAAGGAATTGATTAATTCCTTGGGTATTAATTTATTCACTCTTGGATTCACATGAGGGATAGCTTGCTTCATTCTATTTTTTCCAGTGAGCATCAGTAGTGGCCGAGCTCATTTTCTTTGAGGGTTGCTCCATTTTTTTTCTTTGCATGCTCATATTCTCCATCAAGCATCCATGAAATTCTTTGAGCAAAATTCCTCCATCATGGCAACCTCATAAACCCCAAAGAGACCTGCTTTCTACACTATATCTACAGCAAATCTTGGGCGCGTCGGCTAGCCAACTTCGCGCCCGAGTTGCCTCGGTATAGAGGCGGGAGCCCGTAAAAGATGCAGGCGACGTGGTGCCCTTCCGGCAAGGAGGCGACGACCGGACTTTCCGCAGGAGATCGGGACGACGACGAGAAGACCGGAGGACTCGGATCAGTCGGTATATCTCTAACCCGTCTTGTAGTTAGCTAGACCTAGTTTAATGGCCCGATCCGGGGTTTAGTGCGCGGTGGTGCCGGTTTGCTAAGTTCGCAAAATTAAAGTTTATCACCGCTTCCGCATTTGGCCGTCGGATTGACGGCCGGGGTGCCGCCGTGCACTTACAGTGGTATCAGAGCCTCGCCATTAACTTCGTCTAGCTTTGTTTAATGTGTTTTACGTTTCCGATCGAACAAAATCCCGAAAACGCGTATTTCAAGCACATCAGTTTCTGTCGAATTTTTTTTGAGTCCAAAAATTTTTCAGGTTGTCTCAGAGTGATGTGCAGGGAATTAGAAGCATACTGTAAAAATTTGGTACCATGAACCCACCATTCCACCGCGGAAGGGCGGCCAAAACCCTACTTCGGCCGCGCTTCCGCGGCAACGTTTACTGTTCATGACCCCAAAACTTTGCAGAATGTTCCTGAGTTGAAAATGTGCTTTTTGGAAGGTTAAAGTTGGGTCAATTTTTTCTGTGAGTGCTACAGTTTTCTTTGGGGCCCACTTGTTAATTGTTTGATCAATCGGAAAATTTTAAACACATTTTTCACAGTATTTACATTATATCTGCGACCGTGAATGTCACTCGATCGGTAAATCCGGTCTAACTGCTATAGCCCGGTTAGACGGATTTGCGAACGTGACTTTCACGTTGATGTTCTATGTATTTGCTGTGATGTTGCGGATCGGTCGTGGGGATAGCCAGGATGCAATGCTAGTACAGTGCTGTTGTATTATGTACATTTGATATTGCGGGGCGAGCGTCCGACATGTGGACTGCCGTCACTGCCTGTTTGTATTATTCTTTTGGGGCACGACCTGGTTGCGGTCGATGTACCCGTTGTATGTATATTTTACTTTCTGTACTAGCTTTACCCCGCGGAGGGGTGCACGGATAGCCGGATTCTGGAGGGCAACAAGCCCGCATCTCATGGCATTGGGACGGAAGGGGCTTCACTCCAGGATTGGCTGGCTATTCGCCGCACTTGTAGGGGGTATAGGTTTTCATTGCACAGGCTATCCACACGACCAGGGGAACGTCGGGTTTCAGTAGTGGCTCTGTGAAACCCGGGGATCCCAGATATCTGTATTGTTCTGTGATGCTGTACATTTCTGTGATGTTGCATTTCTTATCACGCCTTGAGCGAATATAATATATTGGTATATATATTAGTAGATGTTGTATATGTTTTTCATCCGCGCTAGTCCAGTCTCCGCTCTGCCGTTAGTAAGCTAACCTAACGGGTAATGACGGGACCCAGTGGCGAATGCGGATGGCATATACGTACGTCAGTATATTTTCGTTCTTTGTGGTGTGATCATTTGATGGGACTGCATTGATTCGGATCAATGCAAGATAAACAAACCTAATCTGATGTTGTTGGAACACTTTTCAAAAAGCTGTTATTGCAAGGACGTTCACTTTTGTTTTGCATCGTGGTATTCATTTGGAATATCCTGCTCCTCAGTCGACGAGGCAAGGGCCGAGATCCCTTCACCGGGAGTGACCCCTTGGACAGAAGTTTGCGTCGGGGCTTTAACTTCACTATAGCCGATTACTTTTGCTTTGCATCGTGATATTCAGTTGGAATATCCTGCACCTCATTCTACGGGGAAAGAGCCGAGATCCCTTCACCGGGAGTGACCTCTTTAGTAAAGGTTTTCGTCACTATATTTTCAAAAGCTATCAGTTCCTTCAACGATATCAAGTTCATTACGTTAAAGGTTTTCGCCAGAAACCATTCGTAGCCCTCCGTCGTTTCAGACGGGTAGCACGTAGTATTCATGCTATGTTTGTTGACCTTCGTCAAGGCATAGTGTATGGTAGCTGCTTGTTGCCTTTCTGCTGCATAGATAGATGTGTTGGTTTGGGACAGTCGTATAGCCTTGTTGACCTTCGTCAAGGGCTTGTACGGGTGGGTTCAAATTAACCTGGACAATGACGGGTGGAACTTGACATGTGACTTATGATTTGTTGACCTTCGTCAAGGTCATAAGAGCATGGGGCAGAAATCACATCGGGAGTTTCAAAAGAACTGAAACTTGCCAGATATGCGCATACCTTCTGGAGTGTGATGACATGAGCGGATTACGTCACGTTATCATACGATGATAGTTGGATCCCGATTCCCACTGATGAGTTAGTTTACTCCTCGGGTGACCCCGACTAATTCTTCTTTCAGGTTTGGAGGAGAGTTTGAGGTACAGTGGGAGGTTTCCAGATTAGATAAAATGGTAACCATTCTGATCTTGGTTAGAGTGCACGCTGAGTGTTTCTTTTCTCTCTCTCTCTGGCAGCGACCATTGACCCGACCCTAAGACTATGACTCAGAGACCAAGTTAACCGAACCTTCTTTACACCGGCTTTTGGATTGTCAGAGTTGCAGACCTCATTGCCACTCCTACTTTTACCCTTTTCTCCAGGACACCCCGTATTACTACGAACGTCCACTTTCATTGGACAAAACCATCGTATGGTTAGATACGAACTCGAAGGAATTCGAGGATGGTTTCTGGTTCTGGAGAAAACGAATAGGATTATTCAGTTGTCTTTTCTTTTCACCTTCTCTCAGGTTGCGAGTACTCCTTGGTTTAGGAGTAGTACACCTATTACGCAAATTGGATAGTCTTCTTCCAAACCATAGGCTGATGCCGACCGGTAGGGAATGAAGAAAACTAATTAGCCTAAACGGTGTACAGAAGGTATTGAGTTAAGACAAAGAAAGGGATTAGTAAGAGGGCAAAGTAAGTTGCGACTGCTATTCACGACCAAACCAAGTATTTCTTCGCCAATTCTAAATCACCTTTGTATTTCTCCAGGACACTCCGTATCACTACGAAGATCCACAGTTTATTGGATACTCCATCGTATGGTTATATACGAACTCGAAAGGAACTTGTTCCAGTTCGGGGATGGATTCTGGTCCAGGAGAAATAGGAATAAGGTTTATTCAGTTGTCTTTTATCTTCACCTTCTCTCGCATTGCGAATGCTCCTAGGATTAGGACAGTACACCCATTATGCTTATTGGATAGTCTTCTTCCAAACCATAGGCTGGTGCCGAACGGTAGGGAAGGAAGAAAACCATTTGGCCTAAGGGGTGTGCAGAAGGTAATGACTAAAGACATATAAAGGGATTTGGAGAGGTGGCAAAGAATTATACGGTTATAGTTGTGAATCTGGATAATGGTAGAGGCATTACTAGGAATACCAGGATACCTTATCGAAACATTTCAATGTTTCAGTTCATCTGTGTACTGTTAAAAGAAAACTGATTTCCCGATTGGACACTTGCTCCAGGGTATGTATTTACCAGGTTTGATTCTCACATCTGTATGGTTTTACAGATGATGAGTGGGAGTAAGTCATTGGGAATTGGGTGATCATCCTCATTATATCGGGATTCGTTGTAATCGGTGATATTTGAGGAAATCACCTGGGCTGTTTGCCGGTCGGCAAATATTTGGTTTTGAATATCCGCTGTTATGCACCAATTTCAAATTGATATATCTGTACGTCTATTTTCATAGAGTGAGATATACCTTTTTGATATTATGTCGATGACATTTACCTATATCAGTGGATGGTTAGGTAAGGAGCATTAAAACAGCGGTGTAATTCTTCTTAACCATAAGTACAGTTTTCAACCTACGACACACAGTGAAAGAGTTGTTAGACTCAGCGGACTTATACAGAGTATTGTATGTTGTCCAGTGTCCATTGGGACAGAGGGGTTGGTCCTCATACTATATTCTGTTTACTTTTAACTTCTCTAGTTCTTAGACATGTGTTTTGTAGAAACACAGGGTCTAAGTTTTAAGGAGTTATAGGTATTTGAATAGAGTAGAGAACCAGGCGTAGCAAGTATCGGGATTCTTCAAAGTGATCGAAGATGAAGATACTTGTGTATGGTATTCAGTTGATAGTAATGATAAAGAGAAATTGCTTCTCTTTCAGGTTACTCATAATTGGAAGCATTCCTAAGTTGAGTAACGCCGATCGGCCTCTCTCCATTTAGTTGACATGCACTGGAGACAGCTGCATGATTTGAATCTGGTTCAATTAAATCAGTGCCTCTGGTTCTATATTGGATATAGTACAGTTCATATCTTAACATTGTTAAGGTACGGGGAGTTGTCCGGCTTATGATTAAAACCAGACTCTGGATAACTCAAGGCACGTTTCTGTAATGGCTGTTTGTGGGTTGACCCAGGCTATGACGAGGGTTGACTTTCTACCATAAGAAAGATCAATAGTGATATTGTTCTTGACTCGCCACAGTTTTAATAAAAATGGATTTTTTCAAAAACAGTAGTGGGAGTATGGTAGAACTGGAAGTGATTCCAGAACCGCAAACGATTACTGAATATTTGATAAGGAACCTGAAGATTCAATCTGATTTGACATTTCATTGGCCACTCCACAGATAAGGTGGGTAACTTCAGGCACCCGAGAGGTACTCCGGTAGCCTCAAGGACGGTGACAGGGAAGTTCTTGTTTACCCACACTTGCCATTGTTGTTGTTCCAGGCTGCGAGACCCGGCAGGAGGATGAGTATAGCGTCGTTCTAAACTAGCTTTAGAAGTGCACGTCTATATGACTCTGCCAGAGGGTTGTCGTAGTCAGTGGGAGCAGCGGAAGCATTGGTGGACATCAGGCTTATGTCTATTTATAGACTAGAGCAGACGTAGCGGAGATAGATCATCTATTTCTGATGTGACAGTCATAAGTTTGACGTCATCAGAATAGGGGTTGGATCTGTTGAGAAGGTAGTAGGAAGTGATATTCCTATACTACGATCGGTTATATTTTGGTCGTCACACAGTGGTTTCTCCACATGGGACTTGGACATTATATCAGACATACTGGTTACTAGATCTATGGTTTTAGATCTAGATTTGGGTGGTTTCCCAATCAGGGTACTTTGACAGCATTCTAAGAGTATTTAGAATGGACGACTCCGGGCACAGTAGTGTACCTGCAGATGATGGAGTCACCCTCTCTAAAGGTGTCTTATAAACTAAAGTAGAGAGGGATGTGCATGATTGGCAGATCACTTGCTTAGGCAATTGAGTCAATCATGAGATGTCAAGTACCACACCAGATGTTGTTCTTGCACTAGATGCAATAAGTTGATATTGATCCAATCCTGGAGGAACAGTCGGAAGCAGTTTTAGAACATAAGTAAATGTTCTAGGGATATGATAACGGCTGCCTCCTTTAGGAGACGGTTATCACTCCAGGCTTCCAAGGTGACATGGACGACAAGGAGGTTGTCAGAGTTATAGTTTTCCCTCTAACGAGGGACAGTATTTTGGACAGGTGGTCCAAGGCAATACTGAGGGAGGCATGGCGCATGATACTGATTAAGTTCAGTTGACGATACAGTCTAAGAAGTTTGGATTTGGAGTTCATTTATGAACCAGGTCCCATCAGACATCCAGACATTCTAAGACAGGTATTGCTCATTTCGGGAGATGGCTTTCTCCGCGAACTTGAGATATAGAGGGACATAGAAAGAAACTTCAGAGCGGATCCACTCGCTGAGGCTATTCCTCGAACGCAAGAGTTTCGCAAACAGGATTTGTGAGACTGACTAGTAGAGGAGTTGGGTGTTCGGTATCACACGGGCTGTGTGTATGCGACATCGCAATAATTAGCCTTGAGTGCAAGTGGGAGATTGTTGGAGATAGTGCCCTCAGAGTCAATTATTGGATCACAGGCACGTGATTGCAATGATTGAGGGAGGACCTATCCCGGTAGAACAGTCTTACTCGAGATGATAGTTTGCTATCTGGTTTACCTTTATCATCGTGTACTGCTTTAGGTGACATGACATGTCGCTATTGCACGTTGATAGAGCCCCTAGGATTCTTGCTTGACTACCGGCAGTATGAGGGCGATCATATACGTGGGAGCTGGTAGTCTATAAGCACATCCTTAAAATGTCCCTAGTCGTGGGAGTTTCGAGATAGGGCATCGATACTCCAGAGTAGACTAGTGTATACAGTCGAGACCCCGACGAGGGGCGGTGGCCGGTCTCACAAGCCACTGGTGTCAGTTGGTTCACCTAAGATGTATACAGGTGCTCATTGGGTTATGAGTACACCGGACAGGACTCGCCGGGAACATGCTAGTTGGTCTTATACCTGACGTCAGATAGCAGTGTAAGTGCATGGCGGCGCCCCGGCCGTCAATCCGACGCCGGAATGCGGAAACGGTGATAAACTTAAATTTTTGCGGACTTTGCAAACCGGCACCACCGCGCACTAAACTCCGGATCGTAACCATTAACAAGTCTACGCTACAATAAGAAAGGGAAGAGATGTATACCGACGATCCAAGTCCTCCGGTCTTCATCTCCACTCCGATCTCCTCGCGGGATCTCCGTCCGTCTCCTCCTCGTCGGAAAGGGCACCACGAAGCCGGGTACTTTTACGGGCTCCCGCCTCTATACCGAGGCAACTCTTTCATGAAGCCGGCAACTCGACATGCCCGAGGCTTGCTGTAGGATGTGTAGGGTTTATGTCTCATTGGGGTTTTGGTTGCCTTTTGAAGATGGAGGAATGAAGGTATGAAAAATGGTGCTTTCATTTTTCTTGGCATGAAAAGAGATCAAGAATGAAAAACACTCTCAAGGATGAAGCTCTTTCCTTCTCTCTTCTTCTTCTCACTCAACCATGAAAAAACTTATCAACTTTGAAATGGAGGAGGAATGAATATGAAGCAATAAGGGAGGTGAGTGTAGGAGATGAGAAGAGGTGACCACATCAAGGGACAAAGAAACATACAACCATGCCTTTCACTATTAAACCCATACCCTCACTTTATCACAATCAAATCTCATAAAGCAAAAGCATGGTTGAAAAGAAAATGATAGCTATCATAATCAAACATTTACAAGAAACCCCCTCCACAAATGTTATTTGCACAATTGCAAATAACCCCCTCCATCGGAAAAGTCCGGCCGGGAAAGAACAAAGGAAAACCGGCCGGAACGGAATGCAAACTGGCAACTCCAGAAAACTGGTCCCGTAATAAATTACAGGAAAAACCCCGATACTGTGCATACACACCCGCATCTGTATTCCGTCCGGATACAAATGCAAAGAGACAAAATCTACACTGTACTAAACTAGGACCGGTTTAAACCAAAGCCGGCTAGTAATATCCGTTCGATCCTGATCCGTGCAATACCGCACGTATCTGATCGAACCCTGCCATATACCTATACGGCTACTAGTACAAACCGTCCGATCCTGATCCGTGCAATACCGCATGTATCTGATCGGACCCTGCCATATCTCCATACGGCCTCTACAGCGTTTCGCCCGAAAGCTGAGTAACTGAAAGTGTGGCGGACTCTAAAGACTCGTCAATACAATGGCTGTGGATTTAACCACTAGCCCGTCAGAGGTATAAGCCAATACGTAACGGGCCACCAGCTATTGACTAAAAGGGACGTCGATGAGCGAACTCATCCTGACACCCTACTGAGCCTGTCAGTGACAATATCCGTGCAGTCCGGTCCGTTCGTCTATGAGTATCGCATGGCGGGCCTAGGGGGTTGGTAAAAGTCAGACCCCCAAAAGCGGTACAAGTCGTGTCGGAGTGTAGCCCAGAACACCCTGAGATACTACTGGAATACCTACCAGTAAATCTCCTTGCCTTGGCCAAGGACTTTGTGTAATGGCTCTCCTAGACACAGCACGACCTCACCCCCAATACCGGGAGAGACGAACCCCTGAAGATACGCTCACTGCCTCCATGTGGCTCGGGACTGTACCCAACTAAAACCTGTTTGCACGACTCCTTTGAGCCGTGGTAGGGTAGTAATCAAAGTACAGTGGGAACTCACACGAGACAAATGACGATCCCCAGGTCGATGAACTAACCTGCACACATGTCACCAGGGAACTGCCATCTGACATCTGGTATATGACCAACTAGCATGTTCCCGGCGAGTCCTGTCCGGTGTACTCATAACCCAATGAGCACCTGTATACATCTTAGGTGATCCAACTGACACCAGTGGCTTGTGAGACCGGCCACCGCCCCTCGTCGGGGTCTCGACTGTATACACTAGTCTACTAATGGAGTATCGATGCCCGGTCTCGAAACTCCCACGACTAGGGACCTTTAAGGATATGCTTGTAGACCCCCAGCTCCCACTTATATGATCGCCCTCATACTGCTGGTGGTCAAGCAAGAATCCTAGGGGCTCTATCAACGTGTAATAGCGACGTGTCATGTCACCTAAAGCAGTACACGATGATAAAGGTAAACCAGATAGCATACTATCATCTCGAGTAAGACTGTCCTACCGGGATAGGTCCTCCCTCAATCATTACAATCACGTACCTGTGACCTAATATTTGACTCTGAGGGCACTATCTCCAACAATCTCCCACTTGCACTCAAGGCTAATTATTGCGATGTCGCATACTCACAGCCCGTGTGATACCGAACATCCAACTCCTCTACTAGTCAGTCTCACAAAGCTCGTTTGCGGAACTATTGCGTTCGAGGAATAGCCTCAGTGAGTGGATCCGCTTAGTTGTTTCTTTCTATGTCTCTCTATATCTCAAGTTCACGGAGAAAGCCATCTCCCGAAATGAGCAAAATCAGTCTTAGAATATGTCTGGATGTCTGATGGGACGTAGCTCATAAATGAACTCCAAATCCAAACTTCTTAGACTGTATTGACAACTGAACTTAATCAGTGTCCTGCGCGCCATGCCTCCCTCAGTATTGCCTTGGATCACCTATCCAAAATACTGCCCTACATCAGAGGGAAAACTATAACTCTGACAACCTCCTTGTCGTCCATGTCACCTTGGAAGCCTGGAATGATAACCGTCTCCTGAATGAGGCAGTCGTTATCATATCCCTAGAACATCCACTTATGTTCTAAAACTGCTTCCGACTGTTTCTCCAGGATTGGATTAATGTCAACTTATTGCATCTAGTGCAAGAACAACATCTGGTGTGGTACTTGACATCTCATGATTGACTCACTTGCCTAAGCAAGTGATCTGCCAATCATGCACGTCCCTCTCCCCTTTAGTCTGTAAGACACCTTTAGAGAGGGTGACTCCATTACCTGCAGGTACACTACCGTGCCAGGAGTCATCCATCCTAAATACTCTTAGAATGCTGTCAAGTACCCTGATTGGGAAACCACCCAAATCTAGATCTAAAACCACAGATCTAGTAACCAGTATGTCTGATATAAAATCCATGTCCTTTGTGGAGAAACCACTGTGTGACCACCAAAGTATAACCGATTGTAGTATAGGAGTTTCTTTTCCTATTCTGTGTATGTCATCCAGATACCAGGACATCACACCCTACTACCTTCTCAACAGATCCATCCCCTATTCTGATGAAGTCAGACCCATGACTGTCACATCAGAAATAGATGATCTATCTCCGCTACATCTGCTTTAGTCTATAAATAGACATAAGCAACCTGTCCACCAATGCTTCCGCTGCTCCCACTGACTACGACAACCCTCTGGCAGAGTCATATAGACGTACACTTCTAAAACTGGTTTAGAAAGACGCTATACTCATCCTCCCGCCGGGTCTCGTAACCTGGAACAACAGCAATGGCAATTGTGGGTAAACAAGATCTTCCCTGTCACCGTCCTTGAGGCTACCGTAGTGCCTCTCGGGTGCCTGAAGTTACCCACCTTATCTGCGGAGTGGCCAATGGAATGTCAATCCAGATTGAATCTTTAGGTTACTTATCAAATCTTCAGTAATCGTTTGTGGTTCTGGAATCACTTCCAGTTCTACCATACTCCCACTACTGTTTTCTGAAAAAGTCCATTTTTAATAAAACTGTGGCGAGTCTAGAACAATATCGCTATTGTTCATCCAGATGGTAGAAAATCAACCCTCGTCATAGCCTGGGTCAACCCACAAACAGCCATTACAGAAACGTGCCTTGAGTTGTCCAGTGTCTGGTTTTAATCATAAACCGGACAACTCCCCGTACCTTAACATCGTTAAGATATGAACTGTTCTATATCCAATATAGAAACAGAAGCACTGATTTAATTGAACCAGATTCAAATCATGCAGCTGTCTCCAGTGCATGTCATCAAAATGGAAGGAGGCCGATCAGCGTTACTCAACTTAGGAATGCTTCCAATTATGAATAACCTGAAAAAGAAGCAATTTCTCTTTATCATTACTATCAACTGAATACCATACACAAGTATCTACATCTTCGATCACCTTGAAGAATCACGATACTTGCTACACCTGGTTCTCTACTCTATTCAAATACCTATAACTCCTCAAAACTTAGACCCTGTGTTTCTACGAAACACATGTCTGAGAACTAGAGAAGTTAAAAGTAAACAGAATATAGTATGAGGACCAACCCCTCTGTCCTAATGGACACTGGACAACATACAATACTCTGTATAAGTCCGCCGAGTCTAACAACTCTTTCACTGTGTGTCGTAGGTTGAAAACTGTACTTATGGTTAAGAAGAATTACACCGCTGTTTAATGCTCCTTACCTAACCATCAACTGATATAGGTAAATGTCGTAGACATAATTTCATAAAGGTATATCTCACTCTATGAAAATAGACGTACAGATATATCAATTTGAAATTGGTGCATAACAGCGGATATTCAAAACCAAATATTTGCCAACCGGCAAACAACCCAGGTGACTTCCTCAAATATCACCGATTACAACGAATCCCGATATAATGAGGATGATCACCCAATTCCCAATAACTTACTCCCACTCATCATCTGTAAAACCATACAGATGTGAGAATCATACCTGGTAAATACATACGCTGGAGTAAGTATCTAATCGGGAAATCAGTTTTCTTTTAACATTACACAGTGAAACTGAAACATTGAAATGTTCCGATGGGGTATTCTGGTATTCCTAGTAATGCCTCTTCCAGATCCACGACTGTAACCGTATAGTTCTTTGCCACCTTTCCAAATCCCTTCATATGTCTTTAGTCTTTACCTTCTGTACACCCTTTTAGGCCAAATGGTTTTCTTCCTTCCCTACCGTACGACACCAGCCTATGGTTTGGAAGAAGACTATCCAATAAGCATAATGGGTGTACTGTCCCAATCCTAGGAACACTCGCAATGAGAGAGGGTGAAGATAAAAGACAACCGAATAAACCTTATTCCTATTTCTCCTGAACCAGAATCCATCCCCGAACTGGAACAAGTTCCATTCGAGTTCGTATATAACCATACGATGGAGTATCCAAATAAACTGTGGATCTTCGTAGTGATACGGAGTGTCCTGGAGAAATACAAAGGTGATGTGGGAGTGGTAACGAAATATTTGGTTTGGTCGTGAATATCTGTTGCAATTTACTTTGCCCTCTTACTATTCCCTTGCTTTGTCTGAACTTAATACCTTCTGCACACCATCGTTATGCTAATTGGTTTTCTTCATCCCCACTGTTCGGCACCAGCCTAAAGTTTGGAAGAAGACTATCCAATTTGCACAATAGGTGTACTACTCCTAAACCAAGGAGTACTCGCAACCTGAGAGAGGGTGAAAAGAAAAGACAACTGAATAATCCTATCCGTTTTCTCCAGAACCTGAAACCATCCTCGAATAAATTCTTTCGAGTTCGTATCTAACCATACGATGGTTTTGTCCAATGGAAGTAGACGTTCGCAGTAATACGGGGTGTCCTGGAGAAAAGGGTAAAAGTAGGAGTGGCAATGAGGTCTGCAACTCTGACAATCCAAAAGCCAGTGTTAAGAAGGTTCGGTCAACTTGGTCACTGAGTCAAAGTCTTAGGGTCGGGTCAATGGTCGCTGCCAGAGAGAGAGAGAGAAGAAACACTCAGCGTGCACTCTATCCTAGATCAGAATGGTTACCAATTTATCTAATCTGGAAACCTCCCACTGTACCTCAAATTCTCCTCCAAACCTGAAAGAAGAATTAGTCGGGGTCACCCGAGGAGTAAACCAACTCATCAGTGGGAATCGGGATCCAACTCTCATCGCATGATAACGTGACGGAATCCGCTCACGGTATCACACTCCAGAAGGTATGCGCATATCTGGCAAGTTTCAGTTCTTTTGAAACTCCCGATGTGGATTTTTGCCCCATGCTCTTATGACCTTGACTAAGGCCAACAAATCATAAGTCACATGTCAAGTTCTACCCGTCATTGTCCAGGTTGATTTGAACCCACCCGTACAAGCCCTTGACTAAGGCCAACAAGGCTATACGACTGTCCCAAACCAACGCATCTATCTATGCAGCATATGAATACCCAATAGCTACCAAACACTGTGCCTTGACTAAGGCCAACAAACACAGCTTGAATACTATTGACTACCCATATGAAACGACGGAGGGCTACGAATGGTTTCTGGCGAAAACCTTTAACGTAGTGAACTTGATATCGTTGAAGGAACGGATAGCTTTTTAGAAAATATAGTGACGAAAACCTTTACTAAAGAGGTCACTCCCGGTGAAGGGATCTCGGCTCTTTCCCCGTCGATTGGGGTGCTGGATATTCATAACCGAATATCACTGTGCAAAGCAAAAGTAATCGGCTATAGTGAAGTTAATGCCCTGACGCAAACTTCTGTCCAAGGGGTCACTCCCGGTGAAGGGATCTCGGCCCTTGCCTCGTCGACTGAGGAGCAGGATATTCTAAATGAATACCACGATGCAAAACAAAAGTGAACGTCCTTGCAATAATAGCTTTTTGAAAAAGTGTTCCAACAACATCAAATTAGGTTTGTTTATCTTGCATTGATCCGAATCAACGCAGTCCCATCAAATGATCACACCACAAAGAACGAAAATATACTGATGTACGTATATGCCATCCGCATTCGCCACTGGGTCCCGTCATTACCCGTTAGGTTAGCTAACTAACGACAGAGCGGGGACTGGACTAGCGCGGATGCAAAACATATACAACATCTACTAATATATATACCAATATATTATATTTCGCTCAAGGCGTGAATAGAATGCAACATCACAGAGAATGAACAGCATCACAGAAACAATACAGATATCTGGGATCCCCGGGTTTCACAGAGCCGCTGAAACCCGACGTTCCCCTGGTCGTGTGGATAGCCTGTGCAATGAAAACCTAGACCCCTACGGGCGCGGCAAGTCACCCGCCAAAACCTGAAGCGAGGCAGCCCCCTTCAGCGCCGTGAATGGACCACCCAGCACTTCACGGAATCCGGCAACTTGGGCACCCCTCCTGGGTCAACCTGTACCCCCTACGAGTGCGGCGAATAGCCCGCCAATCCTAGAGCGAAGCCCCCTCCGTCTCAATGCCATGAGATGCGGGCTTGTTGCCCTCTAGAACCCGGCTATCCGTGCACCCCTCCGCGGGGCAATCCTAGTACAGAAAGTAAAATATACATACACCGGGTACATCGACCGCAACCAGGTCGTGCCCCAAAATAATAATACAATCAGGCAGTGACGGCAGTCCACATGTCGGACGCTCGCCCCGCAAAAACAAATGTACATAATACAACAAAAACTGTACTAGCATTGCATCCAGGCTATCCCCACGACCGATCCGCAACATCACAGCAAATACATAGAACATCAACGTGAAAGTCACGTTCGCAAATCCGTCTAACCGGGCTATAGCAGTTAGACCGGATTTACCGATCGAGTGACATTCACGGTCGCAGATATAATGTAAATACTGTGAAAAATGTGTTTAAAAAATTTCCGATTAATCAAACAATTAACAAGTGGGCCCCAAAGAAAACTGTAGCACTCACAGAAACAATTGGCCCAACTTTAATATTCCAAAGCCCATATTTTAAGCCCAGAAGGCCTCTGTAAAAAAAATGGTGAAGTGATGTGAATAGTGCGCGGCGGAAGGGCCGCACAAATGGGGTTTTCGCGGCGGTTCCGCGCTCCAACTGTGGAGTTACTTCGTCAAATTTTTACAGAACTCTTAGATTTTCCAGTACATCAATATTTTATAACCTGAAAAAATTTTCGAGACCAAAAATTTTCAACAGAAACTGATGCGAAGGCAATACGGGTTTTTGGAACTTTTTGATCGATCGGAAATGCAAACACATTACACAAAGCTAGACTAAGTTAATGGCGAGGCTCTGATACCACTGTAAGTGCACGGCGGCGCCCCGGCCGTCAATCCGACGCCGGAATGCGGAAACGGTGATAAACTTAAATTTTTGCGGACTTTGCAAACCGGCACCACCGCGCACTAAACTCCGGATCGTAACCATTAACAAGTCTACGCTACAATAAGAAAGGGAAGAGATGTATACCGACGATCCAAGTCCTCCGGTCTTCATCTCCACTCCGATCTCCTCGCGGGATCTCCGTCCGTCTCCTCCTCGTCGGAAAGGGCACCACGAAGCCGGGTACTTTTACGGGCTCCCGCCTCTATACCGAGGCAACTCTTTCATGAAGCCGGCAACTCGACATGCCCGAGGCTTGCTGTAGGATGTGTAGGGTTTATGTCTCATTGGGGTTTTGGTTGCCTTTTGAAGATGGAGGAATGAAGGTATGAAAAATGGTGCTTTCATTTTTCTTGGCATGAAAAGAGATCAAGAATGAAAAACACTCTCAAGGATGAAGCTCTTTCCTTCTCTCTTCTTCTTCTCACTCAACCATGAAAAAACTTATCAACTTTGAAATGGAGGAGGAATGAATATGAAGCAATAAGGGAGGTGAGTGTAGGAGATGAGAAGAGGTGACCACATCAAGGGACAAAGAAACATACAACCATGCCTTTCACTATTAAACCCATACCCTCACTTTATCACAATCAAATCTCATAAAGCAAAAGCATGGTTGAAAAGAAAATGATAGCTATCATAATCAAACATTTACAAGAAACCCCCTCCACAAATGTTATTTGCACAATTGCAAATAACCCCCTCCATCGGAAAAGTCCGACCGGGAAAGAACAAAGGAAAACCGGCCGGAACGGAATGCAAACTGGCAACTCCAGAAAACTGGTCCCGTAATAAATTACAGGAAAAACCCCGATACTGTGCATACACACCCGCATCTGTATTCCGTCCGGATACAAATGCAAAGAGACAAAATCTACACTGTACTAAACTAGGACCGGTTTAAACCAAAGCCGGCTAGTAATATCCGTTCGATCCTGATCCGTGCAATACCGCACGTATCTGATCGAACCCTGCCATATACCTATACGGCTACTAGTACAAACCGTCCGATCCTGATCCGTGCAATACCGCATGTATCTGATCGGACCCTGCCATATCTCCATACGGCCTCTACAGCGTTTCGCCCGAAAGCTGAGTAACTGAAAGTGTGGCGGACTCTAAAGACTCGTCAATACAATGGCTGTGGATTTAACCACTAGCCCGTCAGAGGTATAAGCCAATACGTAACGGGCCACCAGCTATTGACTAAAAGGGACGTCGATGAGCGAACTCATCCTGACACCCTACTGAGCCTGTCAGTGACAATATCCGTGCAGTCCGGTCCGTTCGTCTATGAGTATCGCATGGCGGGCCTAGGGGGTTGGTAAAAGTCAGACCCCCAAAAGCGGTACAAGTCGTGTCGGAGTGTAGCCCAGAACACCCTGAGATACTACTGGAATACCTACCAGTAAATCTCCTTGCCTTGGCCAAGGACTTTGTGTAATGGCTCTCCTAGACACAGCACGACCTCACCCCCAATACCGGGAGAGACGAACCCCTGAAGATACGCTCACTGCCTCCATGTGGCTCGGGACTGTACCCAACTAAAACCTGTTTGCACGACTCCTTTGAGCCGTGATAGGGTAGTAATCAAAGTACAGTGGGAACTCACACGAGACAAATGACGATCCCCAGGTCGATGAACTAACCTGCACACATGTCACCAGGGAACTGCCATCTGACATCTGGTATATGACCAACTAGCATGTTCCCGGCGAGTCCTGTCCGGTGTACTCATAACCCAATGAGCACCTGTATACATCTTAGGTGATCCAACTGACACCAGTGGCTTGTGAGACCGGCCACCGCCCCTCGTCGGGGTCTCGACTGTATACACTAGTCTACTAATGGAGTATCGATGCCCGGTCTCGAAACTCCCACGACTAGGGACCTTTAAGGATATGCTTGTAGACCCCCAGCTCCCACTTATATGATCGCCCTCATACTGCTGGTGGTCAAGCAAGAATCCTAGGGGCTCTATCAACGTGTAATAGCGACGTGTCATGTCACCTAAAGCAGTACACGATGATAAAGGTAAACCAGATAGCATACTATCATCTCGAGTAAGACTGTCCTACCGGGATAGGTCCTCCCTCAATCATTACAATCACGTACCTGTGACCTAATAATTGACTCTGAGGGCACTATCTCCAACAAGCAGTTCCCTGGTGACATGTGTACAGGTTAGTTCATCGACCTGGAGATCGTCATTTGTCTCGTGTGAGTTCCCACTGTGCTTTGATTACTACCCTACCACGGCTCAAAGGAGTCGTGCAAACAGGTTTTAGTTGGGTACAGTCCCGAGCCACATGGAGGCAGTGAGCGGATCTTCGGGGGTTTGTCTCTCCCGGTATTGGGGGTGAGGTCGCGCTGTGTCTAGGAGAGCCATTACACGAAGTCCTTGGCCAAGGCAGGAGATTTACTGGTAGGTATTCCAGTAGTGTCTTAGGGTGTTCTGGGCTACACTCCGACACGACTTGTACCGCTCTTGGGGGTCTGACTTTTACCAACCCCCTAGGCCCGACATGCGATGCTCATAGACGAACGGACCGGACTGTACGGATATTGTCACTGACAGGCTCGGTAGGGTGTCAGGATGAGTTCACTCATCGACGTCCCTTTTAGTCAATAGCTGGTGGCCCGTCACGTATTGGCTTATACCTCTGATGTGCTTGTGGTTAAATCCACAGCCATAGTATTGACGAGTCTTTAGAGTCTACCACACTTACAGTTACTCAAGCTTTCGGGCGAAACGATGTAGAGGCCGTATGGAGATATGGCAGGGTTCGATCAGATACGTGCGGTATTGCACAGATCGTGATCGGACAGTTTTTACTAGCCGGCTTTGGCTTAAGCCGGATCCTAGTATTTGATAGTGTAGTTTTGTCTCTTTGCATTTGTATCCGGACGGAATACAGATGCGGGTGTGTATGCACAGTATCGGGGTTTTCCTGTAATTTATTATGGGACCAGTTTTCTGGGGTTGCCAGTTTGCATTCCGTTCCGGCCGGTTTTCCTTTGTTCTTTCCCGGCCGGACTTTTCCGGTGGAGGGGGTTATTTGCAAGTTTGCAAATAACACTTTGAGGAGGGGGTTTATTACAAAAGGTTTGATATGATGGATTTTAAATGAGTATGGGTTTTGTGGTGGGGCCGGCCACTGTTTGAGTGGAATTTGGATATGGCCGGCCACTGTTTGAAGTATGGTGTGTGTGTTGTCTAATTGTGTGGATTAATTTCCTTTAGTAAGGAATGAATTATTTTATGTGTGTGTGCTGGAATTGCTTTGGGTGTGTCCTGTGAAGGAATTGATTAATTCCTTGGGTATTAATTTATTCACTCTTGGATTCACATGAGGGATAGCTTGCTTCATTCTATTTTTTCCAGTGAGCATCAGTAGTGGCCGAGCTCATTTTCTTTGAGGGTTGCTCCATTTTTTTTCTTTGCATGCTCATATTCTCCATCAAGCATCCATGAAATTCTTTGAGCAAAATTCCTCCATCATGGCAACCTCATAAACCCCAAAGAGACCTGCTTTCTACACTATATCTACAGCAAATCTTGGGCGCGTCGGCTAGCCAACTTCGCGCCCGAGTTGCCTCGGTATAGAGGCGGGAGCCCGTAAAAGATGCAGGCGACGTGGTGCCCTTCCGGCAAGGAGGCGACGACCGGACTTTCCGCAGGAGATCGGGACGACGACGAGAAGACCGGAGGACTCGGATCAGTCGGTATATCTCTAACCCGTCTTGTAGTTAGCTAGACCTAGTTTAATGGCCCGATCCGGGGTTTAGTGCGCGGTGGTGCCGGTTTGCTAAGTTCGCAAAATTAAAGTTTATCACCGCTTCCGCATTTGGCCGTCGGATTGACGGCCGGGGCGCCACCGTGCACTTACAATATCCAGGATGGTACGATCAGATAAAGTACCCGCCAGGATACATAATTCCTAAATTCCATGTATACAAGGGGATAGGCAATCCCCATCAACATGTCTCTCAGTTTAGGGCTCTCTGCGGCAACACTGGAGGGGATGATAAGCTACTGCTTTGCCAATTCGTCGGCAGCTTGGCGGAGACGGCGTTCGAATGGTACTCAGAGCTTCCCAACGACTCCGTCAAAACTTTTACGGAGATGGAATTGTTGTTCACCCAATGTTTCGCCAGCGCTAGCGAGCGCACCCTGATCACCGCGTTAATTAACGCCAGAGTGAAGCCAGGCGAAACATGGGTGCAGTATGCGATACAGTGGCGGAATCTATGGTTGATGTGCGAGCAGCGCATCGAAGAAGTGCCTGCGGTAGGCATGTTCGTAGGGACCCTCGACCCTCAGGCGACCATTTCACAATTCATGATGTTCTTCAAGCCAACTACTTTTCTGGCTTTGATTGACAAACTGGCCCAAATGGATCAGATGGGTCATAGACCCTCTTCTTCGAAGTTGGAATCTCGAAACAAGAAAGGGAAAGGGAAAGCGACCTTCGTCACCAATACTCAGCAGCAGCCCAGTGGTCCAAAACCAACTGATCGCCAAGATGATAAACGACGATTTTTCAATAAGAAACTGAAGCGCCCTTATTCGTTTCCCCGGGATAAAACGAGGAGACTGTTCGAGCTGGTGGTGCGCAACAGGCTCATCACCTTGCCAGATCCAAAACGCCCATTGCAACCTGGTGAGGCCAATAATCCCAATTATTGCCTCTATCACCAAGTGGTAGGCCATCCAATCGAAGATTGCTTCATTTTCAAAGGCTGGATTGAGGACTAATACCAACAGGGAAAATTCGCACTGCCCAAGAATTGGAAAGTAAGCCCGCCTCAGCCGCACACTCTTAAAAGGGGGGACACACCGGGGTAATCATGCTCTTTTATAGAAGAAGCTCCATATGAGGTCGCTCTTTCAGCCAAGACGAAAAGAATGCTGAAGGATCTCCAAACATGCCCGGCAATCAGGTGGAAAAGTCCGCTGGAGCCCGAGATCATTGAGGGAATGCTGAAGCCGCGCCTGATTCCAAGAATTGGTAGCGATAATCAAAACGCTCAGGCCCAGCCGTCAAAGTCTTCGAAGAAGAAGAAGAAGACCAAAAAGCCTGTGAAGCCTGATGACAAGCGCACGGACCCGCAAAAACATATTGACGCGCTGGAGGAATATAACCAGAAGGCGCGAACTCCAGTCACACTCCAAGAGTTTCTTAACCACATCCTTGAAGCTAGAGATGGCGATGAAGATGAGGGAGAAGACTCGTTAGACAAACCTGAAGATTATGTGCCAAGCTGCCATGTGATGTTTCACTCGTCAGTAGATAGTGAAGAAGCTCCTGATACAGAGAAACTGGGGACAGATCCTGAACCGGAACTCCTAGGACCGTCAGACGAGATGATTGACGTATTCCTGAATGAAGCTCTTTTGAAAAGCAAAGCTGATCAGAAGCGTGAAATCGCCGTATATGAAAAAGCCAAACGTCGGCGACTGAACGAAAGGATTGAAATACCCCAACCGGATAGGAGCACTTCGGCCGCTAGCAAAAGCAGGTTCAAGACAAGGAAAAGGTTCGCCAAAGCTATATCGATGGGAATGAAGCTGCCACCCTCCGAAGGAAACACTCATGATAGGATACACCTTAACGAAGAGGATGCACATCCAAACTACTGCTTGTACCATCGGAGGACTACACACCCTACTGAAGAATGCAACGCCTTTAAAAATTGGTGGCAGGGATACGTTACACACCAGCAGCATTTCAAGCGGATGAAGCGCAAAACTCGTCGGGAACAAAGAAGCACGACAGATGAGCATAAAAGAACTGCCGGTGAATGTCACATGGTTAATTCTGGGGGATCACAAATTCTCACCTTCGGAAGTGATTCTGATGAAGAAATAGCCCTCGGCCCTCTCTTCAAGGAATCCATCTCTGAAATAGAAGAGATGAAGACCTGCGAGAACATTCAGCTGCGCAATCGCACGCTACCTGAAAATAATCTCGGACCTGGAAACAAGGGATCGAACAAAAAGGATAAGGGGAAAGAAAAAGTCCCTGAGGATATCACCCTCGATGACCGAGTCGTCGAAGAGATGGCAGCCAAAGCCCCGCCCAAGAAAAACAAAGTGGATTACAACGTTCTGGCACACCTGAGGAAGATACCCTCGCAGCTAAGCATTCTTGACGCCCATCTTCTATCCAAAGAGGCGAGAGATTCTCTGATCAAGGCATTACAAGAGCCTGACCAGTTTCAAGCTTTCCTCGCCAAAGAAAAGATGAAGGACGAGCTGGAAGAAATTCACACAGCTGACATCACTTTCGGCAATGAAGATCTCCTCCTCAGAACATGCGAGCACAACCGTCCCCTATATGTCTCCGGGTATTGCCATGGCATTAAGATAGGAAAGATCCTAGTTGACAATGGGTCCTCTGTTAATCTCCTAAATGTGAGGGTGCTAAAAGAAATCTGCATGAGCGTTCAACACCTCACTCGGGATAAAATCACTATCTTCGGGTTCGACTCCCAGTCATCACGGACGCTCGGGTCTGTGATACCGAAGTTACGCTTTGGGCTGATCATCACTGATATCAAGTTCCAAGTCATTGACGCCAAGACTTGCTACAACACTTTGCTCGGTAGGCCTTGGTTACACGAGTACAATATTATACCTTCTACACAATATCAGTGTATGAAGTACTTCAAAGATGGACTCGAATATACCGTGACGGGGGAGCTAAACCCATTCTCCGTGAATGAAGTCCGCAAATACGAGGATGCAAAGTACTTTCTGCCAGACTTTGAAGACACAGAAAGATGCCATAAGCCGGAGGATAAGCAAAAAGCTACCACCACCATTCCGGTCTTCGGGAGCGATACCGAGGAGGAAGAAGAGATAGTCTATTCGGGACCTCCCCGATACAACAAACCGGGACTGTCTACCCCTATTCTGGTCTTTGGCAGTGACTCTGAAGACGATGTCAACGCAGTATTCTCGGCTCGTCCATCAGTGCAAGCCTTCATTGGAGATGATCGGAGTTTGCAGATCGCTATGGTTCCGCAAGAGCATTACAAAGAGCTCGACGCACTTGATACCTATAGTGTGCAAGAACTGCAGACGTTCTACGTCCTTCCCAGGAAAAAAGATGAAAAGGCGATCCTCTTTTATCGATCCGCAGAAACCAAAGTGGAGAAAGAAATCTGGCATGGCGCCGATTCTACGCTTGACAGGCTCCAGCCCATCCGTCTGCCCAGATACTACACAGAAGGATTAAAAAGGCCGTTGAGGCGCCAAGGCGTACCCTTCAAACAGACTGCTCGACAAGTTCAGTTCTACAACAAGATCTGGAACGCCCCCGGAACTCAGGGAAAATTGCCTAACAGAAGAATGGAAACGATCGGGCTTGGATATGTTCAATCCAAGAAACGAGAACGATTCCATGGCTGCTACGTTATACATGATTTCGATGAAGAAGGAGATGCTCTGTTAGAAGACGCTAACCCTAAACCAAAATGAGGTCTCGCCATGAAAGTGCCAAGTCCGTCGTTTGAAGAACAGATGGATAAGTTAATAAGGGAAGCGGGTCAAAAGGTCCGGGATGACCATAGTCGCAAAATGGCCATTTATGAGAAAGCCAGGACGTAGCGCCTCCTTCAGCAGGCTACGGAGAATGACGATGCTCTTCGTCGCCAGCCTGTCATACAAAAGACCCGACGCGGAGGCAAAAACAAATTAATGAATGGAAAAAATGTCCGACAGCGGCCAAGTGGATCCAAGAAGCCACGCGATCGAGAATTGAGTAGCCGGGATTCGTCTCTTATAAAGAAGATGGGTCGAACATATTCTTTTCCCCAAGACAAGACAAGGAAGATATTCGGTCTTGTCATGAAACACCAAATGATTACGCTTTCGGAATCCAAACACCTCGAGCAAGCAGACGAGGTCTCTCACCCGGATTATTGCTCCTATCACCGAGCGATAGGACATCCTCTCGAAGACTGCTTCATATTCAAAGACCGGGCAGAAGAACAGTATCAGCAAGGCATGTTCACTTTATCTAGCAGTTAGAGGGTAACCCCGCCATAGAAGCATGAACCGAAAGCCACGTATGCAGCGAGAGTAGAGCCGGATCAACATCGGTCTTGGAAGCGATCTCGTACCTGTCACGCGATAACGCTGTCAGGAGAAGGAATACGCGAGGATATGGATGACTTCTCCTGGTGCTTTGAAAACGAGGATGACGAAGTGATCTCAGAGCTTCCACCGGTGCCAAAAGAGCTGGAAGATGGGATACATACTACTGCAGATAACCTGAGAAAAATTGACTTGGGGACGGCAAACGATCCACGGCCGACGTTCGTCAGTAAGCTGTTGTCTGAAGAGTAGGTGGCTACGCTCAAAGACGTGCTCATGCAGTATAAAGACTGCTTCGCATGGAACTACTCCGAGATGTCGGGACTAGATCCAGAAATAGCCGTGCACAGATTGGCGATATCTCCGGACATCAAGCCAGTCAAACAAGCACCGAGAAGAATGCGGCTCGAATTTGAAATGAGCATCAACACCGGGGTCAAGAAGCTAATCGACTCCAGCTTCATTCAAGAGGTTCAGTACCCTGACTGGATTGCTAACATTGTCCCAGCGATGAAGAAAAATAGGACAATGCGCATCTGCGTGGACTTTCGAGACCTCAACAAAGCTTGCCCGAAGGATGACTTTCCTGTCCCGGTTACCGAGCTAATGATAGACAACACGTCCACTCTCGAAGTCTTCTCCTTCATGGACGACTCATCAGGGTACAATCAAATAAAGATGCATCCCGAAGACCAGAAGCATACCGCTTTCCGAACCCCTTTGGGCATATTTTGCTACAAAGTGACGCCTTTCGGTCTGAAGAACGCCGTCACCACCTATCAGAGAGCCATGACGAAGATTTTCGATGACCTCATACATGAAATCGTTGAATGCTATATCGACGACTTCGTGGTTAAAAGCAAATCGCATGAAGAACATTGGCAGCATTTGAAGATAGTGTTCCCACGTCTTCGGAAATACAACTTGAAGATGAACCCTCTCAAATGCGCGTTCGGAGTTTCCTCGGGAAAATTCCTAGGATTCATTGTGCGACACCGGGGTATCGAAATAGACCCGTCGAAGATCAAGGCGATTATGGAAATGCCTTCGCCGAGAACTCTCAAGCAACTACGGTCTCTCCAAGGAAAGCTCCCATATATCCGACGGTTCATAGCCAATCTCTCCGGCAAGTGCCGCCCCTACAGTCATTTAATGAAGAAGGGAACCCCATTCGTTTGGGATCGCAAATGCCAAAGCGCACTGGACGAAATCAAGCAATACCTACAGAATCCTCCGGTGTTAACCACTCCGGTCAAGGGAAAGCCTCTCATTCTGTATACAACCGCCCTTGAGGGTTCTCTAGGCGTATTATGGGCACAAGAAAACGACCAAGGGAAGGAGAGAGCCCTCTACTATTTAAATCGAGTTCTTCTTGGGGTAGAAAACAATTACTCTCCCATTGAAAAACATTGCCTGACGTTGATCTTCGCGATAACGAAGCTCAAGCACTATGCGTTGGCGCATGAGGTCCATCTCGTATCGAAAGTGGTTTCTCTCAAGTATTTGATATCAAGAGCCATACTAACGGGACAGCTAGCTAAATGAGCCCTACTCTTAATGGAATTCTCGGTGACATACCGACCTCTCAAGGCAGTGAAAGGCCACGCCATCGCCGATTTCCTCGCTGAGCATCCAATACCTGTCGACTCTCCCTTGAACTGCGAATTGCCAGATAAGCACGCGTTTGACACGATTGACGGGAAGAAAGGAGAGAGTGATACCCGATGGGAACTCTACTTCGACGGAGCATCTTCTATGAAGAAGCGAAAGCACAACTCCACCATAATCAAATCTGGGGTAGGCCTCATCTTCGTGACTCCATAAGGAGGGATAATGCGCTTTTCCTTTTCCTTGACAGAGCCGAGGACGAACAATGAAGCCGATATGAAGCTTTGATAGCAGGTCTTGAGATCGCTGTCGACATGGGAATTGAAAACCTCCTCATATAGGGAGACTCCCAGATGGTCGTTAGTCAAGTAAATGGCGACTATCAAACGTGCAAACCAGTGTTGGTAAAGTACTGTGAGAGAGTGCAACAACTGCTGACTCGAATCCTTTCCTACGCCTTGGAAAGCATACCACGCGCGGAAAATAGCAAGGCGGATGCATTTGCCAAGCTCGCTAAAGAACTGGCCGACGAGAACCTCGATGACGTAAGGATCGTTGTGCAAAGCCGTCGGGTTCTCGCACCGGCAGAAATATCTCCGGAATCGTTTGAAGAAAAGGAAGCGACCAAGAAAGCGGCCCTACAGATAGAGGACCAGGAAAAGGTCAAGGATTGGAGAGAAGTCTTTATAGACTACTTCAAATCCCGTTGAACACCTGAAGATGCGTCCTCGAGACATCAGCTCATGAAAAGAGCTCTGTCTTTCGCCTTCGTCAATGACACTCTATATAAGAGATCATTTGATTCTCTATGGTTAAGATACCTGGGATCTGAAGAAGTAAGGAGAGTCGTCCAAGAAACTCATGACGGACTCTTCGGTTCTCACCAAGCCGGGCCGAAGATGAAATTGAAGATTAAAAGGACGGGCTACTATTGGCCCACAATGATCCAAGACTGCCTCGAATACGCGAAGCAGTGCCACTCGTGCCAGATTCATGGGAACTTTATCCACCATCATCCAAATCCGCTACATCCAATGGTTGCTAGCTGGCCGTTCGAAATGTGGGGAACTGACATAATCGGTCCCATTGAATCGGCGTCGTCCAGAGGACATCGGTTCATACTGGCGACAAATGATTACTTCTCAAAGCGGGCAGAAGCAGTACCACTAAGAGAAGTGAAGACGGAGAATATCCTCCATTTCTTCAAGACACATGTTATCTATCGGTTCGGCACTCCGCGACGGATTATCTCCGATAACGGGGTGGCCTACAGAAGCCATAAAATCAGCAGCTTCGCACAGCAGCATAATATAGACTGGAGATACTCTTCGGTCTATAATCCTCGAGCTAATGGTCTAGCTGAGGCTTTCAACAAGACCTTGATGAAGATCGTGAAAAAGACGGTGTCCAAAAATAAAAGGGACTGGCACGAGAGACTGCATGAAGCTCTCTGAGCGTATCGAACTACGTTCAAAACGGCCACAAACACAACGCCGTATGCATTGGTATTCGGCACTGAAGCAGTGCTCCCCTTGGAGATAGAGTTACCCTCCTTACGAGTGGCGGTTCATTATGAGCTAACAGACGAAGACAATGCTCATCTTCGGCTTGAAGAGCTCGATGCCCTTGACGAAACCCGGCTCATGGCGCAGCAAAACTTGGAAGCTTACAAAGAAAAAATGACGCACTCATATGAGAGATTGACTAGGCCGAGAACATTCCGCCAAGGCGAACTCGTGCTAGTGGTCAAGAGATCTATGATCCCCAATCGTGCCAAACGGGGGAAATTCGAGCCGAACTATGAAGGCCCGTACATCATAGACAAAGTCTACCAGGGTGGGGCTTACTCACTCATGGATATGCATGGCGAAAGACCCTTCAGGCCAATAAACGGCCGTTTCTTGAAGAAATACTACGCCTGACCGAGACGTCTATAAACTACTACGGACCGTAGCATCCCAAGGCTGAAGCAAAAAATAAAAAAAACAAAAAAAAGAAAAAAAAACGGTACGTCCATAAGCGAGATGGGCACGGATGAAAACTCGAAAGGGCTCCGTGAGTAAAAACAGCAGGGCTACCGGCGAGTTTATGAAAACCCGAAAAGGCGCAATTTCGTTAAAAGACACTTGCAAGGTCCTCTCGACCTTGTAAGGAGAAAATACTTGCGTGAGATCCTTACGACTCACAAGGGAGCAACACACTTAGGGATCCCCACGATTCCTAAGGAGAAGTTACACTTACGAGATCCTCACGACTCGTAAGGAGAATTCCCCTTTGAGACCCTCACGGCTCATAGGATTCAAAAGCCTTAAGCTACAGGGATCTGAACCTGTTCTTAAGCCGTCATACACCCAACTTTTGCCCTACAAGCGGTTCAGTATTGACCCTTGTATACAATACACGGGCACGAGTAAACATTTCCCTAACAAAGTCCCACCGGCGACTAGGGATATGCTCACACGGTGAACGACCCTTGTAAGTCCTCTCGACTTATAAGGAGAAAACACTCTTGTAAGATCCTTACGACTTATAAGAGAACATACACTTAAGAATCCTCACGATTTTTAATGAGAAAACACACTTACGAGATCCTCACGACTCGTAGGCAGAAACACTTTTATGAGACCCTTACGGCTCATGAAGTTAAAAAGCCTTAGTCAACAGGATCCTAAACCTGTTTGCTAAACCACCTTTGTTCGACATCAACAGTGGCAAATGATGATTCGCTTCTAGCAATGTCCCAGTGGTAGCGATGCTGATGCCTAGATCGGTATCAAATCCCAAGTCCTTTCACGGCAAATGATGATTCGCTCCTGACAATATTCCAGTCATAGTGATGCTGATGCTGAGGTTGGCACCAGATTCCAAGTTCCACACTCGCGATAAAAATCGGCGAGCCAAAAATGCATATGAAAATAGCCGAAATGATGGGGAAACTTGCAACAAAATCAGCAAGTAAAATATTGCATACAAAATAGCCGAAATGATTGGGCAACTCACAATAAAAAGCAGCGAGTAAAAAAGAAAAAAATAGCCGAAATGATTGGGCAATCGCGACATTCGCAATATAAAAAGCTGAAATGATAGAGTATCGCGGAAAGAAAAAAAATGAAATGAAACTTTTTGCCCTACAGGCAGTCCATACTGATCCCTGTATACAATCCAGGAGCACAAACAAAGAGGGAACCATATCATCCCACCAGGCTCCATCAGAAAGAGAGCCAAGTCTCGATGGCAACATCTGCATCTCAAGAGATCATCAACGGCGTTCCTTCTCATTCCACCAGGATACAGACGTGACATCCACCAAACGAAGCCATGGCAAAGTCCCTAGTTCCAGATTTCAACGGTGACGTCTACAGCCTAGAGATCATCAACGGCGTTCCTCCTCATTCCAGCAGGATACGGACGCGACATCCACCAAACGGAGCCATGGCAAAGTCCCTAGTTCCAGATTTCAACGGCGACATCTACAGCCTAGAGATCATCAATGGCGTTCGTTCTCATTCCAGCAGGATACGGACGCGACAGACACCAACAACGGAGCCGCGGCAAAGTTCCCAGTTCCAGGACTCGGCGATGCACAGACAACCGAAAGTCAATCCCGACCCCGTATGGCTAAAGTCAATCCCGACCCCGTATGGCGAAAGTCAATCCCGACCCCGTATGGCGAAAGTCAATCCCGATCCCGTATGGCCAAAATCAATCCTGACCCCATATGGCCAAAGTCAGTCCTGACACCATATGGCCAAAGTCAACTACTGACCCCATGAAACACGGCTAAAGTGAATCCTGACCCCATAGAAAACGGCCAAAGTCAACCATCGACCTCCCCGTCAAAGCAATGCTTTGATTCAGGAACAGGTCAACTCATCAATCACTTACGAGTTCTCTCGAGTTGTAAGGAAGAAAATTCTCTTGTGAGATCCTTACGACTCTCAAGAGAAAACACACTTAGGAGTCCTCACGACTCCTAAGGAGAAAATACACCTACGAGATCCTCACGAATCGTAGGGAGAAAAATCCTTATGAGGCACTCATGGCTCATAAAATTGAAAAGTCTTAGGCGGCAAATCTGAACCTGTTTCCTAAGCCATCGCTACTCTGCAAAGAGTCCAAGATGGACAGCTACATACTATCTACAGGCCACACTTGCTAAAATCACATGGCAACAATACAGCAAAGAGAAGAAAGCAACAGTAGGAGATAAAAAATGTGTGTATCTTTTATTCATGAATTCAATTGAATACAAGACGAATCATACAAAAGAATAAAAAATGGATACATGTTATTCAAAGATTACAAATGTTTAATTGATACAAAGACAGCTACTGAGAAGGAGGCGTTTTCAATAAGTCAGCCAGTTGCTCGCGCGCTCCTCTCAGCTCCTTTTCATGGTCAGCCGCTACGGCCAGCTCCGCTTCGACTCGAGCCCGTTGCTCCAAGCCAGACGAAAGTTTCTCATCGATTTCCCATTGAGCAACTTTGCGATTCCACGTAACCCGCTCCAGAAGGTCGAGCTTTTGCCTTAGTGCTAGTCCGTCCGAAATGCATTGTCGCAAATTGTCAAAGACAGCCTTCAATTGCGCAGCGTTTGCTTCAACTTGGGCACGCAGCCAGGCGGATTCACTTGAAGCCTCCTCGCATTCCTTTCGCCTCAAGGTCGCTTCTTGTTCGAAATGGTGGAAGAAAGGAACGCTCTGCTCAACCCATGCGGCCCGTTGAGAATTCAAAACCAACATTTCTGGAACGGGACGCCTGAGCTCAATCTTATGCAGACAGGCCTCGATCTTCCTGCAGTAGTTTACCCAAGACTCGATAACGCCCTCGCTATAGAAGTTCACGAGCATCGCCAACATGAGATTAACTTCAGCGGCAAAATCTGTAGTAGATGCAAAGGCCTCGGCGTCAAGGTCCTCGACAAACTCGCTTAACATCCGCATGTTATTCGCAGTACCCCTGGAAGAAGGGCGTTTAGCAAAAGGCCCTGCCGGCATGGGAATCTGAGACTCGAAGAGAGCTGGAGTCAGTATGATTGCTGCAAAACAAATCATAGTCAGACATCGGTTTAAGAGACAAAGAAGATGCAAGAGCGGTGAAGGCTACGACAGGTGGCAGAGCTGGGAGTACTGGTGGCGCGACAATTCTCTCGTCCCTTCCTTCAATTTGTAGTGCTATAATCAGTTTATAGTTAGCAACGGCAGGGTCATCCGTTAAAGAAAAGAAAAGACGTCGGTTAGAAAAGATACTCACCGGCACCAGCAGGCAGACTAATTTCTGACTGGAAGGAGAAGTACGGGTTCAGCACTGGATACAAATGATCAAAGAGAACTACTGCAAGGTTACGATGATACATGGTCAATACACGAAATACGCTATTCTCAATTTAAATTAAATCACAAACCTATACCTTCCAGCATTTGAGAGGACGCATGCCACGCCCCGCTTCCCAGAGTACGCTAAGATGGGCACGTGACATAGCCAACCATGCTACCTGTGGATAGGAAAAATCCTTCCACAGTCACATTACGGCTGTAGAGATATCAAGAACATGAAAGTAAACCAACTATCTAGTACATGTCCATAAGCCAGAGTAAAAGAGTCAAGAAATAACAATGTGCGGAAGCCAAAAGGTATAATAAATGAAACGCCTGGAAGTGAAACTACATACCGACATGAACTTCACCGCTCGGTCTAACAGCGGCAATGCTCCTGAACAGTCTGCAACAGAAGTAGAAGGATCTGGGCCATGCAAAACCCAGACGTCAGCGCGTCACGACATCAAGCAATAAAATATAAACAGGGTAACAGGCAATGAAAATATAATCATGAATGAAAAGCCGATGTAACCGTAATGTAAATCAGGGCAGTGAAGAGTAGTATGCAGTGAGTAAACTAACTGTTCTATTGGGTTATCTACTCTCAAGTCTTTGAAATCAATTTGATGAATCATCGATGTAACTCAATAGTATCCCGTGCATACCCAGGACCACGGCCAAGATTCTCGGGCTGAAACCGAGACATGCCGCTAGGCACTAAAATAGGAAATATGTACAGATGAATGATGTCAGCAGCATCATCCCAAGGCTGGCCTAGCCTCTAAAACTGATCAGTAAAGGTAGTACACCGTCGAGTTACAAGTCAGGTTTCATTATTGATTTCCCCATACCCCCAAGTTGTGTAAGTCAAGTCAGGTATTCAGTAATCAAGAACTAAAGCCAACACAGGATCAGGTAAGAGCAGGTTTGTCTGGATAGACAACAGGAACGGTCCGTGAGGACTACATGTCAGGTTTGTTGGCATAAGACACGAGATCAAGTAACGGGTCAAGTCATGGTACATCAGGTCAAGTCAAGTAATGTATAAAGGTGTTATGTCATGTCAGGAGTGTACGGTACCATGTCATATCAAGTAGGCAGTGCATCCGGTCATGTCAAGAAGCACAAGATGTCATGTGGGTGCTCATAATCAAACTAACATAAACAAGATTATAAATGAATCAGCATGAATACTATCAGAACAATAAACTAGATCAGGTAATATGGTAAGCAAAAAGGTACATATTACATTATATCGATGCGCGGTCATCACTACTTATCTACAGTATACAATTATGGATGTTAGAATCATGTCAACATGCACTACGTAATCTAGAGATGCACTAACCTGTATAATAGGTTCAAAAGATGCAATTAAAACTAAAACCGGTTAAAGAAACACACGGGCGTCCAACAGGGTATAAAACAAAAAGGGTACTGTGGACTATACAATAATTATTATGCGATTTAATTATGATTGTGGGTACTATGTATAGTAGAACTAAATGCAGCAAGGCATGCTTCATGCGATGAAACAAAACTGTTACAAGGAAAATTATAGCATTAAATGTAAGCTGCAGGTGTAACATGCAATCAAGGGATATATAGAACTTTAAATAGCATAAGTAGTAGTTTAAAGTAGCATGTAGCAAGATTAAATTGCCTGATGGATCCCAATACGGATACGTGGTGCAACATCCAAGGTTTGTAAAAGCTGCGATGCACACTCGTGTGCTCGGAAAGAACCAGCCAAAGCAAGAAGTGACCCCGCTACACGAGAACGTCTTCTGGGTCGCTCGGATCATCGACGACGAGCACGGCTCCGGCAACGATCGGAAACCGAGAAGCCAAGAGAGAAAGAAGAATAGAAAGAGAATAGAAGAAGAAGAGAAAGAGATTGCTTCTAGTTGGTGCTCTGGGGAATAAACTCTCATGATAGATGGAGCCAGCCATGCTGCAACCCGTACAAGGAAATCTAGTGGTTAGGGAACAACCCTCTGGACCGCCTGAGTAAGCCCACAAGAGGTTATGTCATACAAAGGGTAATCACCACCTATAAAGAAGATTTCATTTCTCTGATTATTAGTTAACAACTCATATAGCCGCTCCCTCACCTTTCCAAAACCCTGAAAGGGCATCGGAGTGCTGGAAAAGGGCATGAAGACTTTGAATAGGTTAGAGAGCATGGGGACGAGGTCTGGAGAAGAATCGATGAGCAAAGAAGGTTGCGAGGAGGACCGGAGAGGGTTCGAGTAGGGTTGGGAAGGAGGCAGGAGGGGTCGACGAGGGATCGAGAGGTGGGGAAGAGGTCGATGGTGGTCGCAGGGGATGATCAAGGGTTTCTGTGGTTGAGGCGAGAGCTCTGCGGTGGAGGCGATGATGAGAGTGCTACGAGATGGGTGAAAGGAGGTGGTAACGGTGGTGTTGAAAAGAGGAGAACGAGCACGAAGAGAAATAAGAAGACGACGGTGATCTCGTGTCGAGGTCTCGGGGGAGGGTGTTGGTGGTCGGAGGCGAGAGCGGAGGATGAAAGCGTCGAGGATGAACGGAGAGAGGGTGCTTGGTGTTAGCCGAGGGAGGAGGCGTTGGCGACGGTGAAGACGAGGGAAGAAGTCGATGGAGTTAGGGTTTAGTGAGCACGGGATTTAAAAAGAAACGAAGAAGAAGGAGGAAAAGAGGGAGGTGAGCAGAAGAGAGGGATCGGTGACGGGATCTCTTCTCACCGCGAGAAGAGTGAGAGAGAGACGCGAGAGGAGAGAGGAAGAGAGAAGCGAGAGGAGAGAGAGAGAGGAGGAGAGAAGATTTTGTCTCGTAGTGGGGGTGAGCGAAAATGAGGAAGAGAGAGAATAAGAAAAGGAAGAGAGAGAGAGACGAAGGTGGTCCAGCGAAGAGGGAAGAAGTGCTGTGATTGGTGAGGGGAAATTTTGTTTAGGTATAAAAATTTTCAGAAAGATTTATTTCTGGTGAAAGGATTTCCAACCCAACCAACAATATTCTATGCAGCCGAAAAATATTAAATAATCAAATTTGGCGGGCTACAAAATATTTCAGAATTGCGTTCGGGTCGAGTCCAAAAATTTGAATTTGAAATATGAAATTTATTGGTGAGTTCCAAAACTTTAAAATGAAGGATTATGTAATAAAAATGTATACCCCCAAGAACGGACGCACGTACGTGCGCGTAGACGTCCAACCACGTCCGTTTCGCTGAACGGGACGAAAACATAATGCAAGGACGCTACCGCAGGGTTAGGGGTGTCGAGCAGGCCATGACAAGTATTTTAAATTACTGTACATGATTTAAAATGTTATATGATAAAGATGCAATGCCAGATAAAAATATCGATATATACTAAATTATGAGATGTACTAGTCCATGCAACAAGTCAAGGCAATCTATAATAAGAGTCAAACAGGTTCAAGCGAGCGGGTCGGGTCGAATGCCCAATAACATGTAAAATACCATTCGACCCAAACACGATAAATCATGAACAGACCATGGATAAGTAAATACGAAAACTGGAATTGGTATAAATGAACTCGGGTGTTACATTATACCCAACTACAAAAGAATTTCGTCCTCGAAATTCCAAGAACAAGAAAGAATAATTAATCAAGAAGCTACAAAGATAGATGAGAAATCTTCTGCCGGATTTCACTCTCGTTCCTAAGTGGACTCTCCATGCGAGCGATTACTTCAAGAAAACAAGTACAAAAGTGATAACCTCGTTCTTAAGAACCTTTTCCCTTCGATCCACAATTTCAACCGGTCGCTCCTCAAAAGTCAAATCTTCTCGTACAGACAGCTCCGAATGATCCAATACGTGCGTTTCATCCTGAACATACCTACGGGGTTGAGATACGTGAAACACATCGTGCACATTCTCCAAGGACTGCGGTAACGCCAAACGGTATGCTACCTCACCAACACGCTCCAGGATCTCAAAGGATCCAACGAATCGAGGACTGAGCTTTCTTCGACTTCCAAAGCGAATCACCCCTCTAGTCGGTGATATCTTCAAGAATACCAAATCACCCACGGCGAACTCTAGAGGTCTTCTCGACGTATCTGCCCAACTCTTCTGTCGGTCTTGTGATGCTTTCATATGATTCCGAATAGCGTTAACTTTCTCAACCGTCTGCACAACCAGATCCAGTCCCAACAACCTTCGTTCACCGACATCGTCCCAACAAACAGGTGAACGGCATTTGCGACCATACAAAGCTTCAAATGGGGCCATCTGAATAGTTTCCTGGAAACTGTTGTTGTAAGAAAACTCCACCAAATGTAGATGATCCTCCCAAGAACCCTTGAAGTCCAACATGCATGCTCTCAATATATCCTCAAGAGTTTGAATCGTTTTTTCCGACTGGCCATCAGTTTGAGGATGATAAGTTGTGCTAAACTTCAATCGAGTCCCCAAACTTTCCTGTAAGCTCCGCCAAAAGTGTGATAAGAACCGAGTGTCACGATCGGACACGATGCTCACCGGTACTCCATGCAATCTTACAATCTCCTGCATGTACCGCTCCGCCAAAGTCTCTGTTGATTGACCAACCCGGAAGGGAATGAAATGAGCTGCCTTGGTCAATCGATCAACAATTTCCCATACTGCATTGTTGCCTTTTGGACTCCGCGGTAAAGCTGTCACAAAATCCACGGTTATATGTTCCCACTTCCACTGAGGAATCGGAAGTGGTTGCAATAAACCAGCAACCCTCTGATGTTCAGCCTTAACTTGCTGACACACCAAGCACTTTGCCACGAAGCGAGCAATCTCCCGCTTCATGCCTTCCCACCAGAAACGCTGTCGTAAGTCTCGGTACATCTTCGTGCCTCCTGGATGTACGGAATAAGCTGAATTGTGTGCCTCCTTCATAAGCTCTTCGCGAACATCTCCCTTTGGCACACACGAACGGCTACCATATCTCAACGAACCATCTTCATGTATCAGTAAATCTGTTCGTAGTCCGGCTTCAACCTGTTCTCGGACCCTTTGCAATCTAGGGTCCTGCGATTGCGCTGCTTTAATATTCTCGATCAACGACAAATGTACTTGCAGCTGCATCAACTGTCCCGAAGAGTGCGGTAGCACAACTTCCAAATCAAATCTCCGAAAGTCTTCAACAAGTTCCTTCTGCGTAGTTAACATCTGAATTGCTGGTAACCGACTGAGCGCATCCTGTACGACATTAACTTACCCCGGATGGTACTTAAGCTCAAGATCGTAGTCAGCCATCCACTCCACCCGTCTACTTTGCCTCATATTAAGCTCCTTCTGCATGAACACATACTTCAAGCTTCTCTGATTTGTGAAAACTTCGACCCCTTTCGCCCAATAAATAGTGTCTCCCAAAACTTCAAAGCGAAGAAAATCTCAGCTGTTAACTCCCAGTCATGAGGTGGGTAATTCTTCTCATGAGACCTTAACTGTCTCGTTGCATACGCTACAACTTTTCCATGCTGCATCAAAACACATCCTAATCCTTTCCCAGATGCGTTGCTGCGAAACACCAATCCTCCGGAACTATCTGGCACGGTTAAAAAAAAAGCGGTTATCAAACTTTGCTCCAACGCTTCAAAAGCTAACGCACACTTATTTGTCCACACAGATGGTACTTCCTTGCGCGTAAGCTTGGTCAGAGGCCCTACCAAACGAGCAAAAATTCTCTACGAACCTTCTGTAGTATCGTGCAAGTCCAAGAGGCTTCTGATCTTTACAACGTTCTTCGGAATCGGCCCGTCTTGAACTGCTGCGATCTTCCCTGGTAAACGGTGATTTCATCTCCAGCTATGATATGTCCCAAAACTTTACTTCTGCAAGCCAAAACTTTACTTCTGCAAGCCAAAACTTGCACTTGCTCATCTAGCATATAATCTTGCTTGCCTCAATATCTGCAGTGCGATCTTCAAGTATTCTGCATGCTCTTCAATGCTCCCTGAGTAGATCAGAATATCTTCAATGACCCTTACTAAAACTGGTCCAAGAATGGTGAAAGATTCAGTTCCTCAAGTCCATAAATATTGCCGGTGTATTCGTTACTCCGAAGGGCATCACTAATACTCGTAATGTCCATACTGAGTTCGGAACGCAGCCTTGCAAATATCTTCTGATTTAACTCGGACTTGATGATATCCGAACCGCAAATCCAGCTTCGAGAATACCCTCGCGCCACTAAGCTGCTCAAACACTTCGCCAATGCGAGGGATCGGGTACCTGTTCATAATAGTCTCTCGGTTTAATTTTCGGTAGTCAACGCACGCCTTCCCTGTGTCATCTTTCCTCTTTACTAGGAGAACTGGAGCTTCCCCAGTTAAGTTGCTGTGGCGGAACTAACTCTTCTCAATTAATTCCACAACCTGCTTCCTGACTTCTCCCAACACTACTGATGCTATCGGGTAATACGCCTTTGAGATTGGCGCTGTACCAGGAATAAGTTCAATTGCAAACTCCACGTCTCGTTTCGGCCGTAAACCTGATATGTCTTTAAACACGTCCATGAAACTCTCAAATATAGCCGGCGCTTCTTCCTTATCCACTGCCATTGACGAAAGAACCTAGTTTGTCGGCCTAGCCCTAACTCGACTGGCCCGATAGAACTACTTCCTCCAGCAAACAACGCCCGAAAGTCCGGGAATCTGGAGAACCACCTTCCCTTCCTTACAATCAATATGAGCGTGAAAAGTGCCGCGAAATCCCATTCCCAAGACAACAACAAATAATGAATTGCACCAGGATTGCATAATCCTAACGCGGGGAAAAACAAGAATGAGTAAGATACCAAGATGACTTCATCCGAAGTCAAGATACTGAAGAGGGTTAACCACGGTAAACATGATTCAAGCTGGCGATGCAGCAATAACTGGTAAGCAATGAAACCGAGAGGAACAAGGTAGTACAGCGATCATGGAACAAGGAAGTGAATCAAGACCAGGACTCCAAGTTACTTAAATAGAGTACTGCATTGTAACCATGCTGCAGTTCATGGATACAATTACATAACTCCACCCAAGTCGCCCAAATCCTAGTATCAGAATCAAGAAACAGGGAGAAATAATAGAGTGCCAAAAAGATTTCAGGTCGAAATGCAAAGTGGTTTGCATATCGCCCAAACAAAGGATCCAGGGAAGGATATGATTCAACAATCACGATAATCAAGGTGGCAGGACATGTTCCTAATCACGAGTATTCTGATTCATGTATTGGGTCCAATACCCAACTACAAAAGAATCAACCCGATTAACCTATATCCTATGGCTCTGATACCAAAAAAACCATGTCACGCCCCGCTTCCCAGAGTACGCTAAGATGGGTACGTGACATAGCCAACCATGCTACCTGTGGATAGGAAAAATCCTTCCACAGTCACATTACGGCTGTAGAGATATCAAGAACAGGAAAGTAAACCAACTATCTAGTACATGTCCATAAGCCAGAGTAAAAGAGTCAAGAAAAAACAATGTGCGGAAGCCAAAAGGTACAATAAATGAAACGCCTGGAAGTGAAACTACATACCGACAAGAACTTCACCGCTCGGTCTAACAGCGGCAATACTCCTGAACAGTCTGCAACAGAAGTAGAAGGATCTGGGCCATGCAAAACCCAGACGTTAGCGCGTCACGACATCAAGCAATAAAATATAAAAAGGGTAACAGGCAATGCAAATATAATCATGAATGAAAAGCAGATGTAACCGTAATGTAAATCAGGGCAGTGAAGAGTAGTATGCAGTGAGTAAACTAACTGTTCTATTGGGTTATCTACTCTCAAGTCTTTGAAATCAATTTGATGAATCATCGATGTAACTCAATAGTATCCCGTGCATACCCGGGACCACGGTCAAGATTCTCGGGCTGAAACCGAGACATGCCGCTAGGCACTAAAACAGGAAATATGTAAAGATGAATGATGTCAACAGCATCATCCCAAGGCTGGCTTAGCCTCTAAAACTGATCAGTAAAGATAGTATACCGTCGAGTTACAAGTCAGGTTTCATCATTGATTTCCCCATACCCCCAAGTTGTGTAAGTCAAGTCAGGTATTCAGTAATCACAAGAACTAATGCCAATACAGGATCAGGTAAGAGCAGGTTTGTCTGGATAGACAACAGGAACGGTCCGTGAGGACCACATGTCAGGTTTGTTGGCATTAGACACGAGATCAAGTAACGGGTCAAGTCATGGTACATCAGGTCAAGTCAAGTAATATATAAAGGTGTCATGTCATGTCAGGAGTGTACGGTACCATGTCATATCAAGTAGGCAGTGCATCCGGTCATGTCAAGAAGCACAAGATGTCATGTGGGTGCTCATAATCAAACTAACATAAACAAGATTATAAATGAACCAGCATGAATACTATCATAACAATAAACTAGATTAGGTAATATGGTAAGCAAAAAGGTACATATTACATTATATCGATGCGCGGTCATCACTACTTATCTATAGTATACAATTATGGATGTTAGAATCATGTCAACATGCACTACGTAATCTAGAGATGCACTAACCTGTATAATAGGTTCAAAAGATGCAATTAAAACTAAAACCGGTTAAAGAAACACACGGGCGTCCAACAGGGTATAAAACAAAAAGGGTACTGTGGACTATACAATAATTATTATGCGATTTAATTATGATTATGGGTACTATGTATAGTAGAACTAAATGCAGCAAGGCATGCTTCATGCGATGAAACAAAACTGTTACAAGGAAAATTATAGCATTAAATGTAAGCTGCAGGTGTAACTGCAATCAAGGGATATATAGAACTTTAAATAGCATAAATAGTAGTTTAAAGTAGCATGTAGCAAGATTAATTTGCCTGATGGATCGCAATACGGATACGTGGTGCAACATCCGAGGTTTGTAAAAGCTGCGATGCACACTCGTGTGCTCGGAAAGAACCAGCCAAAGCAAGAAGTGACCCCGCTGCACGAGAACGTCTTCTGGGTCGCTCGGATCGTTGACGACGAGCACGGCTCCGGCAACGATCGGAAACCGAGAAGCCAAGAGAGAAAGAAGAATAGAAAGAGAATAGAAGAAGAAGAGAAAGAGATTGCTTCTGGTTGGTGCTCTAGGGAATAAACTCTCATGATAGATGGAGCCAGCCATGCTGCAACCCGTACAAGGAAATCTAGTGGTTGGGGAACAACCCTCTGGACCGCCTGAGTAAGCCCACAAGAGGTTATGTCATACAAAGGGTAATCACCACCTATAAAGAAGATTTCATTTCTATGATTATTAGTTAACAACTCATATAGCCGCTCCTTCACCTTTCCAAAACCCTGAAAGGGCATCAGAGTGCTGGAAAAGGGCATGAAGACTTTGAATAGGTTAGAGAGCATGGGGACGAAGTCTGGAGAAGAATCGATGAGCAAAGAAGGTTGCGACGAGGACCGGAGAGGGTTCGAATAGGGTTGGGAAGGAGGCAGGAGGGGTCGACGAGGGATCGGGAGGTGGGGAAGAGGTCGATGGTAGTCGCTGGGGATGATCAAGGGTTTCTGTGGTTGAGGCGAGAGCTCTGCGGTGGAGGCGATGATGAGAGTGCTACGAGATGGGTGAAAGGAGGTGGTAACGGTGGTGTTGAAAAGAGGAGAACGAGCACGAAGAGAAATAAGAAGACGACGGTGATCTCATGTCGAGGTCTCGGGGGAGGGTGTTGGTGGTCGGAGGCGAGAGCGGAGGATGAAAGCGTCGAGGATGAATGGAGAGAGGGTGCTTGGTGTCAGACGAGGGAGGAGGCGTTGGCGACGGTGAAGACGAGGGAAGAAGTCGATGGAGTTAGGGTTTAGTGAGCGTGGGATTTAAAAAGAAACGAAGAAGAAGGAGGAAAAGAGGGAGGTGAGCAGAAGAGAGGGAGCGGTGACGGGATCTCTTCTCACTGCGAGAAGAGTGAGAGAGAGACGCGAGAGGAGAGAGGAAGAGAGAAGCGAGAGGAGAAAGAGAGAGGAGGAGAGAAGATTTTGTCTCCTAGTGGGGGTGAGCGAAAACGAGGAAGAGAGAGAATAAGAAAAGGAAGAGAGAGAGAGACGAAGGTGGGCCAGCGACGAGGGAAGAAGTGCTGTGATTGGTGAGGGGAAAGTTTGTTTAGTTATAAAAATTTTCAGAAAGATTTATTTCTGGTGAAAGGATTTCTAACCCAACCAACAATATTCTATGCAGCCGAAAAATATTAAATAATCAAATTTGGCGGGCTACAAAATATTTCAGAATTGCGTCCGAGTCGAGTCCAAAAATTTGAATTTGAAATATGAAATTTATTGGTGAGTTCCAAAACTTAAAAATGAAGGATTATGTAATAAAAATGCATACCCCCAAGAACGGTTGCACGTACGTGCGCGTAGACGTCCAACCATGTCCGTTTCGCTGAACGGGACGAAAACAGAATGCAAGGACGCTACCGCAGGGTTAGGGGTGTCGAGCAGGCCATGACAAGTATTTTAAATTACTGTACGTGATTTAAAATGTTATATGATAAAGATGCAATGCCAGATAAAAATATCGATATATACTAAATTATGAGATGTACTAGTCCATGCAACAAGTCAAGGCAATCTATAATAAGAGTCAAACAGGTTCAAGCGAGCGGGTCGGGTCGAATGCCCAGTAACATGTAAAATACCATTCGACCCAAACATGATAAATCACGAACAGACCATGGATAAGTAAATACGGAAACTGGAATTGGTATAAATGAACTCGGGTGTTACAACGCGAGAGAAGGCGAAGGGTCGGCGACCGCCAGAGCGGTAACCGGTGACGCTTCTTCGGGTGGCACGACCTCAATGCTCACCACACCTGCATTAGAAATAAAAGAAATGCCGTCAGAAGGGATTGAAAGGGATTGCGGAATAAAAAGGAAAACAATGACTCAAAATCTACCTGATGAGTCGCCAATCGAAAATGCGACAAAAGCATCATTAGGCGTAGCGACTCCTTCGCTCTCCTCCATTGGAAGGGTTTTGGCACCAGTGGCTTCATCCCCCGATTCTACAAGAGCCGTCGTGACACTCGCAATACCGGGTGATGGCAGGGAACCGAAAGGGGAAAAAGTAGCAATTGGGGCAGTCCCGGACTCCTGAGAAAGAGTGGCCACTTCAGAATCGGTGGTTGCCGTCATCTAACCTGCCACCTCCTCATCAGGACTTAGCCCTACAGGGTATGATATATGAGAATCTAAAGATCAAACTCTAATAAAAGGACCCAGTGTTACGTTACCTTGGGATTGCCCTTCAATTGCCTCCCTAGCCGCGCGTACCGCCTGTTTATGAGCGGTAGACAGGGCGGCCGGAGCACCCTATGGAGAAATAGGGACAGGGGAAGCAGCGCTCGAGCCTGCACCTACAGCCAAGGCAGCGTTATGTTCTCTTGCTGCACGCCTCCTGCGCTTCCTTTCTGCCTGGGCCGTGAGAGCTGATCTTCTTAAGACCTCCGCCAAGGAGACGTCATCGTCCGAGCCAGGAGCTACCTCTGGAGCCGTTATGGCGTCCGTCATCGGTTGCTTAAGTGAAGCCTCTTTTGGAAATACTAGGGAAGCTGGGACTTCGGTAGCCAGCCTTGGAAGCGTCTCCACACCACCCTGCGAAATCGGCACTGCACTCGGGATAACTCGGGTCGAAGTAGTCCCTGCGATAAGATGAAAAAGGAGGGTCAGTCTTGTTGGAGATAGTGCCCTCAGAGTCAATTATTGGATCACAGGCACGTGATTGCAATGATTGAGGGAGGACCTATCCCGGTAGAACAGTCTTACTCGAGATGATAGTATGCTATCTGGTTTACCTTTATCATCGTGTACTGTTTCAGGTGACCTTACAGGTCGCTATTACACATTGATAGAGCCCCTAGGATTCTTGCTTGACGACCAGCAGTATGATGGCGATCATATACGTGGGAGCTGGGGTCTATAAGCACATCCTTAAATGGTCCCTAGTCATGGGAGTTTCGAGACTGGGCATCGATACTCCATTAGTAGACTAGTGTATACAGTCGAGACCCCGACGAGGGGCGGTGGCCGGTCTCACAAGCCACTGGTGTCAGTTGGTTCACCTAAGATGTATACAGGTGCTCATTGGGTTATGAGTACACCGGACAGGACTCGCCGGGAACCTGCTAGTTGGGATTATACCAGACGTCAGATAGCAGTTCCCAGGTGACATGTGTACAGGTTAGTTCATCGACCTGAGATCGTCATTTGTCTCGTGTGAGTTCCCACTGTGCTTTGATTACTACCCTACCACGGCTCAAAGGAGTCGTGCAAACAGGTTTTAGTTGGGTACAGTCCCGAGCCACATGGAGGCAGTGAGCGGATCTGCAGGGGTTCGTCTCTCCCGGTATTGGGGGTGAGGTCGCGCTGTGTCTAGGAGAGCCATTACGCAAAGCCCTCGGCCGAGGCAGGAGATTTACTGGTAGGTATTCCAGTAGTATCTCAGGGCGTTCTGGGCTACACTCCGACACGACTTGTACCGCCTTTGGGGGTCTGACTTTTACCAACCCCCTAGGCCCGCCATGCGATGCTCATAGACGAACGGACCGGACTGTACGGATATTGTCACTGACAGGCTCAGTAGGGTGTCAGGATGAGTTCGCTCATCGACGTCCCTTTTGGTCAATAGCTGGTGGCTCGTTACGTATTGGTTTATACCTCTGACGTGCTAGTGGTTAAATCCACAGCCATAGTATTGACGAGTCTTTAGAGTCCACCACACTTTCAGTTACTCAAGCTTTCGGGCGAAACGCTGTAGAGGCCGTATGGAGATATGGCAGGGTCCGATCAGATACGTGCGGTATTGCACGGATCAGGATCGGACGGTTTGTACTAGTAGCCGTATGGATATATGGCAGGGTTCGATCAGATACGTGCGGTATTGCACGGATCAGGATCGAACGGATATTACTAGCCGGCTTTGGTTTAAGCCGGATCCTAGTTTAGTACAGTGTAGATTTTGTCTCTTTGCATTTGTATCCGGACGGAATACAGATGCGGGTGTGTATGCACAGTATCGGGGTTTTCCTGTAATTTATTACGGGACCAGTTTTCTGGAGTTGCCAGTTTGCTTTCCGTTCCGGCCGGTTTTCCTTTGTTCTTTCCCGGCCGGACTTTTCCGATGGAGGGGGTTATTTGCAATTGTGCAAATAACATTTGTGGAGGGGGTTTCTTGCAAATATATTCATTATGATATGTTTAGCATCTTTCATCCATGTTTTTGCATTAATGAGATTTGATGTGAATAGAAGTAATAAGCATGGTTGATGTTTTGTTTAAGGTCACCTCTTGCTTTATCCTACACTCACCTCCCTTCATGAGTTTTGGTTTTATCCCTCCACCATTCTCTAGTTGAAGGGGCAGGCCACTCTTTTGAGAGAGGAGAGAAAAATGAGAGGTTCATTTGATTTTGTGAGGGTGTGGGAAAAATTATTGATTCATCTCATTTTTCCATTGCTACCAAAAAATCCCCAAGTTCATTTCTCAACCTCATTCCTCTATCAAGGCAACATAACCCCAAAGAGACAAAGCACTACACATTCTACAGCATATCTTGGGCACGTCGACTTGCCAGCTTCGTGCCCGAGTTGCCTCGGTATTGAGGCGGGAGCCCGTAAAAGATGCAGACGATGTGGTGCCCTTCCGGCAAGGATGCGATGACCGGAGTTTCCGCGGGAGATCGGAACGATGACGAGAAGACCGGAGGACTCGGATTACTCGGTATATCTCTCACCCCTTCTCTTGATTGCTAGTATCGGTTAATGGTTTCGATCCGGGTTTATTGTCCGCGGTAGCGCCAGTTTAAAAGTTAAGAAAATTTTGATTCCGCATTTTGGCCTCGGATAGACGGCCGGGGCGCTGCCGTGGCGCAACATGGTATCAGAGCCTCGCCATTAACTTCGTCTAGCTTCGTTTGATGTGTTTTGCATTTCCGATCGACCAAAATTCCAAAATCTACATTTTTTCTCACATCAGTTTTCTGTCGATTTTTTTCTGGCTCTAAAAATTTTTCAGGTTGTCTCAGAATGATGTGCAGGGAGTTCTAAGACTGCTGTAAAAATTCGACGCAGTGAATCGATCAGTGAAGCGCGGAAACGAGGCCAAACCCCCCTTTGGGCCGCGGTTCCGCCGCACATTGGTGTCCTCACTGTGTCCAATTTCTCCAGTGGGCTTCTGGGCTTATTTTAGGGGTTTTGGAATATTAATATTGGGCCCAGATTTTCTGTGAGTGCTACAGTATTGCTTGGGGGCCCACTTGTTAATTTTTGATCGATCGGATATTTTAAACATATTATTTCATAGTATTTACATTATATCTGCGACCGTGAATGTCACTCGATCGGTAAATCCGGTCTAACTGCTATAGCCCGGTTAGACGGATTTGCGAACGTGACTTTCACGTTGATGTTTTGTGTTTTTGCTGTGATGTTGCGGATCGGTCGTGGAGGATAGCCTGGATGCAATGCTAGTACAGTTGTGGTTGTATTATGTACATTTGATATTGCGGGGCGAGCGTCCGACATGTGGACTGCCGTCACTGCCTGTTTGTATTATTCTTTTGGGGCACGACCTGGTTGCGGTCGATGTACCCGGTGTATGTATATTTTACTTTCTGTACTAGGGTTACCCCGCGGAGGGGTGCACGGATAGCCGGGTTCTAGAGGGCAACGGGCCCGCATCTCAGGGCATTGAGACGGAGGGGGCTTCAGTCTGGAATTGGCGGGCTATTCGCCGCACTCATAGGGGGTACAGGTTGACCCAGGAGGGGTGCCCAAGTTACCGGATTCCGTGAAGTGCTGGGTGGTCCATTCACGGTGCTGAAGGGGGCTGCCTCGCTTCAGGTTTTGGCGGGTGACTTGCCGCGCCCGTAGGGGTCTAGGATTTCATTGCACAGGCTATCCACACGACCAGGAGAACGTCGGGTTTCAGCAGCGGCTCTGTGAAACCCGGGGCTTCCAGATATCTGTATTGTTCTGTGATGCTGTACATTTCTGTGATGTTGCATTTTATCACGCCTTGAGCGAAATACTATATATTGGTATATATATTAGTAGATGTTGTATATGTTTTTCATCCGCGCTAGTCCAGTCCCCGCTCTGCCGTTAGTTAGCTAACCTAACGGGTGATGACGGGACCCAGTGGCGAATGCGGATGGCATATACGTACGTCAGTATATTTTCGTTCTTTATGGTGTGATCAATTGATGGGACTGCATTGATTCGGATCAATGCAAGATAAACAAACCTAATCTGATGTTGTTGGAACACTTTTTCAAAAAGCTGTTATTGCAAGGACGTTCACTTTTGTTTTGCATCGTGGTATTCATTTGGAATATCCTGCTCCTCAGTCGACGAGGCAAGGGCCGAGATCCCTTTACCGGGAGTGACCCCTTGGACAAAAGTTTGCGTCAGGGCATTAACTTCACTATAGCCGATTACTTTTGCTTTGCATCGTGGTATTCAGTTGGAATATCCTGCACCTCATTCTACGGGGAAAGAGCCGAGATCCCTTCACCGAGAGTGACCTCTTTAGTAAAGGTTTTCGTCACTATATTTTCTAAAAAGGCTATGCAGTTCCTTCAACAATATCAAGTTCATTACGTTAAAGGTTTTTCGCCAAAAACTACACGTAGCCCTCCGTCATTTCTTACAAGTATTACTTAGTATTCGTGCTGCGTTTGTTGACTGTGTCAAGGCGTAGTGTGCGGTAGCTAAGTAGTGTTTGTTTGTAGCATATTAATGGGATTGGTTAGGACAGTCGTGCGGCCTTGTTGACTGTGTCAAGGGCTCGTACGGGTGGGTTTAATTCAATCCAGGATAATGACGGGTTGAACTTGACTAGGACTCTTTGATTTGTTGACTGTGTCAAGGTCACTTGGGTCCTAGGGGTAAGAATCACATCGGGAGTTTCAAAAGAACTGAAACTTGCCAGACATGCGCATACCTTCTGGAGTGTGATAATGTGAGTGGATTCCGTCACGTTGTCATGCGATGATAGTTGGATCCCGATTCCCACTGATGAGTTGGTTTACTCCTCGGGTGATCCCGACTAATTCTTCTTTCAGGTTTGGAGGAGAATTTGAGGTACAGTGGGAGGTTTCCTGATTAGATAAAGTGATAACCATTCTGATCTAGGTTAGAGTGCACGCTGAGTGTTTCTTTTCTCTCTCTCTTTGGCAGCGACCATTGACCCGACCCTGGACTATGACTCAGTGACCAAGTTGACCGAACCTTCTTAACACTGGCTTTTGGATTGTCAGAGTTGCAAACCTCATTGCCACTCCTGCTTTTACCCTTTTCTCTAGGACACCCCGTATTACTACGAACGTCCACTTCCATTGGACAAAACCATCGTATGGTTATATACGAACTCGAAGGACTTCGAGGATGGTTTCTGGTTCTGGAGAAAACGAATAGGATTATTCAGTTGTCTTTTCTTTTCACCTTCTCTCATTATGAGTACTCCTTGGTTTAGGAGATAGTACACCTATTATGCAAATTGGATAGTCTTCTTTCAAACCTTAGGCTGGTGCCGAACGGTGGGGAATGAAGAAAACCAATTAGCATAACGATGGTGTGCAGAAGGTATTAAGTTAAGACAAAGAAAGGGATTAGTAAGAGGGCAAAGTAAATTGCGAATGCCATTCACGACCAAACCGAGTATTTCTTCGCCAATCCTAAATCACCTTTGTATTTCTCCAGGACACTCCGTATCACTACGAAGATCCCAAGTTTTTGGATACTCCATCATATGGTTATATACGAACTCGAAAGGAACTTGTTCCAGTTCGGGGATGGATTCTGGTTCAGGAGAAATAGGAATAAGGTTTATTCGGTTGTCTTTTATCTTCACCTTCTCTCGCATTGCGAGTGCTCCTAGGATTAGGACAGTACACCCATTATACTTATTGGATAGTCTTCTTCCAAACCATAGGCTGGTGCCGAACGGTAGGGAAGGAAGAAAACCATTTGGCCTAAGGGGTGTGCAGAAGGTAATGACTAAAGACATATAAAGGGATTTGGAGAGGTGGCAAAGAATTATACGGTTATAGTTGTGAATCTGGATAATGGTAGAGGCATTACTAAGAATACCACGATACCCCATCGAAACATTTCAATGTTTCAGTTCAACTGTGTACTGTTAAAAGAAAACTGATTTCCCGATTGGACACTTGCTCCAGGGTATGTATTTACCAGGTTTGATTCTCACATCTGTATGGTTTTACAGATGATGAGTGGGAGTAAGTTATTGGGAATAGGGTAATCATCCTCATTATATCGGGATTCGTTGTAATCGGTGATATTTGAGGAAGATCATCTGGGCTGTTTGCCGGTCGGCAAATATTTGGTTTTGAATATCCGCTGTTGTGCACCAATTTCAAATTGATATATCTGTACGTCTATTTTCATAGAGTGAGATATACCTTTTGATATTATGTCGTTGAAATTTACCTATATCAGTGGATGGTTAGGTAAGGAGCATTAAACAGCGGTGTAATTCTTCTTAACCATAAGTACAGTTTTCAACCTACGACACACAGTGAAAGAGTTGTTAGACTCAGTGGACTTATACAGAGTATTGTATGTTGTCCAGTGTCCATTAGGACAGAGGGGTTGGTCCTCATACTATATTCTGTTTACTTTTAACTTCTCTAGTTCTTAGACATGTGTTTCAAAGAAACACAGGGTCTAAGTTTTGAGGAGTTATAGGTATTTGAATAGAGTAGAGAACCAGGTATAGCAAGTATCGGGATTCTTCAAAGTGATCGAAGATGTAGATACTTGTGTATGGTATTCAGTTGATAGTAATGATAAAGAGAAATTGCTTCTCTTTCAGGTTACTCATAATTGGAAGCATTCCTAAGTTGAGTAATGCTGATCGGCCTCCTTCCATTTAGTTGACATACACTGGAGATGGCTGCATGATTTGAATCTGGTTCATTTAAATCAGTGCCTCTGGTTCTATATTGGATATAGAACAGTTCATATCTTAACGATGTTAAGGTACGGGGAGTTGTCCGGCTTATGATTAAAACCAAACACTGGACAACTCAAGGCACGTTTCTGTGATGGCTGTTTGTGGGTTGACCCAGGCTATGACGAGGGTTGATTTTCTACCATCTGGAAGATCAATAGAGATATTGTTCTAAACTCGCCACAGTTTTATTAAAAATGGATTTTTTCAAAAACAGTAGTGGGAGTATGGTAGAACTGGAAGTGATTCCAGAACCGCAAACGATTACTGAAGATTTGATAAGGAACCTAAAGATTCAATCTGATTTGACATTCCATTGGCCACTCCACAGATAAGGTGGGTAACTTCAGGCACCCGAGAGGTACTCCGGTAGCCTCAAGGACGGTGACAGGGAAGTTCTTGTTTACCCACACTTGCCATTGTTGTTGTTCCAGGCTGCGAGACCCGGCAGGAGGATGAGTATAGCGTCGTTCTAAACTAGCTTTAGAAGTGCACGTCTATATGACTCTGGCAGAGGGTTGTCATAGTCAGTGGGAGCAGCGGAAGCATTGGTGGACTTCAGGCTTATGTCTATTTATAGACTAAAGCAGATATAGCGGAGTTAGATCATCTGTTTCTGATGTGACAGTCATGGGTTTGACGTCATCAGAATAGGGGATGGATCTGTTGAGAAGGTAGTAGGAAGTGATATTCCTATACTACGATCGGTTATTCTTTGGTCGTCACACGGTGTTTTCTCCACATGGGACTTGGACATTATATCAGACATACTGGTTACTAGACCTGTGGTTTTAGATCTAGATGTGGGTGGTTTCCCAATCAGGGTACTTTGACAGCATTCTAAGAGTATTTAGAATGGACGACTCCTGGCATGGTAGTGTACCTGCAGGTAATGGAGTCACCCTCTCTAAAGGTGTCTTATAGACTAATTTAGAGAGGGATGTGCATGATTGGCAAATCACTTGCTTAGGCAATTGAGTCAATCATGAGATGTCTAGTACCACACCAGATGTTGTTCTTGCACTAGATGCAATAAGTTGATATTGATCCAATCCTGGAGGAACAGTCGGAAGCAGTTTTAGAACATAAGTGAATGTTCTAGGGATATGATAACGGCTGCCTCCTTTAGGGAACGGTTATCACTCCAGGCTTCCAAGGTGACATGGACGACAAGGAGGTTGTCAGAGTTATAGTTCTCCCTCTGACGAGGGACAGTATTCTGGACAGGTGATCCAGGCAGATACTGAGGGAGGCATGGTGCAGGATACTGATTAAGTTCAGTTGACGATACAGTCTAAGAAGTTTGGATTTGGAGTTCATTTATGAACTAGGTCCCATCAGACATCCAGACATTCCAAGACAGGTATTGCTCATTTCGGGAGATGGTTTTCTCCGCGAACTTGAGATATAGAGAGACATAGAAAGAAACATCTAGGCGGATCCACTCACTGAGGCTTTTCCTCGAACGCAATAGTTTCGCAAACAGGCTTTGTGCGACTGACTAGTAGAGGAGTTGGGTGTTCGGTATCACACGGGCTGTGAGTATGCGACATCGTAATAATTAGCCTTGAGTGCAAGTGGGAGATTGTTGGAGATAGTGCCCTCAGAGTCAATTATTGGATCACAGGCACGTGATTGCAATGATTGAGGGAGGATCTATCCCGGTAGAACAGTCTTACTCGAGATGATAGTATGCTATCTGGTTTACCTTTATCATCGTGTACTGTTTCAGGTGACCTTACAGGTCGCTATTACACGTTGATAGAGCCCCTAGGATTCTTGCTTGACGACCAGCAGTATGATGGCGATCATATACGTGGGAGCTGGGGTCTATAAGCACATCCTTAAATGGTCCCTAGTCGTGGGAGTTTCGAGACTGGGCATCGATACTCTATTAGTAGACTAGTGTATACAGTCGAGACCCCGACGAGGGGCGGTGGCCGGTCTCACAAGCCACTGGTGTCAGTTGGTTCACCTAAGATGTATACAGGTGCTCATTGGGTTATGAGTACACCGGACAGGACTCGCCGGGAACCTGCTAGTTGGGATTATACCAGACGTCAGATAGCAGTTCCCAGGTGACATTTGTACAGGTTAGTTCATCGACCTGAGATCGTCATTTGTCTCGTGTGAGTTCCCACTGTGCTTTGATTACTACCCTACCACGGCTCAAAGGAGTCGTGCAAACAGGTTTTAGTTGGGTACAGTCCCGAGCCACATGGAGGCAGTGAGCGGATCTGCAGGGGTTCGTCTCTCCCGGTATTGGGGGTGAGGTCGCGTTGTGTCTAGGAGAGCCATTACGCAAAGCCCTCGGCCGAGGCAGGAGATTTACTGGTAGGTATTCCAGTAGTATCTCAGGGCGTTCTGGGCTACACTCCGACACGACTTGTACCGCCTTTGGGGGTCTGACTTTTACCAACCCCCTAGGCCCGTCATGCGATGCTCATAGACGAACGGACCGGACTGTACGGATATTGTCACTGACAGGCTCAGTAGGGTGTCAGGATGAGTTCGCTCATCGACGTCCCTTTTGGTCAATAGCTGGTGGCCCGTTACGTATTGGCTTATACCTCTGACGTGCTAGTGGTTAAATCCACAGCCATAGTATTGACGAGTCTTTAGAGTCCACCACACTTTCAGTTACTCAAGCTTTCGGGCGAAACGCTGTAGAGACCGTATGGAGATATGGCAGGGTCCGATCAGATACGTGCGGTATTGCACGGATCAGGATCGGACGGTTTGTACTAGTAGCCGTATGGATATATGGCAGGGTTCGATCAGATACGTGCGGTATTGCACGGATCAGGATCGAACGGATATTACTAGCCGGCTTTGGTTTAAGCCGGATCCTAGTTTAGTACAGTGTAGATTTTGTCTCTTTGCATTTGTATCCGGACGGAATACAGATGCGGGTGTGTATGCACAGTATCGAGGTTTTCCTGTAATTTATTACGGGACCAGTTTTCTGGAGTTGCCAGTTTGCTTTCCGTTCCGGCCGGTTTTCCTTTGTTCTTTCCCGGCCGGACTTTTCCGATGGAGGGGGTTATTTGCAATTGTGCAAATAACATTTGTGGAGGGGGTTTCTTGCAAATATATTCATTATGATATGTTTAGCATCTTTCATCCATGTTTTTGCATTAATGAGATTTGATGTGAATAGAAGTAATAAGCATGGTTGATGTTTTGTTTAAGGTCACCTCTTGCTTTATCCTACACTCACCTCCCTTCATGAGTTTTGGTTTTATCCCTCCACCATTCTCTAGTTGAAGGGGCGGGCCACTCTTTTGAGAGAGGAGAGAAAAATGAGAGGTTCATTTGATTTTGTGAGGGTGTGGGAAAAATTATTGATTCATCTCATTTTTCCATTGCTACCAAAAAATCCCCAAGTTCATTTCTCAACCTCATTCCTCCATCAAGGCAACATAACCCCAAAGAGACAAAGCACTACACATTCTACAGCATATCTTGGGCACGTCGACTTGCCAGCTTCATGCCCGAGTTGCCTCGGTATTGAGGCGGGAGCCCGTAAAAGATGCAGACGATGTGGTGCCCTTCCGGCAAGGATGCGACGACCGGAGTTTCCGCGGGAGATCGGGACGATGACGAGAAGACCGGAGGACTCGGATCACTCGGTATATCTCTCACCCCTTTTCTTGATTGCTAGTATCGGTTAATGGTTTCGATCCGGGTTTATTGTCCACGGTAGCGCCAGTTTAAAAGTTAAGAAAATTTTGATTCCGCATTTTGGCCTCGGATAGACGGCCGGGGCGCTGCCGTGGCGCAACAAGTCTATCCATAAAAAAAAGGGAGGCAAAGAAGGCACAATGAGCCGAAATATACCGAGGCCCAAGGAAACGCAAAGTCTCTCTTCCTCTTCAAAAGTCTTGAGAGAAGCCACGAGAGCCTCTTCTGTAGAGACGCCTGTTGAAAAAGAAGTGTCAGTCAAAGCATAATAATAAAAAAATGTGTGATGTAACCACTCAAAGATACGGCGGAAGTATACCTGACTATGCGAGGATGATCAGTCCTGCTCTGTTGCTAGCTAGTCGCTCGGAAGCTGCGATTGCAGCCTCCAGATCAGTATCATCTGGCGCCATGAATAAACCCTCGTTGGTCCCGTATTCGCTTAAGCCTTCATTATAAGGATCATGGGGCTCCTGGCCGAATACGACGTCTTACAATTGACCTCCTCCACAGTGTAGGTCACTAGGGGTGGGTCGGCGTAAGAGATCGCTGAAATGGGCTCCGAGGGTGTCGCGCAAGAAAAGCTCCGTCGGCCCCTGATAATTTGATTGTACCATGTTCCCCATAGATGAAGATTCTTATGCTTTGGGTTGTGATCTTTTATCAGCGTGAAGACTTCCCTATCCATATGCGCTTTGGGGAATCCGCCTTCCTAACGGACGAACAGGAAAGAAGTGTCGAAAGACATAGTACCTGCACGGAAAAGAACAAATTTTTCAGCCGTCAATGCTACAGTTTAAGTTCTATCACTAGGTACTTTAAATTCGTACCGCACTGCAATGCAGTGAAAATGGACCAAAGGGGACCCACTCAATCTGGATGACAGTTCATTATTAATAAAACAGTCTCATCATTTGATGAGATTGTCATTAAACGAGGAAATCCTCAAAGGATTCTCATTTAATAAGGGCCCCTTGGGCCAAGAAGTAAATCTCCCATTGAGAGCAGCGCTCTACAACAGAGTGACATCTGTCAACTCTGATGATGAAAGGAATAAAATTCCTCAAAAAAAATTCTGAAGAGCCATGCTCTGTAATGATGATGGAATAATCCATCAGAAAACTTAAAGTAAAATTTTTAATTCTGAGATCTTCAAGATCTATGAACAAACCCTAAGAGTTCTTCATGGAAGATGAACAGTATTCCAGTTCATGGGTTAAAATCGCCCTAAAAAAGATTATTATACTTTTAAGATCTATGATCTAAAGATGAGCATGGCTCTATTAATGGGTAAAACCCTAAAAATATTTTAAGATCTATGATCTAAAGATGAGCATGGCTCTGTTAATGGGTAAAACCCTAAAAATATTTTTAGATCTATGATCTGAGAAGAGCAAAGCTCTATTAATAAGTTCAGATCTTACCAAAAAATTGGGCAGGGTTTTGACTCTTAAGAATTCTTAAGACAAAGAACTATGCTCTGAAGGAGAATTAATTCTCAGAAAACAAGAAAGGAGATGAACAAAGATCATCTCAAGGGCTAGAAGCCCTATTTATAGGCACTGAGAGCCTTTTCAACTTCTAAGTTGATCTAAGGGCGAAGATGCTGCCACCGCTGCACTCACGTGTAAGCCACGTGAGCGCAACGGTGGGGGGCATTTGTTTCCCCCAATCAGAGCAAAACTCTGTTCAAATTTTCAAAATTTGAAATGAAGTAGCGCTTCATAAAAGCGCCAGCAAGCAGCGCTCACATGCAAAGCATGGGTGCGCCAGCGCTCTGAAGCAGCGCTCACGTGCAGAGCACGAGTGCGCTAGCGCTAAGTGCGCCTGCGCTCTGAAGCAGCGCTCACGTGCAAAGCACGAGAGCGCTAGCGCTAGAACTAAATGTTCCCCACCGTTGGATCAAAGATCCAACGGTGATGATAAATCATCAAGTTACCAGAATAAAATTCTGTTAAGAAAACATTCTTCAGAATCTTTCCAAACAAAAAGATTTTGCTCTGTAAATCAAAGCACCGTCGGATCAATGATCCAATGGCTATTAAAAAATCACAATGGTGCAGAATAAATTCCGCATGAGAAAAGATTTCCCAATCTTGTTAAAAATAAGAATATTACCTTCTGTAAAATAGAAGCCCTAGGATCAAAGATCCAACGGTGGGGAAATCCCCAAATCAATTAGAGAAAAGATCTCTTCAACTGATTCAACAAATCAGCTTGCCCTATATAAAGGCCCCAAGACTTCAAGTCTCATAGAGAGGAAGCCCCCCATAAACTTTGAGAAATTTCAGAGAGAAGAGCAAGCTCTCGACAGAAGAAGAACTTTTCTTCAAGGTAAAAACAGAGAGATAAAAAAATCTCATCAGAAAAAGAACTCAGTTCTTATGCTAGATCATAGATCTTTAAGACAAATTGTCTTTCATAAAAGAGATTATAACATCTCATTATAAAAAGGGGGAGAATAATTCAATTCTCTTAGGATCACAGATCCATAAAGGCAAAGCCTTTCACCAAGAACATAAGAGATTGAAATATCTCCTATAAAATAAGAACTTTGTTCTTAGATCCATGAGACAAAGTCTCTTATAAGAGAAAATTTAATTCTCAGAGCGCAGAACTGCCTAAAAAGAGCCTTAGCGCTCCAAGTTTAAAGAAGCGCATCAACGCTCTAAATCTAGCGCATAGCACTCCAAATTTAAAATAAGCGCTCTGCGCTCATTGACGCGCACAGCGCTAAACGCGCCACGTACTCCTAACGTGTGCGCTACTTCACCATAAGCGCTCTGCGCTCATTGACTGGCGCACAGCGCCAAGCGCGTCACGTGCTCCTCACGTGTGCGCTACTTCACCAGAAGCGCTTTGCGCTCATTTGTATGGAGCACAGCGCCAAGCGCACCACGCGCTCCTCACGTGTGCGAAACTTTAACAGAAGCGCTCTGCGCTCATTGACTGGCGCACAGCGCCAAGAGCGTCACGTGCTCCTCGCGTGTGCGCTACCTAAACAGAAGCGCTCTCATGATCTGGCGCACAGCGCCAAGCGCACCACGTGCTCCTTACGTGGACGCTAAGAGAACAGAAACTGTTCTTTAAACAATAAAGCCCCAGAGCTATGATAAGTGCTCAGCACTCAATAAAAGACAAAAAGATTGTCAGAACCCAAATCAATGCTCAGCATTGTTAAATGTACAACATTTTAAATGGGCCGAGCCCAAAGTGGAAACATAACCCTACTTCAGATTGATTGAGCCCATATGCTCATAAATCTTTGATCTTAGTCCCAAGATTATAGATCTCCCAACCAATATTGGTTCAAAGGTACATCTCTTCACTCCTCTGATATTTGTCGTTGTAATCCTTCAACGTCTTCAGAGAGGTGACGGGTCCCGACAACCAGACATTTCATGGACCGTGGGGTCCTTAAACTCATGGACTATGATGTCCTTAAACTTTACAGACTATGATGTCTCTAAACTACCACGGACTGTGGGGTCCTTAAACTCATGGACTATGACGTCCTTAAACTTTACAGACTATGATGTCTTTAAACTGGACCGCAAAGTCCTTAAACTAAAACAATAGAGCCCAAATGCTCTTTTGTTGGATCTAAACGATCATGTTAAGTAGATCTTAGTCTAAAATTAGACTAACGTATCCTTAACAAACGTTAAGTTGATCTTAGTCTAAAATTAGATTGACGTATCCTTAACAAACGTTTAAATTGATCTTAGTCTCAAATGAGACTAACGCATCCTTAAACCCAAACCAAAACCCAAATTTAAGAAAATACGGATTTGGACTAATCCATGCCCTATGGGCGACAACATAAATTAGTCTCCGTATACAATCCACGGGCAACAAAAAATAAAACAAACACACACGACACGAAGTGACCATCTGGAGAAGGAGAAAGTGGTTGCCGCGATGCGGGTGCGTAATTAACTGCAGGGGATTCCGCCTGCAGGGAAGAGCGTCCCCATAATCAAAAACCCCTCAAACGAGGGGGAATCTGACGAAGTCTGCTACAACGGCCGCATCCGTCTAAACCTCCGATACACAGTGCCATAAATCAACTTGGCATCTTCGAAGAGATGGATGGATAAAACCAAATAGTATCTGCTCCCAAATTCAGGCAAGACATCCCAACGTCTTCCCGGTCTTTCGGCGGAGAACACCCGCCTTTCTGTACCACCAGCCAATAGAGATAATTTTGAGATTAAGCCCTATTTTCTCAACATTCTGCCAAAATTTCACGGGCTTGATTTTGATGACCCGTACGTCTTTATCAACAAATTTCAGCAAGTTTGCCAGATGATGAAAACGATTCAACTTTCTGATAATGTGATCCGCTTATGGATGGCCCCTTTCACCCTTTATGATTTAGCGGAAAATAGCTTTATTCTACTGCATCTTATTCCATATCCAGTTGGGATGAGTTTTTTAAAGCATTTTTAAAGAAGTTTTACCCAAATCATAAGACTGCGCGCATTAGAACTGAAATCAATCAATTCACTCAGTTTCCTAATGAACCATTTGAGAAGTGTTTTGAACGGTACAAGGATCTCCTTGTGCAGTGTCCTCATCATGGTTTGGAAAAATGGCAACCTTGCCACACTTTATATGAGAGACTGCTTCCAGAAACTAGACAGTTCCCGGAAACCATTTGTCAAGACCTCTTCCTATTCTAATCCGACGAGGAAGTTTGGCCATTCTTAGAAGATCTTACTCAGAAAACTCTACAACGGGAAATCATCCAACCAGCCACTTCATCTTCTTCCGGTCAACCTAGGGCAGGAGTTCACCATCTGGCCGTCTCAATTGCGATGAAATCCGAACCGGCCTTAATCATGCGGAAACTTGAAGCGATTGAGAGCAAATTTTCATCTCCTGCCCCTAGCTCTGTTGCTCCACTCTGAACCATTTGTGCTTGTTGTTCGGATCCGTCACACTTGAAGGAAGAGTGTCCTTATAATCCACCATCTCAACAACATGATCAGGTTAATACTGCATTTTAGTAAAGATGAAGAAACGATCCATACTCTTCTACATATAATCCTGGTTGGAGGAACCACCATAATTTTTCCTGGAAGCAGAATCAAAATCAAAACCAGTTCCAAGGCCAAAATAACTTTCAGAGGGCCCGTGCACAACAATAACCACAACAACAACAATTTCAGCAACCTTTCCAACCCCAACCTTTTCTGAATCCGATGAACAATTTTGCACCTTACAACAATTTGTTTTCTCAAAACAACAACTTTGTTTCATCCGGTAATGATAAGGTTTTCTCGCTAGAACAGAGTCTTGATACTTTTATGAAGCAATCAACTCAATCCACAGCGAACATCCAATTTTCTATTCAATCACTTATGCAACACACAACTTCTCATGGATAGAGCATCAAAACCATCAAGACTTAGATTGCACAGCTGAACGCGGCAGTGAGCGAGCGAGAGAGAGAGAGAGGGAGGAAAACTTCTGTCTCAACCATTACCCAATCCTGATCACCCATATAATGCACATGTTGCTCTCGAACAATAGAACCATAATGTAAGTGCTGTTACTACATTGAGATCAGGGAGGTTACTGAACAACCACATTGACGTCCCAATTGCTGATGATGACACCCCGGCCGCTTCTTCTTCCATCCCACTTTCTTCTTCTTCTTTGTCCGAACATGTTCTCCATGTTTACCTCCGAAAACAGAGACGAACTGGGATAGAACGTCTTACCTGAATTTGGGGGAAGATGCTATTTGGAAATATCCATCCACCTCTCCGAAAATACCAAGTTGATTTATGGCACCGTATATCGGAGGTTTGGATAGATGCGATCGATGTAGCAGATTTTATCAGATTCCCCCTCATTTGTGAGGGGTTTTTGATTATGGGGACACTCTTCCCTACAGACTCAAGCCCCTGCAGTTAATTACGTTATCACTTTGCGATAACTACTTTCTCCTTCTCCAATAGTTCACTTCTTGTCGTGTGTTATTTTGTTTGTTAAGGTTGCCCGTGGATTGTATACGGAAACTAGTTTATGTCGTCGCCCATAGGGCGCGGATTAGTCCAAATCCGTATATTTGTTGGGTTTGAACTTAAGTTGTATGTATTCAATCAGTTTAAAATATTTTGTTTTATTTAAGGACCGTTAATCTATTTTTAGATTAAGATCAAACTTAAATATTTGAGCATTTGGGCTCAATTTAATTTAACTAAGGATACATTAGTGCTATTTAAGACTAAGATCAACTTATATATATTTTCAAGATCCTTAAATTTAGTTAAGATCCAACGGCAAAGCATTTGGGCTCAGTTGCAAGCAAACTTCAGAGAGATTTAGTCAATTTGGGCTCTGTTTGTTCGGTCTTGGGCTTTCTCCTTTCATTCAGAAGTGCTAAGCACTTATTTGTGGCTTTGGTGCTCACATGTATACCGCGTGAGATGCTCAGACATGGGCGCTGCCTAATCAGTGCTAGGCACTTAGTCATTTTGACTAAATTTATAGTGTTCAACACTTTTATACGGCGCTCACGTATGTTTCACGCAAGGCGATGAGCATTCTGTTTTGTTGGACGCTCATGTGGGAAGCACGTGAGGTGCCGAGCATTCTGTTTTATTGGGTGCTTACGTGTGTTTCACGTGAGACGCTGAGCTTCTTTTGTTCGCGACTTTCATAGGAAACACATGAGACGCTGAGTTTTTTTTTTGGGCGCTCAAGTGTGAAACACGTGAGACGCTGAGTTTATATTTTTTGGGCGTTCACGTGTGAAGAATGTGAGGTGCTGAGTTTATATTTTTTAGGCGCTCACGTGTGAAACACGTGAGGCGCCGAGCTCTTTAGAGATTTACTCTCTATTTTATCTTTTGAAAAGAAGTTAAACTTTTGTTAATGGTGTTTTGTCAATTGATGATCATCAAGATCGCTATTTTGAAGATCTGGGATCAAGTTTTATGTTCTAAGAACTAAGTTCTTTTGTGTAGGGTTAAACCCTATTTTTAGAGAAATTAAATTCCTAGAACGTATGTTCTTTTTCTCTCATTTTCTTTTAATTTAGTTCTTTTCCCTAAATTCTGAGTCTAAAGAACAGAATCTCCCCGATGACAATTAAATTCTCAACTTGTGGGGAGAACTGCTTTGCAGATTTCAGAGCAGAGGAAGAACTAAGTTCTTTTTTGTGAAGGGTTAAACCATTATTTTTTTTATTTTATACTAGAAAAAGGAGATATGTTATCTCTGCTTTTCTTTACTTAGGATTTGAGAGAGCGAGAATCTTCTTTTTTTCTTTTTTGGAGAATTAAATTCTCAGTTTTCTTTTGTAGAGAAGCTTATGGGGTCGATCCTCTCTATGAAACTTGACGTCTCGGATCCTTTATATAGGAGAGGTAAATTGTTAATTAGTTTGAGAAAATCTCTCATTTGAGAGATACCAATTGATTTAATTAGCCTCAAAAATTGTTCGGGGGATTTTATTCACCGTTGGATCTTTAATCCAGAGAATTTCTATTTTACAGAATATATATTCTTGTTTTTAACAAGATTAGGGATATATTTTCCCATATACAGAATTTAATTCTGTTATATGATGATTTTGTAATCATCATTGGATTTTTAATCAAAGGTTCTCTATTTAATAGAGCACAATCCTTTTTTGTTTAGAAAGATATATGGAAATATTTTTCCATCTCATTGGATGTTTGATCAACAGCTTTCTGTTCAATGGAAAATATCTTTCTCATTTAAAAAGATTAAGGAGATATTTTCCCCCAATAGAATTTAATTCTATATTCGATGATTTTTAATCACTATTGGATTTTTGATTTGACGGTTCTCTATATAAAATTTAATTCTATGAGAAGCTAAAAAGTATGTTCTCACGTGTTTAACACGTGACCCCCGTATGGGTTTTAATCTGCTTAAATTTAGCGCTCATATGTTTTGCATATGAGCGCTCACGTGTTTAACACGTGAGGCTGGTTTGCCCTCTTTTGGTTGTTTACTCTCAGCTCTTATATGCTTTGCATGTAAGTTTTCACGTGTTTAACATGTGAGGCCAGTTTGGCCTTTTTGGTTATTTTTTTCAGTGTTTATATGCGGTGAATATAAGCACTCACGTGTTTAACACATGAGGCCAGTTTAGCATTTAGTTATTTGTTTCCAGTGCTTATATGCTTTGTATATAATCGTGCACGTGCTTAACACGTGAGGCCCAAACTTTGAGAATCCTTTTCTCCCCTTTTGTTTTATAAGGGAACCCAGCGTTGCTCTCACGTGGCTCACACGTGAGTGTAACGATGTCAATCTTTACCACCGTTGGATCACCTAAGGGAGTGGAGAGTCGAACCGATCCCATCATGTCCTATAAATGGGGCCTTTGGCCCTTGACATGACCACTATTTCTTCATCTTCTTCCCTGAGTTTTTCTTTTTTTTGAGAATTTAATTCTCGTTTTAGAGCTTAGATCTCTGCCTTCAAAATTCCTTTGAACAGAGTTAAACTCTGCCAATTTTTTTTGGTAAGGACTACGAACAGAGTTTAGCTATTAACATATTTTGGATATTTTTTTTATTTTGGATTTTAAATCCACTATCATATTTGACAGAGTTTTGCACTTTTCTTGAATCGATCTCTTGGAGATCTTAAAAAAAAAGAAACTTTTTAATAGATCGTGGATCTTGATGTCCATATCAAGGGTTTAAGTCAATGGACATTCTTGAGAATCGTTGATTCTCTTCCAAGGGTTTTACCCTATCATTAATCCTAATGTTTGAGCATTTCTGGAATTTAATTCTATTATTTAAACCCATATGTTTCCTAACATGGGGATCTCTAGGATTTTAATCCCATCATTATGGGAATTTAATTCCATTATTATTTCCTTTTTTCTGCAGAGCTTGGCTCTGGTTTGATTCTTTGGAATTTTGAGAATTTTATTTCCTTTACTGTTCTTGGATATTTTTCTTTTTAGGATTTTAATATCCTTTTCACAGATTTGAATCTGCTTTTGTTTTTAAAAGAATTCGCTTTTCGGGGGTATTGGGAGTTTTAACTCCACTGCTTATTTAATGAGAACTATTCATTTAATGAGAATCCTTTTTGATTCTCACAATGGGCACATATCTCATCATTGATGAGCCACCAATTTGATTTTGTGCGGTCCACTAGCTTTTTTAGACTTAACATTTTTTATTGCTAACTCTCCACTTGGTTTTTTTCAGGTACTATGGCCGATCACTTATACGACATTGAAGAGATTGTCTCCTACGAATAATTCGCATACAAGGTCGCTTTCAAGGCCAAGAGTACATCGATGCCCAATGCGATGAGGTGATGCGTCGCTTCAATGATTACAATGGACAATTGCTCCCCTGCCACTCTGCCCTTTTGAAGTCGTCGTTGGGTTGATCTGAGAGGCTTTACCCGGGCGTCTTGAGGCTGTGCCGCTCTAAGCGCTTGATGATGCTGAAGATAAGGTACATTCAGTGTACCTGATGGGGTTGATCTCAAAAAAATGGAGAGTTAATCTTGTCGCCATCTTGTACCGCGTCTTTCAACAGAAAGCGATTGTATCAACATACCAGAGGATGGAGGACATTAGTGGTGACCTTGACGCTTTCATTCGAGAGAAGATGCACAAAAAGATGGTTGATGAAGCTGAACGCGCATTGCTCAAACTTGCTTTTGAGTTTGAGAATCCGTGTCCGGAGATCAGCGTCTTGCCATTGTAGATCTTGGATGACGCAGGCCCCATTTTTTAAATTATTTTTTAACCACCAAGAGTATGTAGTTTCCTCCCTTTTTAATATGAGTGAAAATTATTTTTCCCTTTCATATCTGTACTTTCCTTCTCTCTGTGCTGAAATTAGTTTATTTACTAATTTCGGAGTATTTTCAGTTTACCTCCCTTAGGTTTACAGGCAAACTCGCTCTAACGTTGGATGTAGATAACCCCACTTTTTATAACAGGGGTCCGTTAGGTTTGTGGTACTAGGTTTAAGTCCATCGTACTATCGCGTTGGCCGATATATTTCTCGATATGCAGTCCTTTAGGTTGCTGTTCGAGTTATCCCGCGACTGTCGTGTCTCTGATCCCTTCTGAGGTTGGACAAGACGTCTTCAAGTAATCTTCGTAGGTTGGAGTATCTGTATTACCGTCGGAAGAACAAGCTTTAGGTATTTTCCATGGCGCTTTTTACTTGAGGTTAAGCTTAATTTGAAGCCTCGATGAGTCATAACCGCACCCTTCTAGGGTGAGATGATCTCCAATGGTCACTAGGCTTGCCGTCAAGACCTAAAGATAGGAATATGTCGTCACTTCGTTTTTGTTTTGAAGATGTCGTACCGATTCTTTGCTGAAATCGGAAAAATATCTGTGTGATCTCTATGCTGTATATACCACAATCGAGGTCTGGAGCTAGTTATATGCCATTGCTCTGAATTTCATTTGATAGCTGCGTCTGCACCCTGCTGGAATGAGGAGGAACATTGAGATGGTCTCTAGGCTGTAGATGTTGCCATCAAGATCTGAAGCTAGGATTTTTCCGTCACTTCACTTTTATTTGACCCTTGGGTCCTTATTGACGTCACGTCTGTATTTTGCTGGAGTAAAATACAGACGTCCAAATAGTCTCTAGGTTGTGTATGTACCGTCAAGACTTGGAGTTAGGGTTTTGCCATTAATCCATCTTTGCTTTGACCCTTGGGTCTTTTTGATGACGTCACATCTGCATCCTGCTGGAATGAGAAGAACGTCAAGTTGATCTCTAGGCTATAGATGTTACCATTGAAATCTGGAGCCATTTTAACGCAGCGTGATGGGAAAATATGGTTCCCTTTCTTTTATTTGTGCCATTGGTGCCCATGGATTGTATACAAGCGTCAGTATGGAACTACTTGCAGGGCAGAAAATTTTTATTTTATTATATATGTTTTTATTTATTTCCGCGATGCTCTATCTTTTCAGCTTTTATATCGCGAAAGTCGCGATTGCCCAATCATTTCGGCTATTTTTCGCGGTGCCCAATCATTTCGGCTATTTTATATGCATATATATTTTTTGCTCGCTGATTTTTATTATGAGTTGCCCCATCATTTCGGCCTTTTTTTGTTACTCGCTGCTTTTTATTGCGAGTTGAGGATTTGAAATCTGATACCAATCTTGGTATCAACATCGTTACCACTGGAATATTGCCGGGAGCGAATCATCATTTGTCGTGAGAGGACTTGAAATTTGATACCTATTTAGGCATTAGTATCGCTGCAACTGGGATATTGCCAGGAGCGAATCATCATTTGCCTTTATTGATTTGGACAAATGTGGCTTAGCAGACAAGGTTAGGATCCTGTCGACTATGGCTTTTTGACTTTATGAGTCGTAAGGGTCTCATAAAGGTATTTCTCCCTATGAGTCATGAGGATCTCATAAGTGTGTTCTCTCTTTAGGAATCATGGGGATTTCTTTGTGTGTTTTGTCTTGTAAGTCATAAGGATTTTACAAAAGTGTTTTCTCTTTGTAAGTCAAAAGGACCTACAAGTGTCGTTCACCATAGGGAGATATTTCTCGCCATTTGTGGGACTTTGCGGGGAATATATTTATTTATGCCCGTGGATTGTATACAAGAGTCGATATTGGACCACTTGTAGGGCAGAAAAAATTCCGCCGGGTTTTGGTGGCTTAAGAACAGGTTTGGATCCCTGTAACTTAAGACTTTTGAATTCTATAAGCCGTGAGGGTCTTATAGAAGGTATATTCTCTTTACGAGTCGTGAGGATCACGTAAGTACATTTTCTCCTTATAAATCGTATGGATTCTTAAGTGTGTTTCTCCTTTGTGAGTCGTAAGGATCTCACGCGGATGTTTTCTCCTTACAAAGTCGTGAGGACTTTAGAAGTGCATTTTTTTTTAAAAACAAGTTCGCGCCCTTTCGGGTTTTCACGAGCTCGCTGGTAGCCTTGCTGTTTTTACTCACGGCGTCCTTTCAGGTTTTCATCCTTGCCCATTTCGCTTGTGAACATACCATTTTTTCTAGGTGGTCCGTATGGTAACTCTTAGCTGTAGGCCACGATTTTTTCTGAAGGAGCGCGTCATGTAGGACGTGGGAGAGCTATAAATTGTTTATGCCCGTGGATTGTATATGGTGGTCAATATAAGGATCTACCGTAGGGCTAAACGTGTTAGTTTAAAGACATGATGGTCCATTATCGCCGTATTTTGGGACGGGTTTTTAGTTTAAAGACATCTTGGTCCAATATTAGTTTAAGGACTTCTCGGTCCATTATCGTCATATCTTGGGGCAAGTTTCTTTTAGTACTACTTTCAAAGTCCTGACTCAGGAAGATAGCGAGCGGACACAAACATCGTCATCTATCATTGACCGGAGTCATGACTTTTCAAGCGTAGTACTTTTTGAGAAATCGGCCGTTTATTGGTCGGAATGGCCTTTCGCCGTGCATATCCATAAGCAGGTAGGTTCCACCTTGGTAGACTTTTTCTATGATATATGGGCCTTCATAGTTGGGCTCGAACTTCTCCCTTTTTGCACGATTGGGGATCATTGGTCTTTTGACGACTAACACGAGTTCGCCTTGGTGGAATGTTCTCGGCCTGGTCAATCTTTCATATGACTATGTTATCCTTGCCTTATAAGCCTCCAGGTTCTGCTGTGCTATCAGACGGGTTTCGTCAAGGGCGTCGAGCTCCTCAAGCCTAAGATGAGCATTTTCTTCATTTTTCAGCTCGTATCGAACCGCTACTCGTAAAGAGGGGATTTCTATTTCTAATGGGAGTACTGCTTCTGTGCCGAACACCAGTGCGTATGGTGTTGTATTCATGGCCGTCTTGAACTTTATTTGGTACGCCCAGAGAGTTTCATGTAGCCTTTCGTGCCAGTCTTTTTTGTTTCTAGACATTGTCTTTTTTATAATCTTGGTCAAAGTCTTGCTGAAAGTTTCAGGTAGACCGTTGGCCCGAGGATTATAGACTGAAGAGTATCTCCAATCTATTTTATGCTGCTGTACGAAGCTGCTTATTTTATGATTTCTGTAAGCTGGCCCGTTATCCGAGATTATCCGTTGCGGAGTCCCAAACTGGTATATGACATGGGTGTTGAAGAAATGGAGGATATTCTTTGTCTTTACCTCCTTTAGCGGTACTGCTTTAGCCCACTTAGAGAAGTAGTCGGTTGTTGCTAGTATAAACCAGTGTCCTTTGGATGATGCCGGTTCGATAGGGCCGATTATATCCGTTCCCCATATCTCGAACGGCCAGCTGGCTACTGTCGGGTGTAGCGGATTTGGGTGCTGATATATGAAGTCCCCATGAATTTGGCATGAGTGACACTGCTTCGCATATTCGAGACAGTCCTGAATCATCGTGGGTCAGTAATATCCCATTCTTTTAATCTTCAGTTTCATCTTTGGCCCAGTTTGATGGGAACCGTAGAGTCCATCGTGTACTTCTTGGACAATTTTTTTTGCTTCTTTCGGCCCTAGGCACCTTAGCCATAGTAGGTCGAATGATCTCTTATATAGGGTATCATTGACGAAAGCGAAAAACAAAGCTCGTTTCATGAGTTGATGTCTAGACGGCGCATTTTTGGGTGTTCATTGGGACTTGAAATAGTCTATGAAGACTTCCCTCCAGTCCTTGACCTTTTCTTCGTCTTCTATTTGAAGGGCTACTTGTTCGGTCGTTTCTTTTCCTTCGGATGGCACTATCAGGTTTTCCGAAAATATATATGTTGGTGTGAGGACCCTTCGGCTTTGCACAATGATTCTTACGTCATCGAGGTCTTCATCGGCCAATTCCTTAGCCAATTTGGTCAATGCATCCGCCTTGCTGTTTTCCGATCGCGGTATGCTTTCCAGGGTATAGGAAGAGATTTGTGTCAGCAGTTACTGCACCTTTTCACCATACATTATCAGCTCTGGCTTGCATATTTGATAATCATTGTTTACTTGACTAACGATCAGTTAGGAGTCTCCATATATGAGAAGGTATTTAATTCCTATATCGATAGCGATCTCAAGACCGGCTATTAAAGCTTCGTATTCAGTTTCGTTGTTAGTCCTTGGCTCTGTTTGTAACGACTCTGAAATCCCTGTACAGAATTATTTGTTTAAATGTATAGAAAAAGGTATTTCAACATGTATAAGAGTTATAAGTTATTTTTGCTCAATAAAAGCAAGAAACAACTTGTAGCTCACTGGTAAAGCCTCTACACTGCTGCGACCTAGACTGTGTGTTCGAATCCCATCATACCCAATTATTTGTTAGATTTTTCATTTTAATTTTTCGGAACCCCAAGAGTTGCACGTGCAATTCACGGAGAAACGAAAAGTTTCAAAAAAATCAAATATGCGCAAAAAGGTGTAAACAGTGATTAAAGCTAGCAGCATGAATCTCGAGGCGATTGGGCCAGATCTGACCTCCCGTTTTGCCAATATGGCCGCCGCCGCCGGTCCCGATGTGCCTAATCCCTTCCGTGCTTTGCACACACAGCCTTCAGCTCCCCTCAACTCCCATACACTGTTTGATTTTTCTGCAATCAAACAGAGACTATTCAATTCACCATTTAACCCCCATTTTAATTCTTTTAATCCAATTTTTAATTCCCTGACCCTAAATTCTTCACTATAAATACCACCCCATGCCCTAGCTCCCCTCTATTCTGAAAATTTCTATCAAAATTCTTCTAAAAGTTTCTAAGTGCAAGTGGAGTCAAGTGAAGTTAGCAACCAAGCTCTTTTCGTTGAAAATCGAAGTCGTTTCCGGAGTTTCCGCGACGCCACAGAACCCCCCCTCTTCTTTAAGCTCTTCCTAACGCTACACAACGAGTAAGTCCCTCTTCTCTCTTTTTCTTTCATCTCAAATCATCTTCTAAAATCATATCGGTAAAGTGGAGTTAACTCCGATATGTGTAATTTTGACCTCTTGTACTCCCCTCATTAAGCAAGATAGGTCAAACTAAATTTCTCACACCATTCATAACCTTATTTGCAATCATTTAGATTTTAGTTTAATAAAGTTTTCATGAGAAATAATTAAACAACGAACATTTTCATTAAAATACCATGAACTTTAGTATAACCATTCCCGATAACTAGTTTATCTACCTTTAGGAAAAAATTCATGGGGTAACGACCCACCCCACACACACAATATGGTTTCATAGCACGGTATTCTAGATATATGGGTAATTCAGAGAAGAAACCTTTCATTAAAATACCACAATTTTTCAAAACGGGTTTCTTTTAAATTGATGTTTTAAATTCTTAACAAATAGGCTTCTACAACCCTAGTTAAGGGACTCGCTAATGGATGGTGTGGATTATCGCACATCCTTGAGACAGTAGAGTGAGATGCAGAACTGCTCACGGAGTATTCAGTCTCGAAAGGAAATAAAAATACGGTTTTTAAGAAATACGACTTTTCTAAACAAAACTAAATTTTGGAAAATTACATAAAACTATGAACTAGGGTTTTCAATAAAAAACATATTATGAAACAATATTTTTAAAATGAAATGTTAGAATTTTTAATAAAATACCATCAAGGTTCCAAAAGTAGTATTTTTCATAAAAATACCATAAACTTTCAAAAAAGCTAGGTTTTATCACTAAAATACCACAACAATTAAAATACATGTTCATAAAAACCTTAAATATTATAAATCACCCTCGAGATTTATTTTTAAACTATATTAAAGTATTTTTCATAAAACCTCCTCGAGATATGCAAACAATATTATAAGGATTCTAGAATTAATATAGGTTTAAGCGGTATCATTTCTCTTGAGCCCCGGAGAGACGGAGAAAGTGAGTGCTTGCCTATTCAGGTTAGACAACTTAATGGAGTTATTAAATAGCAATTGTCTTGGAAAAAGACATAAATCATGCCGTTCATGTGCAGCAGTTGCTGATTTCTCCCGAACATAAGATTTTTAACAGTTTATAACAATCCATATGAAAAAAAGACCTGAACTCGAATCCAAACTCAAAACTTGAATCTAAACTCGAACATGAACTCGAACCCAATCTAAAGGAACAAACTTGACTCGAACCAAGATTGCAATTGTGATGACTCGCATATTACTCGATTCACTCGACTTCATTCTATACCTTTTGCAATCTATGGTTTCGAACAAGACATGTCATAATCAACCGATCAAATCAACTAAGGTTATCTTACAATTATAATATATATTATACTCGAGGTGCTTGAGATAATTTCTTGTGTGAATCCAACGGAGCTTCAGGAGTCCCGTATTAACCTCCTTTTTATTTTACTCGAATATCAGTCGGGTTGACTCATCCACAGTCTAGAGTCCCGATGCTAACATATGAAATCGGCCCGTGTTTTCTTGCTCCTGGGGCCCCACTATTGAGCTAGTGAATACTTCTATGGCTGCGTTGACATTCACACTTGGAACTTAACGTTAAGATAGCGACCATATAGAGACTTATAGTATATATACACCATGAACATATACTCTTACTCGTCATCTATATATTCTACGCTTGTTATTTTCTTTACTTTTACTTTACCCTTGGGACTTACCAAGCGCTAGTTCGCTCACGGGCATTCCATCCACTTTTATTCTCTTAGAATGTTCATCAGATACGGTCGAGACGGAGGAAGTGGAGATCACAGAGGAGGACTACAACCGGATCGCTACTCAGGACTAGCCCAGCTTTACTTTTCTTCAGTTTATATATGCCACATGTTTAGGCATTTTCTTTTATTATATTTACTTTCCAGCTGAATCCCATGTATTTTTAAATATTTGAAGTTGAATGTAAATAAAGATATTTGTTGAAAATTTTTACTCTCTTCATTTATTCTTGCATTATGTATTATTGTTTCAATATGCTTAGTATATTTATTTAGGGAATGATTTCTCTGGATAAATATGCCGCGGGATTGCCACGCCATCGTTTCCGTCTACTGGGAAGTGGGGCGTGACACTATTAAGAAGAGGGCGTAACAAAATATCCCTACTTGCGGGGTCATGAAGATAAGGCCCACCCCAGCTTTGATTATGGGAGTATTTTGCTTTTGTCGCTTCATGGAGGATGCTCCATCGAAGTAAAGCTCCCACCGAGGCTTATCTTCTTCTTTTTCTTCTTCAATTGCATTGAATGCGTGCTCATTCGGCAACTTGCAATTTAAGAGGGAGTTGGCTGGTATCGGATGCTCCGCGAGAAAGTTGGCGATGGCATGTCCTTTCACTGCTTTCAGAGGTCGATACGTTACCGAGAACTCCATCAGGAGGAAGGCCCATTTGGCAAGCCTTCCTGTCAGTATGGTCTTTGACATTAGATATTTGAGAGGATCCACCTTCGATATGAGGTGGACCTCATGTGCCAAGGCTGTTGGGATCAAAAATTACACCCTGGTTGACCAAGTCAAAGTCAAAGTCAACCCCAAACCAGGCGGGCCCAAGCCCAGGTCAAGTAGGCCCATGCCCAAGTCGAGCCTTACGGAAGGCCTCCCCCATGCCAGAATGAAATCATGTAATAAATAATTTTGATATAATTTTTTATGCATGAATGTAAGAAAAATGGGCATAAAGCCGAATTTTTGTAAAGCCCATGGCTCATGTGCAAAAAAAGTGAGCACATGAGATATGGGATGGGTAAAATGCCATTTTGTAAAGCCCAAGAGGCTATATGTAAATTTGTAAGCCTATAAAAGACAACTTGATAATGAAATAAGAAATAAGAATTGATTCCCCTCAAATTCTAGGGTTACTGTGACTCCTTCTTCTTCCTCAAGGTTCTAAACCTTCTTCTCCCTTTTGAATTAAATCAAGAGTTTAACTCTTCCTTTTTCAAAAAGAAATAGTTTTTTCACCATAAAACCCACAAAGGGGAGCTCGGATCTCCCATCAGATCTCTAAAAGGGAGATTTTGAATCTCACCCCTCTTTCCTTCAAGATCCAGCCAATAAAGAGGAGGAAGAAGGAGACCCATCTCTAAAATCCAATTCCGGGAAGATCCAAGGCTCAAAAGAAGATCCAAAAATCTCTAGCAGTTTAACTCCATAAATCAAACCCTTTTTTAGGAGTTTAACTCCAATTCTATACTTAATCCATGTTAGGAGTTCAACTCCAAAACCCTCTTAGGAGTTTAACTCCTAACCCAGGCGCTAAGCCCCTTTTCCACCGGTGTTTCCAGTGGTCGCGTGCCGTGCACGTGACCTGCGGGCGTCTAGCGGTCGCGTGCTGCGCACGTGACCCGCTGGCGCCCAGTGCCCATACGCCAGGCACGTGACCCGCTGGCGCCCAGTGCCCATGCGCCAGGCACGTGACCAGCTGGCGCCAAGCGCTACGCGTTATGAACACATTTTTAAGACGCTCCTCACTCTACTTTTTCCTATGCACTCCACACTAAATATACCTCCTCTGCTAGAAAAAAATTTCTAACGGGGCACTACCCCGCATCCCACAAGGGGGCTGCTAGCCCCCTTGATGCCCAGCCCGCTATCCAGGTAGCGGGACCCCCGTAAACTCTGCGGGGTCCCCGATATATCCAAAACCCCTCAATACACAACACATGCACACTACACGTTGAGTTCACATGAACTGTTTGACCCGCCAATCGGAGATTTCATCGCTCCAAAGATGAGGCGTAATTAACGGCAGCTTAGTCCGTGGCTGCCGGAGATTCAGATCCCCACAATCAATAAACACCCTCCTACCCTAGGCAGGGGGAATCTGTAGTATGCCTGACAAGCGCGCGTATTCCCATCTCAATAGGATGAAGAAAAACACCCTACAGATTCTGGCATGTCCGGTGGGACTTTAATCTATCCTCCCATATTTCGGGTTAAATATCCATGCAAACTCAATCAACATATACATTGATTGCCTGTACTGAAATCATGCTTCTATTTGTAGGTTAACGACTTTCGACTGCAATATTCGGACGCAACAAAATGTCTCCAAGGACAATCTCAGCTCTCGATACAACTCCCATCTCCTACACGATGAAGATGGACGCCAGGTCGGTCCTCCCGGCCAGTCTAGGGCGACAGTGGGAGGAGCCCCTGCTACCATTCGGCTCTATTCTGTTCGTGCCAGCTAACGCCATCTCTGCTCCTTAAGCCCCGGTGATGGATAAACCGATCTCAAAAGGGAAAATGCCAAATGTCATGGTCGCAAAGGCACCTCAGTCCAAGCACAAATCCATTTCCGAATGACTCTCTATTGCTCCAGTTGGGGGCAAGGCCATCGACACCAACAAATCCATAAGGCGTCTCGAGCAAGCTCCAGCGGTGCCCTTGATAACTGCTCGATCGGGTATCTTCTCTAAGCTCCTCATCAATCGACTCACGATGGCTTCCTAGATGACGGATGCCCATCAAGCCCTCAAAATCGAGAAGCTAAGAGAGAAAAGGCTCAGATATAGAGCCAACAAAAGGGCTAGGGCTCATACTAGACTGAACTTCATGAGGTTCCAAGAACAGGGTTACCCCGCCAAAGATAAAGAGATGGCTAGATATGTGGTTCACACTGTCTACATGGTGGGCATGCGTAGCAAGAGCAAGGACGGGGCCACTACATCTTTAATCCAATCTGGCATGAATGTGGCTGCCACTTTCCAAGACCAGTATCCTCTGAAAGGTAATGAAAACCCTTCCAGTTAGGCTGATAAGCAGAGAGATCCCTCAGTTCATGAGGAGTCGAGCTCGGAAAGCGAAGAGGAGCCAATCTTCCATCCTAAGAATGCAGAGAAGCAACTTCTCCAAGAGCTCCGAAAACAGCTCAGAAGTAAAGACAAGTAGATGGCCAAACTTTGCTCCAAAATTGACGACTTGACGAATGTCGTGATGCAGCTCACGGCCCAAGTTTCCTCTCAGTCATCCAATCAAGAGCAGGGTTCTGCTCATGAACCAGGAAACGGTGTCCCGAGACAGCCGATGCCTATTCCCTCAAATCCAAAGGTGGGCGAACCGCATGAGAGTTGGTCGCATCCTATCTCGGGAAATGTCTTGGCTACCGATGATAGCAACCCGCTAACGCAAGATCAAATTATGGATTTAGTTGCCAACAAAGTCAAAACATTGGTAGCCGAAGCCGAAGCGTAAAAAAATATCAGCAGCAGTGGGAGGCCATATCATGCTCAGTATGGTCGGGTAGAATTTCCTAGCGGCTATGTCATCCCCAAATTCAGAATATTTGATGGGATGGGAAATGCGAATCAGCACATTGCCCACTTTAAAGCCTCATGCGGGAATGCTGGGGGCAATGATGCGCTTCTCCTCCGTAAATTCGTTAATAGCTTAACTGATGTCTCCTTCGACTGGTACGCTAGCATACCGGATGGCTCCGTTACTACTTTCGTCCAAATGGAATCTCTGTTCCGACAAAAGTTCATGAGTGTTATCAATAAGATCACCATCGCCGACTTCGTAAGGACCAAGCCAAAGAACAACGAAATCAGCACGGATTTTATAACCCGATGGCGCAATCTCTCCGTCAAATGTGAACCGCCGATAGAGCAGGACTAATCTGTCAGCCTCCTCGTCGGAAATCTCAACAATTGGATGGCCCCGTTTCTATGCGTCGCTGGTCTCAAAACATTTCAAGAGCTGAACAGGAAAGTCCAGATGTTGGAGCGCTCAAAGCAGGAGTCTTCCTCTGATTTCCAAAATAACAATAGATCCTGGAGAAACCGAAAGGACGATAATCGCAAAGGCGGAAATTCCGACGATGTTGAATCTTTCAACACTTCGGCTAACCGAAGTAAGTAAGGGATGAGCGGGCCTAATACCAACCAGCCTCTGAAGCCAGTGTTCGGAGAGGGGGGAGAAGCTCCACTGAAAGAGAAGCTGTATAAGGTCTATTCCTTTAGAAGGGACAAAGTTTATAAAATATTCAAAGACGCCCTAAGAAACGTTCTACAATTGCCAGAATAAAAAAGATCGCAAGAAGCGAATATGACCGACGACCCCAAATATTGCCCCTATCACAGAGTGATAGGTCATGCTATTGAAGACTGCTTCGTCTTCAAAGATTAGGTCGAGAAGCGATACAAGGCAGGAGAGATAGAACTGTCTAAAGGCGTGTTAACAAACAGTCAAGCTGCGTCCGCCAATTTCATACAAATGGAGACCGAAGTCCTCCGGGAACCTGATTCTCTCAAACATCTGCCTTCCCATGAAATGAGATGACCACCACGTCGTTAAACTGGGAACAGACGATCCCTAAGTCGTTAAACTAGGAATGTAAAAAAAAGTGTTAAAATAAAATAAAATAAACAGCCAAAATGATGGGGCAACTCGCAATAAAAATGAGCGAGTAAAATAAAAATGAAAATAGACAGCCGAAATGATGGGGCAACTCACAATAAAAATCAGCGAGTAAAATAAAGCCGAAATGATGGGGCAATCGCGACCTTTGCGATAAGAAAAGCCGAAATGATAAAGCAATCGCGATAAAAAAAAAGGCAAATGATGAGTCGCTCCTGGTACCATATTCCAATGTAGCGATGCAGAAGCCAACCAAAATTTCAAATCCCTGTATGTCCCAATGGTGAATGATGAGTCGCTTCTGATACTATAATCCAGTGCAGCGATGCAGACGCCAACCAAAATCCAATTTCCCAAAATTCTTCCAGCCCTACGGGTGGTCCTCAAATTGACTACCGTATATAATTCACGGGCTCAAATAATTCTCCTCACATCCATGCCCCACCGCAACCACCAGTCACGCGGCCGGTCTCCGCCCATGGAATTATGCTCCATTTGGGAAGACCCACTCATGTGTCCTCACGATATATGAGGAGAACAAAACTTACATGATCCTTTCAACTCGTAAGAAAACACCTTCGTGGGATCCTTACGACTCACAAAGAAAAAACACACTTGGGGGTTCTCACGACTCCTAAGGAGAAAGTACACCTACGAGATCCTTTCGACTCGTAGGGAGAAAATGCTTTTATGGGACCCTTACGACTTATAAAATTGAAAAGCCTTAGCTGATAGGGATCTAAACCTGTCTCCTAAGCCATCGATCCCCAACGGGCAAAGGCAAATGATGAATTGCTCCTGGCACCTGTGTTTCAGTGTTAGCAACGCTAATGCCGACCCTAACCCCAAAATTCCAAACATCCGATCCAATAGACCCCTAAGTCTTTAAACTGGGAACAGATGACCTCTAAGTCATTAAACTGGAAACAGATGACCCCTAAGTCGTTAAACTGGGAACGAAGGAAATCTCCTCACGACAGATGATGATTCGCTCCTGGTACCATATTCCAGTGTAGCGGTGCTGATGCCAGAACAAAACCAAAATCCCTAAATCTTCTCATGGCAAATGATGATTCGGTCCTGGTACCATATTCCAGTGTAGCGATGCTGATGTCAACCTAAATCATATCAAATCAGCAAAACGACCAATGCCATCCCTAGCAGAATCAAGCTCCACCTCAGAAATAAGTCAACTTCATCCTTGACACCGCAAGAAGCGGAGCAAGTCAAATCCAGCACCGACCGTCCAAGTCGCTAAAAGGGTAGCATCGACCATCCACGTCGCAAAAAGGGCAGCATCGACCGTCCACGTCGCTAAAATGGCAGCACCGACCGTCCAAATCGCTAAAAAGGCAGCATCGACCGTCTACGTCGCTAAAAAGGCAGCATCGACCGTCCAAGTCACTAAAAAGGGCAGCATCGACTGCCAAAAGGGCAACATCGACCACTAAAAGGGCAGCATCGACCATCCACGTCGCTAAAAGGGCAGGAATGACCGTCCACGTCATTAAAAGGGCAGCACAGACCGTCCACGTCGCTAAAAGGGCAGCACCGACCGACCAAGTCGCAAAAAGGGCAGCAACGACCTCCTCGTCGGAATTATGCTCCGCCTTGGAATCAAGTCAACCAGACCCTCCATGCCATGGAAACTTCGACCAGCGACACTCCGTACCGGGGACACGTCAACCACCAACACTCCATCTCGGAGACACGTCAGGCATCGACTGTCCATGTCGTAAAAAGGGCAGTGCCAGCTTCCCGAAAAGCGGAAACCAAATCAAGTCACCTCCACGTGAAAGAAGATCCATCAATTTCATGCACACGACCAACATGTGCGGTGTGCATTTATTGATGGGGGCACTTTGTTGGGGTCAAAAATTACACCCTGATTGACCAAGTCAAAGTCAAAGTCAACCCTAAGCCAGGCGGGCCCAAGCTAGGTCAAGTGGGCCCATGCCCAAGTCGAGCCTTGTGGCTGGCCTCCCTCATACCAGAATGAAATCATGTAATAAATAATTTTGATGTAATTTTTTTATGCATGAATGTAAGAAAAATGGGCATAAAGCCGAATTTTTGTAAAGCCCATGGCTCATGTGCAAAAGAAGTGAGCACATGAGGCATGGGATGAGCAAAATGCCATTTTGTAAAGCTCAAGAGGCTATATGTAAATTTGTAAGCCTATAAAAGGCAACATGATAATGAAATAAGAAATAAGAATTGATTCTCCTCAAATTCTAGGGATTCCGTGCCTCCTTCCTCAAGGTTCTAAACCTTCTTCCCCTTTTTGAATTAAATCAAGAGTTTAACTCTTCCTTTTTCAAAAAAAAAACTAGTTTTTTCACCATAAAACCCACAAAGGGGAGATCAGATCTCCCATCATATTTCTAAAGGGGAGATTTTGAATCTCACCCCCTTTTTCCTTCAAGATCCAGCCAACGAAGAGGAGGAAGAAGGAGACCCATCTCCAAAAATCCCATTTCGGGAGGATCCAAGGCTCAAAAGAAGATCCAAAGATCTCTAGGAGTTTAACTCCATTCAAGATCTGTTAGAGTCTAACTCCATAAATTAAACCCCTTTTTAGGAGTTTAACTTCAATTCTATACTTAATCCATGTTAGGAGTTCAACTCCAAACCCCTCTTTGGAGTTTAACTCCTAACCCAGGGGCTAAGCCCCTTTTCCGCTGGTGTTTCCAGCGGTCGCGTGCCGGGCACGTGACCCGCGGGCGCCCAGCGGTCGCATGTCGCGCATGTGAACCGCAGGCGCCCAGCGGTCGCGTGTCGCGCATGTGAACCGCAGGCGCCCAGCGGTCGCATGCAGGGCACGTGACCCGCGGGTGCCCAGCGGTCGCGTGCAGCGCTCGTGACCCCCAATGCGCCTAGAGAACCCTCAAGGACCGTTGTATATAGGATAAGGGGTTTTCTCTTAACCGGAGCAGCCAATTCCGGCGGATTTTGCAGGTATTGCTTGATTTCATCTGGTGCATTTTGCCACTTCTGATTCCCGACGAATGGGGTCCCCTTCTTCATCAGATGACTGTAGGGGCGACATTTTTGGATAGGTTGGCTATGAACCACCAGATATACGCGAGCTTTCCTTGGAGAGATCGCAGTTATTTGAGAGTTCTTGGTGTGGGCATTTCCATAATCGCCTTGATCTTTGAGGGATCGATTTCGATACCTCAGTGACGTATGATGAATCCTAGGAATTTGCCTGAGAAAACTCCAAATGCGCATTTTAGAGCGTTCATCTTCAGATTATACTTCCGAAAACGTTGGAACACTATTTTTAAATGTTCTCAATGTTCCTGATGAGATTTGCTCTTCACCACAAGATCGTCGATGTAGCATTCAACAATCTCATGTATGAGGTCATCGAAGATCTTTATCATGGCCTTCTGGAAGGTAGCGCTGACATTCTTCAAACCGAAGGGTATCACTTTATAGCATAATGCGCCCAACGAGGTCTAGAAGGTGGTGTGCTTCTGGTCTTCAGGATCCATTTTTATTTGATTGTATCATACGGATCTATTCATGAAGGAAAAGACTTCATGAGTGGACGTGTTATCAATCATTAACTCGATGACGGGCACTGGGAAGTCGTCCTTCGGGCAAGCTTTGTTGATGTCCCGAAAGTCCACGCAGATGTGAACTGTCCCATTTTTCTTCATCACTGGAACAATATTAGTGATCCAGTCGGGATATTGAATCTCTTAGATGAAACCAGAGTTGATTAGTTTCTTGACTTCAGCGTTGATACTCATCTCAAGTTCGAGCCGCATCCTTCTTGGCGCCTGTTTGATTGGCCTTATGCCTAACGATATGGCCAGTTTATGTACCGCTACTTTTGGATCTAGACCCGGCATTTCGGAATAGTTCTATCCAAAGCAGTCTTTATACTGCATGAGCACGTTTTTTAACGCGACTACCTGTTTTTCAGATAGTAGCTCACTGGAGAACGTCGGCCTTGGATCATCTTCTGTCCCTAAGTCAATTTTCCTTAGGTTATCCGCCGTAGTGTGTATCCCGTCCTCCAGCTCTTTTGATGATGGTGGAAACTCCGAGATCATATCGTCCTCGTCTTCATTGGCGAATCACCTGAAGAGATCACTCATACTCTCGTGCCCTCCCTCTTTTGAGAGTGTTATCATATCGCAGGTATGAGTACACTTCCATTTTTGCGGTTGAGCTAGTCTTAACCTGATGATGTAGGTCCTTTTTGGCTCGTGTTTTCGCGGCGGGCTTATCTTCCAGCTATCAGATAAAGCAAACTTGCGCTGTCAATACCGATCTTCTGCCCTGTCCTTGAAGGTGAAGCAGTCTTCAAGGGGGTGACCTATTGCTCGGTGATATGAGCAATAATCCGGATGATAAAACCCGTTTATTTGTTTGGGGTGCCAAGTCTCCATAATCGTTATCATTTGGTGCTTCATGACAAGATTGAATATTTTTCTTGTTTTGTCTTGAGGGAAAGAGTATTCCCGACCCATTTACTGTATAAAGGATGGGCTCCAATCGACTTTTTCTCGATTGAACGATGTCTTGGACACGCTTTGTTGTCTTCGAACGTTGTTTGCATTCTTTGCCCTAATTTTACCTCTACTTTGGGATTTTTTCCTTTTGCGAGAACGTATAGCGGGCTGGGTATGAAGAGCGTTATGGTCTACTTCCTCTTAAGATTGTTGGCTGAGACGATGCGTCTTGGCCTTTTCATAAATGGACATTTCGCGGCTGTAGTTGTCCTGGCTCACTTGACAAGCTTCTTTTATTAGCTTGTCAATTTGTTCTTCGAGCGACGGACTTGACGTTTTCAAAGCGGGATTTTACTCCAATTTGACATCACGCCTATCTGAAAGAGCGTTTTCCTCTTCACTCAAGCAGTTTATGACATGGAAAATGTAAAATTGCTCTTGTTTCTTGGACTGAACATATCCGAACCCGGTTGTCTCCATCTTCTCATTGGGCTTCCTTCGCTGAGTCCTGAGAATATCCTAAATCTTTTTATAGAATTGGGCTTGTCGAATAGTTTGTTCGAGAGATACGTCTTGGCATCTTAACAGCTCTTTCAATCCCTCTGCGTAATATCTTGGCAGACGGATGGGATGAAGCCTTTCGAGTGCAAAATCGGCACCATGCCAAACTTCTTTTTCTAGTTTGGTCTCCATAGATTTATAAAAGAGGATCGCCTGTTCACCTCTTCACCTAGGAGATACATAGAAAGTTCACAGCTCTTGTACGCTATATGTATCGAGCGTATCAAGTTCCTTGTAGTGTCAAGACGAAGCCATCATGATTTGTAGACTCTAATCTGCTTCGGAAAGAGTCTGCATCGACGGGCGGACGGAGAACACTGCATTGGCCTCATTCTCGGAGTCGCTGCCAAAGATTAAAATAGGAGTAGGTGGTCCGGGCTTATTGTTTTCTTTTTGGGGTTGCCCCAAGTAGACTATTTCTTTGTCTTCCTCAGTATCGCTCCCAAAGATCAGGATAGTAGCCGCAGATTTTGTTTACTCTCCGGTCTATAGCATCTTTCAGTATCTTCGATGTCTGGAAGAAAGTACTTTGCGTTCTCGTATTTCCGAACTCCATTTACAGAGAACAGGTTTAGTTGTCCCGTGACGGTGTACTCTGAACCATCCTTGAAATACTTCATACACTGATATTGTGCAGAAGGGATGATATTGTACTCGTGTAACTAAGGCCTGCCGAGCAAAACGTTATAGCAAGTCTTGGTGTCAATGACATGAAATTTGATGTCGGTTACGAGCAGCCCAAAGCGTAGCGTCAGTATTACAGACCCAAGCGTCCATGACGACTTTGAGTCGAACCGGAAGAAGGTAATTTTGTCTCGAGTAAGGTGCTGAACATTCATGCAAATTTCCTTCAACACTCTTACGTTGAGAAGATTAACGGAAGATCCGTTGTCGATAAGGATTTTCCCTATCTTGATGTCATGGTAGTATCCGGTGACGTATAACAGGCGATTATGTTCGCACGTACAGAGGAGTAGATCTTCATCGCTGAATGTAATATCAGCCGTGTAGATCTCAGCCAGTTCATTTTTCATCTTCTCTTTCGCGATGAAAGCTTGGAACTGATCGGGCTCTTGCAATGCCTTAATTAGGGAATCTCGTGCCTCTTTGGACAGGAGGAAAGCATCCAATATGCTTAGCTACGAGGATATTTTCCTTAGATATGCTAGGACGTTGTAATCCACCTTATTTTTCTTAAGCGGGTCCCTTACGGCGAACTCTTTTACCACTTCTTCGTTGTGGGTGATTTCTTTGGGTATTTTCCCTTTCTCTTTGTCTTTTTTGTTCGAACCTTTGCCTGCAGGTCCGAGGTTCTTTTTAGGCAGTGTACGGTTACGCAGCTGAATGTTTTCACAATTCTTCTCTTCCTCTGCTTTTTCCGAGGCGGAGTCTTCAAAGAGTGGGTTAAGGGGCGTTTCGTCCTCGGAATCACTCCCGAAGGTTAGAACTTGAGGTTTTCCCTTTCGAACTGGTACCAACCATATGACAGTTGCCAGTAGTTTCATTATGCGTGTTTGTCTCATCACCCTCACGTTGATGAGTGCGAGCTTCACACTTTTCCTTTTTGAAGTGTTTTCGATGGGCAACATATCCTTACCTCCACTTCTTGAAGGCATTGCACTCCTCGACGGGGTGAGCGACCCTTCGATGATAGAGGCAATATTTTGGATGTGATTCTTCTCCGTCGAATCATGTGACTCCAGGAGTGTACCTCGTGAGAAGTGATAGCTTCATCCCTAGTGATAGGGTTTTGACGAACCACTTCTCCGTTTTGATCCTGCTCTTATTTGTTGCATGCGTGCTTTAGTTTGGTCGGAGCACTTTATAACTCGTTCTCACCACAATTTCTTTATTCAGACGCTGACGCTTAGCCTTTTCATATATGGCTGTCTCGCGTTCTCGGTCATCTTTGGTTTTTTGAAAGGTTTTGTTTAAAAGTCTCTCAATTGGGTCTTTTTCTGGCAGTTTCAAGGATTTTAGCGCCAATTCTGCCCCCAGTTCCTCTACGTCATTTTTTGACGCTGAGAGAGCTTTTTAGTCATATAACGACGAATGGGAGACCATGTGGCAACTTGCTACATAGTCTTCCGCTTCTTCTGATGAGTCATTTCCCTCATCATTGTCACTGTCTCCGTCCTCAAGAATATGCTTAAGGAATTCTTCGAGCGTGATCGGTGTCCACGCCTTCTGGTTATATTCTTCTAGCGCTTCTATGTACTTTTGTAGATCTGTGCGCTCGTCGTCATGCTCGGCAGGCTGCACAGGTTTCTTGTCTTCTTCTTCTTATTCTTCTTAGATGACTTTGAAGGTTTGGCTTGGGAGCTTTTCCCTTTGTCAACAACATTCGGTGAGGGGCATGGTTTTAGCATCCCTTCAATAATTTCAGGTTCAAACGGGCTCTTCCACTTGATTGCCGGACATACTTGTAAATCCTTCAACATTCTTTTAGTTTTCCCTGAAAGGACTACTTCCCATGAAGCTTCTTCCATGAGTGAGCATGATGCCCCCTGCACGTCCACTTTTTTAGGAGCATGCTTTTGTGGCGGGTTTACCTTCTAGTTATCATACAGAGCTAACTTCCCCTGCTGGTACTGGTCTTCAACCCAATTTTTGAAGATGTAGCAATTTTCGATTAGGTGGCTCACTATTCTGTGATAGGAGCGGTAATTGAGGTTGTTGACGTCGCCGGGTTGTGCTGGACGCCACGAGTCTGGCAATGTGATAAGATTATTATACATTGCCAGTTCAAATAGTCTCCTCGTATTGTCATAGGGAAATGAGTAAGCACGTCCTAACCTTTCTTCTAAGGACGGACACAGACACACGTTGTTTTGGCGAGCAGCTGGTTTTGGGCCACCCGGTTGTTGCTGCATGTTGGCAACAAAGACTGCTTTCCCTTTACCCTTGTTATTTCGAGGGTCCTTATTTGAGGAGGAAGGGTCATGGCCTATCTGATCCATTTGGGTCAGCTTGTCTATCAGCGCTTGAAAGGTCGTGGGTTTGAAGAAAGTCATGAACTGGGACACAGTCAATTGAGGGTCGAGGGTCCCGATGAACATGCCTATAGCTGGAGACTCTTCGATGCACTGTTTGGATTTATACCACAGGTTCTGCCACCGGATAGCGTATTAGACCCAAGTTTCTCCCGGTTTTACCCTTGCATTGATCAGTGCCGTGATCGGAGTGCGTTCACTTGCGCTGGCACAACATTGCATGAACAGTAGTTCCATTTCTGTGAAGGTTTTCACGGAGTCATTTGGGAGCTCCGAGTACCACTCAAAAGCTGTCTTTGACAAGCTTCTGGCGAAGCAACAGTTTGTCGTCGCCCCTAGTATTGCCGCATAGTGCTCTTAATTGTGTGACATGCTGGTGGGGATTTCCTGTTCCTTTGTAAACATGAAACTTAGGGATTGTATATCCCGACAGGTACATGATTTGGTCATACCAGGCCGGATATGGTCTCCCGGTTCTTACGAGTTGGCTGGCGGCTTCACTGGCCTGGTGAACTCTTATTTGCTGAGCGATGTAGTCATCCAGGGACGCCTTGGAGATGGTTTCTTCCTTGGCTGCCGACAAGGCCGGAGGAGGATTTGATGTTTCCCCTCTGTCATCCTCGATAACTATTGGCGGGTTTTCGGCCGGGGGTTCCGGTTGTATCATCATTCCCACCATGTCTTGGAATAGAAGAGCCATCTGCTTGATGTTAGCAGTTTTCTCTGCAGCTTCCTTATCTTTTCTTTCCAGCACCCGTCACAAAACTCTGTATCGGTCTCTTGCTCTTGGCGTTGTTCAACTTCTTTGTCCAGACCTTCTTTTTGTCCGGTAAGCACTTCCATTTTGGTCAGCATTTCTTGGAGCTTTTGCTGCTGCTCCTGAGCCTTCATCAACGACCGAGTTTGCAATCGATGACTCACTGAGGCACGGCTTTCTTCTTTTCCTGAAGGCATATAGACCGTATGTATTGTTATGCCCCCGGACTTAGGGCGTTTGGATCTTTCGCCACCAGATTTTGTCGCTGGCCGTAGGATTTTTCCCGGCCTCGTTCTTTTATGAGAAGTTGGAGATGAAGGAACCATTGTGACAGGCACTTGTTTAGGAATGGCCTCCCATTGTATGGTGGAGGAGCGGTCTTTTTTTTGTCGACCGTTAAATTTTTTAGGTCGACGAAAGTAATTTTTGTTAAGCACAGAGTCTTGGACTTTTTGCCAGACCCTATGTATTTGTGAAGAGAGACATTGGCTAGGCTGCTTTGGCTGTCGCTGCATAGAGGCCTCTACTGGCGAAGGTGGTTTCATTAGCACCACCGTCGGGGAGTTCTTACGTATCCTCCTGAGCAGGTCAAAGTTGTTCCCAGTTGGAACAATAGCATTGATATCCACCACAGGAGCTGGTGGGGTGAGCCCAGAGGGAGAGTTGCGCCCAGCTTCTCTCACTCAGCGCCAGTGGCGACGTCGAGCACGCCTTGGAGTAGGAATTGCCTCAGTTTTATAGGCATCTTCGTTTTCCCTCTGTATTGCTCAGGGGTTTCGGTTGGTGTCAGCCTGCTGAAGACCGACGTCCTTGTTAAAGTTGGAGCGGGATTGACCAATCTTTCGAAAATCGACCGTTTTGGAGGGGAATCACTTTTATCGGCCTCACCTGCAGCAAGAATAGGGAGAGCTAACCGTTTTGGGGTAGCTTCTTCTGGTATCATAGGCTTCTTTACGGGCCCGCTTGAGTTCTTCCTCAACCTGTTGAAGACCGAGATTTCAGGGTTTGACGACTTACTGATAGGAGCCATCGTGGTTGATTGTTACGAAAAAGTGGTGTTTGTAGTTTAACCGTAATCAGAACGGTGTCGCGTGTAGCTAGACCGAGGTGAGTATGGGTCGTCCTCTGGGAAACGTTGAATCTTTTACTCTTACTTTAGATGTGTTGAGAAAGGGGGAAGAAATAAGAATCTTATGGAATGGTTTCTAGATCTACGTTAAACACTAATGCTAAATATAGATCTAGATTATTTATGGATGTAGTTAATATAAGAAGGGGCTTGTAGGGTTCGTTAGGATTTAGTAGTTATGGATGATTAATTAAAAGTTACCCTTTTTATCCTTTAATAGATTTAAAACTAGAACGACAGTGATGCATGCAGATTAGGGTTTTTGGAGGGAAAATGAATCCCACTCTTAACCCTTATCTCGACACGGAACTCCGTTCATATCTAGCCTTTACCAAAACAATCATTAATCTAATCTCTAATCGCGGTCGGAACTAACAAAGAATTGTTAGCGCGCCCGATTAGGATGTTAATGATTCTTTTGATAAAGTTCATAAATTTTATAGGACTTAAAAAGGGTTTAGGGATGTTCATCATCCATTAGCCTACCTTAATCCTACGAACCCTAACAAGCGGAGAATTACTCGCGCATGTTGGGAGAAAAAGATATGGAAAGAAATTGCATAATTAAATTACGAAGAAATAGAATAAGAAAAAGAAAGCTACCTTTATTAATCAACAATATTCATTACACTTTGATTCCTTAGAAAATGATTACAAAGACTATTTTGCTTCTCGATCTCTTCCAAGGAGGTAGATGAACAGTTGATGATCGGTCTGGATGCGTGAGCCGTCTTGGACTTCGTGATCTCGTCGACTTGATGAATTTTTCAAGAGGCTCTCGGTCTTTATTTATAGCCCCAAAGCCAGAACTCTTGCTTCCAAATATGGAAGATAACTATAAAGATTCTCCCCAAAAAAATGCATCCTCTAACTCCCCTTTCCTGCCGCGGATCCGCGGCCAACACGGGGGTTTGGCCGCGGATCCGCGGCCAATGGTCAAGATCTCTTCATCAAATTTTTGGGTCTTCATCTGTGTGACATTTGGCGATCTCTGGAAGCTTTGGAACTTGGAAATCTTCTCGTAGTTGCTGCCAGACTTGACTTCTAAGTTTTGGTTTCTTAATTAGGCAGGTTTGCTTTAACAACTTGATTTCCTTGATTTTAGACCTGAAAATTCTGCACAACAACTCAAATAATATTTAGTAGACTTTGTTCTACTAGGATTTGGTCAATGATATTATTTGCATACATTTTTCTACCAAATGCTAATTATAATATATCAACACATGGAAAATAGTATTTTTACACATATACCCTCATATGTATGATATATTATAAAAAAGACCTTTTTAAATATAGAAATAGTAGGAAAAATGTAATAACAAATGTGCAGTTTTATCAGCTGAACAAATACCCCCAAACTTATTTTTGATCGTCCCGAGCAAACTAGTTTATTCAAGAGAAGGAGAAAAAGAAAGGAGAAAAAAGCACACTTTTGTAGGCAAACACGATTGCACTGAGCGCGTGCAACAAGCCGTTCAACCTCTAGGTGTCCCTAGTAGGAGGAGTGTTGTCTCCTGAGGGTTTTCAGCGGATTACACCCACAAAATCTTATAACAATAGAGAGATGGTGAAATTTACATATAAAGATAAGAACCATAAAAGAAAGACTTTGAAAATAAGAGTTTCCAACTATACTAGCTTTTCAGTTGTCATGAGCCCTATCTTAATAGTCATGAAAAGATGTTAAAAATCACATCATCCCTCAATAAAATATCGTCTTATTCTTCGTTTCTACCTTTCATCTAAACATCGATCATATACCCCTACGTGTGTGAATAGAACATCCCTACACTCGGAGAATTCAATTCAAGCTATCATACTCTTGTCCATCTGCCGTAGTACTTTTTAAATTGATGAATATTTAGATTTGCTCACACATTTTCATGCAACCGTTAATACTTCTTGAGGTACTAACCGACCGATTACTCATGTGCTTGCTGATTAGGTGATAATATTTTCCTCGTCTTGCACCACCTAAGGCTTAGCAGTGACTCCCAGACCAGTTGGCCTTAGGGCACTAGGTGAAGAGGCACCCTCGCTATATTTTTTTATTGCTGCCTTGGCGATAAAAAAAACCAGTGTTCATTTTTTTCTTTTCACCATTTTTATATTTTCTTCATTTTTTTCATTTCCTTCATACTTTGGCTTTTAGACAAGAGCATTTCAAGGTATCCTCTACTATCCCGAGTTTTAAGACGTGTGTAAGTGCATATAGTAGGGTATTAACATTCAAATGTTTGGCTTTCAGAATAGAAACTATTTTCCAGACTTATTTTTATCCTCAGATTAGTGACATTCTTCATCTTACTAACCCTTGGGACAACAGCTCATAACTACTTATTACCAGTTTGTTTAAGAAAACTTCTAATTTTCTTGGTTTTCTTAAACTATTCCTATCTTTCATATATAATTTTTCACTTTCTATTCTTTTATTATCAAAAAAAAATTTTGTGCTTATATATAGTATAATGCAAAGTATGCGTAAATAAGCACAAACCTCCCCCAAACTTGTTTTCAACAGTGTCATCACTGTTGCTATCTGCTGGATCACAAAAACCTGTAAGCTTGGGAGGACATTATTAATGGGGGCAAGAATATATGAAAGTGAAAATCCTCCCCCAAACTTATTTTTGGCTCACAAATTTGAGGACAAAAGTTATGTTCAAGAGCCAAAAATATACCCCCCCTCAAACATGAGTTAGACAATACGAAGTATTTTAAGAGGGGGTGAGTCATTTGGTCAAAGTAAGACTTTACAAAGACCAAAAGTTAACACTAACCATTCAAAGATTTTATTAGTATATCGTATAGATTGGTGGAAGAATATGTTGTATCGAGTCAAGAAAAAGTGGGGAAGGGATAAGAGGTGGTCTGGAAAGGGTTTGAAATTAGAGAAAAGAAAGAATGAGGATGAATGTGAATGATTAGGAAGAAGGAATGGTGACGGTTCAACCTCTATAGGTGGAGATTGATTAATCACAAAATCCGTATTGTTTAAAAATTCAAGTTCGTCAGCAAAAAGTTCTTCAAAACTTTTATCAATGGTGTGATTGAACATTTTGCTGTCAAAGAGTTTTGTGCCAGAATTTATCCTACTTGATTCAAAAATTATTGAGGTAGAGAACTCGAAAAACTCATCTACCTCATTTTCAAAAGTATCCAAATCAAGTTGAATTTCTGGTATTATTGAACTTGAATTAACGGATTGTGATTCATCAAAATTCACTGAAACTATAGGAACAGAAGAAGAACCGGAGAAACTAGAAGGTGAAATGGGTAAACAAATTGGTGTGTCGAGTGTTGCTGAACCAGATGTGGAAGATGGAGGCTGTATTTCGGTCTGATCTTCGGGTATACCATTATCATCAACTTCAAGACATATTTGGGGTTCGGGAAGAATTAAAGGCTCAAGATGATGACCACAAGGAAGTGAAAGGATTTGATAAATTGGTGGGACAAAATCATCCAAAATTTCGGGCTCATCAATAATATATCCCCAACGTCAATCACCTCATTCAAGTGAAGGTTAAAGTTCTCAAACATCTCATCAAAAGTATGGTTTTCAATCAGTTTTGGTTCAAGAGTGGAGGTGTAGAGATCACAAGGGTTGGGTATGGTTTCATTTGAAATGGACCCTTCATAGTCGGGTAAATCAAACACTACAAAGTCACACAACTTATCAGTTATTCTATTTGGTGTACTTGATGAATCTATGAAACTGGAGTTGTGGATTTCAGTTTGGAATGGGGAGGTTTGATTAGGAAGGGTGTACAGTTCTGTCTCACTACCCAAATCCTTCCTAATTTGGTTCGACAGTTCCAGAAATTTTTCTAATGTCTGCTCCAGACCAGTCTTGGGTTGATAAGGGATTTTAGTATAAGATTGAAATTCCTGTGGATAATTAAAACTCCCAAATGACTGATTAGAAGAACTGTCTAGAGTAGGTGGAAAAGTCGGATTGGATTGATAGGAATAGAATGGTTGTGAAACTTGGGTAGGAGTAGGATCAATATTATGATAAGAAGAATATTGATATGGGTTGGTTGGTTGGCTATTTTCAATAGACATTTTATATGCCACAAACCGCATATCAAACTCTTCTCTGGACAGTGGTGGTGATGGTTGATATTGGTCCGGGTTTAAACTTTGGCCTCTAGCCCTAGCTATGTGCTCAGCAATGGATATTCGTCTAGGGGCTTCCTCACTCTGGGTATCAACTGAAACAGGTGTAGCATTAGGATACGGTTGATAAGACCTAGACTGAGGTGGCCAATTGTTTCTTCCTGCTTGTTCTATATGATCTCTTAAGGACATGGAAGAGCCGGATGGTATACCGAAGGGATTACGAAAACAAGAGATATCTGGTTGTGGACAACAAAGCTCGGCAAGAGATCGTCTGTTTGGGTCACCCATTATAAGAAGAGAAGAAGGGGGAAGGGTAAAAAAGGGAGAAAATAATTGGTTTGTTTTGAAAAATGACGGATTTAGACAAATCACACAAAAATGCACAAACAACCCTAGAACTATGGTTACCTAGGTCCAGTCTCTAGACCGCTCCTAGACTTCCAAAGGACAAGCCGCAGGATCAATCCTCTACCGCCTCTTTACTACTCTTGTAGCCAGGTAAGTGCCAGGTAAGTGGGAGGCTCCCCACTACGAAAGTAGTGGTCCTAATTAAGTAACCACTTGCCTTTGACACACTTGCCTAGACACTACAAAAGTAATGCGGATAAGCAATAGATTACCTACGACCTTCCTCTGTCCTTATTAAGCGCGACAGTCCTTAGAGTCTGGTCTAGATATTTTTTTAAATTAATGTAGGGTTGATGCAGATGCTCGGTTTGTGATTTGTGGGGCTTAAGAAGGGTGATGAAATCCCCACCTAATCTGAATTTTGGTCTTGCCCCTTAAAAATCCGTATTAAAATATGAAATAACAAACCAATAACAAAACTTTGCAAAAAGATTTTTGAGCGGCGATATTTGGCAAAGAATCCTGCAGAAAAGATATTTTATTGGATTTGAGAAGAGAGAGAAAGAAATAGGAAATATACTAGAGAAGTTTGGAACCCTAAATCCCCTCTCCCGCCGCGCTTCCGCCACCAAAAGGCTCCTTTGACGCGGTTCCGCCGCTGGGTGGAGGGCTCAGGTGGTGAAAGTTTGCTCTGTGGCCTTCTGTACTCCTCTGGATCTTGATGAATGTCTCTGTCTTCTGTTTCCTCAATTCTGTGACTCCAGATTTCCTCGCAAAATTCACACAATAATCATTAAATACTCAATTTTCAGTTTTGTTTTAATTATGATATAGATCGTATAAGAATTCAACACAAATAGTAAGAATAAAAAATTACGCACGTTTCCCCGGCAACGGCGCCGTTTGATTGTTTCGAAAGAGTGTGTTTAGTAATTAACCGCAATCAATAACGGTGTCGCGTGTAGCTAGACCGAGATGAGTACGGGTCGTCCTCTGGGAAACGTTGAATCTTTTATTCTTACTTTAGATGTGTTGAGAGAGAGAGGAGGGATAAAGAATGTTGAAGAATGGTTGTAGGATCTAGATCTACGTTAAACACTAATGCAAAATATAGATCTAGATTATTTATGGATGTAGTTAATATAAGAAGGGGCTTGTAGGGTTCGTTAGGATTTAGTAGTTATGGATGATTAATTAAAAGTTACCCTTTTTATCCTTTAATAGATTTAAAACTAGAACGACAGTGATGCATGCAGATTAGGGCTTCTGGAGGGAAAAGGAATCCCACTCTTAACCCTTATCTCGACACGGAACTCCGTTCATATCTAGCCTTTACCAAAACAATCATTAATCTAATCTCTAATCGCGGTCGGAACTAACAAAGAATTGTTAGCGTGCCCGATTAGGATGTTAATGATTCTTTTGATAAAGTTCATAAACTTTATAGGACTTAAAAAGGGTTTAGGGATGTTCATCATCCATTAGCCTACCTTAATCCTACGAACCCTAACAAGCGGAGAATTACTCGCGCATGTTGGGAGAAAAAGAGATGAAGAGAAATTGCATAATTAAACTACGAAGAAATAGAATAAGAAAAAGAAAGCTACCTTTATTAATCAACAATATTCATTACACTTTGATTCCTTAGAAAATGATTACAAAGACTAGTTTGCTTCTTGATCTCTTCCAAGGAGGTAGACGGACAGTTGATGATCAGTCTGGATGCGTGAGCCGTCTTGGACTTCGTGATCTCGTCGACTTGATGAATTTTCCAAGAGGCTCTCGGTCTTTATTTATAGCCCCAAAACCAGAACTCTTGCTTCCAAATATGGAAGATAACTATAAAGATTCTCCCCAAAAAAATGCATCCTCTAACTCCCCTTTCCTTCCGCGGATCCGCGGCCAACAGGGGGTTTGGCCGCGGATCCGTGGCCAATGGTCAAGATCTCTACATCAAATTTTTGGGTCTTCATCTGTGTGACATTTGGCGATCTCTGGAAGGTTTGGAACTTGGAAATCTTCTCGTAGTTGCTGCCAGACTTGACTTCTAAGTTTTGGTTTCTTAATTAGGCAGGTTTGCTTTAACAACTTGATTTCCTTGATTTTAGACCTGAAAATTCTGCACAACAACTCAAATAATATTTAGTAGACTTTGTTCTACTAGGATTTGGTCAATGATATTATTTGCATACATTTTCCTACCAAATGCTAATTATAATATATCAACACATGGAAAATAGTATTTTTACACATAAACCTTCATATGTATGATATATTATAATAAAGACCTCTTTTAATATAGAAATAGTAGGAATAATGTAATAACAAATGTGCAGTTTTATCAACTGAACATAGCGCTGAGGCGCCAAAGTTCACAGGCAAGGGCATAGTCCCGAAGAAGAGTCCAGTAGTGGCATGTGTGACCTGCCCCACCGGCATTGAGAAAATAGAGGCTGCATTGGGCATATACGTCACTCCTCCAGTTGAGGTGGAGAGCGAGTTGTTGCTGCAAGCAGTGCAGTGAGAAGCTATTGATTTTCTGCATAGAAACAAGACACCAAATTTTAGTACCTCGAATCCAGGGACAACCAATATATAGCGAACCGCGCTTTTGTTCGCGAAACACGACGTACGAAGTGTGGATTGGAAAGAGGAAAAGGTCCCACCGGGAGTGCTAAAATCTGTTTACCGCAAAAAACAAAGACGAACTGGGATTAGACGTATTACCTGAATTTGGAGGCAGATGCTATTTGTACATATCCATCCACCTCTCCGAAAATACCAAGTTGATTTATGGCACCGTATATCGGAGGTTTGGATAGATGCGGCCGATGTAGCAGAATTTATCAGATTCCCCCTCATTTGTGAGGGGTTTTTGATTGTAGGGACGCTTTTCCCTGCAGGCGCAAGCTACTGCAGTTAATTGCGTTATCGCGTTGCGATAACCCCTTTCTCCTTCTCTAGTAGTTCACTTCGTGTCATGTGTTATTTTGTTTGTTAAGCTTGCCCATGAATTGTATACGGAGACTAGTTTATGTCGTCGCCCGTAGGGTGCGGATTAGTCCAAATCCGTATATTTTCTGGGTTTGAACTTAGGTTGTATGTATTCCATCAGTTCAAAATATTTTGTTTTATTTAAGGACCGTTAATTTGTTTTTAGATTAAGATCAAACTTAAATATTTGAGCATTTGGGCTCAATTTATTTTAATTAAGGATACGTTAGTCCTATTTAAGACTAAAATCAACTTAGATATATTTCCAGATCCTTAAATTTTGTTCAGATACAACAACAGAGCATTTGGGCTCAGCTGCAAGCAAACTTCAGAGAGAGTTAGTCAATTTGGGCTCGGTCTGCTCGGTCTTAGGTTTTCTCCCTTTATTCAAAAGTGCTAAGCACTTATTTGTGGCTCTAGCGCTCGCGTGTATACCACGTGAGGCACTCAAAAATGGGCGTTGCCCAATCAATACTAAGCACATAGTCATTTTTACTAAATTTATAGTGCTCACCAATTTTATACGGTGCTCACGTGTGTTTCACGCAAGGCGCTAAGCATTCTGTTTTGTTGGGCGCTCACGTAGGTGTAGGGTGTTTTTCGTCATCCCATTGAGATGGAAATACGCACGCGCTTGTCAGACGTACTATAGATCCCCCCTGCCTAGGGTAGGCGGGGGTTTATTGATTATGGGGATCCGAATCTCCGGCAGCCGCAGACTAAGCTGTCGTTAATTACCCATCGCCTTTGAGCAAGGGAACCTCCGATTGACGAGTCAAACTGATCATGCGAACTCAATGTGCCGTGTGCTGTGTTTTGAAAGGGCTTTGGATATATCGGGAGGCCTCGCAGAGTTTACGGGGGGCCCGCTACCCGGATAGCGGGCTCGGGGTTAAAGGGGCTAGCAGCCTCATTGCGGGGTGTGGAATAGCGCCCCGTTAGAAATTTTTTTCCAAAGGAGGACCTGTTTCGGGTGTGGAGTGCATAGGAAATGAGGGGTGAGGAGCATCTTAAAGACGCTGCATGGCACGTGGGCGCTAGATGCCCATGGGTCACATGCTTGGCGCGTGGGCGCTTGGTGCCCGCGGGTCACGTACAAGGCGTGTGGGAGTTTGGCGCCCGTGGGACACGTGTCCTGCATGCGACCGTTGAGCGCTGGGCGCCCGTGGGTCATATATGTGGCACGCGACTGCTGAGCGCTGGGCGCCCGTGGGTCACGTGCCCTTCACGAGATCGCTGAGCGCTGAGCGCCCGAGGATCCCATAAGGCGCAAATGGGTGCTAAGCGCCCGTGGGTCACGTGTCCTGTACGCGACCGCTGAGCGCCCGTGGGTCACGTGCCCTGTACGTGACCGCTGAGCGCTCGCCGGTCACGTGCGCGGCACGCGACCGCTGGATGCCCATGGGTCACATGCGCGCACGCGACCGCTGGAAACACCAGTGGAAAATGGGCTTAGCCCTTTGGCTGGGAGGTGAACTCCCAAGGGTCTTTGGAGTTGAAGTCATAACAGGGATTATGTATAGATTTGGAGTTAAACTTCTAAAAGGGTTTTGTTTATGGAGTTAAAATCCAACAGATCATAAATGGAGTTAAACTCCTAGAAATCTTTGAAGATGATCAAAGAGGACCCCTTTCTTCTCCTTTTTAGCCCTAGATCTTCTTTTGAGCCTTGGATATTCCCGAAATGGGATTTTTGGAAAAGGGTCTCCTTCTTCCTCCTCTCCGTTGGCTGGATCTTGAAGAAGAAGAGGGGTGAAACTAAAAATTTCCTTTTTGGGGATTTGATGAAAGATCTGAGTTCTCCTTTAATGGTTTTATGGTGAAAAACAGTTTCTTTTTGGAAAAAGAGGGATTGAACTCTTAATTTAATTCAAAAGAAAGAAGATTTAGAACCTTGAGGAAGGAGGCACAAACCCTAGAATTTGAGAGAATGAAAAGTTTTTTCATTTTTTCATCATGTTTGCCTTTATAGGCTACACACTTTATGTATAACCTCTTGAGGTTTGCCAAATGGCACTTGTGCCACCCCATGCCTTATGTGCTTATCTCTTTTTGCACATAAGCCATGGGGTTTACCAAATTTTGGCTTTTTGCCTATTTTACATACATTTATTTCTATATATATATATATATATATATATATATATAAAGAGAATTACATTAAACCAATTTATGGCTTCATTCCTTTTGTCATGGGCCGGTCCCTTTGACCTGGGCTTGGGCCCACTTGGCTCGGGGTTGACTTTGATTTTGACTTGGTCAACCGGGGTGTAATTTTTGACCCCAACAAATTGCCCCCCATCAATACATGCACACCACATATATGGGTCGTGTGCATGAAATTGATGGATCTTCTTTCACGTTGAGGTTGAATTGATTTGGCTCCCATTTTAACGATGTGGAGATCGATGCTGCCCTTTTCACGATGTGGATGGTCGGTGCTGCCCTTTTAGCGACTTGGACGGTCGGTGTTGTCTTTTTAGCGACTTGGACGGTCGGTGTTGTCCTTTTTGCGACTTGGACGGTCGGTGATTTGATTTGACTTACTCCGCTTTCTACGGTGTCAGGGTTGATTTGTTTGATTTGATTTATTTTGGGAGTTCCCTACCCGTCCAACGGGACTTTTGAGCTTGGACGTGCTACCGGTTGGGATATTAATTTGATCTATTTGACTTCTGCCTTGTTTGGCGGGACTTTTGAAATTGAGAGGAACTTGGAATTTGGATTTTGTTTGGCATTAGCATTGCTGCACTGAAATAATGTTAGGAGCAACTCATCATTTGTCCCAGGGAAGACTTGGGATTTGGGTTTTAGGTCGGCATCAGCACCGCTAACACTGAAGCGTAGTGTCAGGAGCGACTCATCATTTGCCGTTGCCCGTTGGGGGAGCGATGTCTTAGGAGACAGGTTTAGATCTCTATCACCTAAGGCTTTTCAATCTTATGAGCCATAAGGGTCTCATAAAAGCATTTTCTACCTACGAGTCGAGAGGATCTCGCAGGTGTAATTTCTCCCTATGAATCGTGGGGATTCCTAAGTGTGTTGCTCCTTTGTGAGTCGTAAGGATCTCACGCGGGGATTTTCTCCTCACAAGGTCGAGAGGACTTTGCGAATGTATTTCATCTATTTTTTATGAGTTTGCACCCTTTTGGGTTTTCACAAACTTGCCGACAGTCCTGCTGTTTTTACTCACGAAGCCCTTTTGGGTTTTCATCCATGCCCGTTTTGCTTGTGGACATACTTTTTTTTTTACATTGGTAGATCTTAATCGCTGGTGGGACTTTAAATGTAGTCTCGTCGGTAGGACTTGGAAGAGATAGGGGTCGTTTATGCCCGTGAATTGTATACGGTTTTACAGGATGTATGATCCAGACCGTAGGGCCGGAGTGCTCAATTCGCCTGCGACTTGGAGCATTCACGCGTAGTATTTCTTGAGATATCGGCCATTGATGGGTGGCATGGGCCTTTCTCCCTCGGCATTTATCAGCTGGTAGGATCCTCCATCAAACACTATCTCGATGACGTATGGTCCTTCCCAGTTTTGCTCGAATTTTCCCTTGGAATGTCGATTGAGGATGATCGGTCTTTTGAGAACCAACACCAATTCTCCTTTCTTGAAAGCGCGGAGATGGGTCATCTTATTATAGGCCCGTGATATTTGGGCTCGGTACAGCTCCAAATTTTGCTGTACTGCGAGCCTATTTTCTTCGAGGGTGTCGAGTTCTTTGAGCCGAAGGAGTACGTTTTCCTCCTCCATCAACTCGTGCTGAACGGCCATTCATAAACTTGGAACTTCGACTTCGAGGGGGAGGACCGCCTCCACTCTGAAGAGTAATGAATATGGAGTGGATTGAGTTGGAGTACGGTGCGCGGTACGATATGCCCACAACGCCTCGTGAAGTTTGAGATTCCAGTCTCTCTTGTTGGCTGAAGAATTTTTCCTCAGGAGCTTGCATAGAGTTTTATTGAAGGCTTCAGCTAGTCCATTGGCCCTTGGATTATAGATGGAGGAATATCTCTAGTCTATCTTGTGCTGAATAGCGAACCTTGAGATTTTGAAGCTCTTGGAAGAAAGCTCGTTGTCAGAAATGATTCTTTTAAGTGTACTGAAGCGGTATAGGATATTATACCGGAAGAACGCCAGAATATCTTCTGTCTTGACTTCTTTTAGCGGGACAGCTTCAGCCCATCTGAAGAAGTAGTCAGTTGCAGCCAATATGAACCGGTGGCCTTTAGATGACGGAGGATCAATTGGACCAACTGTGTCGGTGACCCAAACTTCGAAGGGCCATGACGCCACCGTAGGATGCAGCAGATTAGGATACTTATGAATGAAGCCACTGTGAATTTGGCAGAGATGACACCTCTTCGCATGCTTTTCGCAATCCCTTATCATGGTAGGCCAGTAATACCCAAGCCGTTTAATTTTAAGCCGTATTTTGGGACAAGATTGGTGAGCCTCGCAGATGCCCGAGTGAACTTCTTTCATGACTTTTTGGGTTTCGACCGATGATAGACACCTGAGCCAGAGTTGGTCATATGATCTGCGATATAGCGTATTATTTACAAACACGTATCAGAGAGCTCTCTTCTTCAGCTGAATCCTCACAGATTTTTCTTCGGGCAGCTTGTCGTATCGGAGGTACTCTATGAATGATTCTCTCCAATCGGGCTCCTCTTGAATGATCAGAATTTCTTCGGCAGGATTGCTCTTTTGTTCTGCGCTTTCCTCTTCTCATAAGAGACTGGGGGAAGAATTTGCCGGCTCCTGACCGTGATCAGAATTTCATCCATGTAGGGATCAGCCATCTCTTTGGCTAAGCGAGCGAGTACGTCAGCTTTTTCATTCAACGTCCTAGGAACTCCCATTAGTTCAATGTGGGTGAACTGTTTCATAAGCTCCACCACCCGGCTTCTATACCAAGCTAACTTGGGTTTGTATATCTTATAGTCGTAGCTTACTTGGTTGATGACAAGCTGGGAATCATCGTAGACTCGTAGCCGTAGGATTTCTATTTCTCTGGCGAGCTCTAAACCAGCTATCAGAGCCTCGTACCCAGCCTCGTTGTTTGTGCGAGACTCGGTGAGAGCAAAAGAACGTCGTAGGGTTCCCATTGATGGCGTGATGAACACCAATCATATCCCTGCTTTTATCTGTGGGACACTTGATTTGCTGGAGGTCCTAATTGATGAGGCTCCGTAGAAATAGAGCTCTCAACATGGCTCGTCATCCTCGAGGTGCAGCACTTGTTCATCAGGTAACTCGTAATTGAGCGGCGACCCTTCTGGTATGGGATGAGCAGCAAGGAAGTCGGCGAGAGCTTTCCCTTTTACTGCTTTCTGGGGAGTATAAGTTATATCAAATTCAAGCAGCATGACAGCTTATCTCTCCATTCTACCGGATAGGCTTGCTTTGGTCATTAAGTGTTTGAGCGGGTCAACCTTGGAGATCAGCATAACCCAATGAACAAGCAGATAGTGCCTCAGCTTCTTCACAGCGAATATCAGATCCAGGCATTGCTTTTCGATCAGGGAATAGTTGTGTTCCTCCTCGACTAAAGTTCGACTGAGGTAGTAGAAGGCATTATATTTTCCCTCCTCGTTGTTCTGGGCAAAGAGTGCACCGAGTGACTCATCTAGCGTGGTAGTATAGAGAATCAATGGTTTATTTAGAATAGGGGCAGCAAGCACTGGAGGGTGCAACAGGTACTGTTTGATGCTTTCGAACGCTTCTTGATATTCGGCATCCCAGAAAAAATGAGCTCCTTTCTTCATGAGATTTGAGAAGGGGCTACATCTCCCTGATAAATTTGAGATAAACCTTCGTATATAAGCAAGCTTGCCTTGAAAAGATCTTAGCTGTATCAGATTCTTCGGAGGGGGCATCTCCATGATGGCCTTTATCTTGGATGGGTCAACTTCGATCCCTCGATGTCGGACTATGAAGCACAGGAATTTTCCTGATGACACGCCAAAAGCGCACTTCAGAGGATTCATCTTCAGATTGTATTCCCTCAGTCTAGTGAGAACGGTCCTAAGATCTTGGATGTGATCGTCCTTGGCTTTAGTCTTGATGACCAGATCATCAACATAACATTCGACGACTTTATGGATTAGGTCATCAAAGATATTGGTCATTTCCCTTTGATATGTAGCACCTGCGTTCTTCAATCCAAAAGGCATCACCTTATAGCAGTATATTCTGATTGGGGTTCGAAATGCCGTGTGTTTCTCATCCTCAGGCGACATCTTGATCTGATTATATCCAGACGAGCCATCCATGAAGGTGAGCAGCTCGTAATTTTAGGTGTCATCGACCATCATTTCCATGACCGGCAGCGGAAAGTCGTCATTAGGGCATGCCTTGTTGAGGTCCCGGAAATCGACGCAAACTCGGATCTGCCCATTTTTCTTCTTCACTGGGACTATGCATGCGATCCAGTCCGCATATTTCTCTTCTCTGATGAAGCCAGCATCGATAAGTTTCTTAGTTTCCTCGATGAACTTTTCTTCTGGCTCCCTTCTCATTCTTCGGGGAGCTTATTTGACTGGCTTTACATCAGGAGAAATAGCCAGCTTATGCACGGCTACATCAGGGGAGATGCCAGGCATTTCTTTGTACGTTCTGTTCGCCGCCAAAAAACGGGAAGACAAACGTCTTTCCTGAATTTGGGGGCAGATGCTATTTGGATTTATCCGTCCACCTCTCCGAAGATGCCAAGTTTATTTATGGCACTGTGTATCGGAGGTTTGGACAGATGCGGCCGTTGTAGCAGACTTCGTCAGATTCCCCCTCGTTTGCGAGGGGTTTTTGATTGTGGGGACGCTCTTCCCTGCAGGTGCAAGCCCCTGCAGTTAATTATGTTACCGCGTAGCTATAACCACTTTCTCTTTCTCCAGATGTTCACTTCGTGTCGTGTGTGTTTGTTTTGTTTTAGGTTGCCCGTAGATTGTATACGGAGACTAATTTGTGTTGTCGCCTGTAGGGCATGGATTAGTCCAAATCCGTATTTTCTTAGATTTGGGTTTAGGTTGGTTTAAGGATCGTTAATCTTGTTTTAGATTAAGATCAACTCAAACGTTTGTTGAGGATACGTTAGTCTAATTTTAGACTAAGATCTACTCAACAGGATTTTGGAATCATCTAGATCCGACGAAAGAGTGTTTGGACTCAATCGATTTAGTTTAGAGACATTGTGGTCCACCGTTTAAGGACATCATAGTCCATGAGTTTAAGGACCTCATAGTCCGTAAAGTTTAAGGACGTCATAGTCCATGAGTTTAGGGACGTCATGGTCCATTGGGTTTAAGAACATCATAGTCCGTAAAGTTTAAGGACATCATAGTCCATGAGTTTTAAGGACCTCATAGTACGGTTTAAAGACATCATAGTCTGGTATTTTGGTTTCACAATTTAAGGATGTGCCAAAAGTTTTTTTTTGGTTATTGGGACCCTCCATCTCTCTGAAGACGTTGAAGAATTGCAACGAGATGTATCAGAGGTATGAAAAGATGTATCCTTGAACCAATATTGGTCGAGAGATCTATAGTCATGTTTGGGACTAAGACCAATTAAAAAGATTATGAGCACATGGGCTCAGTTGATCTGAATTAGGGATTTGTAGTCAACTTGGGCTCAGCCCACTTAGTTTTGAATAAAATGTTGCGCATTTATTTGGGCCTAGTCCCTTTTTTTATTTAACAATGTTGAGCATTGATTTGGGTTCTGACACCCCTTTTTCTTTTGTATTTTACTGAGTGTTGAACACTTTTTATGGCGCTAGGCTTTATTTAAAGATCACTTTGTGTTCCCTCAACGCACACGTGAGGAGTACGTGGTGCGCTTGGCGCTGAGCGCCAGACCTGGAGCGCTAAGTCGCTTCTTGTGAAATAGCGCACACGTGGGGAGTACGTGGTGCGCTTGTCACTGAGCGCCAGACCTGGAGCGCTAAGGCACTTCTTGTGAAATAGCGCACACGTAGGGAGCACGTGGTGCGCTTGGCGCTGAACGCCAGAATTGGAGCGCTGAAGCTCTTCTTTTGAAATAGCGCATAAGTGGGGAGCACGTGGTGCGCTTGGTGCTGAACGCCAGACTTAGAGCGCTGAAGCGCTTCTTTTGAAATAGCGCACACGTGAGGAACACGTGGTGCGCTTGGCGCTGAGCGCCAGACTTGGAGCGCTGAAGCGCTTCTTATGAAATAGCGCACACGTGAGGAGCACGTGGTGCGCTTGGCGCTGAGCGCCAGACTTAGAGCGCTGAAGCGCTTTTTTGGCAATCCTGGTCAGTTCTGTGCTCTGAGAATTAAATTCTCGTTTATAAGAGACTTTGTCTCATGGATCTAAGAACTAAGTTCTTCTATGATCCCTTTTGTTTTTCTTTATGAGAGACTTTGTCTCATGGATCTAAGAACTAAGTTCTTCTTTTTACGAAGAGATGCTATGATCTCTTCTGTTTTTGTGAAAGACTTTGTCTTATAGATCTGTAATCTAGAAAAAGAACTAAGTTCTTATTTTTTTTATCAAGAGATGATATGATCTCTCTTCTTTTTATTTACCTTGAAGAAGGTTCTTCTTCTTAGAGCTTGCTCTTCTCTTTTTCTTTTCTGAGAATTTGAAGTTTTATGGGGGGGGGGGGGTTCTTCTCTTTTAATACTTGAAGTCTTGGGTCCTTTATATAGGGGATGCTGATTTGTTGAATCAGTTAGGGAAATCTCTCATTGAGAGATTTCTGATTGATTTGGGGAATGTTTCCCACCATTGGATTTTTGATCCAAGAGTTTCTGTTTTACAGAAGACAATCTTCTTGTTTTTTAACAAGATTGGAAAAATATTTTCCCATACAGAACTTATTCTGCATCTTAGTGATTTTTAATCACTATTGGATCTTTGATCCAACGGTGCTCTGATTTACAGAGCACGATCTTTCCTATTTGGAAAGATTTGAGGAGTATTTTCTTAACAGAATTTTATTCTGTAATTTGATGATTTATTCATCTTAGTTGGATCTTTGATCCAATGGTGGAGAACATTTAGTTCTAGAACTTGGCGCTCTCGTGCTTTGCACGTGAGGCGCTGCCTCAGAGTCTTTGACTCTTAGCGCTGGCGCTCCTGGCGCCAGCGCTCTCATGCTTTGCACGTGAGGCGCTGCCTCAGAGTTTTTGACTCCTAGCGCTGGTGCTTCTGGAATTAGCGCTTTCGTGCTTTGCACGTGAGCGCTGAGCGCCAGCGCTCTCGTGCTTTGTATGTGCACGTGAGCGCTGAGCGCCAGCGCTCTCGTGCTTTGTATGTGAGGCGCTGCCTCAGAGTCTTTGACTCCTAGTGCCGGCGCTCCTTGAATTTGCGCTTTCGTGCTTTGCACGTGAGCGCTGCCTCAGAGTCTTTGACTCTTAGTGTTGGCGCTTCTGGCGCTAGTGCTCTCGTACTTTGCATGTGAGCATTGCCTCATTACTGAAGGTGCCTTTTCACCTTCTTTCTCCATTTTTCCTGAGTCAGATTTCTCTTTCCCAATGCCTTCTCTTAACAGAGCTTGGAAACAGTTCCATCATGCACAGAATTTTCTGTGCCTAGACTTAAATGTCCTTTATAATTTGAAGCAATTCTTCTCTTCTTTCTTACTTGCAGAGAATCATTTTAACAGAGAAGAGCCATGGCTTGTAATCTCCCACATGCTCGCCATCAGCCATGAGAGGTGCCCATTGAGGAAATTGTTCCTCGTTTTGCTGTGCGCTTGGTGAACCCTACTCTTACGGATGACCAATGCGACACGGTGTTGCATGAGCTCTTGACTCGTATAGGATCTCCTCTCCCCAACGGCTCCCTTTGGCTCCGAATGGTTTTCTTGTCTGTGATCAATGATATTCCTCCTCCTCCGGTGGAGATAACTCCGACAATGCTCGACGCCGCGGAATACAAGATCGAGTGTTTCCACGAGGCACTTTTGATCACCACAACTCTGGAGGATCGCTCTGTTCGACTGCTAAGCCAGATACGGGCTCAACGGGTCGTCATGTCTGTCTTTGCTGATGGGTGCGGTGCTGACCGATGGATAGCTACACTTCGTGAAGATCGCCGCTTTGTCATGGTGGAGAAGACAGAGAGGGAGTTAGATAATTCTATTCATAGTTTTGTAAATCCCTGTACTTTCGATCTCATGTTTGGTGATCTATTTCCTGTAGAATAAAATGTTCAATTAAATGCTTTGTTTTTGTCGTTGAAGACCTGTTCTTCCTCTGATGTGTGCATGTGCGTATATGAATGAGCCTGGTTTCACACATATCTGTAAACGAGACTTAAGCCGGCATAAACAAGAACAAATAACTCTTTGCCGAAGATTTTGGCGGGAACAAATGCCCCCCACTACTTTGCCCATGTAAGTATATACGTGGGTGAAGTAGTGCAGAGTAATTCATAGCGTATGACTAGTTTCGGGTTAGTATATAATTTTCAGAATCTTGATCTGAGAAGTTAGCGAGCGGACACAAACGTCGTCATTTATCATTGACTCAAATCTCAACTCTTAAGGGATATATTTCTAAACCCTCAGCCCCATGAGCCGCACCCTTCTATTTCTTTATGTCTTACTCTGGTGTGAAGTAGTTTATATGCTCATGAGTAACTTCTCCATTTTAGTGGCATGTAGCTTTAGCAAGTGTGGCCCATAGATGTTAGATAACAGTTCATCCTGAACTCTCTGTAGGGTGGCGATGGCTTAGGAAGCAGGTTCAGGTCTGCTGCCTAAGACTTTTCAACCTCATGAGCCGTGAGGGTCTCATAAAGACTTTTCTCCCTACGAGTCGAGAGAATTCCGTAGGTGTATTTCTCCTTGGGAGTCGTGAGGATTCTTAAGTGAGTTTTCTCTTGAGAGTCGTAAGGATCTTACAAGAGAATTTTCTCCCTTACAAGTCGAGAGGACTCGTAAGTGGCTGTTTCCCTCCTCGTCGATGTTCAATTTCGGAGAGTATGGCCCATAGATAGTCCATCTTGACCTCCTTACAGGGCAGTGACGGCTTAGGAGACAAGGTTAGGATCTGCCACCAGAGACTTTTCAACTTTTTGAGCCATGAGGGTCTCATAAAGACTTTTCTCCCTATGAGTCGAGAGGATCCCGTATGTGTCTTTTCTCCTTAGGAGTCGTGAGGACTCCTAAGTGCGTTTTCTTTTGAGAATCGTAAGGATCTCACAAGAGAATTTTCTTCCTTACAAGTCGAGAGGACTCGTAAGTGGTTGTTTCCCCTTGTCGATACTCGACTTGGGAGAGTGTGGCCCGTGGATAGTCCATCTTGATCTCCTTGCACAGCAGTGATGGCTTAGAAGACAGGGTTATGATTTTCCACCTAAGACTTTTCAACTTTATGAACCATGAGGGTCTCATATAGACTTTTCTCCCTACGAGTCGAGAGGATCCTGTAGGTGTCTTTTCTCCTTAGGAGTCGTGAGGACTCCTAAGTGCGTTTTCTTTTGAGAATCGTAAGGATCCCACAAGAGAATTTTCTTTATGCGTAGAGACACTAATTTCCTCGCAGGTCGAGACGAATCGAGAGATTCTCGCAAGGACATTTATTTCCTTGCGGGTCTACGCGAATCGAGGGGTTCTCGCCAAGGACGCTGATTTTCCTGAATCGAGAGGTCTTGCCAAGGACAATGATTTCCCTGGGGTCGAGACGAATTGAGAGATTCCTGCAAAGACACTGATTTCCTTGCGGGTCGACGCGAATCGAGGTTCTCGTCAAGGACGTTGATTTCTCTGAATCGAAAGGTCTTGCCAAGGACATTGATTTCCCTGGGGTCGAGATGAATCGAAAGATTCCTGCAAAGACACTGATTTCCTTGCGGGTCGACGCAAATCGAGAGGTTCTCGCCAAGGACGCTGATTTCCCTGAATCAAGAAGTCTTGCCAAGGACACTGATTTCCCTGGGATCGAGAAGAATTGAGAGATTCCTGCAAAGACACTGATTTCCTTGCGGGTCGACCCAAATCGAGAGGTTCTCGCCAAGGACGCTGATTTCTCTGAATCGAGAAGTCTTGCCAAGGACACTGATTTCCCTGGGGTCGAGATGAATCGAGAGATTCCTGCAAAGACACTGATTTCCTTGCGGGTCGACGCGAATCGAAAGGTTCTCGCCAAGGACGTTGATTTCCCTGAATCGAAAGGTCTTGCCAAAGACACTGATTTCCCTGGGATCGGTTGACTTGTTTCTGAGACGGAGTCATTGGATGACGTATTTCCGTGACGGAGGTCATTGGATGACGTATTTCCATGACGGCGATCATCTGCTGACGTGTTTTCGAGACGGAGTCATTTGCTGACGTATTTTCGCTTTCTGCGGTGTCTGGGTTGACTTGCTCTGCCTCCTGCGGTGTATGGGTTGACTCTAGGTTGTCTGTGAACTGTGGAGTCTTAGAACTAGGGACTTTGTCGTGGCTCCGATTGGTGGTGTCGCGTTCGTATCCTGCTGGAATGAGGAGGAACGCCCTTGTGGGTCTCTAGGGTGTAGATGTTGCCGTAGAGATTTGGAACTAGGGATTTTGCCATGGATCCGTTTGGTAGTGTAGCATCTGTATCCTGCTGGAATGTGGAGGAACGCCGTTGTGGGTCTCTAGGGTGTAGATGTTGCCGTCGAGATTTGGAACTAGGGTCTTTGCTCTGGCTCCGCTTCGTCGCGACCCTGAGGTCGGTTGTTGACGTTACATCTGCATCCGGTTTGAGTGAGAAGAAACATCGTGGTGATCTTTAGGCTGTAGATGTTGCCGTTGATATTTTGAACTAGGGACTTTGCTATGGCTCCGTTTGGTGGTGTAGCATCCGTACTCTGCTGGTACGAGGAGGAACGCCGTTGCTGATCTTTAGGCTTGAGATGTTACCGTTGAGATTTGGAACTAGGGACTTTGCCATGGCTCCGTTTGGTTGTGACCCTGAGGTCGATGGTTGACGTTACGTCTGCGTTCGATTGAGAAGAAACATCGTGGTGATCTTTAGGCTATGGATGTTGCCGTTGAGATCTGGCTTCTCTTTAACAGAGTCTGGTGGGGAAATATGGTTCCTTTTTGTTTGTGCCCATGGATTGTATACAGGGGTCAGTATGGACTTACCTGCAGGGCAAAAGTTTCATTTTATATGTATTTTTTTTGTTTTCTTTCCGTGATGCTCTATCATTTCAGCTTTTTGTATCGCGAAAGTCGCGACTGCCCAATCATTTCGGCTATTTTTCGCGGTGCCCAATCATTTCGGCTATTTTTCTTTTTCTTTACTCTCTGCTTTTTATTGCGAGTTTCCTAAACATTTCAGCTATTTCATATACATATATTTTACTCACTGATTTTTATTGCGAGTTGCCCAAACATTTCGGCTATTTTTTTTACGAGTCTGCGCCCTTTCGGGTTTTCACAAATATCGCCGGTAGCCTTGCTGTTTTTACTCACGGAGCCCTTTCGGGTTTTCATCCGTGCCCATCTTGCTTGTGGACGTACCATTTTTTTTCTGCCACGTTGGTCCAAAGATGTTGCGGTTCGTAGTAGTTTTAAGACGTTTCGGTCCGTCGCTAGTTTTAGGACATTGCGGTCCATTGTTCATCCTGTACGCACGTGTATTTGTCACGCGACGGGATACATAACAATAAAGTGGGATACACCTATTTAGGGTGTGATTTGGTTTGGTTGGGGTGTTTTGTGATCCATCCCTACCGCGACTTCTTCTACTTGACGTCGACACCTGGCTTTTTCGAATATGGTCATTTTGCGTTCTCGATCAACTTTGATCTTCTGACGGGCTTCGTTTAGCAGCACGTCAATCAGCTCATCGGACGGTTCCAAGGATTTTGGTGTCGATTCTGCCCCCAGCTTCTCTGCATCAGGAGCTTCTTTATCATCTATTGACGAGTGAGAGATCATGTGACAACTTGCCACGTAATCTTCGGGTTCTTTTGACGCGTCGTCTCCCTCGTCATTGTCATTGCCTCTGTTCTCAAGGATATGGTTGAGAAACTCATGGAGTGTGACTAGGGTTCGTGCCTTCTGGTTGTATTCCTCCAGCGCGTCAATATGCTTTTGTAGGTCCATGCGCTTGTCATCAGGCTGCGTGGGCTTCTTGGTCTTCTTCTTCTTCTTCGAAGACTTTGACGGCTGGACCTGGGTATTTACCCATTGTTACCAACTCTCGGTGTCGGGCGCGGTTTCAGCATTCCCTTAATGATCTCGGGCTCTAGCGGGCTTTTCCACCTTATTGCGGGGCATGCTTGAAGATCCTTCATCATTCTTTTTGTTTTTGCCGAAAGAACTACTTCCCACGGAGCTTCCTCTATGAATGAGCATGATGCCCCCGGCGTGTCTACCCTTTTAGGAACGTGCTGTTGTGGCGGATTTATCTTCCAGTTTTCGGACAGCGTGAACTTGCCCTGTTGGTACTTGTCTTCAACCCAGTTTTTGAAGACGTAGCAATCTTCAATTGGGTGGCCCATTATTCGGTTGTAGGGGCAGTAATTGTGATTGTTGAAGTCTTTCGGTTGCGGTGGGTGTCTCGGCTCCGGTAGAGTGATGAATCCGTTGCGTTCTGCCAATTCGAACAGTCTCCTTGTTTTATCCCGGGGAAACGAGTAAGGACGTCTCAACTTCTCATCGAGGGATCGCCGTTTGTTGCCTTGGCGAACAACCGGTTTCGGGCCACTCGATTGTTGTTCAGCGTTGGCGGCGAATGTAGCTTTCCCTTTGCCCTTTTCATTCCGAAGCTCCATTTTTGAGGAGGACGGTCTATGGCCCATCTGGTTTATTTGGGCCAGCTTATTGATCAAGGCCTGGAAGGTAGTAGGCTTGAAAAACATCATGAACTGGGATATGGTCGCCTGAGGATCGAGGATTCCCATAAACATGCCCATGGCAGGAGCTTCCTTTATGCGCTGTTCGCACTTTGACCATAGGTTCCGCCACCGAACGGCGTATTGAACCCAGGTTTCTCCTGGCTTCACTCTGGCGTTGATGAGTGCCGTGATCGGGGTGCGTTCACTAGCGCTTGCGAAACGCTGGGTGAATAGAAACTCCATCTCTGCAAACGTCTTGACAAAGTCGTTCGGAAGCTCAGAGTACCATTCGAATGCTGTCTCCGACAAGCTGCCAACAAACTGGCGAAGCAGCAGTTTGTCATCACCCCCGGTATTACCGCACAGAGCCCTGAATTGAGCAACATGCTGGTGCGGATTACCCGTCCCTTTATACACGTGGAATTTAGGGATCGTATATCCTGGCGGGTACATTATTTGATCGTAGCAACCCGGATAGGGTCGTCCAGTCTTGACGATTTGGTTGGCCGCTTCGCTCGCCTGATGAGCTTGTATCTGTTGAGCTATATAGTCGTCAAGGGCGGCTTGGAGACGGTGTCTTCCTTAGCTGTTGATAGAGCTGGAAGAGTGTTTGATGTCTCCCCTCTGTCGTCTTCAAGGATTACCGGCGGGTCTTCAGCGGGAGGGTCCGGCTGGATTATCATGCCCACTATATCTTGGAACAAGAGCGCCATTTGTTTTATGTTGGCCGCTTGTTCCACGACCTCTTTATCTTTCTTCTCGAGCATTCTTCGGAGGAATTCGGCATCGGTTTCCTGTTCTTGGCGCTGCTCCGACGATGTCTCCGGGCTTACTTTTGGCCAAGTGAGTGCAGCCATGGTTGTCAGTATCTCCTGAAGCTTTTGCTGTTGTTGCTCCCGAGCCTTTGTTATTGATCGGGTGAATGGTCGATGGCCCGTGGGGATACGGATATCCTCTTTTCCGGAAGCCATGTAAATGGTGTGTCACGCCCCGCTTCCCAGTATACGGGCAAAGGACGCGACGAGGCCGCTACGTATTTACTCTGAAGTAAATACGCTAAGCGCATCTAAGCAATATAAATGTAAATGCACAAGAGACAAGATATAACAAAACAACAACTTTATTTATTTACATTCATTTTACAATACATGGAAAAGTAAATACATGGAATAAGGCGATGCCTAAACAGTGGCATAACAGAAAGGAAAAGTACTAAAATATAAGTGTACAATGTAGCTAGAGCTCTGGATCGGATGCAAGCTGGTCCAAGTCCTCGGTAGTAGGCTCGATCTCTGGAAGATCCGAATCACCTAACGACATTCAAAGAAGAAAGAAAGAGAATGCCGTCAGCGAACAAATCGCTCGGTAAGTACCAAGGATAAGGGAGAAATAGAATAGACAGAGAGAGAAGGTAGCTTTTGAAGTTGTATTATATGAGTATTTGGTGTTAACGCTGTTGTTTGTAGATTGGTACAGAAGGATGCCAGTGTATACGAGAGGAGTCTCTGTATGCTAGAGATTAGGGCAAACGGAAAGTACAAGGAACCATTATGCTACGGTACAACAGCAACTGAATATAGGTTAGGTGTCTTAATCTTGCAAACTCGTGCCACTTCTAACACCTTCCGTACCAATCTACCCCTTAAACCCCGCGATATTTTGTTTGTATTGCTTGTATTGTATTTCAACTTGTAATTGAATTGTAATATAGATTGTATATTTGGATGACTTGCCGAAACCATGATATCAGTAAAATGGATGTACTGGAAAATCATGGATGTAACTGGAGAATCATGTAAATAGAAGTATATCCATGGTTCGGTTCAGTCAATACAGATTGAATAGATTGAATATATGGATTCATGGATTCATGTTGAATTGTAATATTGTAGATTGTACTTGAATCATATTCAAGTCAGATTATTTATAATGAAACTCAGTCTGAGTCAGAACAATTTAAAAAAACAAAATTGAAGTCCTGATTGTTTTGATGTTATCGGTAACCGCTGCACATGGGCGGCAGGATTTGTGTCTTTTCCAAAGACGATTACTGTGTTGATAACACCGTTGTTAAGTTGTCTACCTTAAATAGGCAAGCACCCACTTCTCTGGCTCCGTGAGGCTCAAGAGATCGGTCCCGCTTAAACCTATATTTACTAGGGTCCTTAGGGTAATTTATAGAACTTGAGGGGGTTTTATGTAAAAATAATTTTGTATAATTTTCAAAATACACCCTAAGTATTTAATTATCATATTTAGAGTTGTAATAAATGTAGATTTTATATTTTGTGACATTTCTAGTGAGAATAACCTATTTTTCATAATACATGGTATTTAATTGTAATATTGAACTTGTATGGATTTCATGGTATTTTAATGTAAAGTGATTCTTGGAATATTTTAAAAAAATTGAAATATTTATATTATCACAAAATAGATAATTTTATGATACATGTATATATTTATATAAAAATAATTTTACTATATATTATATTTCTAGAAATCTCATTTTCTTAAGATTTTCGTATTTTAAATCTCTCGAGACCGAATGCTCCTTGCGGAGGTCTGCATCTCGCACTACTAAGCCCAGGGATGTGCGATAATCCGCACCATCCCAGCCGGGTTCCCCAAAATGGGTTGTAGCGGCGCTTTGCAAAAATTTGTAAAATACTTAATCTTTTTAGAAAACGGTTTTATTAGTAAATGGTATTTATTTGAAAGGTTTCGTTTTCCCGTATTCTATGTTCCCGAAAGGTATTGTGCTATGTTGCATATGAGTGTTGTGAGGAGGTAGGTCATTACCTCATGATCCACTTAAAAGTATAGCAAGATTGTGATGTTTAAAAGTCGAAATGAAACTACATGGTATTTTAGTGAAAAAGTACGGTAAAAATTACAAAATGAATTAGATTGTCATGAAACTTGTTCAATATGTTTATTAATGTTTAATTGTCAACATGTAATGGTTTGATATGATTGTTGTTTAAGAAAAGTTAGTTTTTTAGGAAAATCCGAATCGGAGATCGGATAACTCCGATTTCCGTCGGGTTTTAAAAATACGGATTTTGAGAATAGTAAAGTGAATTGGGACTTACGGGTTTTTAGAATAGAGGAGAGGAAGTGGGAGTGAACGTAGGTTCCGGTGCGTCGTTTCGTCGCCGGAAGCTCCTAGGGTTGTCGTCGGAAAATCGCCAAAGTTTTCGCCTTTCGCTAACTTCAAATGTACACAACTTCTAGGGCTTTTCTTGAGAGTTTTTGAGAATTTTGGAGTGAGGGGTGTGTGTCTAGGAGTTGTATTTATAGGGTAAGGCTAGGGTTAGGGTAGGTGAAAGGTTGAAATGAAAAAATGTGATAAAATGTATTAAAATATAATAAAATGGAGTAATTGGTGTTTTAAAGGGGCTTTGTTACTGGTCTGCACATTTAAACTGTACAAAAGCCACAACTTTGATGTTGATGACTCGGCGGTCCGGCCGAGTCCGGCCGGCGGAGGCGGCCCGAGTCGGCCGATTCGGCCGAGTCCGGCCGAGTCGAGCGGCCGGAATCCTCTATGTCATTTCATTAGTTCCCTGGTATAGTTAGTTTTCCATGTGTAGTGGGGTTTTTGTGAGTTATGCACGTGTAAACCCTTAGTATTCTAAAAATTCAAAATAAAACAATATTAAAAATAATATGGGTATGGGATTTGAACTCTGGTGGTTTGGTTCAGCAGTGCACGGTATTACCAATGAGCTACAAGCTCCTTCTTGTAATTAATTAGCAAAACAAATATTTATGGTACTCACAGAAAATGCAAATACCCCAAGTATATAATTTTTAACAAATTTTTGTACACTAAAATTGGAGTTGTTACAGTCTACCCTCCTTACAAAAATTTCGTCCTCGAAATTTACAACTTTTATTTGAGGACTAGTTTACAAAGAGGTGAGGATATTTTGCACGCATCTCATCTTCCCTTTCCCAAGTTAATTCTCCTGGAGTGTCTTTTCTCCACATCACTCGGACCAAGTTGACTTCCTTGTTCCGAAGTGACTTCACTTTCCTGTCCAGGATCTCAACAGGTTGTTGCTCACAGAATAAGTCAGGCTGTATAGTGAGCTCGGAATGATCAAGTGCATGGCTGGGGTCACTCACATACTTCTGAGTTGGGATATGTGGAACACATTATGAACTCCTTCCAATGAAGGTGAAAGTGCTAAGCGGTATGCCACTTCACCGACTCGTTCGAGTATGTCGAACGGTCCAATTTATCTCGGACTTAGCTTTCCCCGTCTTCCAAATCGGATCACTCCGCGGTTCGAAGATATCTTTAAGAACACGTGATCTCCTGGCTGGAACTCTAAGTGACGTCGCTTTGCATCAGCCCAATGTTTCTGTCGATCTTGGGTTATGTGCATTCTTTCTCTGATAGTACGAACCACATCAACAGTCGCTACTATCATCTTAGGTCCAAGAAGTTCCCTATCTCCGATGTCATCCCAACATAATGGCGATCGACACTTCCTTCCATATAGTGCTGCAAAAGATGCCATTCCTATGCTTGCTTGGTAGCTGTTGTTGTACGAAAACTCCACAAGATGTAGGTGATCTTCCCACGATCCTTTGAAGTCTAACATACATGCTCTGAGCATATCTTCCAAGATCTGAATAGTTCGCTCAGACTGACCATCTGTTTGTGGACGATAAGCCGTGCTGAAGTTCAGACTTGTTCCCAAGCTTGCTTGCAGACTCTGACAAAATTGCGATCTGAACCTGGTGTCACGATCGGAGACAATGCAGACCGGTACTCCATGAAGTTTCATAATTTCCTGTATGATTTCATGGGTATCAGGAATAGTACATATTTAAAGAGTTTAAATTTTAAGTAGATTATTACCTCCATGTACTTCTTTGCTAATGTCTCAGTTTATTGGCCAACTTGGAATAGGATGAAGTGAGCCGACTTTGTGAGTCGATCCACAATGACCCATACTGCATCGTTACCCTTTGTGCTGCGAGGAAGAGTAATCACAAAATCCATCGTGATGTGTTGCCACTTCCATTCTGGGATTGGTAACGGTTGAAGTAATTCAGCTGTCCTGTGATGTTCAGCCTTTACTTGCTGACACACCAAGCATTTTGCGACGCTTCTGGCTACTTCACGCTTCATTCCATGCCACCAGTAATTCTGACGTAGATCTTTGCACATCTTTGTACCTCCAGGGTGTACTGAGTAGGGAGAGCTGTGAGCTTCTTTCATTAACTCTTCCCGAACAGGACCTTTTGGTACACACAATCTGCTGCTGTATCTCAAAGATCCGTCTTCATAGATGATGAAGTCTATTCTAAGTTCATTCTCCACTTGTTCTCTGATCTTTTGCAACTTAGCATCACTTGCTTGAGCTGCTTTAATCTGATTGACAATGGTTGATTGAACTTGCAAATTCATCAAACTTGAAGTGTTACCTGGCATGACTACTTCAATCTCCATCTGATGCAAGTCTTGTTGTAGCTTCCACTGAGCGGTGAGATGCATTGCTAATGGTTGACGACTAAGAGCATCTAGAACCACATTCAACTTCCCTGGGTGATATTGCAGGTTGATGTCAAAGTCCGCCATGAGTTCTAACCATCGTCTCTGCCGCATATTCAACTCCTTCTGAATAAACACATATTTCAGGCTCTTGTGATCTGTGTATATGTTCACTCATTCACCAAGAAGATAATGGCGCCAAATCTCGAGAGCAAAGATGACGGCTGCCAATTCCAAATCATGCGTCGGATAATTGCGCTTATGAGTCTTCAGCTGTCTTGAAGTATAAGCCACAACCTTACTGTGCTGATGTAGAACACATCCTAATCCCTTACCGGATGCATCGCAATGCACTTAGAAACCTCCAGATTGGTCCGGTATAACGAGAATAGGCGCTGATGTCAACCTTGACTTGAGTTCTACGAAAACTTGTTCGCATACTTCTGACCACACAAAGTCTTCATCTTTACGTGTGAGCTTGGTCAGGGGTGTTGCTATCTTTGAAAAGCCTTCAATGAACCTTCTATAATATCCAGCTAAACCCAAGAAACTCCGAATGTCCTTTACTGACTTTAGTGTCGGCCATTTGCTTATTGCTGAAACTTTCGCTGGATCCACAGAAATTCCTTCGCCTGATACAATATGTCCAAGAAAACCAACTTGATTTAGCCAAAACTCGCATTTGCTATACTTGGCATATAATTGATGTTGTCATAGAGTTTCCAGGACAATTCGTAGGTGCTCGACATGTTCTTTCCGACTCTTGGAATACACCAGGATGTCGTCGATGAAGATGACAACAAACCTGTCTAAGTATTCCCGAAAAACTTGATTCATCAGGTTTATGAATATTGCTGGTGCGTTGGTCACTCCAAATGGCATCACTAGAAATTCGTAATGACCTTAGTGAGTTCTGAAAGCCGTTTTATGAATATCAGCTTCCTTGACCTTCACCTAATGATAACCTGAACGGAGATCTAATTTAGAGAAAACATAAGATCCACTTAGCTGATCGAATAAATTGTCAATACGCGGGAGTGGATACTTGTTCTTTATTGTTACTTCGTTCAAGGCTCTATAATCGATGCACATTCTGTATGAACCTTCCTTCTTCTTCACAAGTAGTACTGGTGATCCCCAACTTGAAGTGCTGGGACGAATCCGTCCTTTCGCCAATAATTCGCCCAACTGAGTTCGTACTTCCTTCAAACCTTCCGGACTTAAACGATAAGGTGCTTTGATCACCGGTTGTGCTCCTGGTAATTAATCAATGCTGAATTCAAGAGCTCGATTGGGAGACAAACCTGATATATCGTTAGGAAACACATCGTCGAACTCTCGAATCACTTCTGGCCTTGATTCTTCCTCCGCTTGAGTTGCTGCAATCACTGCCTTCCTTGGCTTCGCTTTGTATGTACTTGGCTCCAGTGTATGGTCTCCACTTTTGAAATAGAAGACCAGATGGTCTGGGATCTCGAATACTACTCTCTTTTGACGACAGTCGATGGTAGCATAAAAAGTTCCAAGCCAATCCATACCTAGAACCACATCGAAGTTCGGTATGTACAACACTTTGAAGTCAGCGTAGAATTCTCTGCTGCAGACGACTGCTGGACACAAGTTGTATCCCATTGTTGCCTTTAGAACGCCATTTCCTGAACTGACATTCCAGCTGGATACAAGCAGTGTGACTGGAATCGCATGAGTTCGGACGAACCGTTGCGACATAAAGCAGTGAGATGCTCCAGTATCAAAGAGTGCTAGTGCAGGTAATAAGGCTACTAAGATTGTACCTAAGGTATGTGGGATATGTTTTAGGTGTAGGTAAAGGCATGTAGATAGGTAGTAAGACTGAAAGAAAATTTGAGAAAGAAAGGTTACCATTGATAACTTGGCCAGTGGCCTCAGCTTCTTCCACGGTCATCGTGAAAGCCTAGCGCCGTGGTACATTTCTCCTGGCCTGAGGAGCATTTCTCGGAATGTTCCTTTGAGCTTGATGGAACTGACAAGGAGGAGGTGCATCTTTTGGTCCTCTAGGTGGTGGAGCAAGTAGTGCAAGTCTTGGAACAGGTGCCTGAAGAGCTGGTCGGTGCGGATAGGTGATTGCTGGTCTGGTTGCAGCAACAGGGTTTTGTCTTTGGGGACAAGACCCAATATCATGAGCAGCTGAGCCGCAGATTAAGCAAAGACGGTTGGCTCGCCGGCAGTCTTTCATCACATGCCCATTTCTCTTGCAGTAGGTACAAAAGGCTGGGCTAGGACGGTTGTTCTGTACTCCCGGCCTCCTTGGCACAAAAGGTGGCCTTGACGAGGCTCCTCCTGCCATCTGGTTGGCAGGGCGCTTAAATCCCGCAGATTGAGGTTTTCCCCTCGCCTTTACTACTGCCTCATAACGGCGGGCAGCTTTTAGAGCCGAGTCATGAGTCGGAAAATCTCCTGTGGCCAGTGCAGCCTGGATTTCCGAATCCAAACCCTGTTGAAATCGACGGGCTCTGATCTCATCCGTCGGTATCAGGTGTGCCGCAAATCTGTTTAAAGTATGGTGTTAGCTGTGTAATATGTAATATATTGAAAAATCGAATTATTGAGACATATCTTACCGACTAAGCATGGTGAACTCAGCGTCATATTCATCTACCGACTTGGTCCACATCGAACCTTGTTGCAGATGAATGAACTGCTGTTCCATGTCGAGCCTGGCAGTCTCAGGGAAGTACTTAGCGTAGAACATGTCGCGGAAAGTCTTCCATTCGATGGGTGGTTCAAGACGGCTTTCTTCCGCCTTCCACCAGTTCCGTGCATTGTCCGTTGGCTGTAATTTTGCAACACGAACCCAAGCTATTTCTGGCACTTGTGCCGCTGCCAGATCATCCTCGATACTCTGAACCCATTCCTCAGCTTCCAGTGGGCTCCCCTTTCCCGAGAACTGTTTGGGATGTAAAGCTCTGAATTGCTTCACCCCAGGTGCTTCAGCCTTGTGACGGTTCAAGAGCTGCTGTTGTCCCTCTAGGAGGCTGCGGATTGCCTCAAGCAGAACCGTTTGCTAGTTGGGTGGAGCAGGAACGGCATGTGTGATTGGTAGTGGAGGTGGAGTGTTGTTGAAGTTGGTGCTGGTGTTGTTTGGGGAATCTATAACCTTGAAAAAAAATTTGGGTTAGGACAGGTTCAAAGTATATGATTCAAAGAATATGAAATTGTAAAATTCAAGGAACATGAATTATAAAGAATGTTTTAGTTGCGGTTCTTGTGTTATATTGCTTAGGTTGTTCACGCAAAACAGAATTGCATGGCAGTGTTCCATACAACTCTGACCTGCATGGGCCACCAACAAAACCTGTCACGCCCCGCTTCCCAGTATACGGGCAGAGGACGCGACGAGGTCGCTACGTATTTACTCTGAAGAAAATACGCTAAGCGTATCTAAGCAATATAAATGTAAATGCACAAGAGACAAGATATAACAAAACAACAACTTTATTTATTTACATTCTTTTTACAATACATGAAAAAGTAAATACATGGAATAAGGAGATACCTAAACAGTGGTATAACATAAAAGGAAAAGTACTGAAATATAAGTGTACAATGTAGCTAGAGGTCTGGATCGTAAGCAAGCTGGTCCAAGTCCTCGCTAGTAGGCTCGATCTCTGGAAGATCCGAATCACCTGAAGACATTCAAAGAAGAAAGAAAGAGAATGTCGTCAGCGAACAAATCGTCGGTAAGTCCCAAGAATAAGGGAGAAATAGAATAGATAGAAAGAGAAGGTAGCTTTTAAAGTTATATTATATGAGTATTTGGTGTTAACGATGTTGTTTGTAGATTGGTACAGAAGGATGCCAGTGTATACGAGAGGAGTCTCTACATACTAAAGTCTAGGGCAAACAGAAAGTACAAGGAACCGTTATGCCACGGTACACCATCAACTGAATGTAGGTTAGGTGTCTTAATCTTGCAGTCTCGTGCTACTTCTAACACCTTCCGTACCAATCTACCCCTTAAACCCGCGCGATATTTTGTTTGTATTGCTTGTATTGTATTTCAACTTGTAATTGAATTGTAATATAGATTGTATATTTGGATGACTTGCCGAAACCATGATATCAGTAAAATGGATGTACTGGAAAATCATGGATATAACTGGAGAATCATGTAAATGGAAGTATATCCATGGTTCGGTTCGGTCAATACAGATTGAATAGATTGAATATATGAATTCATGGATTCATGTTGAATTGTAATATTGTTGATTGTACTTGAATCATATTCAAATCAGATTATTTATAATGAGACTCAGTCTGAGTCAGAACAATTAAAAAAAAGAAATTGAAGTCTTGATTGTTTTGATGTTATCGGTAACCGCTGCACATGGGCGGCAGGATTTGTGTCTTTTTCAAAGACGATTAACGTGTTGATAACGCCGTTGTTAAGTTGTCTACCTTAAATAGGCAAGCACCCACTTCTCCGGCTCCCTGAGGCTCAAGAGATTGGTCCCGTTTAAACCTATATTTATTAGGGTCCTTAGGGTAAGTTATAGAACTTGAGGGGGTTTTATGTAAAAATACTTTTGTATAATTTTCAAAATACACCCCAAGTATTTAATTATCGTCTTTAGAGTTGTAATAAACGTAGATTTTATATTTTGTGACATTTCTAGTGAGAATAACCTATTTTTCATAATACATGGTATTTAATTGTAATATTGAACTTGTATGGATTTCATGGTATTTTAATGTAAAGTGATTCTTGGAATATTTAAAAAAAATTGGAATATTTATATTATCACAAAATAGATATTTTTATGATACATATATATAATTATATAAAAATAATTTTACTATATATTATATTTCTAGAAATCTCATTTTCTTAAGATTTTCGTATTTTAAATCTCTCGAGACCGAATGCTCCTTGCAGAGATCTGCATCTCGCACTACTAAGCCCATGGATGTGCGATAATCCGCACCATTCCAGCCGGGTTCCCCAAAATAGGTTGTAGCGGCGCTTTGCAAAGATTTGTAAAATACTTAATCTTTTTAGAAAATGGTTTTATTAGTAAATGGTATTTATTAGAAAGGTTTCGTTTTCCCGTATTCTATGTTCCCGAAAGGTATTGTGCTATGTTGCATATGAGTGTTGTGACGAGGTAGGTCATTACCTCATGATCTACTTAAAAGTATAGCATTGCCTTTCAGCTTTGTCGTAGACATAGGGATTTTTTCCGGCCTTCTTCTTTTGTGGGCGGTCGAGTTGAAGGGGCCGTTGCAGCGGGCACCCAAGTAGATGACACCTTCTTTGGTACGACAGGGTGGTCCTTCTCTTGCCGATCCTTTATTTTCTTTGGTCGGCGGGAGTAGTCTTGGTTAACCACAGAGTCTTGGACCCTTTGCCAGACCCTGTGAATTTTGGAGGACAGCCGCTGAGGGGGCTGCTCTAGCTTTGCCTATGTTGCGTTCTCCACAGGTAGAGGAGATCTTTTTAGCACGGCGGTCGGAGAATTCTTGCGCACCCTCCTGAGTGGTTCAAAACTGTTCCCAGTTGGAACAGCAGCATCGACTTCAACCACCGGAGCTGGTGGAGTCAATCCAGAAGGGGAACTGCCCCCAACTTTCCTCACTTGGCACCAGTGGCGATGTCGAGCATATCTTGCAGAAGGTACTGGCTCAGTTACGTGAGTGGCTTCATCATGCCCCCTGTTCTTGTAAAGGGTTGCTGTCGGTGCCAGCCTATCAAAGACTGACGTCCGCTGAGAGGAAACGTCCAACTTATTGAAGACTAACCTTTAGGCAGGGGAAGTAGTTTGGACGACCTCACCCGAAGCAGGAAATGGGATGGCTAGTCTCACAAAGACCGATCCCTTAGCAGGAGAAGCCCCTTTGACGACTTCGTCCGTCGGAGTTGGAATAGCTATCCGCTTCAGGATGACTCGTTCAGGTATTGCAGGCTTCTTCATGGACCCACTTGAGCTTTAGCCTAGTTTGTTAAAGACCGAGGCGTTGGACTTGGAATTGGTCGGCCCATTGAGAGGGGTCGTGGTAGTGGTAAGACGATCAAAGATAGACTTCTTCGGAGCTTCCTATGATGGTATTGGGACGCTGAAGCTTGCCGGTGGGATCATGGTCCCAAAGAACAGTCCAGTGGTGGCCTGAGTTACCCGTTCCACTGGCATGGCGAAGATGGAGGCCGCTTGGGGCCCATAGGTCACTCCTCCGGTGAGGACGAAGTGGGAGTTGTTGTTGCAGCTGGTGCAATTGGAAGCCATTTTCTCTAAATGGGAGCCAGACACCAAATCTTAGTACCTCGAATCTAGGGGCAACCATATTAAACCACGATTCGTTCACGAACACGACACATGAAGTGTGAAGTGGAAAGAGGAAAATGTCCCATCGGGCGTGCCAGAATCTGTTCACCGACGGAAGACGCGACGAAACCGCGTAGGTCGTCTTCCCGGAATTTGGGGGCAGATGCTATTTGGATTTATCTGTCCACCTCTCCGAAGATGCCAAGTTGATTTATGGTATCGTGTATCGGAGGTTTGGACAGACGCGGCCGTTGTGGCAGACTTCGTCAGATTCCCCCACATTTGTGAGGGGTTTTTGATTGTGGGGATGCTCTTTTCTGCAGGCGCAAGCCCCTGCAGTTAATTACGTTACCGCGTAGCGATAACTACTTTCTCCTTCTCCAGATATTCACTTCGTGTCATGTGTGTTTATTTTGTTTTAGGTTGCCCGTGGATTGTATACAGAGACTAATTTGTGTTGTCGCCCGTAGGGCATGGATTAGTCCAAATCCGTATTTTCTTAGATTTGGGTTTAGGTTGGTTTAAGGATTGTTAATCTTGTTTTCGATTAAGATCAACTCAAACGTTTGTTGAGGATACGTTAGTCTGATTTTAAACTAAGATATACTCAACAGGATTTTAGGATCATCTAGATCCGACGAAAGAGTTTTTGGACTCTATCGTTTTAGTTTAGAGACATTGCGGTCCACCGTTTAAGGACATCATAGTCCATGAGTTTAAGGACCTCATAGTTCGTAAAGTTTAAGGACGTCATGGTCCATTGGGTTTAAGGACATCATAGTCTGTAAAGTTTAAGGACATCATAGTCCATGAGTTTTAAGGACCTCATAGTTCGGTTTAACGACATCATAGTCTAGTATTTTGGTTTCACAATTTAAGGATGTGCCAAAAGTTTTTTTTTGGTTATTGGGACCCTCCATCTCTCTGAAGACGTTGAAGAATTACAACGACATGTATCAGAGGTATGAAGAGATGTACCCTTGAACCAATATTAGTTGAGAGATCTATAGTCAGATTTAGGACCAAGACCAATTAAAAAGATTATGAGCACATGGGCTCAGTTGATCTGAATTAGGGATTTGTAGCCAACTTGGGCTCAGCCTGCTTAGTTTTGAATAAAATGTTGCACATTTATTTGGGCCCAGTCTCTTTTTTTATTTAACAATGCTGAGCATTGATTTGAGTTTTGACACTCCTTTTTCTTTTGTCTTTTACTGAGTATTGAACACTTTTTATGACTCTAGGTTTTATTTAAAGAACATTTTGTGTTCCCTCAGCGCACACGTGAAGAGCACGTGGTGCGCTTGGCGCTGAGCGCCAGACCTGGAGCGCTAAGACACTTCTTGTGAAATAGCGCACACGTGGGAAGCAGGTGGTGCGCTTGGCGCTGAGTGCCAGACCTAGAGCGCTAAGGCGCTTCTTATGAAATAGCGCACATGTGGGGAGTATGTGGTGCGCTTGGCGCTGAACGCTAGACTTGGAGCGCTGAAGCGCTTCTTTTGAAATAGCGCACACGTGGGGAGCACGTGGTGCGCTTGGCGCTGAACGCCAGACTTGGAGCGCTGAACGCCAGACTTGGAGCGTTGAAGCACTTCTTTCGAAATAGCGCACACATGAGGAGCACGTGGTGCGCTTGGCGGTGAGCGCCAGACTTGGAGCGCTGAAGCACTTCTTATGAAATAGCGCACACGTGAGGAGCACGTGGTGCGCTTGGCGCTGAGCGTCAGACTTGGAGCGCTGAAGCGCTTCTTTGGCAGTTCTGGTCAGTTCTGTGCTCTGAGAATTAAATTCTCATTTATAAGAGATTTTGTCTCATGGATCTAAGAACTAAGTTCTTCTATGATCCCTTTTGTTTTTCTTTATGAGGAGACTTTGTCTCATGGATCTAAGAACTAAGTTCTTCTTTTTACGAAGAAATGCTATGATCTCTTCTGTTTTTGTGAAAGACTTTGTCTTATAGATCTGTGATCTAGAAAAAGAACTAAATTCTTATTTTTTTATCAAGAGATGCTATGATCTCTCTTCTTTTTATTTACCTTGAAGAAGGTTCTTCTTCTTATAGCTTGCTCTTCTCTTTTTCTTTTCTGAGAACTTGAAGTTTTATCAGGGGGGTTCTTCTCTTTTTAACACTTGAAGTCTTGGGTCCTTTATATAGGGAAGGCTGATTTGTTGAATCAGTTAGGGAAATCTCTCATTGAGAGATTTCTGATTGATTTGGGGAATGTTTCCCATCGTTGGATTTTTGATCTAAGTGCTTCTATTTTACAGAAGACAATCTTCTTGTTTTTTAACAAGCTTGGAAAAATATTTTCCCATACAGAACTTATTCTGTATCTTAGTGATTTTTAATCACCATTGGATTTTTGGTCCAACGGTGCTCTGATTTACAGAGCACGATCTTTCCTGTTTGGAAAGATTTGAGGAGTATTTTCTCAACAGAATTTTATTCTGTAATTTGATGATTTATTCATCTCAGTTGGATCTTTAATCCAATGGTGGAGAATATTTAGTTCTAGCGCTTGGCGCTCTCGTGCTTTGCACGTGAGGCACTGCCTCAGAGTCTTTGAATCTTAGCGTTGGCGCTCCTGGCGCCAGCGCTCTCGTGCTTTGCACGTGAGGCGCTGCCTCAAAGTCTTTGACTCTTAGCGCTGGCGCTCCTGGTGCTAGCGCTCTCGTGCTTTGCACATGAGCGCTGCCTCAGAGTCTTTGACTCTTAGCGCTGGCGCTCTTGGCGCCAGCGCTCTCGTGCTTTGCACGTGAGCGCTGCCACAGTACTGAAAGTGCCTTTTTACCTTCTTTCTCCACTTTTCCTGAGTCAGAATTCTCTTTCCCAATGCCTTCTCTTAATAGAGCTTGGAAACAGTTCCATCATGCACAGAATTTTCTGTGCCTAGACTTAAATGTTTCCCTTTATAATTTGAAGCAATACTTCTCTTCTCTCTTACTTGCAGAGAATCATTTTAACAGAGATGAGCTATGGCTTGTAATCGCCCACATGCTTGCCGTCAGCCATGGGAGGTGCCCATTGAGGAAATTGTTCCTCGTTTTGCTGCACGCTTGGTGAACCCAACTCTTACGGATGACTAATGCGACACGGTGCTGCACGAGCTCTTGACTCGTATAGGATCTCCTCTCCCCATCGGCTCCCTTTGGCTCCGGATGGTTTTCTTATCTGTGATCAATAATATTCCCCCTCCTCCGGTAGAGATCACTCCGGCAATGCTCGACGCCGCAGAAGACAAGATCGAGTGCTTCCACGAGGCACTTTTGATCACCACAGCTCTGAGGGATCGCTCTGTTCGGCTGCTAAGCCAGATACGGGCTCAACGGGTCGTCATGTCTGCCTCTGCTGATGGGTGCAGTGCTGACCGATGGGTAGCTACTCTTCGTGAAGATCGCCGCTTTGTCATGGTGGAGAAGGCAGAGAGGGAGTTAGATAATTTTATCCATAAGTTTGTAAATCCCTGTACTTTCAATCCCATGTTTGGTGATCTATTTCTTATAGAATAAAATGTTCAATTAAATGCTTTGTTTTTGTCGTTGAACACATGTTCTTCCTCTGATGTGTGCATGTGCGTATATGAATGAGCCTGGTTTCACACATATCTGTAAACGAGACTTAAGCCGGCATAAACAGGAACAAATAGCTCTTGGCCAAAGATTTTGGCGGGAACACGTCCATGCGAAGCAGTCAGCGAATTCATGCAGCATGGCTATTATCTGCTCTTTCATTTCCTCTGACAAGAGTGAGCTGACATAGGTCGGCCTTGGATTATCGGACGTTCCTAAATTAACCTCGGTTAACTCATCGAAGGTTGCTTGTCCGCCATCTTCGAGCTCTCGAGAAGCTTCTTCTGGCTCGGCTATCTCGTCATTATCATTTGACTTTTCGCTAGCTTCACCAACATGGATCATGTAGCATGCTTTAGAATCAGGTTGAATGAAACCTATGCCCCATCTATCTGGAATTCGTCCATCGATGAGTGCTCAGACCTGAGGCGGATGCCATAGCCCTTCGTAAAACTTCACTTCGGAGTCCGTTTGATATAGCCGACACCCGCACTTTTTAAAGTATTCCCGCATCTCGAGCGCATAATATCGGGGATTGAGGATGGCCCTTATGCCTCTCTCATATGGAAGGCATGTCACAGACAAATTTTCCGGGTGCGCGACAGGATTTGAACCATAAAACAGGATGCCCTTCTGTCCACTTTTCCTTCCGGGAACATAGAAAGATTTTAGCTGGTCCACGGTAGAGACTGACAATGCATCTATCTCCTTGAACATCTGCTCCGGCACCCTTGAGACAGCTAGGGACACTTCCGTAATTTCGAAGGTCTCTCTTAGCTTCGCTGTTCGCACGAGAGTCCGATTTGCACAACTGTTGCAAGACGGATCCTCTTCTTCTGATTCTTCAGTGTCACTGCCTAAACGAGGGCGAATTTTGCTGCCGGATGAGCCTTCAATATCGGACTTGTCCTTATCGCTACCGAAATGAGGGCGAGTTTTACGGAAGGACGGACTTCCAGCGTCGGACTCATCAGTGTCACTGCCGAAATGCGGACGCACATGGGGGTTTTTTGCTTTTGATAGTGACACCGGCTCAGATATGCTTTTGAGTTTTGGGGTCGTTGTATCCTCGGTCAGTTGTGGCTTAGCATTTTGGGGGTTCACAAAGTACCGAGAATATTCATATCGGACTTCATGCACACCGAACGGCTGGATATCTCTGTCAATGCGTCTTTCTTTACCATTTTTAGTATACTTCATGCATTGATGGAGAGTTGATGGAACAATGCCATAATCGTGGAGCCACGGCCGCCCCAAGAGAATTTTATAAGACGTGTCGGCGTCGATCACGTATATCTTGGCTTCGGTTTGTAAGTCCCCGAACCTGATCGGCAGAGCTATGGATCCCAGAACTTCCTAGAAATTTTGATTGAAGCCTTGAATGAAAATCATTTCCCTTGACAGGTGTTGAACGTCCATTAACAAATTCTTCAAAGTCCGCAAGTTCATAATGTTCACTGAGGATTCCGGATCAATCAATATGCGATTAATCCAATCTCCATCGCTGTACACGGTCATGTAAAGAGGTCGATTATGCTCAGTCGTTCCCAATAGCAAGTCTTCATCCTTAAACGTGACTGTGGAGGCATGCAGAGCGTACCGGGCTTCTTTCATATTAATTTCCGCAAAGCGAACCTGATACCGCTCGGGGTTTTGTAGAGCGTGAATGAAAACATCTCTAAGCTCTTTAGATAGGACCAAGGCATCGTAGATGCTCAAAAGAGATGGAAGCTTCCGGAGATGAGCCAAGACATTATAGTCCACCGAGGAAGGACTTGAGTTTTCATTAGCCGGTTCTCTGCCATCTTCCTCATTAGCCACCTTTTTTCTTTTCTTTTGGGGCATTGCCCTGATTTGGCGGTAGAGCCCTGCCGCTTCTGAGCTGGATTTGGTTGGCCTTTGTGGCGAGCTCTCCATCCTCTTCGGGAAAACTGTCACGCCCCGCATCCCGGTGTACGGTAAGGAGGCGTGACGAGGTCCGCTACGTATTTACTCCGAAATAAACACACTAAGCGTATCTAAGCAATGTAAAGTAAAATGTACACAAGAGACATGAATATAAATGAACAACAACTTTTATTTATTTAAAAATTCTTTACAAGTACAACTGGAAATGTAAATACAAGAATAGAAAGCAATTCCTAAACAATGACATAACTGAAATGAAAAGAATATATAAGTGCCTACAGCTCTGGGTCGAAGGCAAACTGCTCCAAGTCCTCGGTACTGGGCTCGATCTCTAGTGAGTCTGATCCACCTGACAACAATCCAAAGAAAGAAGAAAATGAATGTCATCAGCGAACAATCGCTCGGTAAGTCCCAAAGATGAGTAGAGATAGAATAGACAGAAAGAGAGTATAACTAGTAATGTTTGATTATAATGTTAACGCAGTTGTTTGTAGCTTGGTACAAAATATGCCAGTGTATACGAGAGGAGTCCCACTATTCCGGAAACTAAGGTATATGGAGCACAAGGAATCGTTCAGCCACGATACAACGGCAATGGATATTCTGGTTAGATGTATTAAAGTGACCGTCCCGTGCCACTTCTAACACATTCCGTACCAATCTATCCCTTTAAACCCCGTAATGTATTTTCTATTGATTTGTATTGTTTGTATAATAGATTTGTACGACTTTCCGCAACCATGATATCATGTAAATGGAATGGATATAAATGGATAGACATGTAAACAGAGTATATCCATGGTTCGGTTCGGTCGAGACAGATTGATACAGATTGAATTCTGGTATAGACAGATTCATGTTGGATTACAGTTTATACTTGAATCATATTCAAGTCAGATTGATTGCATATTTGACCGTGACTCGAACTGAGTCAGACTTGTAAACAAAATTGAAGTCCTGACATAATTTTTGATGTTATCGGTAACTGCTGTATATGGACGGCAGGATTTGTGTCTTTTTCCAAGACAATTACCGTATTGATAACACCGTTATTAGATTGTCTACCATAGATAGTCAAGCACTCATATTCTCCGGCTCCCTGAGGCTCAAGAGAACTGGTCCTGCTTAAACCTATATTTACTAGGGTTCTTATTGTAATTTAATATAACTTGAGGGGGTTTTATGTAAAAATAGTTTGATATATTTTCAAAATACACCTCAACTATTTAATTATCGTCTTCAGGGTTTTCATAGATGTATATTTTATAAAAGTGAAATTTTCTAGTGGGTAGAACCTAGTTTTCATTGTATATGGTATTTTAATGAAATACTTGAATTTGTATTGAATTGTAATGGTAGTTTCATAAAATTGTGATTCATTTGATTTAGAAAACATGTAATATTTATAATATATTTTAAAATAGATATTTTTATAATAGTTATAAATATATATTTAAAAAAAATAAATTTTATTTATTTTTGTAGAAATCTCATTTTCTTAAAAATTGCATCAAAAATTCCATCGAGATCAAATGCTCCATTAGGAGGTCTGCATCTCGCTCTACTAGGCCCGAGGATGTGCGATAACCCACACCATCCCGATCGGGGTCCCCAAAATGGGTTGTAGAGGCGCAATTGCAAGGAATTTAATTAACACACTTTTTAAAGAAAACGGTTTTTGAATGTTTAAGATATTTATTCGTAAAGTCGTATTTTCCCATAAACTAGAGTCCCAAAATTCATCGTGCTATGTCAAGAATGTATGATGTGATGATGTAGGTCATTACCTCGTGAGTTATCTAAAAGAAATACAAGGAAATATGTTGAATTGTGTTGATAGTAAAGCATATGGTATTTTACCGTAAAAATATGATAAAAGTTGCATAATAGATTCTTTTGAGATGAAACTTGTTCTAATGTGTTTGTTAATGATTACTAAACAATCTATTAAACATTTGTAGGTTTGTTATTAAGAAAAATTAGATTTTTGAAGAAAAGAGAATCGGAAGCCGGAATAATTCCGCTTCCGACGAGTTTTGAAATGGAGAAGTTTTAGGATAGTAAAAGAGGGGGGAGAGGGGACTTACTGTATACAAAGAAAGAGGAGAGGTAGAGATAGAATTTGGAACCGTCGGAGCGTCGTTTTGTCGCCGGAATCTCCCCGAAACGTCGTCGGAACTTCGCCTCTTGCTAACTCCACCTGTACAACTTAGGCTTGGAAATTTTAGAGAGTTTTTGTAATGAAATTCTGAATGAGAAGAGGTGAAATGTGGTGTGGTATTTACAGGGAAAATTAGGGTTTAGGGTAATGAAGAATAGAATTAAAATGTGCATTAAAATGTGGATTAATGCCCATTTTTAATTCTCTGGAAATGTGCAGAGAAATCAACCAGCATAGGAGTAGTGGGGGGAGTCCAAGGGGTTTATGGTTAAAATTTAGGGAGCATCCCCTAAGAGGGGCCCGGCGGTGCCGGCCGTAGGCTTCATCTTGCCGGTCGAGATCTGATGAAGGATGGTGGGATCTTGGCCACGTGTCCCTGTCGCTTGGTATAACCCAGTGAACATGTTTGTTTAATCTATGACTTTTCATTTTACGTGTAGTGCATGTGTAAACGTTTGAGCTTCTAAAAGTTTAAAATAAAAATCAATAAAAAGATAATGTGGCTGGGGGATTCGATCACAGGGGCTACGTCACAACAGTACAAGGCTTTACCAATGAGCTACAAATGCTTTCTTGCTGTTTAAAAGCAATTCAAATATTTATAGTGTACACAGGATTGCAAATACTCCATTTGTACATTAACTTTTAAATAAATTTTCTGTACATTGAATTGGAGTTGTTACATTCTACCCTCCTTACAAAAATTTCGTCCTCGAAATTTACAATTATTTTAAGGACTAGTTTACAAACAAATGAGGGTATCTTGCACGCATGTCGTCCTCACGTTCCCATGTTGATTCTCCTGGTGAATCTTTTTTCCAAATCACTCGAACCAAGTTTACTTCCTTATTCCGAAGTGACTTCACTTTTCTATCCAGGATTTCAACAGGTTGTTGCTCACAGGATAAGTCTGGCTGTACAGTGAGCTCGGAGTGATCAAGAATATGACTGGGGTAACTCACATACCTTCTGAGTTGGGATTTGTGGAACACATTGTGCACTCCTTCCAATGAAGGTGGAAGTGCCAAGCGATAAGCCACTTCACCGACTCGTTCGAGTATGTCGAACGGTCCAATATACCGCGGACTGAGCCTACCCCGTCTTCCAAAACGAATCACTCCACGGTTTAGAGATATCTTCAAAAATACATAATCTTTCGGTTGAAACTCCAAGTGACGGCGTTTTGCATCAGCCCAGTGTTTCTGTCGATCTTGGGCTATACACATTCTTTCCCTGATAGTGCGAACTATATTGATTGTTGCTACTATCATCTCAGGTCCAAGGAGTTCTCTATCTCCGATGTCGTCCCAACTTAATGGTGATCGACACTTCCTTCCATAGAGCGCTGCAAAGGATGCAATTCCTATACTTGCTTGGTAGCTGTTGTTGTATGAAAAATCCACCAGATGTAGGTGATCTTCCCATGATCCTCCGAAGTCTAGCATACACGCTCTTAGCATATCTTCAAGTATCTGAATAGTTCGCTCAAACTGTCCATCTGTTTGTGGATGGTAAGTTATGCTGAAGTTCAGACTTTTTCCCAAGCTAGCTTGCAGACTCTGCCAAAATTGCGACCGGAATCTGGTGTCACGATCGGAGACAATTCAAACCGGTACTCCATGTAATCTCACGATTTCCTGCATGAGTTCATGGGTATCAGAGATAGTACACATTGAAGAGTTTAAATCTTACTTAGATTCTCACCTCCATGTACTACTTTGCTAGTGTCTCAGTAGATTGGCCAACTCGAAATGGAATAAAGTGAGCTGACTTTGTGAGTCGATCCACTATAACCCATATCGCATCGTTACCCTTCGTGCTACGAGGAAATGCAGTTACGTAATCCATTGTGATGTGTTGCCACTTCCATTCTGGCATAGGTAACGGTTGAAGTAAACCAGCAGTCCTGTGACGTTCAGCCTTTACTTGCTGACATACCAAGCATTTAGCGACGTTTCTGGCTACTTCACGCTTCATTCCATGCCACCAGTAATTTTAACGCAGATCTTTGTACATCTTTGTACCTCCATAGTGTACTGAATAAGGAGAGCTGTGAGTTTCTTTCATCAACTCTTCTCGCACAAAACCTTTTGGTACACACAATTTACTGTCGTATCTCAAAGATCCATTTTCATGGATAATAAAGTCTGTTCGAAGTCTACTTTCTACTTGTTCTCTGATCTTTTGCAACTTAGCATCACTTGCTTGAGCTGCTTTGATCTGATTGACAATGGTAGATTGAACTTGTAAGTTCATCAAACTTGAAGCGTTAACTGGCATGACCGGTTCAATTGCCATTTGATGTAAATCTTATTGAAGCTTCCACTATGCGGTGAGATTCAATGCTAATGGTTGGCGACTAAGTGCATCAGGTACTACATTCACCTTCCTTGGATGATATTGTAGGTTGATGACGAAAGCTGCCATAAGTTCTAACCATCTTCTCTGCCGCATATTCAACTCTTTCTGAGTAAACACATATTTCAGACTCTTGTGATCTGTGTATATGTTCACTCGTTCAACAAGAAGATAATGGCGCCAACTCTTGAAAGCAAAGATTACGGCTGCCAACTCCAGATCATGCGTCGGATAGTTGCGCTCATGAATCTTCAGCTGTCTTGATGCATAAGCTACAACTTTACCGTGCTGATGTAGAACACATCCTAATCCCTTACCGGATGCATCGCAATGCACTTCAAAACCTCCAGATTGGTCCGGTATGACGAAAATAGGTGCTGATGTCATGACTTGAGTTCTACGAAAGCTCGTTCGCATGCTTCTGACCATATGAATTCCTTATTTTTACGTGTGAGCTTGGTTAGGGGTGTTGCAATCTTCGAAAATCCTTCAATAAAACTTTTGTAATATCCTCCTAAACCCAAGAAAGTTCGAAGGTCCTTCACTGACTTCGGTGTTGGCCATTCGCTTACTGCTGATACTTTAGCTGGATCTATAGAAATTCCATCGCCTGATACAATATGTCCGAGAAAACCGACTTGATCTACCCAAAACTCGCACTTGCTGTACTTGGCATATAATTGATGTTGTCGTAAAGTCTTCAGGACAATTCGTAGGTGTTCGGCGTGTTCCTTCCGACTATTAGAATACACCAGGATGTCGTCGATGAAAATGACAACAAATCTGTCTAAGTACTCTCAGAAAACTTGATTCATTAGGTTCATGAATATAGCAGGTGCGTTGGTCACCCCAAATGCTATCACAAGAAATTCGTAATGACCATAGCAAGTTCTGAATGTCATTTTATGGATATCAGATTCTTTGACCTTCACCTGATGATAACCCGAACGAAGATCTAACTTGGAGAAAACGCAAGATCCACTTAGCTGATCGAACAGATCGTCGATGCGCTGGAGTGGATACTTGTTCTTTATAGTTACATCGTTCAGAGCTCTATAATCAATGCATATTCGATATGAACCATCCTTCTTCTTTACAAGTAGAACTGGCGATCCCCAACTAGAAGTGTTGGGACGAATCCATCTTTTCTTCAATAATTCGTCTGACTGAATTCGAATCTCTTTCAAACCTTCGGGACTTAGGGGATATGGTGCTTTTATTACCGGTTGTGCTCCTGGTACAAAATCAATGCTGAATTCAAGAGCTCGATCGGAAGGCAAACCTGATATGTCTTCAGGAAATACATTATCGAACTCTCGAACTACCTCTGTCTTCGATCCTTCCTCCGCTTGAAGTGTTGCAATCACTGCCTTCTTCGGTTTTGCCTTGTAGGTGCTTGGCTTCAGGGTACGGTCTCCACTTTTGAAATAAAAGACTAGATGATCTGGAATCTCGAACACTACCTTCTTTTGACGACAGTCAATGGTAGCATAGAATGTTCCTAGCCAATCCATATCCAAAACGACATCGAAATTCGGTATGTCCAGCACTATGAAGTCAGCATATAATTCTCTGATGCAGATGACTACTAGACACAGGTCATATCCCATTGTTGCCTTTAGAACGCCGTTCCTTGAATTGACATTCCAGCTGGATACAAGCGGTTTGACTGGAATTTCATGAGTTCGTACGAACCGTTGCGACATAAAACAATGAGATGCTACAGTATTGAAGAGTGCTAGTACAGAAAGTGAGGCTACTAAGATTGTACCTAAGTTATGTGGGATAGGTTTAGGTATAGGAAAAGATATATGGGTATGATATAGACTGAAAGAAAGCTTGAAAGGAAATTGTTACCAGTGATGACTTGGCCAGTGGCCTCAGCTTCTTCCACAGTCATTGTGAAAGCATGTCGCCCCGGTACATTCCTCCTTGTTGGAGGAGCATTCCTCTATCCGTTCCTCTGTACTTGAGGTAAGTTCCTTTGAGCTTGATGGAACTGATGAGGAGGAGGTGCAATCGGTCCACGAGGAGGTGGAGCAGGGACAGAGAGTCGTGGAGTAGGTGCTTGGATGGGTGGGCGCCGCTGATAGGTAATTGCTGGTCTGGGTGCAGTATTTGGGTTGTGTCTACGAGGACAAGACCCAATGTCATTTGTGGCTGAGTCGCAGACTAAGCAAAGGCGATTTGCACACCAACAGTCCTTCGGCAGGTGTCCATCCCTCATACAGTAGGTGCAAAAGGCTGGGCTGGACCGATTGTTTGGTACTCCCGGTCTCCTAGGCACAAAAGATGGCCTTGAAGAGGCTCCTCCTGCCATCTGAGTGGCAGGGCGCTTCATTCCGGCAGATTGGGGTCTTCCCTCCTTCTTCACCACTGCCTCATATCAACGGGAAGCTTTCAGGGCCGGTTTGTGAGTTCGGAAATCCCCTGTAGCTAAGGCAGCTTGGATTTCCGGATCTAACCCTTGCTGAAATCGTCTGGACCTGATCTCAGCAATTGGTATTAAGTGTGTCGCGAACCTGTTAAGGTCTTGTGTTAGCTGTGTAGTATGTGATATTTGAAAATCAAATATTGAGATATATCTTACCTACTGAACATGGTAAACTCAGCATCATATTCATCCACTGATTTAGTCCACATCGAACCCTGTTGTAGGTGGATAAATTGTTGCACTATGTCAAATCTGGCAGTCTTAGGGAAGTACTTCGCGTCGAACATGTCGCGAAAAGTCCTCCATTTGATAGGTTGGGCAAGACGACTTTCTTCCGCCTTCCACCAAACTCGGGCGTTGTCGGTGAGTTGCAGCTTCGCAACTCGAACCCAAGCGATCTTTAGCACTTGTGCCGCTGCCAGGTCATCCTCAATAATTTGAGCCCATTCTTCAGCTTCCAGGGGCTCTTTTTTCCCGAAAATTGTTTTGGGTGCAATGCCCGGAATTGCTTCACTCCGGGCGCTTCTGCTTCTGGACGGTTCATCAGAACAACAGTCTGCTACTACTGTCCTTTCAGGAGGCTTCAGATCGCCTCAAGCAGTACCGTCTGCTCATTGATCGGAGTAGCGACGGTAGGCGTAAGCGGTAGAGGTGGTGGTGCGTTGTTGAAGTTGGTGCTGGTATTGTTTGGAGAATCCATAACCTTGAAAGAAAAAATTTGGGTTAGGATAGATTCAAGTATATGAAATTGTAAGATTCAAGGAATATGAAATGCAAAGAATGTTTTTAATTGCTGATTCTTGTGTTATATTGCTTAGGACTTCATGCATAATTGACCCGCATGTCTATCCAGAACTGACATGCATGGTAGAGTTCTATGCAGCACTGACCTGCATGGGCCGCCAACAAAACCTGTCACGCCCTGCTTCCTGTTGTACGGTAAGGAGGCGTGACGAGGTCCGCTACGTATTTACTCCGAAATAAACACGCTAAGCGTATCTAAGCAATGTAAAGTAAAATGTACATAAGAGACATGAATATAAATGAACAACAACTTTTATTTATTTAACAATTCTTTACAAGTTCAACTGGAAATGTAAATACAGGAATAGAAAGCAATGCCTAAACAATGGAATAACTGAAATGAAAAGTATATACAAGTGCCTACAGCTCTGGGTCGAAGGCAAACTGCTCCAAGTCCTCGGTACTGGGCTCGATCTCCAGTGAGTCCAATCCACCTAACAACATTTCCAAAGAAAGAAGAAAATGAATGTCGTCAGCGAACAATCGCTCCGTAAGTCCCAAAGATGAGTAGAGATAGAATAGACAGAAAGAGAGTATAACTAGTAATGTTTGATTATAATATTAACGCAGTTGTTTGTAGCTTGGTACAGAATATGCCAGTGTATACGAGAGGAGTCCCACTATTCCGGAGACTAAGCTATACGGAGCACAAAGAACCGTTTAGCCACAGTACAACGACAATGGATATTCAGGTTAGATGTATTAAAGTGACCGTCTTGTGCCACTTCTAACACATTCCGTATCAATCTATCCCTTTAAACCCCGTAATGTATTTTGTATTGATTTGTATTGTTTGTATAATAGATTTGTACGACTTTCCGCAACCATGATATCATGTAAATGGAATGGATATAAATGGATAGACATGTAAACAGAGTATATCCATGGTTCGGTTCGGTCGAGACAGATTGATATAGATTGAATTCTGGTATAGATATATTGATGTTAGATTATAGTTTATACTTGAATCATATTCAAGTCAGATTGATTGCATATTTGACCGTGACTCGAACTGAATCAGACTTTTTAACAAAATTGAAGTCCTGACATAATTTTTGATGTTATCGGTAACTGCTGCACATAGACGGCGAGATTTGTGTCTTTTTCCAAATCCATTATCCGATCTTGTGTTAGAGGGATGGTGCTGTCTGGGGCCAAGGCGTCCCCAGAAGAGGAATGTGGTCGACTTTCGTGCGGCTCGCCCAATCTTGGACCCAAGGGGACAGGCATCGGTTGCTTCAGGTTTTCATCACCCGGCTCATGAGTAGAGACTTGTGCTTGATTGGGAGGTGCCCGATCAATTTGAGCCGTGAGCTGCATCAGAACGTTCGTTAGGTCGTCAATTTTTGAATAGAGCTTGGCCATCTTTTTATCTTTGCTCCTAAGCTGTTTTCGAAGCTCTTGAAGCAGCTCTTGCTCTGCGGTCCTGGGGCGGAAAGTCGGCTCTTCCTCACTGTCTGAGCTTCACTCCATATGGACTGAGGGGTCCTTCTGCCTATCGGCCTCATCGAGAGGGTTTTCATCGTCCAGCGGAGGCGACTGATCTTGGGAAACAATAACCATATTCAAGCCAGATTGGGCTTGGGATGTGATGACCCCATCCTTGTTTTTGCTGCGCAAGTTGTCGCTGGGATGCGTGCCCGCCATATAGACCGTATGGATAACATATATGGCCGTCTTTTCATTATTGGCAGTGGATTTCATGGACCGCTGTCGTGGCCCTTCTGTTTTGGTAACAGATAATTGATTAAAGATGGCTGGCTTGACCGACTTCTTGAGTGGTACCGGCACTTCTTTTCTGTATTTGCCCCGCTGCTTTCACGCGGCACAGGGTGCCTGATAGACTCTTGAAGAGATAGTGTCATGCTTTCTCTGTTGGGTCTGGGACACGTCTCTTTGTAACATCGTTCGGACCGCCATCTCCTTGATTCTAGCGGTCATAGCGTTTTTCTGAACCCACTTCAGGGGTTCGAAAGAATTGCTGACTTTTACGGCCGACTCAGCCGTCGTCGCGGGGTGACCCTGCTCTTGGAACCACACAAGATTCCACTTGGCCGAAGTCCTGACCCTTTTGTTGGCTCGATACCTGAGCCGCTTCTTTCTCAACCTTTCTGTTTTGAGAACTTGGCAGGCTTCGAACCTTCAGGACGGCGTCGTAGACCGACTGACAGAGAGTCCAGAGAATATGCCTGCTCGCTCGATCTTCAAGGACAACGTCTGAGCTTACTGGAGCTGCTTTGTGGCTCCATTGGTGTTGAAGGCCTTGCCCCCGGTTGGAACATTGGAGAGCCGTTCGAATACGGATTTGCATTTGGGGTGGGATACTCTGGCGACCACGACGTTCGGCCTCCTATCTCTTGAGGTCGGTTTGTCCGCTTGGTAAGTTGGGACCTCCGCCAGATGAGCGCTTCCAGCAAGGTAGATGACGACCGAACCAAATTGACGCGGTGGCTCCTCCCATTGCCGGTTGAGACTGATAGGGAGAACCGCACGAGAATTGATCATGACCACGTATGAGATTGGGGTCGCGTTGGCAGCTGAATTCATCTTGGGAGACATCGTCATTAAAAGTTGATTGCTGCACGAAAGGAACATTACTTCAGTACAAACGTCGGTATATATGTTAAATGAGTTCGCATAAACGCTTGACCCGAGATATGGGAGGAGAGAAAGGTCCCACCGGGCGTGCCAGAATCTGTAGGGTGTTTTTCATCACCCCATTGAGATGGGAATACACAAGCGCTTGTCAGGCGTACTACAGATTCCCCCTGTCTATGGTAGGCGGGGGTTTATTGATTGTGGGGATCCGAATCTTCGGCAGCCGTGGACTAAGCTGTCGTTAATTACCCCTCGCCTTTGGAGCGAGGGAACCTCCGATTGACGTGTCAAATTGATCATGCGAACTAAATGTGTCATGTGCTATGTTTTGAAAGGGTTTTGGATATATCGGGGGCCTTGCAGAGTTTACGGGGGTCTTGCTATCCGGATAATGAGCTGGGGGTCAAGGGGGTTAGCAGCCCCTTGCGGGGTGCAGGGCAGCGCCCTGTTAGAATTTTTTTTCCAATGGAGGATGTGTTTTGGGTGTGGAGTGCATAGGAAATGAGGGGTGAGGAGCGTCTTAAAGACGCGTGCATGGCACGTGGGCATTTGACTCCCTCGGGTCACGTGCCTGGCGTGTGGGCGCTTGGTGCCCACGGGTCATGTGCCAGGCGTGTGGGCGCTTGGCACCCGCAGGTCATGTGCCCTGCACGCGACCGTTGAGCACTGGGCCCTCACGGGTCACATGCGCGGCACGCGACCGCTGAGCGCTAGGCGTCCGTGGGTCACGTACCTTGCACGCGACCGCTGAGCGCTCGCGGATCCCATGAGGTGCATGTGGGTGCTGAGCGCCCGCGGGTCACCTGCGCGGCATGCAACCGCGGGACGCCCATGGGTCACATGCATGGCACGCGACCGCTAGAAACATCAGCGGAAAAGGGGCTTAGCCCCTTGGCGGGGAGTTGAACTCCTAAGGGTCTTTCGAGTTGAACTCTTAACAGGGATTATGTATAGATTTGGAATTAAACACTTAAAAGGCTTTTTTTATAGAGTTAAACTCCAACAGATCTTGAATAGAGTTAAACTCGTAGAAATCATCGAAGATGATCAGAAGGGAGACCTTTCTTCTCCCCTTTAGCTCTAGATCTTCTTTTGAGCCTTGGATCTTCCCAAAATTGAATTGTTGGAAAAGGGTCTCTTTCTTCCTCCTCTCCGTCGGCTGGATCTTGAAGAAGAAGAGGGGTGAAACTCAAAAATCTCCCTTTTGGAGAGTTGATGAAAGATCCGAGTTCCCCTTTAATGGTTTTATGGTGAAAAACAGTTTCTTTTTAGATAAAGAGGGATTGAACTCTTAATTTAATTCAAAAGAAAGAAGATTTAGAACCTTGAGGAAGAAGGCACAAACCCTAGAATTTGAGAGAATGAAAAGTTTTTCTTTCATTTTTTCATCATGTTTGCCTTTATAGGCTACACACTTTACATATAGCCTCTTGAGCTTTGCCAAATGGCACTTGTGCCGCCCCATACCTTATGTGCTTATCTCTTTTTGCATATAAGCCACGGTGTTTACAAAATTTTGGCTATTTGCCTATTTTACACACACACACACACACACACACACACACACTTATAAGAGAATTACATAAAACCAATTTATGGCTTCATTCCTTTTGTCATGGGCCGGTCCCTTTGACCTGGGCTGGGGCAACTTGGTTTGGGGTTGACTTTGATTTTGACTTGGTCAACCGGGGTGTGATTTTTGACCCCAACAGTAGAAAGCACGTGAGGCGCCGAGCATTCTGTTTTTTGGGCGCTCACATGTGTTTCACGTGAGGCGCTGAGCTCCTTTTGTTCGGCGCTCACTTGGGAAACACGTAAGGCGCTGAGTTTATATTTTTTGGGCGCTCACGTGTGAAACACATGAGGTGCTAAGTTTATATTTTTTGGTCGCTCATGTTTGAAACACGTGAGGTGCTGAGTTTATATTTTTTAGGCGCTCACGTGTGAAACACGTGAGACGCCGAGCCCTTTAAAGATTTACTCTCTATTTTATCTTTTGAAAAGAAGTTAAACTTCTGTTAATGTTTTGGCCGTTGATGATCATCAAGATCCCGTTTTGAAGATCTGAGATCAAGTTTTATGTTCTAAGAACTAAGTTCTTTTATGTAGGGTTAAACCCTGTTTTTAGAGGAATTAAATTCCTATAACGTATGTTCTTTTTCTCTCTTTTTCATTTAATCTAGTTCTTTCCCCTAAATTCCGAGTCTAAAGAACAGAATATTCCCGATGAGAATTAAATTCTCAATTTGTGGTTAGATCTGCTTTGCAGATTTCAAATCAGAAGAAGAACTAAATTCTTTTTGTGAAGGGTTAAACCCTTGTTTTTTTTGTTTTATACGAGGTAAAGGAGATATTTTTATCTCTGTTTTTCTTTACCTAGGATTTGAGAGAGCGAGAATCTTCTTCTTTTCTTTTTTAGAGAATTAAATTTTCAGTTCTCTTTTTTAGAGAAGCTTATGGGGTCGATCCTCTCTATGAGACTTGAAGTCTTGGATCCTTTATATAGGAGATGTAAATTATGAATTAGTTTGATAAAATATCTCATTTGAGAGATACTAATTGATTTAATTGGCCTCAAAAATTGGTCGTGAGATTTTATCCACCGTTGGATCTTTGATCCAGAGAATTTCTGTTTTACAGAATATATATTCTTGTTTTTAACAAGATTAGGGATATATTTTCGTATATACAGAATTTAATTCTGTCATACGATAATTTTTTAATCATCATTGGATTTTTAATCTAAGGGTTTTCTGTTTAACAGAGCACAATCTTTCTTTATTTAGAAAGATATAGAAAAATATTTTCCCATCTCATTAGATCTTTGATCAACAGTTTTCTATTTAACAGAAAATATCTTTCTCATTTAGAAAGATCAGAGAGATATTTTCCCCTAATAGAATTTAATTCTATATTCGATGATTTTTAATCATCATTGGATTTTTGATCTGACGGTTCTCTATATAGAATTTAATTCTATGAGAAGTTAAAAAGTATGTTCTCACGTGTTTAACACGTGACCTTAGTGTGGGTTTTAATCTTCTTAAATTTAGCACTCATATGCTTTGTATATGAGCGCTCACGTGTTTAACACGTAAGGCCGGTTTGCCCTCTTTTGGTTGTTTACTCTCAGCGCTTATATGCTTTGCATGTAAGTGTTCACGTGTTTAACGCGTGAGGCCACTTTGGCCCTTTTATTTATTTGTTTTCCGTGCTTATATGCTGTGCATATAAGCGCTCACGTGTTTAACACATGAGGCCAGTTTGGCCTTTAGTTATTTATTTCCAGCGTTTATATGCTTTGCATATAATCGTGCATGTGATTAACACGTGAGGCCCAAACTGCGAGAATCATTTTCTTCTTTCTTTTCTCTCCCTTTTTATAAGGGAACACTCCATAATTCACTGGGTTCTTCTCACAAATCTTTTGCTTTGGACGCACCCACATCTCACTCAACTCAAACTCCAGTTTTGGGTTCCATTCCGCCTCCACAACCTTCCACACGGGTATTGGATTCAACCAATTTAAACAAAACTCCTTTTCCAAACCAGTTGAGACCCAATAAGCCCAGTCCACAGATGGTGAAGGTTATAAAGCTATTCAAAAAAGTTAACATCAACATCTCTCTTTTAGATGTGATCCAACAAGTCTTTTCATACGCAAAAATTCTTAAGGACTTGTGCATCAAAAAGAGAAAATCTCAGGTACCGAAGAAGGTTTTCTTGGATGGTAATATGAGCAATGTTCTTACTCTTGATTTGCCGAAAAAAGGAAGGACCCTGGTTGTTGTTTCCACCAATCAGAGCAAAGCTCTGTTTAAATTTTGAAATTTGAAATGAAGCAGCGCTTCATAAAAGCGCCAACGCCAAGAGCGCCAGCGCTCTGAGGCGGCGCTCACGTGCAAAGCACAAGTGCGTTAGCGCCAAGTGCACCAGCGCTCTGTAGCAGCGCTCACGTGCAAAGCACGAGTGCGCCAGCGCCAGCGCTCTGAAGCAGCGCTCACGTGCAAGGCACAAGAGCGCTAAGCGCTAGAACTAAATGTTCTCCACCGTTGGATCAAAGATCCAACGAAGACGATAAATCATCAAGTTAACAGAATAAAATTCTGTTAAGGAAAAACTCCTCAGAATCTTTCCAAACAAGAAAGATTGTGCTCTGTAAATCAGAGCACCATTGGATCAATGATTCAATGGTGATTAAAAATCATCAAGATACAGAATAAATTCTGTATGGGGAAAAATTTCCCAATCTTATTAAAAATAAGAAGATTGCCTTCTGTAAAACAGAAGCCCTAGGATCAAAAATCCAACGGTGGGGAAATTCCCAAATCAATTAGAGAAAAAGATCTCTTCAACCGATTCAACAAATCAGCCTTCACTATATAAAGGACCCAAGACTTCAAGTCTGATATAGAGGAACCCCCCACCCCTCCCCCCCCCCACAAACTTTGAAAAAGTTTAGAGAGAAGAGCAAGCTCTCGGTAGAAGAAGAACTTTTCTTCAAGGTAAAAATAGATAGATAAAAATCTCATCAGAAAAAGAACTTAGTTCTTTGGCCAGATCATAGATTTTTAAGAAAAATTTTCTTTCACAAAAGAGATCATAACATCTCATTATGAAAAGGGGAGAGAATAATTCAATTCTCTTAGGATCATAGATCCATAAAGTCAAAGCCTTACATCAAAAACATAAGAGATTGAAAGATCTTCTATAAAATAAGAACTCTGTTCTTAGATCCATGAGACAAAGTCTCTTATATGAGAAAATTTAATTCTCAGAGCGCAAAACTGCCTAAAAAGAGCCTTAGCGCTCTAATTAAAAGAAGCGCCTCAGCGCTCCAAATCTAGCGCGAAGCGCTGCAGAGCCCTAGTGCTCCAAGTTTAAAGAAGCGCCTCAGCGCTCCAAATCCAGCTCACAGCGCTGCAGAGCCTCAGCGCTCCAAATTCACAAGAAGTGCTCTGCGCTCCAAAGTCTGATGCACAGCGCAAGCTCGCCACGTGCTCCTCACGTGTGCGCTATTTCATAGAAGCCCTTGGCGCTCCAAGTCTAGCGCACAGTGCCAAGCGCGCCACGTGCTCCTCACGTGTGTGCTACTTAACAGATGCGCTCTGCGCTCATTGTCTGGCGCTTAGCGCCAAGCGCGCCACGTGCTCCTCACGTGTGCGCTACTTAAAATAAGCGCTCTGCGCTCATTAACCGGCGCACAGCGCCAAGCGCACCACGTGCTCCTTACGTGGGCGCTAAGAGAACATAAATTGTTCTTTAAACAATAAAACCCCAGAGCTATAATGAGTGCTCAACACTCAATAAAGACAAAAAGTTTGTCAGAACTCAAACCAATGCTCAGCATTGCTAAATGTCTAATATTTTAAATGAATGGGCCGAGCCCAAGCTGGCCAAAGATCCCCAATTCAGATTAATTAAGCCCATATGCTCATAAATATTTGATCTTAGTCCCAAATTGGATTACAGATCTCCCAACCAATATTAGTTCAAGGGTACATCTCTTCACTCCTCTGATATTTGTCGTTGTAATTCTTCAACGTCTTCAGAGAGGTGATGGGTCCCGACAGCCAGACGATCCATGGACTGTGGGGTCCTTAAACTCATAGACTATGATGTATTTAAACCTTATAGACTATGACGTCTTTAAACTGGACCGCAATGTTCCTAAACTAAAACAATAGAGCTTAAATGCTCTTTTGTTGGATCTAAATGATCTCGTTAAGTTGATCTTAGTCTAAAATTAGACTAACGTGTCCTTAACAAACGTTAAGTTGATCTTAGTCTAAAAATTAGACTAACGTATCCTTAAGAAATGTTTAAATTAATCTTAGTCTCAAATGAGATTAACGATCCTTGAACCCAACCCAAAACCCAAATCTAAGAAAATACGGATTTAGACTAATCCACGCCCTACGGGCGACAACATAAATTAGTCTCCGTATACAATCCACGGGCAACCAAAAATAAAACAAACATACACGACACGAAGTGACCATCTGGAGAAGGAGAAAGTGGTTACCGTGATGCGGTAGCGTAATTAACTGCAGGGGCTTGTGCCTGCAGGGAAGAGTGTCCCCATAATCAAAAACCCCTCAAATGAGGGGGAATCTGACGAAGTCTGCTACAACGGCCGCATCCGTCTAAACCTCCGATACATGGTGCCATAAATCAACTTGGCATCTTCGGAGAGGTGGACGGATAAAACCAAATAGCATCTGCCCCCAAGTTCAGGCAAGACGTTTGTCTTCCCGTTTTTCGGCGGAGAACAGATTCTGGCACGCCCGGTGGGACCTTTTCCTCTTTCCGCTCCACACTTCGTATGTCGTGTTTCGCGAACGAATTGCGGTTTGCTATGGTTGCCCTTGGATTCGAGGTACTAAGATTTGGTGTCTTGCTCCGTACAGAAAACAGAAGATCAATGGCTTCCAACTGTACATACTGCAACAACTACAACAAATCTCACTCTGTCCTCGCTGGAGGAGTGACTTACGGGCCTCAGGCGGCCTCCGTTTTCAAGATGCCAGTGGAACAGGTGACGCAAGCCACCACTGGCCTGTTCTTTGGGACCATGCTCCCACCCATGAGCTTCAATGCCCTAATGCCGTTACAAGAAGTTCCGAAGAAGTCGGTTTTTGATCGGCTTACGACTACCACGGCCCCTCTCAACGGGTCGTTCAAGTCCAGCACCTCAGTCTTTGATAGGCTAAGCCAAAACTCCAATAGGCCCGTGAAGAAGCCCGCGATACCTGAAGGGGTTATCCCGAAACGGATAGCCATCCCTGCTCCAGTGAAAGAAGTCATCAAAGCGACTTCTCCTGCTAAAAGATCGGTCTTTACAAGACTGGATGCTCCAACTCCCGTTCCGGACGAAGTCACCAAGGCTGCTACCCCTGTCTGAAAGTCTGCCTTCGACAGGTTGGCCATCCCCTCTCAGCGGACATCGGTTTTCGACAGGCTAACACCGGCAACAACCCTTCACTAGAGCAGGGGGCATGATGAAGCCACCCCCGTAACTGAGTCAATACCGTCTGCAAGGCATGCTCGACGTCGCCACTGGCGCCGAGTGAGGAAAGCTGGGGGCAATTCCCCTTCCGGACTGACTCCACCAGCTTCGATGGTGGAAATTGATGACGCTGTTCCAACTGGGAACAGCTTTGAACTACTTAACAAGGTGCGCAGGAATTCGCCAACTACCGTGCTAAAAAAGTCTCCTTCGCTTATTGAAAATATCACAAAGGTGAAGCCAGAGCAGCCCTCTCAGCGACTGTCCTCCAAAATTTACAAAGTCTAGCAACAGGTCCAAGACTCGGTGATCAACTAAGACTACTCCCGCCGATCGAAAAAGATGAAAGTTCGGCAAGAGAAGGACCATCCTGTCGTACTGCAGAAGGTGTCGTTTACTTGAATGCTTGCTGCAACGGCCCCCTCAACTTCGATCGCTCCCAAAAGAAGAAGGCCGGAGAAAATCCCCGTGTCTGCGATGAGAGGCACTGAACCTAAACGCCTCAAGTCTGAGGGCATGGTGGTGCACACTGTTTATATGTCATCCGAAAAAGAGGATAGCTGTATCTCCACAGGTCATCGACCACTCACCCGATCGGTAACAAAAGCTCAGGAGCAACAACAGAAGCTCTAGGAGATGCTAACATAGATGGCCGCACTCACTGGGCCAAAAGAAAGCCCGGAAATGTCGTCAGAGCAGCGTCATGAACAAGAAACCGATGCTGAGTTCCTCCGCAGAATCCTCGAGAAGAAGGACAAAGAAGCAGCGGAACAAGCTGCCAACATAAAACAAATGGCGCTTTTATTCCAAGACATGGTCAGGATAATGTTACAGCCGGATGCTCCAGCTGAAGGCCCTCCGATTATCCTCGAAGATGACCGAGGGGAGACGTCAAACCCCCTCCCTGCTTGTTCAGCAACCAAGGAGGAGACCATCTTTAAAGCCGCCCTGGATGACTATATCGCTCAGCAGATACGAGCTCATTAGGCGAGCGAAGCGGCCGGGCAAATTGTTAAGACTGGATGACCCTATCCGGGTTGGTACGACCAAATAAAGTACCCACCGGGATATACGATCCCTAAATTCCATGTATATAAGGGGATGGGGAATCCACACCAGCACGTTGCTCAATTTACGGCTCTGTGCGGCAACACCGGAGGTGACGACAAACTGCTGCTTCGCCAGTTTGTTGTCAGCTTGTCGGAGACAGCGTTTGAATAGTACTCCGAGCTCCCGAACGACTCCGTTAAAACATTTGCAGAAATGAAGTTACTGTTCACACAAAGGTTCGCAAGCGCTAGCGAGCGCACCTCCATCATAGCATTAATTAACGCCAGGGTGAAGCCGGGCGAAACATGGGTGCAGTACGCGATACGATGGCGGAATCTATGGTCGAAGTGCGAGCAGCGCATCGAAGAAGCGCATGCGGTAGGCATGTTCGTGGGTACTCTTGATCCACAGGCGACCATATCCCAGTTCATGATGTTCTTCAAGCCGACTACCTTTTAGACCTTGATTGATAAGCTGGCCCAAATGAACCAGATAGGTCATAAGCCTTCCTTTTCAAAGACAGAACCATGGAATGAAAAGGGCAAAGGGAAAGCCACCTTTGTCGCCAATGCTCAACAATAGCCGAGCGACTTAAAACCTGTTGTTCGCCAAAGCAACGTGCGTTCACGCCAATCCCTCGAGGAGAGACTGGAACGTCCTTACTCGTTTCCCCGGGATAAAACAAGGAGACTGTTCGAGCTGGCAGTGCGCAATAGACTCATCAATCTGCCAAAGAAAAGACGTCTGCTACAGCCAGGCGATGCCAATAATCCTAATTACCGCCTCTACCACCGAGCAGTAAGCCATCCAATCGAAGATTGCTTCGTTTTCAAGGGCTGGATTGAGGACCAATACCAACAAGGCAAATTCGCACTGTCCGAGAATTGGAAAGTAATCCCGCCACAACCATACGCTCTTAAAAGGGTAGACATGCCGGGGGAATCATGCTCATTTATGGAAGAAGCTCTATGGGAGGTTGTTCTTTCAGCTAAAACAAAAAGAATGCTGAAAGATTTTCAAACATGCCCGGCGATCAGGTGGAAAAGTCCGCTGGAACCCGATGACATTGAGGGAATGCTGAAGCCGCGCCCAACGCCAAGAGTTGGTAGCGATAATCGAAACGCTCAGGCCCAGCCGTCAAAGTCTTCGAAAAAGAAGAAGAAGACCAAAAAGCCCTTCCAACCCGAAGACAGCCGTACAGGTCTACAGAAATATATCGATGCACTGGAAGAATATAACCAGAAAGCACGGACTCCAATCACGTTGGACGAATTCTTTAAGTATGTTCTTGAGAATGAAGACGATGACGCTAATGAAGGAGACGATTCTTCAGAAGGGCCTAAAGACTATGTGGCAAGCTGCCATGTGATCTCTCACTCACCGTTAGTTGGTGAAGAATCTCCTGATGCAGAGAAACTGGGGGCAGATCCTGAACCAGAACTCCTAGGACCGTCAGACGAGATGATTGACGTATTCCTGAATGAAGCCCATCAGAGAAGCAAAGCCAATCGAGAGAGTGAACTGGCTATATTCGAAAAAGTCAAACACCGGCGACTGAATGAAAAGGTTGAGGCACTCCGGCCAGATCGAAGCACTTCGGCCGCCAGCAAAAGCAGGTTCAAGACAAGAAAAAGGTTCGCCAAATCCTTCATTGGAGATGATCGGAGTTTGCAGATCGCCATGGTTCCGCAAGAGCATTACAAAGAGCTCGACGCACTTGATACCTACAGTGTGCAAGAACTGCAGAAGTTCTACGTCCCTCCCAGGCGAAAAGATGAAAAGGCGATCCAATTTTATCGATCCGCGGAAACCAATGTGGAGAAAGAAATCTGGTATGGCACCGATTCTACGCTTGACAGGCTCCATCCCATCCGTCTGCCCAGATACTACACAGAAGGATTAAAAAGGCTGTTGAAGCGCCAAGGCGTACCCTTCAAACAAACTGCTCGATAAGCTCAGTTCTATAATAGGATCTGGAACGTCCCCGGAACTCAGCAAAAATTGCCCAACGGGAGAATGGAAACGATCGGGCTCGGATATGTTCAATCCAAGAAACGGAAGCGATTCCATGGCTGCTACGTTATACATGATTTCGATGAAGAAGGAGATGCTCTGTTAGAAGACGCTAACCCTGAACCAAAATGAAGTCTCGCCATAAAAGTCCCAAGTCCGTCGTTCGAAGAACAGATGGTAAGCTAATAAGGGAAGCGAGTCAAAAGGTCCGGGATGACCATAGCCGTGAAATGGCCAAACAAACAAACAAACAAACAACAACTGAGCCTATTATCCCAAGCATATGGGGTAAACTACATGAACCAACATGAGAATCACGCCGGGTCCAGCACATGAATCCTCTGTCTCCACTCACTACTATCGAAGTATATCGAACAATATACTTTCATCGAGTCCTTTGGCAACCATATCGTTTCATATCACCTCCATCCATGTTTTCTTCGGTCTCCCTTTTGCCCTTTTGCCATTGCCCATATCGAGAGTATCTATTCGTCGAACCGGTGCTTCCATAGGTTTGTGTCGCACATGACCAAACCATCTTAGCCGGTTTTCCCGCATCTTCTCCTCCACAGGTGCTACACCAACTTTTGCACGAATATCCTCATTTCGCACCTTATCTTTTCTAGTGTTACCGCACATCCAACGAAGCATGCGCATCTCCGCTACGTGCATCTTCTGTGTATGATACTTCTTAGGAGCCCAGCATTCTGTAGCATATAATAAGGCAGGCCGAATAGCGCTCCGATAAAACTTCCCTTTCAATTTTAACGGAAAGTTACGATCACACAAAATCCATGTTGCATTCCTCCATTTCAACCAACCAGCTTGGATCCTTTGATTAACATCACTATCGATCTCCCCATTCTTTTGGATGATAGAACCTAGATATCTAAACTGGTCTCTATGAAAAAGCCATCTATGAAAAATCCAGGACGCAGCGCCTGCGGAAAATGACGATGCTCTTCGTCGCCAGCCCGTCATACGAAAGATTCGACGCGGAGGCAAAAATAAACTGAAGAACGGAAAAAATGTTTGACAGTAGCAAAGCGGGTCCAAGAAGTCTCGCGATCAAAAATTGAGCAGCCGGGATTCGTCTCTTATAAAGAAGATGGGTCGAGCATACTCTTTTCTCCAAGACAAGACAAGGAAGATATTCGATCTTGTCATGAAACATCAAATGATTACGCTCCCGGAGTCCAAACACCCTGAACAAGAAGGCGAGGTCTCTCACCCGGATTATTTCTCCTATCACCAAGCGATAGGACATCCTCTCGAAGACTACTTCATATTCAAAGACTGGATAGAAGACTAGTATCAGCAAGGAAGGTTTGCTTTATCCAGCGGTTGGAGGGTAACCCTGCCACAGAAGCATGAACCGAAAGCCACATATACAGCGAGAGTAGAGCCGGATCAACGTCGGTCTTGGAAGCGATCTCGCACCTGTCACGTAATAAAAGTGACAAAAGAAAGAGTGCCCGAGAATATGGATGACCTATCCTGGTGCTTCGAAAATGATGACGAAGTGATCTCAGAGTTTCCACCGGCGCCAAAAGAACTGGAAGATGGGATACATACTACGGTAGATAACCCAAAAAAATCGACTTAGGGACGGCAAACGACCCAAGGCCAACGTTCGTCAGTGAGCTGCTGTCTGAGAAATTGGTGGCTACACTCAAAGACGTGCTCATGCAGTATAAAGACTGCTTCGCATGGAACTATTCCGAAATGCCAGGATTAAATCCAGAAATAGCCGTCCATAAATTGGCGATATCTCCGGACATTAAGCCAGTCAAACAAGCGCCGAGAAGAATGCGGCTCGAACTTGAAATGAGTATCAGCGCCGAGGTCAAGAAGTTAATCAACTCCGGCTTCATCCAAGAGGTTCAGTACCCTGACTAGATTGCCAACATCGTCCCAGTGATGAAGGAAAATGGGACAGTGCGCATCTACGTGGACTTTCGAGATCTTAACAAAGCCTGCCCAAAGGATGACTTTTCCGTACCGGTCACCGAGCAGATGATAGACAACACATCCACTCACGAAGTTTTCTCCTTCATGGAAGGCTCATCGGGGTACAATAAAATAAAGATGCATCCCGAAGACCAGAAGCATACCGCTTTCCGAACCCCGCTAGGCATATTCTGCTATAAAGTGATGCTTTTCGGTTTGAAGAACACCGGCGCTACCTATCAGAGGGCCATGATGAAGATTTTCGATGACCTCATACATGAAGTCGTCGAATGCTATATCGACGACCTTGTGGTGAAAAGCAAATCGCACGAGGAGTATTGGGAGCATCTAAAAATAGTGTTCCAACATCTTCGAAATTACAACCTGAAGACAAACCCTCTGAAATGCGCGTTCGGAGTTTCCTCGAGAAAATTCCTAGGATTCATCGTACGATATCGAGGCATCGAGATAGACCCGTCGAAGATCAAGGCGATTATGGAAATGCCTCCGCCAAGAACTCTCAAGCAACTGCGGTCTCTTCAAGGGAAGCTCGCGTATATTCAGCGGTTCATAGCCAATCTTTCCGGCAAATGCCGTCCCTACAGTCACTTAATGAAGAAGGAAACCCCGTTCGTTTGGGATCACAAATGCCAAAGCGCACTGGACGAAATCAAGCAATACTGCAGAATCCGCCAGTACTGACCGCTCTGGTCGAAGGAAAGCCTTTCATCCTGTACACAACCGCCCTTGAAGGTTCCTTAGGCGCACTATGGGCACAAAAAAATGACCAAGGGAAAGAGAGAGCCCTCTACTATTTGAGCCGAGTTCTCCTGGGGGCAGAAAACAATTACTCCCCTATCAAAAACACTGCCTGGCATTGATCTTCGCGATAACGATGCTCAGACACTATGCGTTGGTGCATGAGGTCCATCTCATATCAAAGGTGGACCCTCTCAAATATTTGATGTCAAGAGCCATACTAACAGGGCGGCTCGCTAAATGGGCCCTACTCTTAATGGAATTCTCGATAACTTATCGACCTCTCAAGGCAGTGAAAGGCCAGACCATCGCCGACTTCCTCGCTGAGCATCCTATACCTGCTGATTCACCCATAAATTGCGAATTGCCAGACGAGCACGTGTTTGACACGATCGATGGGGAGAAATGAGAGAGTGACACCCGATGGGAACTCTACTTCGACGGGGCATCTTCTATGAAGAAGCGAAAGCACAACTCCCCTATAATCAAGTCTGGGGTAGGCATCATCTTTGTGACTCCATAAGGAGGGATAATGCGCTTTTCCTTTTCCCTAACAGAGCCGAGGACAAACAATAAAGCCGAATATGAAGCTTTGATAGCAGGACTTGAGATCGCTGTCGACATGGGGATCGAAAACCTCCTCATATACGGAGACTCCCAGCTGGTCGTTAGCCAAGTGAACGGTAATTATCAAATGTGCAAACCAGAGTTGGTGAAGTACGGCGAGAGAGTGCAACAATTGCTGATTCAAATCCCTGCCTACGCCCTGGAAAGCATACCGCGTGCAGAAAATAGCAAGGCGGATGCATTAGCCAAACTCGCTAAAGAACTGGCCGACGAGAACCTTGATGATGTAAGGATCGTTGTGCAAAGCCGTCGAGTTCTTGCACTGGCAGAAATATCTCCGAAGCCGTCCGAAGAAAAGGGAGTGACCAAGCAAGCGGCCCTATAGATAGAGGACCAGGAAAAGGTCAAGGATTGAAGAGAAGTCTTTATAGACTACTTCAAATCCCGTCGGACACCCGAAGATGCATCCTCAAAACATCAGCTCATGAAACGAGCTCTATCCTTCGCCTTCGTCAATGATACTCTGTATAAGAGATCGTTTGACTCCCTATGGCTAAGATGCCTGGGACCGGAAGAAGCGAGGAGAGTCGTCCAAGAAACTCATGACGGACTCTGCGGTTCTCATCAAGTCGGGCCAAAGATGAAGCTGAAGATCAAAATGATGGGCTACTATTGGCCCACAATGATCCAAGACTGCCTCGAATACACGAAGCAGTGCCACTCGTGCCAGATTCACGTGGATTTTATCCACCAGTATCCAAATCCGCTACACCCGATGGTGGCTAGCTAGCCATTCGAAATGTGGAGAACTGACATAATCGGGCCTATTGAACCAGCATCGTCTAGAGGACATCGATTCATACTGGCGACAACTGATTACTTCTCCAAGTGGGCAGAAGCAGTACCACTAAGAGAAGTGAAGACGGAGAATATCCTCCATTTCTTCAAGACACACGCCATCTATCGGTTCGGCACTCCGCGACGGATTATCTCGGATAACGGGCCGGCCTACAGAAGTCACAAAATCAGCCGCTTCGCACAGCAACATAATATAGACTGGAGATACTCTTCAGTTTATAATCCCCGAGCTAACGGTCAGGCTGAGGCTTTCAATAAGACCTTGACAAAGATCGTGAAAAGGACGGTGTCCAAAAATAAAAAGGACTGGCACGAGAGACTGCATGAAGCTCTCTGGGCGTATCGAATCACGTTCAAAACGGCCACAAACACAACGCCGTATGCATTGGTATTCGGCGCTGAAGCAGTACTCCCCTTGGAGATAAAGTTACCCTCCTTAAGAGTGGCAGTTCATTATGAGCTAACGGACGAAGAGAATGCTCATCTTCGGCTGGAGAAGCTTGACACCCTCGATGAAACTCGGCTCATGGCACAGCAAAACCTGGAGGCTTACAAAGCAAGGATGATGCGCTCATACGAAAGATTGACTAGGCCGAGAATATTCCACCAAGGTGAACTCGTGCTAGTCGTAAAATGACTTATGATCCCTAATCGTGCCAAACGGGAGAAATTCGAGCCAAACTATGAGGGCCCGTACATCATAGACAAAGTCTACCAGGGTGGGGCTTACTTGCTCATGGATATGCATGGCGAAAGACCCTTCAGGCCAATAAACGGCCGTTTCTTGAAAAAATACTACGCCTGACCGAGACGTCTATAAACTACTGTGGACCGCAGCATCCCAAGGCTGACGCAAAAAAAATGTACCTTTTATTCATGAATTCAATTGAGTACGGGACGAATCATGTAAAAGAATAAAAAATGGATACATGTTATTTAAAGATTACAAATGTTTAATCAATACAAAGGCAGCTACTGAGAAGGAGGCATTTTTAGTAAATCAGCCAGCTGCTCGCGCACTCCTCTCAGCTCCTTTTCGTGATCAGCTGTCGCGGACAGCTCCGCTTCGACTAGAGCCCGTTGCTGCAAGCAAGACGAATGTTTCTCGTCGATTTCCCGTTGAGTAACTTTGAGATTCTGCGTAACCTGCTCTAAGAAGTCGAGTTTCTGCCTTAGCGCTAGCCCGTCCGAAATACATCATTGTAAATTGTCGAAGACGGCTCTCATTTGCGCAGCGTTTGCTTCAACCTGGGTAGGCAGCTAGGAGGATTCACTTGAGGCTTCCTCGCGTTCCTTCCGCATTAAAGTCGCTTCTTGTTCAAAATGGCGGAGGAAGGGAACGCTCTGCTCAACGCATGCAGTCCGCTGGGAGTTCGAAGCCAACACCTCCGGAGCAGGACGCCTAAGCTCAAGCTCATGCAGGCAGGCCTCAATCTTCCTGCAATAATTAACCTAAGACTCAACGACGCCTTCACTATAGAAGTTCACGAGCGTCGCCAACATGGTATTAATCTCGGCAGCAAAATCTGCAGCAAATGCAGGGACCTCCGCGTCAAGCTCCTCGATGTACTCACTTAACATGCACAAGCTGGTCACAGCGCCCTTGGAAGATGGACGTCTGGAAAAGGGCCCTGTCGGCATTAAGATGCGAGAATCGAAGGGAGCTGGAGTCGGTGCGATTGCTGCAAAACAAATCATAGCCAGATATTGGCTTAAGAAACAAAGAAGATGCAAGAGCGATGAAAGCTACTATACCGGCTACGGCAGGTGGCAGAGCTGGGAATACTGGTGGCGCGACGATTCTCTTATCCCCTCCTTCAATTTATAGTGTTGTAATCAACTTAAAGTTAACAACGGCAGGGTCACCCATTAAAGAAACGAAAAGATGTCGGTTAGAGAAGATACTCACCGGCACCAGTAGCAAAGCGACTTCCGACTGGAAGGAGAAGTGCGGGTTCAAAACTTGATACAGATGATCAAAGAGAACTCCTGCAAGATTACGACGATACATGGTCACTACACGAAAGATGTTGTCCCCGATCCGAATTAATCGCAAACCCATACCTTCCAGCATTTGAGAGGATATTAGAGGAGACGAAGGGACAGCGACCGTCAGAGCGGCAGCTGGTGATGCTTCTTCAGATGGCACAACCTCAGCGCTCACCATACCTACATTCGAAAGGAATAAAATGTCATCAGAAGAGACCCAAAGGGATTGCAAAACAAAAAGAATGCAGCGACCCGAGACCTACCAAACAGGTCATCAGCCAAAACTGCGATGGAAGCATCACCAAGCATCGCGACTTCTTCGATTTCATTCGGGGGGTTGGTCTCGCCGCCCGTGGCTTCGTCCCCTGATTCCACGAGAGTTGTCATGACACTCGCAATGTCAGGCGATGGCAGGGAACCGCAGGTGGAAAGAGCGTCAATTGGAGCAGTCCCGGACTCCTGAGAAATAGTAGCCACTTCGGGCTCGGTGATTGCCGTCATCTCACCTACCACCTCCTCACTAGGACTTGGTCCTGCAGGGTATGATATATGACAATGTGAAGATCAAACTCTAATAAAAAAAACCAGTGTTACGTTATCTTGGGACGGCTTTTCAATTGCTTCCCGAGCCGCGCGTACCGCCTGTCTATAAGCGGTAGACAGGACAGCCGGAGCACCCTCTGGAGAAATAGGGACAGGGGAAGCAGTGCTCGAGCCTGCACCAACACCCAAGGCGGCATCACGTTCTTTCGCTGCACGCCTCTTGCGCTTCCTTTCAGTCTAAGCCGCCAGAGCTGACCTCCTCAAGACCTCCGTCAAGGAGACGTCATCGTCCGAACCAAGTTCTGCCTCTGGAACCTCTACGGCGTCCGTCATCGGCTGTTTAAGTGAAGTTTCTTTTGGCGATACTGAGGGAACTGGGACTTTAGCAGTCGGCCCTGGAAGCGCTGCAGCGCCGCCTTGCAGGATTGGCACTGCACTCGGGATAACCTAAGTCGAGGTAGTCTGTTCAGTCGATAAAACTGCACATTTGTAGTACATTTTTCCTACCATTTTTATATTAAAAAAGGACTTTATTATAATATATTATACATATGAGGGTTTATGTGTAAAAACATTATTTTCCATGTGTTAATATATTTTAATTATCATTTTGGTAGGAAAATGTATGCAAATAATATTATTGGTCTAATCCTAGTAGAACAAAGTCTACTAAAATCTTATTTGAGTTGTTGTGCAGAATATTTCCAAGTTGTTATGAAGGATTTAACAAACAAATCAATTTGTTGAAGAAAACTTGCCAAATTAAGAAGCAAACTTGGAGACCAAGTCTGGAAGCAACCGAGAGAATATTTCTGAAATATGAAGATGCCTAGGATTGCCAAATGTCACCAGATGAAAGCACAAGAAAAATCATCAATTAATCTTGTCCCTTGAGCGCGGATCCGCGGCCAAACCCACCCTGGGGCCGCGGATCCGCCGCAATCTTATGGAATTGGAGTGCAAGATTTTGGGGCATTATTCTCTGCTGAATTTTACCAACTTCTCAACAAAAAGATTCTGGGTTTTCACTATATAAAGGCACCGAGGGCCTCTTGGAAAAAGCTATCAAGCCGAAGAGATCACGAAGCTCCCGACGCTCACGCATCCAGGCTGATCATCGACTGTTCGACTACCTCCCTAGGAAAGATCGAGAAGCAAATCAAGTTTTGTAATCATTTTCTATGGATTAAAAGTGTAGCTTGAAGGAGTTGATTAATAAAGGTAGTTTTTATTTAATTGTTTGTTATTTTTACATTATGTTTTCCCTCTCTTTCTTTTCATCTTCTTCTCCCAACATGCGCGAGTAATTCTCCGCTTGTTAGGGTTCGTAGGATTAGGGTAGGTTAATGGACGATGAAAATAATTAAACCCTTTTTAAGTCCTATAAAGTTTAGGAACTTTATCAAAATAATCATTAACATCCTAATCGGGGGCGCTAGCAATTCCTTGCTAGTTCCGACCGCGATTAGAGATTAGATTAATGATTGTTTTGGTAAAGGCTAGATATGAACGGAGTTCCGTGTCGAGATAAGGGTTACGAGTGGGATCCCTTTTCCCTCCAGAAACCCTAATCTACACGCATCACCGTCGTTCTAGTTCTAAATCTATTAATGGATAAAAAGGGTAACTTTTAATTAATCTTCCATAACTACTAAATCCTAACGAACCCTACAAGCCCTATTATTATATTATTTAAATCTCTAAAATAATCTAGATCTATATTTTACATTAAAGTAGATCTAGAAACTTTTCACAAAATTCTTTATTCCTCCTCTCTTTCTCAACACATCTAAAGTAAAAATAAAAGGTTCCACGTTTCCCAGAGGACGACCCGTACTCATCTCGGTCTAGTTATACGCGACACCGTTATTGATTGCGGTTAACTACAACATACACTTCTTTCGCAACAATCAAATGGCGCCATTGCCGGGATACGTGCGTAATTTTTTATTTTTACTATTTGTGTTGAATTCTTAGACGATTTATATCATTATTAACACAAAACTGCAAATTGCATATTTAACGATTTGTGCGTAAATTTTGCAAGGAGATCTGGAGTTACAGAATTGAGGAAAACAGAAGACAGAGGCATTCATCGAGATCCAGAGGAGCACAGAGGGCTTGAGAAAAATTTTCAGCAATTGTTCCTTCCACCTTGCGGCGGAACCGCGGCACTAAGGTGCTTCCTGCGGCGGAAACGCGGCTGCTTGGAGGGATTAGGGCTACGGAATTCTCTGGTAAGATTCTCAACTCCTTCTCTCTCTCCTCAAATCCAATAAAATCTATCTTCTGCAGGATTCTTTGCAAAATTGCGCCGCTAAAAAAAAAAATTCTTTTTGCAAAAGTTTTGTGATTGGTTTTGTTTTTGCATATTTAATACGGATTTCTAAGGGGCAAAGACCAAATCAAGATTAGGTGGGGATTTCATCACCCTTTCTAAGCCCCACAAATCACAAACCAAGATGAACAGCTCTTGAATGTATCCTACGAACCTTGGTTTGTGGATATCGTGAACAACTTCGGTTTTTATCCCAAGTAAAATATTTTTACTGGGATGAACCATATCTATTCAAGTATTGTTCCGATCAAATCATTCGCAGGTGTGTCCCTAACGATGAATTCAAGAGCGTCTTATCATTTTGTCATGATCAGGCATGCGGCGGTCACTTTGGACCTCGAAAAACGGCGGAGAAAGTTTTGCAATGTGGCTTTTATTGGCCAACATTATTTAAAGATGCATTTGAACATTGCAAAACTTGTCCGCGATGTCAGCATTTGGGTCGGATTTCACGAAGGAACGAGATGCCGCTCCAACCTATATTGGTTGTGGAAATATTTGATGTTTGGGGTATTGATTTTATGGGCCCTTTTCCCAACTCCTTTGGGAATTTATATATCTTGTTAGCGGTTGATTATGTCTCGAAGTGGGTGGAAGCTGTACCGTGTCGCACTAATGACAACAAAGTTGTCATTAAGTTCCTTAAAGAAAACATCTTCTCGCGATTCGGACACCCTCGCGCTATCATTAGCGACAATGGGACACATTTCTGCAATAGGTCTTTCGAGGCCTTGATGCGGAAATATTCAATCACTCACAAGCTTTCTACGCCCTATCACCCCCAAACAAGCGGGCAGGCTGAGATCTCAAATAGGCAGATCAAACAGATATTGGAGAAGACGGTTTCCAAAAACCGTAAGGATTGGTCAACCAAATTGACGGATGCTCTTTGGGCATTCCGCACCGCTTATAAGACCGACCTTGGTATGTCTCCATACCGTCTTGTGTTTGGGAAGGCATGCCACCTCCCTGTCGAGATTGAACATAAGGCAATGTGGGCTATTAAAGAGCTTAATTTTGATCTTGATCATGCAGGCAGCTATCGGAAGCTGCAACTGAATGAGCTAAGCGAACTTCGCGATGAAGCTTACGATAATGCGGTGATAGTAAAGAATAGGACCAAAGTGTTCCACGATAAAAATCTTTCTAGAAAAACCTTCACATCGGGGCAACAAGTCCTTCTTTACGATTCCCGTCTCCATCTTCATCCGGGTAAGCTTAAATCTCGTTGGAAAGGACCTTTTGTGGTGCGGTATGTACACCCGCACGGGGCGGTTGAAGTCGAAAATTTGAAAAACGGTTCGATTTTTAAAGTAAATGGGCATAGATTAAAACCGTATTTTTCTGCTGACCCCGCGGAGGAGCTCCTGTTTTTACAGGAGCCGCTTTATCAAAACTAAATTTCCTCCGCCTCACCTCCATGTTTTGGTAACTTTTTCACATTTTAAGAATGGAGGTGAGTAAAAAAAAAATGGATTTGATTGAATATCTGTGCGTGTCAAAGAATAAGTTTGGGAGAATTTATCATTTAACTATTATTTTACCCCTTGTATCTCTCCCTTAGTGTACAGGTCCATATTCTCAAAAGGCTACATCAGTGAGGACACTGCTGAAAACAGGTTTGGGGGGGAGGTTTGTATTCACTGAATTATCTTTGACACCGGGCATTAAAAAAAAAAAGAAAAAAGAAAAATTTAACAAAAGAATAGAAAGTGAAACATTACATCCAAAAGATAGGAATAGTTTAAGAAAACCAAGAAAATTAGAAGTTTTCTTATACGAACTAGTAATAAGTAGTTATGAGCTGTTGTCCCAAGGGTTAGTAAGATGAAGGAAGTCACTAATCTGAGGATAAAAATAAGTCTGAAAAATAGTTTCTATTCTGGAAGCCAAACATTTGAATGTTGATACCCTACTATATGCACATACACACATCTTGAAACTCGGGATAGTAGAGGATACCTTGAAATACTCTTTTCTAAAAGCCAAAGTATGAAGGAAATGATGAAGAAAATATAAAATGGTGAAAAAAAAAAAGAAAAAAAGAAAAAAAATGAACACTGGTTTTGTATCGCCAAGGTAGCAATAAAAAAAATATAGCGAGGGTGCCTCTTCACCTAGTGCCCTAAGGTCAACTGGTCTGGGAGTCACTGCTAAGCCTTAGGTGGTGCAAGACAAGGAAAATATTATCACCAAATCTGCAAGCACATGAGTAATCGGTCGGTTAGTACCTCAAGAAGTATTAACGGTCGCATGAAAATGTGTAAGCAATTCTAAGTATTCATCAAAGTAAAAGTACTAAGGTAGATGGACAAGAGTATGATAGCTTGAATTGAATTCTCTGAGTGTAGGGATGTTCTTTACACATACGTGGGGTTATATGATCAATGTTTGGACAAAAGGTAGGAATGAAGAATAAAGACGATGTTTTATTGAGGGATGATGTGATTTCTAACATTTTTTCATGACTATTAAGATAGGGCTCATGACAACTGAAAAGCTAGTATAGTTGGAAACTCTTCTTTTCAAAGTATTTCTTTTATGGTTCTTATCTTTATATGTAAATTTCACCATCTTTCTTTTGTTATAGGATTTTGTGGGTGTAATCCGCTGAAAACCCTCAGGAGACAACACTCCTCCTACTAGGGAGATCCCGAGCCGTGCGTACCGCCTGTCTATAAGCGGTAGACAGGACAGCCGGAGCACCCTCTGGAGAAATAGGGACAGGGGAAGCAGTGCTCGAGCCTGCACCAACACCCAAGGCGGCATCACGTTCTTTCGCTGCACGCCTCTTGCGCTTCCTTTCAGTCTGAGCCGCCAGAGCTGACCTCCTCAAGACCTCCGTCAAGAAGACGTCATCGTCCGAACCAAGTTCTGCCTCTGGAACCTCTACGGCATCCGTCATCGGCTGTTTAAGTGAAGTTTCTTTTGGCGATACTGAGGGAACTGGGACTTTAGCAGTCGGCCCTGGAAGCGCTGCAGCGCCGCCTTGCAGGATTGGCACTGCACTCGGGATAACCTAAGTCGTGGTAGTCCCTAAAATAAGATGAAAGAAGAGTTAGTTTACCCATAAAAACGGGAATGAAGGCACAGTGAGCCAAAGTGTACCAATGCCCAAGGAAGCACGAAAGTTTTCCTCCTCTTCAAAAGTCTTGAGAGAAGCCGTGAGAGCCTCTTCAGTAGAGATGCCTGTTGAAGAAGAAATGTCAGTCAAAGTATGATAATAAAAAGGTAACAGCGAAAAGATACGACTAAAGTCTACCTGACTGTGCAAGGGCGATCAGTCCTGCTTTGTTGCTAGCTAATCGCTCGGAAGCTGCAATAGCAGCCTATAGATCGGTATCATCCGGCGTCATGAATAAGCCTTCATTGGTCCCGTATTCGCTCAAGCCCTCGCTGTAAGGAGCATGGGGCTCCTGGACGAATAGAACGTCTGCAAAAAGTATCGATTTCTTTTTCTTCTGCAAGTGAGTGCAAGCAGCCGACAACAAGAACTTACGTTTGGCGGGCAACTTTGGGCGACGAGTCCCAATTTCCGTACCCACACCCGACTCAGGGGACATCGCAGCTACCACTTTTTCAGGCATACGGGGTAGGGGAAGCTCAGGCATAACACTTGGTATCGCAACCGCAACAGCTTCCCTTAAGGGAGGACGGACGATGGTCCGTCACTTCAAAAGAACAGCGGGATTACCAGCCGGGGTGGTGCCTTTGCGATCAAGCAGCAATTGCTTTTCTTCTCTGATAACGACACCCATCGAATGATAGTACCACGCCACATATACGTTCAGGGCTTTTGGAACGCAACTCGGCTCACTAATAAAGAAATTGGAGCCGGTGTTCAGTCGCATAAAATGGTGCAATGTGCTCCGGATACCCTTTTCAGTAACGGCCAGCTCAGGTAAGAAGGCATCAAGCGGGACGCCCTGATTATAGCTTAATTGCTGGGCGTAACGATGCAGGTTGTACCTCATGAACAACACCGAATCATTCTGCCTAAACACGAGAAAGCCCGACCTGATGGAGTATAAATGAAGTATCTCCCGAGTTTTCAAGATAGATGCCCCGTCTTTAAAAACGTCCCGTATGGCTGCACCGTTTTTGCGGATTCTTTACCGATGGTTAGAACCTTATCGGTAAAGATCATGCCATCTCCAACCGTGCGCGGACGAAGGAGCAAACCCCTAGCTTTCCGCTGTATTGGATTTACAATGGACGCGTCAACTAGTCGCATGATCCGAGGGAAGTTATACTTGTCGTAGAAGCAAGGCCTTTTGTGGGCACCGAAAACGCCAAGTACATGTAGCTCGATCCATGACATAAAATAATGCATCGAGAAGTTCACGTGCTGCACCCCTGGTTCAGGAGTGTCTGCCGCCAAGCTGAGGCCATGATACAAATGGGCAAACCCAGCGACCCCGACGGCCACTTGCATCCCAGCAACCATTCGGTGAGCTGGATAAAAAACGGACGGCCTCATATGGTGAGGATGCATTGGAAGCACAGACCAGCTTAGCCATAGCCCGAGGAACCCCAAAAAGAACGCTTCTTAGTCAATCCCAGGAGCTGCAAGCTCTGTAAAAGAGACGACCGAGGTGTTGGGGAGAAAGAAATCCCTCTGATCCGCCTCCGCTGCCGGCTGGTTGTCCAAACCAAAACCGAAAGGATCGTCGAGTTTGGCTAATTTCACGGCTTCCTTCGACATGACGTCTGAGTGGAGAAAACGGGCGACGAAATCTGTGAAATTAACCCCACGGCCTCCGGATTCGAGAAAAAGGTTCTCATAGATATTCGACACCTTTATCAAACTCGGGAATTGGTGTTGGATAGCGTTCTCTGGGGTAAGACCCATTACCACTGGTGTGGTGGCATAGATGTACTCGTCCGGAGGAAGCAGCTCCTCGTAGTGTTCTCCCCTAACAGGTAAACCAGAGACCTCTGCAAACTCCTCTAAAGAAATTAAGACTTCTCGATCCAATAGAAAGAAGGTGTGGGTCAGAATATTCTATTGCTCGAGAAATGCCTTGACCCACCATGCAAGAGGCGTAGAATATTGAAAGAGAGAAGCGTAAATCGCGGGATACAACCCGAGCTTCAGCAGCCGCGACTTCTTGGCCGACAAAATGTAGCGGGCCCATTGTAAATACCCAGCTGGATGACGAAGGATTAGGCCTATCATATATGGTTGTCCCCAAGGACGTGACTCACCCTGGCATATGCGCCATCCTAGAGTATCCAAAGCCGCCGGCAGCTGTACGGGTATTGCAGCCATAGAAGGATGAAGGAGACCCTCTGAAGTCCAATTGACCTCCTCCACAGCATAGTTTATCGGGGGCGTATCTGCATAAGGGATCGCCGAAATAGGCTCCGAAGGTGTCGCGCAAGAAAAGCTTCGTCGACCTTTGATGATTTGACTGTACCATCTACCCCATAGATGAAGATTCTTTCGCTCCGGGTCATGATCTTTGATCAACGCGAAGACTTCCCTATCCACCAGCGCTTCGGGGTATCCGCCCTCCGAACGGACAAACGGGAAAGAAGTGTCGAAAGACATAATACCTGTGCGAAAAAGAACAAAATATTAGCCATCAATGTTATAGTTTAAGTCCTGGTACTTGGTACTTTAAATGAGTACCGCACTGCAATGCAGTGGAAAGGGACCAAAGCGGACCCACACAATCTAGATGACGGCTCATCATGAGACAATCTCATCATTGATGAGACTATCATTAAATAGAGTATCCTAAAAGGATTCTCATTGAATGAGAACCCCTCAGGCCAAGGAGTAAAACTCCCTTGAGAGCAGTGCTCTGTGACAGAGTGATATCTGTCAACTCTAATGATGAAGAGAATAAAAAAAATTCCCCAGGGAAAATTTTTGGAGTGCTATACTCTGTGAAGATGATGGAGTAACCCATCAGAAACCCTAAAAGCGAAGCTTTTAATGAATTAAAAACCCCGTGATCTTCAAGATCCATGAACAAACTCTTAAGAGTTCTTTATGAAAGATTAACAAATCTATATGTTTTGAAAAGAGCAAAGCTCTGTTAATGGGTCAAGAAACCCTCAGAAAGATCTCTTTAGATCTATGATTTCAAGAGAGCAAAACTCTGATAATAAAATCCTAAAATTTCTTTAGATCTATGATCTAAGTAGAGCAAAGCTCTGTTAGTGGGTTCAAATCTTACCAGAAATTTGACAGAGTATTAACTCAAAAAGAGTTTTCTAAAGCAGAGAGCTTGGCTCTAGCAGAGAATTAAAATTCTCAAGAAACAATAAAACAAAAAGATGAACAGGGGTCATCTCAATGAGGCCAAAGGTCTTATTTATAGGTAGGGGAAGTCGATCCCACTTCCAAGAACAATCCAATGGTGGAGATGCTTCTACCGCTGCACTCACGTGTGAGCTACATGAGCGCAATGATGGGGAGGGCATTTGTTTCCACCAATCAGAGTAAAGTTCTGTTCAAATTTTGAAATTTGAAATGAATCAGCACTTCATAAAAGCGCTCGCGCCAAGAGCGCCAGCGCTCTGAGGCAGCGCTCACGTGCAAAGCACGAGTGCGTTAGCGCCAAGTGCACCAGCGCTCTGTAGCAGCGTTCACGTGCAAAGCACGAGTGCGCTGGCGCCAAGAGCGCCAGCGCTCTGAAGCAGCGCTCACGTGCAAGGCACAAGAGCGTTAAGCGCTAGAACTAAATTTTCTCCACCGTTGGATCCAACGAAGATGATAAATCATCAAATTAACAGAATAAAATTCTACTGAGGAAAAACTCCTCAGAATCTTTCCAAACAAGAAAATTTGTGCTCTATAAATCAGAGCACCGTTGGATCAATGATCCAATGGTGATTAAAAATCACCAAGATACAGAATAAATTCTGTATGGGAAAAGATTTTCCAATCTTGTTAAAAATAAAAAGACTGCCTTCTGTAAAACAGAAGCTCTAAGATCAAAGATCCAACGGTGGGGAAATCCCCAAATCAATTAGAGAAAAAGATCTCTTCAACCGATTCAACAAATCAGCCTTCACTATATAAAGGACCCAAGACTTCAAGTCTGATATAGAGGAACCCCCCCCCCACACACACACACAAACTTTGAGAAAGTTCAGAGAGAAGAGCAAGCTCTCGGCAGAAGAAGAACTTTTCTTCAAGGTAAAAACAGAGAGATAAAAATCTCATCAGAAAAAGAACTTAGTTCTTTGGCCAGATCATAGATCTTTAAGACAAATTGTCTTTCACAAAAGAGATCATAACATCTCATTATAAAAAAGGGGGAGAATAATTCAATTCTCTTAGGATCACAGATCCATAAAGTCAAAGCCATTAATCAAAAACATAAGAGATTGAAATATCTTTTATAAAATAAGAACTCTGTTCTTAGATCCATGAGACAAAGTCTCTTATATGAGAAAATTTAATTCTCAGAGTGCAAAGCTGCCTAAAAAGAGCATTAGCGCTCTAACTAAAAGAAGCGCCTCAACGCTCCAAATCTAGCGCACAGCGCTGCAGAACCCTAGCGCTCCAAGTTTAAAAAAGCGCCTCAGCGCTCCAAATCCAACGCACAGCACTGCAGAGCCTCAGCGCTCCAAATTCACAAGAATCGCTCTGCGATCCAAAGTCTGGTGCACAGCGCAAGCGCGCCACATGCTCCTCACGTGTGCGCTATTTCACAGAAGCCCTCAGCGCTCCAAGTCTGGCACACAGCGCCAAGCGCGCCACGTGCTCCTCACGTGTGCGCTACTTAACAGAAGCGCTCTGCGCTCATTGTCTGGCGCTCAGCGCCAAGCGCGCCACGTGCTCCTCACGTGTGCGCTACTTAAAATAAGCGCTCTGTGCTTATTAACCGGCGCACCGCGTGCTCCTCACGTGGGCGCTAAGAGAACATAAATTGTTCTTTAAACAATAAAACCCCAGAGCTATAATGAGTGCTCAACACTCAATAAAGACAAAAAGTTTGTCAGAACTCAAACCAATGCTCAGCATTGCTAAATATCTAACATTTTAAATGAATGGGCCGAGCCCAAGCTGGTTATAGATCCCCAATTTAGATTAATTGAGCCCATATACTCATAAATATTTGATCTTAGTCCCAAATTAGATTACAGATCTCCCAACCAATATTGGTTCAAGAGTACATCTCTTCACTTCTCTGATATTTGTCGTTATAATCCTTCAACGTCTTCAGAGAGGTGATGGGTCCCGACAACCAGACGATCCATGGACTGTGGGGTCCTTAAACTCATAGACTATGATGTCTTTAAACCTTATAGACTATGACATCTTTAAACTGGACCGTAATGTCCCTAAACTAAAACAATGGAGCCCAAATGCTCTTTTTTGGATCTAAATGATCCTGTTAAGTTGATCTTAGTCTAAAATTAGACTAATGTGTCCTTAACAAACGTTAAGTTGATCTTAGTCTAAAAATTAGACTAACGTATGCTTAACAAATATTTAAGTTGATCTTAGTCTCAAATGAGATTAACGATTCTTAAACCCAACCCAAAACCCAAATCTAAGAAAATACGGATTTGGACTAATCCACGCCCTACGGGCGACAACATAAATTAGTCTCCGTATACAATCTACGGACAACCAAAAATAAAACAAACATACACGACACGAAGTGACCATCTGGAGAAGGAGAAAGTGGTTACCGCGATGCGGTAGCGTAATTAACTACAGGGGCTTGCACCTGTAGGGAAGAGCGTCCCCATAATCAAAAACCCCTCAAATGAGGGGGAATCTGATGGAGTCTGCTACAACGGCCACATCCGTCTAAACCTCCGATACATGGTGCCATAAATCAACTTGGCATCTTCGGAGAGCTGGTCGGATAAAACCAAATAGTATCTGCCCCCAAATTCAGGCAAGGCGTTTGTCTTCCCGTCTTTCGGTGGAGAACAGTTTTCCTACAATCTCAATTACCATCGGAGATAAGAATATCAATCGCGCACTTCTAGACCTCAGTGCTAGTGTTAACTTGTTCTTATATTCTGTTTATAAGCAACTCGGTGTAGGGGAATTGAAACCCATACATTGTACGCTGCAAATGGTCGATCGATCTATCACCCATCTTAGGGGTGAGTTAGAGAATGTGTTGATTAAAGTTGGGGACTTCATATTCCCCGTAGACCTCATAGTCTTAGACACATAGCCTATAGCTAACCCCTGAAATCAAATTTCGGTGATCCTCGGTCCATTTCTGGCCACCTCAAATGCCGTAATTAATTGTCGTAATGGTTCTATGAACCTATCATTCGGAAAAATGACAATTGAACTCAACATTTTTAGGTTGGGAAATTAGCCCTCCGACCCGAATGCTCGTATTCTGGATATCTGTTCCATCCAAGAAATCGATCCGGAATCTTGCGAGTTTGAGAAATTTCTTGTCGATCCGGATTATCTCGACGCCACTAGTGCGTATCTTTTCGATCTGATTGCTTTCGGGACAGTAAGAGAATATGACTGTTTCACTTTTTTGGATACTCCTGACATGTCTTCACCCGAGTTAGAATCCTTCGAATTTGTGGATGAGTTGATTGAACCATCCGACTTTATTGTCTACACTCACTTTGAGTCCAAATTCATATATTTTAGATTTGGGATTTTGAAATTAAGTTATATTTTTCCTTTAGTTCAAAAATATTTTGTTTGGTTTAAAAATCGTTAATCTAGTTTGAGATTAAGATCAACTTAAACGTATGGGTGTTTGGGCCCAATTTATTTTTAACTAATGATACATTAGTCTTATTAGAGACTAAGATCAACTCAGCAATATTTTAAGGATCTTTAAATTTTATTAAAGTCCAACAACAGAGCATTTGGGCTCAACTGCAAGAGACTTAGCCAATTTGGGCTTAGTCTGCTCAGTCTTTTTTTTTGTTCAAAAGTGCTAAGCACTTATTTGGGCTCTGTTTGTTCAGCCCCTCTTTTTATGCAAAAGTGCTGAGCACTTGTTTGATGTTCTGGCGCTCACATGGGTATCATGTGAAGCCTTCAGTCATGGGCGCTTCCCAATCAGTGCTAAGCACTCAATTATATATATAGTGCTAAGCACTTTTTTATGGTGTCAACGTGGAGAGCCCGTGAGGCGCTGGACGCTGCCCAATTAGTGCTAAGGACTTGACTGTTTTGGCTATATAAGGAATGCTAAACACTTTTTGTGTGGTGCCCAAGTGAAGTGTTAGTTATATGTATGCCCTAGAGACCATTACTGTACATACGATGTATATTGTAATGGATGCTTGGACATATATAGGGAGGACTTTCTTGCTCGACATGATAGTATGCTATCTGGTTGTACTTTATCTTAACATGTATTCTGATTGTCTCTATGTTACATGTTGATAAAGCCCTTAGGATATGTACTCGACTACTGGGACTATGACGAGATCATACTAGTGGGGCCACGGTAGTCGACGAGTACATCGTATAACTGTTCGTAGTCGAGGGTGTATCGAGACAGGGCATCGATGCACCAGAGTAGACTAGCGTATACGCATCTTGACCCATATGATGGGCGATAGATGATCCCATATCCATCGGTGTTTGACATCAAGGATGGTGTACGGGTGCTCAGTAGAGACTGGGTACACTGGACGGACTCGCCGAGAACTCCCAGATGGTATTATACCTCACGTCAAATGGCAGTTGTCCGGTGACACTGGTACAGAGTAGTCTGTTGACCCAAGATCGTCATAGAGTCTTGTGTGATTCCCACTGTGCTTTGATTTCCATCATACCACGTCCAAGAGGGCGTGCAAAAAGGTGGCTTTTGGGTACAGTCCCGAATCACATGGAGGCAATGAGCGATAGGAGGGGATTCATCTCTCCCGGTATAGGGAGTTGATATTGTGCTGTGTTCGATTAGCTATAACCGGAAATCCCTGGCCAGGGTTGCTGAGATTTACTGGTAAGTGTTATCCGTAGTTTCTCGAACTGTTATAGACCTCATATCGACATGACTTATCAAGCTACTGGGGTCTGACGTTTACCACCCCTAGGCGAGATATGCGACATATCAGACGACGAGACCGGACTGTACGGGAGTGTTACTGATTGGATTCACATGAGAATGTACAGGCTTGCTTGTTGATCTTCTGAGCGCTCAATACCTGGGTGGCTGTTACATTTAGCTGACCGCTTGCAGCTTGTGGGTGTTTGATATGATCATCACCTACTGCCGGCGTATTGACGATTCTTTAGAGTCCTACACAGAGGTTTCTTGGCTCAGGCAAAACGGAGTAGGAGCACATATATGATATGTGCGGGACCGAGGATAATGCGGTATGTGATACCGTATTGGATTCTCGCGATATGAGATATCGGCCGGCTATATGTGATATAGCCGGGTCATCGTATTAGTCGGTTATATGCGATATAGCCGGATTGTCGGATCAAGTGTTGATTCGATAATTTAATGTATAATAATATATATGATATATTAAATTACATTAACTAATATTAGCTCACTAAAAGATTCTTTTTCTCACTCGGGCAATACATTGATATATATATGCGATATATGTTAATTGTATTATTTTATTTTGTTACAATAAATATTATATATGTGATATATAATATTGTAACATGATGTGGTTATTAATGCAATATGTTTAGTGGAGATTAAACATGGTTAGGGTTTAATTAGGGTTAAGTTATTCTAGAAGTTTCTAGAAGCTTTCTTTTTGTTTTGTGCAAAGATATTTGTTTAGATATTTTTGCATGATATTTCCTTAACCCAACCACACCCTTTAACCTTGGTTAATTCTCTACAATGGTTACTTGAACCATGGTTGCATTTCTAACCTTATGGTTACTTTCATTATTCATCACAAAAGGATTATGATATTCTTCTTCTTCTTCCTTCTTCTTTCTTTCATAAAAAAAGCTTTCTAGCTTTTTTCCAAGTGATGAAAATGAGTGAGAATAAGAAAATAAAAGAGAGAAAAAATCCTACTTCATCATTCTCATCTATCCTTGCCCTTTAGATGAGAGTGTTCACTTCATTTAGTGAGTGTTAGCTTGTGTTAATGAAACTTCTAGGTAGATCATCTTTGTTATTGAAGATCGGAAGCAAGACTGCATCTTTCTCTTCGTGAAGCCTCTCGAGAGTCCGGAACACGATGATCGCAGTGAAGGGACCTCAACACGGAGCTTAAGAAGTGAAGGACCGGATCTACAAAGGTTGTAATCCCTCTCACTTAGTGTTAAAGAGTTTAACATGCTTGTTTTCGCCTAAACCCTAGTTTAAAGATCCGGTTTTGGGTTGTTCGGCACGGCTAAATTTTAATCGGGCATGGTTGATACCTCGTAGACCCTTGTGCACGTGCCTAGCAACCCTACAGTGGTATCAGAGCCAAGTTAGAGCTTTAGGCGAAGTCTAGACGAAGTTTAAAGTCCGATCGAACCCCGAAACCCTAGTTTAGACCCCCTCTCTGGATTTTTTCTAAAAAAGTGATTTTTTCTGGATTAAAAATACTCAAAAAAATCAGTAGGAAAATACAAGAGTTACTGTGCAACACGTGCCTCTAATTAAATTAAACCGCCGCGGAACCGCGGCCGTACCTTGGTTTTCGCCGCTGTTCCGCGGCCAAAAAGAAGATTTATGGCACTTGTTTTGTACAGTAATGTCCGTCTTTAATCCCTGATTCTTCTGGGAAATTTTTAATTTGCTCAAGTGTTGAGTTTTCTTGGATCTATTGGGGACTCGTTGATTCGATCGGATAATTTGACTTCGTTTAAGTTTTTTTCGGATAATTTTAGAAACTGTTAAAAAGTTCGAACGGATATCAATAACTCATTTTTTCCCCTGTCGGAAATTTTTTCAAAAGTTGGATTTTTTCTCGAGTTTGAAACTTCCGGAAAATCATGCAAGTAACGCGGTGGACCCTCTAGAAGACAACAAACCTTAACTCGATTATGTGACCGTCTTGAACTGCCTCTAAACCTTAGGGTTTGTGGCAGTACGGCGTGCCACATGTGAGGCATTGGCTTGACCCTTCTACGGCTGGACCATCGGTACTGTGGCATGTGATGGATATTTTTTGAACTCCGCTCAAGTGTTGAGCTATTTGGGAAATCTTGGGTGTTTGATTATTCGATCGGAAAGTTTAACACTGTCTTTTTATCTGGAATGTGATACAATATTTGGAATCCACGGGTAGTTATGAGATAACTAATTTGAATGTTATAAATCTAGCAGTTCGGTCTCAATTAATCGGTTGCCATGGAATTTTGATGTGATCAAAAGTCTTTCGCAATCACGTAGCGTACGCGGATACTCGCCGGGTAAACTTAATAGACAACCACGCCCCGTAGCCCCGACCAAGTGACTGTAGGAGAACCCCGTCGCCAACAGCATCCGTTCGGGTACTCGCGGCAGCGGTGTTCCGCCTTAGTGCACTTCGTCGACGGCATCCGGGGGTGCGGCCATCTACTAAAGTTTGCGACGAGTATTCGATCAGGATGTCAGGAATCTTGTTGAATTGCCCGACTTGATATTGAAAAGAGTTTTCGATAATGAGACTAAAATGCGGGGTTTATAATTGTTAGGCATGCGATGTCTAAGGAATTCATTTGGTTAGGCATGCGATGTCTAAGGAGGTTGCGGATTCCAACTGTTGTAGTTTTACACTTTCTTTTCTGTGACCGTAAGCGTAGTATGTGGTGTATCGCCGGTTTCGTTGCTATACATCAACGACAATCGGGATACGCATACTTGCTTACGTTGATGATATGAGATATTATGTGTTGCTGTAATATGTTATATTTTGGATCGTCGCGTTCTGAATAGCCGGGGGTTTTATGTGAGATGAGAGTTTTTCTTTTTTATTCATGTAAAATTCATTTGTATCTAATATTCTTTTATTGGGGCACTTCCGGGCTGAGGATGATGTCACCGTTGTATATTATTTACTTTTCCGCATTAGGTAGACCCAAGGCGGGGAGCATAAGTAACCGGGTTCTAGGGTACAGTGGGAGGCCATCTCGAGGAGTCGCGACCGGGTCTCCTAGCCCTAGAATTGGCAGTGTTACTTGTCGCTCTCGTAGAGGTCTAGGATGTAGGTTTGGCTATTCATCGCGACCGTGGAATCCGTGTTTTATACAGGCTCGTATTGAAAACACGGACATCCTAGTATATCCAATATTTCATATATGTTCTTCTGCTGCAACTGTGATGAGATCATATTACTGTCTGAGACGAATGTTTATATTATATATATGAGATATATATTATATATTGTTGATTTCGTTTCATATATGATTCTTGTGAAGCATAATAAAATGGGACTTCATTAATGAGATTAATGAAACTAAAAGAAACCTAAAGATGTTGTAGAAATTTGTTTAAAAACTGGTAGCTCTAGTTCCTGCTTTGCATAGCGGTGTTCCTTGTAGAACATCCAGCACCTTATTCGATAAGGAAAGAGCCGAGATCCCTTCACCGGGAGTGACCTCTTTAGTGAAACTAGCAGATGCTACAAACTCGGTTTGTCTTTTGATTGCTTCTATAGTTCTTGCTTTGCATAGTGGTATTTGCGAAATATCCTGCACCTTATTCGATGAGGAAAGAGCCGACGATCCCTTCACCGGGAGTGACCTCTTTAGCAAAACTAGAAAAAAGCCTCAAAAACACTCCATTTAAAATCACTCGATTCTACAACGATACCAAGTTCATTACGCAAAAGGTTTTCTTAAAAACCTGCGTAGCCCTCCATCATTTCAGATAAGTACTACTTAGTATTCATGCTGCGGTAGTTTGCCATGCGGCAAGGCGTAGTGTACGGTAGCTAACTAGTGCTTATCTGCTAGCATACGATGCGATTGGATTAGGGTATTCGTACGGCGTTGTTTGGCATGCGTCAAGGGTCGTGCGGGTGGGTTTAATTCAATCAAGAAATGTACGGGTTGAACTTGACTAGCGGACTATGGGTTGTTTGGCATGCGTCAAGGTCATAGCACGCTAGGGGTAAAATATTATTGGGAATTTCAAATGTTGAAATTTGCAATGAGATTGCATACCTTCTATGGGATAGTTGGATCCCGATACCCGCTGTGAGTAAGAGTTACTCCTGGGAGAGTTTTACACATTACAATTAGCCGATCAAGTAGGTGTCTAGAAAGGTGTTAACGGGGTTACGTCCCTGGGAAAACGAGGTTTACTTTAATTAGGTCCGTGCGAAAGCACAGGGAACCTCCCTCAAAGTACCGACACTGGCCTGGCTGAAAGATTGGTGAACTTGTAGAGTGTAATTAATCCCGGCTAGTTTTTCCTTTTAGGGTTTGAAGGAAGATTTGACTAAAACAGTGGGAGACATCCTAATTAGATAAATTGATATCCAATCTAATCTTGTAAAAGCGCACGCTGAGTGTTTTCTTCTCTCTCTCTCCAGGTAGCGACCATATCATGCCTTAATCAAGATAATTAAACGGATGTATTGACCGAACCCGCTTGTTATACTGAGCTGGGAAACGTTGGTCTCGCTCCAACTTACAATTGTTAGAAGACAGAGCAGGAAATTGGGGAATACCAGATTTCCCGTGCCACCCAAACGAAGAAAGTGCATGTTGATGCATCATCTTCGGGTGTGTTCATTACAGAGAACTGTTTCTCAGTATCCTTTACGTCCTGGGTATGTGATACCGGATCAGGATCCCGTATAAGTAATCTGTTACATGGGCTACAGATAGGTAGAGAACTGAGAATGGGTGATAAGTTTCATAAGATAGAAATGGTGCAAGTGTTGCAGCCAAGTCTGTTGGTCACTATCACCCTGTATTTCCAGAATACATTGATTCTGAACGAATGTTATTAGATACCGAACCTGATATACAACATCATATCAGTCTCTTTATTAGTAAAGAAATGATATAATTTTGTATTGTTGGATAATGTTTTGAACATTTCCTATATCAAGAGTTGATCGGTTCAGGCACGTTATCTAAAAGCATTGACGTTCTAAATCAAACCACAGTTCTTAGTGTACAGAACACAAACAAGAGGAAGAGTTCAGAAATGAACGAATCCTTCTTGAGGTATTGTAGACTAGGTCATATCAATGCGACCCGACTAGCTAAGTTACATTTAGATGGATATTTAAATTTGTTTGAATTTACATCTTGTGAAACTTGCCGGTCATGTCACAAAGATAAGATGACCATAGCTCTGTTTATTGGAAACAGAGAAAGAGTTAGTGAACTTTTGGGATTGATACATGCTGATGTATGAAGGTCCCTTATCTACACATGCCAAGACCGGTTCTTTTTACTTCATTACATTCTCTGATGATCTCTCAAGATTCAGACATATGTTCCTGTTGAAACACAAGTCCGAACCTTTTGAGATATTCACAGAATATAAATTAGAAGTAGAGAACCAAAAACGGGTATAAGTATTATGTCCTTTGATGAGATCAAGGAGGAGAATACTTGAGCACGGAGATCCTGGATTATTCTAAAGGAGAATAAGATTCTCTCTCAGCATTACTCCTCCGTATACACCATAGCACGATGGTATATCGGGGCGAAGCAATAGCACCCTATGTGATATGGTGTGCTCTATGATGAGTACTACTGAGTAGCCTATTTTCTTTTAGGAGTTATGCACTTGAGAAGCTGGATACCTATTGAATAGGGTTCCAAACCAAATCAGATGCCTACCACTTCATATGTGATATGGAAAGGGAAGAGCCCATATCTTAAGTTTGTTAAGATTTGGGGTTATCCGGCCTATGTCTAAAAGCAAAATCCGGAAAAGCTCGAGGCAAGGTCTATTATGTAGAACTTGAAAGGTTCCAGCTATACAAACTGCAGCTGATGATTTGGTTTAACCAAAGGATTCAATAGTTTCCAGCGAACCTCAGCCTCTCCGCCGATCTAGTAGGGTTTCTCACCCACCTGAGAGATACTTCGGTTTTCTCTATTACAGTGGGAGCGAGGATTGCATCATGAGATGATGACCCAACTAGTTTCGAGCTGGCCATCAGGAGTGAGACTCTGTAAGAATGGTTGGATGCTTATCGATCTGAGATGGAATCCTTATACACCAACAAAGTATGGACTTTGGTTGCTCTATCTGAAGGGTTAAATCCCCATCAGGAGCAAGTATATCTTGAGAAGATTACTAGGTGTACATGGAAAAGTTGAGACTTTCAAAGCTATGCTTAAGTCCATCCAGATCCTACTTGCCACAGCTACATACCATGACTACGACATCTGGCGGTTGGGTGTCATAACTGCTTTTCTAAATGTTGATTTGGAAGAGAGCGTTTATAAGTACACAGCCAGAGGGCTTCGTAGACAGTGGGAGCAGCGGAAACGTGTGCAGGATGCTTTATAGGATAAAGCAGGCATCACGGAGTTGGAACATCTGTTTTGATGTGGTAGTCAAAGAGTTTGACTTCATCAAAATGGTAGATGAACCTTGTATATACAAAATGGTAGTAGAGAGTATGGTGGTGATCCTCGTAGAATACGTGGATGACATACTCTTGATAGGGAAGGAGTTTCCTATGCTACGCTCGGTCAATCTCCGCTTATCACAAGGATTCTCCATATAGGATCAAAGTGATACCTCCTAAATCCTAGATTTTGGATCTATGAGATAGATCTAATTGGATGTTAGGATTCTCACTAGTTGTAGTGAGATGGTATCAATCGATACTGGGGAGAATCACTGGAAAGGTTCCAGGATAATAAGGACGACTGAATGTCAGTCGCAGGCATTGTCTTTACCCTCAGTGGAGGGACGGTATGTTGGAAGAGTTCCAAGCTAGATACCGTGACTTACTAGACGATTAAAGGCAAGATACATAGTTACCAAGGATACTACCAAAGAGGCAGTCTGGATATATATAAGTTCATGAGATGAACTTCGTTCCTACCATTGTGTGATAATGGAGTTGTGGCTTTAGCCAAGGAACCCCCGTCCCATCAGAAATCCAGATATAATTCTTAGGTAGTATCGCCTAATCATGGAGATGGTTGATCTCCAGGGAGATTGAGGTTAGGAGAGTAGACACAGAGGACAACAGTGCGGATCCACTCACAAAGGCCTTTTTCCCCAGTAGAGACTTTTATGGGATGGTTGAGTATGAGATACTTCAACCACAGCTAATTGTTGGGTATGTGATACCACAACAGATGGCCCTAGTGCAAGTGGAAGATTGTTAGTTATATGTATGCCCTAGAGGCCATTACTGTACATACGATGTATATTGTAATGGATGCTTGGACATATATAGGGAGGACTTTCTTTCTCGACATGATAGTATGCTATCTGGTTGTACTTTATCTTAACATGTACTCTGATTGTCTCTATGTTACATGTTGATAAAGCCCTTAGGATATGTACTCGACTACTGGGACTATGATGAGATCATACTAGTGGGGCCACGGTAGTCGACGAGTACATCGTATAACTGTTCCTAGTCGAGGGTGTATCGAGACAGGGCATCGATGCACCAGAGTAGACTAGCATATACGCATCTTGACCCATATGATGGGCGATGGATGATCCCATATCCATCGGTGTTTGACATCAAGGATGGTGTACGGGTGCTCAGTAGAGACTGGGTACACTGGACGGACTCGCCGAGAACTCCCAGATGGTATTATACCTCACGTCAAATGGCAGTTCTCCGGTGACACTGGTACAGAGTAGTCTGTTGACCCGAGATCGTCATAGAGTCTTGTGTGATTCCCACTGTGCTTTGATTTCCATCATACCACGTCCAAGAGGGCGTGCAAAAAGGTGGCTTTTGGGTACAGTCCCGAATCACATGGAGGCAATGAGCGATAGGAGGGGATTCGTCTCTCCCGGTATAGGGAGTTGATGTTGTGCTGTGTTCAATTAGCTATAACCGGAAATCCCTGGCCAGGGTTGCTGAGATTTACTGGTAAGTGTTATCCGTAGTTTCTCGAACTGTTATAGACCTCATATCGACATGACTTATCAAGCTACTGGGGTCTGACGTTTACCACCCCTAGACGAGATATGCGACATATCAGACGACGAGACCGGACTGTACGGGAATGTTACTGATTGGATTCACATGAGAATGTACAGGCTTTCTTGTTGATCTTCTGAGTGCTCAATACCTGGGTGGCTGTTACATTTAGCTGACCGCTTGCAGTTTGTGGGTATTTGATATGATCATCACCTACTGCCGGCGTATTGACGATTCTTTAGAGTCCTACACAGAGGTTTCTTGGCTCAGGCAAAACGGAGTAGGAGCACATATATGATATGTGCGGGACCGAGGATAATGCGGTATGTGATACCGTATTGGATTCTCGCGATATGAGATATCGGCCGGCTATATGTGATATAGTCGGGTCATCGTATTAGTCGGTTATATGCGATATAGCCGGATTGTCGGATCAAGTGTTGATTCGATAATTTAATGTATAATAATATATATGATATATTAAATTACATTAACTAATATTAGCTCACTAAAAGATTCTTTTTCTCACTCGGGTAATACATTGATATATATATGCGATATATGTTAATTGTATTATTTTATTTTGTTACAATAAATATTATATATGTGATATATAATATTGTAACATGATGTGGTTATTAATGCAACATGTTTAGTGGAGATTAAACATGGTTAGGGTTTGATTAGGGTTAAGTTATTCTAGAAGTTTCTAGAAGCTTTCTTTTTGTTTTGTGCAAAGATATTTGTTTAGATATTTTTGCATGATATTTCCTTAACCCAACCACACCCTTTAACCTTGGTTAATTCTCTACAATGGTTACTTGAACCATGGTTGCATTTCTAACCTTATGGTTACTTTCATTATTCATCACAAAAGGATTATGATATTCTTCTTCTTCTTCCTTCTTCTTTCTTTCATAAAAAAAGCTTTCTAGCTTTTTTCCAAGTGATGAAAATGAGTGAGAATAAGAAAATAAAAGAGAGCAAAAATCCTACTTAATCATTCTCATCTATCCTTGCCTTTAGATGAGAGTGTTCACTTCATTTAGTGAGTGTTAGCTTGTGTTAATGAAACTTCTAGGTAGATCATCTTTGTTATCGAAGATCGGAAGCAAGACTGCATCTCTCGAGAGTCCGGAACACGATGATCGCAGCGAAGGGACCTCAACACGGAGCTTAAGAAGTGAAGGACCGGATCTACAAAGGTTGTAATCCCTCTCATTTAGTGTTAAAGAGTTTAACATGCTTGTTTTCGCCTAAACCCTAGTTTAAAGATCCGGCTTTGGATTGTTCGGGACGGCTAAATTTTAATCGGGTATGGTTGATACCTCATAGACCCTTGTGCGCGTGCCTAGCAACCCTACATGAAGAGCACGTGGGGTGCTGCCTAATCAGTGCTAAGCACTCAGCCGTTTTGGCTGTATATGAAGTGCTAAGCACTTTTATTCAGCGCCCACGTGTATTTCACGTGAGGCGTTTGCCTTCTGCTTTGGGTGCCCGCATGTTTTTCACATGAGGCGCTGGGCGCTATTGGAAGGGCGCCCGCAGGGAAACACGTGAGGCGCTAATCTCTTTTCTTTTTTTAGAGATTAAATCTTTGTTAATGTTAGTGTATATGCCCTAGGGGCCATTATTGTATCATACTAGCTTGTATATTACTTAGTGGAAGCTTGGGATATTCACAGTTATATAACAGTCTTGCTAAATATGGTAGTATGCTACTTGGTTTTATCTATCTTAATATGTGTGTACGTATTGATAGAGCCCTTAGGATCTTGCTTGACTACCAGCGTTGTGATGACAGTCACACTAGTGGGGGCTGGGTAGTCTACAAGCACATCCTTTTTCAGGTCCCTAGTCGTAGGATTATCGAGACAGGGGATCGATACTCCGGAGTAGACTAGTGTGTACGCTTCTCATCCCAGTTGGGGAGATGGTCTGTCCCACAGCCATCAGTACGTCGTACTGGAGATAGTATACAGGTGCTTGTTGGGTTACGGATACACCGGACAGGACTCGCAGGGAACTGTTGGTTGGTATTATACCCGTCATCAGTTAACAGTTCCCAGGTGACATGAGTGCAGCATAGTCCGCAGACTTGACACTGCTACTTCGCCTTGAGTGTGTCCCACTGTTCTTAGATTGCTACCCTACCACGGCTCAAAGGAGTCGTGCAAACAGGTAGCAGTTGGGTGCAGTCCCGAGCACTTGGAGGCAGTGGCGGTTAGACAGGATTCGTCTCTCCTGGTATTGGGAGTTGATATCGCGCTGTGTCAGAGAGCCATTACGCAAAGTCCCTGGCCAGGGCAAGTGAGATTTACTGGTATGTTTTCCAGTAGTTTCTCAAGGTGTAATGGGCTTCACTCCGACACGACTTATACCGCTTTTAGGGGACTGACGCTTACCACCCCCTAGGCCCGATATGCGATAGTCCTAGACGAACAGACCGGACTGTACGGAGATTGTCACATCAGGCTCAGTAGGAGTTCGGATGGGTTTCCTCATCGGCCTTCTTATCGACATCTACCTGGGGACCGTTACGTACAGCTAGTGCCGCTTGCGGTCTGTGGTTAAACCCACTGCCAGCGTAGTAGTCGAGTCTTTAGAGTCCCACACAGAGAGTTTCCCTGCTCCAGGAGAAACGATATAGAGGTCATATGGTTTTACGACAAGGGTTCGGACGCATACGTGTTTAAACGCACGTACGATGTTCGGACAGTTTTTGCCAGCCGGCTTTGGTTTAAGCCAGATTCTAGTATCGGATTATTGGATTTATACAGTCTAAAGTTTTTCCGTGTTTTCACGGATAGGAAGGGCATTCTCGTAATTTGGCGGGAAGCTTCTAGAAGTATGGTGACTTGAGGGTTTAGGTGGCATTTACATTAAATGCATTTGTGACTCATTAGATGAATCATTCAAGTGAGTTAATGAAGCATTTATTGCTTAATGACTCACATGATGATTCATTGCATATATTAAATGAAGCATGATGATAAATCATTTAGATTTATTTATTTGATTTTCTTTATGCTTCATGATATATTAGAAGTGAGAAACATTTTGATCATTATTCATGCTCACCTTCTCTCTCCTCAAGCTCTCTCTCTTCAAACTCTAATCCTCCCCCCTCATGTATTGAGATCAAGGATTAGATAGACTAATTAATCCATAACCATACTCTATATCATCTAGATGACTTTGATTAGCAACTAAGGAAACCTAGTTACCTCAAGATTAGAGGCAAAGCTTGGAGTAGAAGTACTCGGGTGGATCGTCTATTACATAGAGGAGGCCGAGGAGGAGGTGGATAACGAAAAGACGAAGAACTAGGTTCACTAGGTATAATCTCTTCTCATAATAGTTAACAGCTCCTATGTTTGTGTTAGTTATAGTTTAGTAAAGATCCTTTCGGTTATTCGATGTTGCTTCAAACAAAATGATTGTTTTTCATATTTCCGCCTCCCCGCAAGTCGTGGGGTGTAGTACATCGACTTACAGTGGTATCAGAGCCTCACTAAACAATAATTAACTTATTAGCAAAGTCGTTACAATTTCGAATGCAAAACGAACCGGAAAAAATATCATATTCACCAAGTTTCTGTCAAATTTAAATCGAGGTCTAAAAATTTTTCAGGGACCTCTAAAAATACAAGCAGGGAAATATAAGAATACTGGAAAAAATTGGGTGCATGAATCGGCCAAACAGCCGCGGAACCGCGGCCGATCCCACCGATCCGCCGCGGATCCGCGGCCGAGTTGAAGCCGATTCAACCCAATTTTTCCCAGTAACTCTTCTGTGAATATTTTGTCTTTTCTGGAATGTTTATTTTCTGCTCAAGTCTCAGGTGCACAGAGAAGTTTTGGAGTAGAATCTAAAGTGTTTGCTCGATCGAAATTATACGATGTTTGCTAATTAGATTATATCTGTGAACTGTATAATGTGTTCGTAAACCTCCCATAACTGCTAGTATGTCGGTTGGCAGGGGGTTGCACATTTCTGTAATGATTTAACTGTTTGTGATTATGAACTGTATTGGATTGTTGTGATGATTAGCCGGGGTTTGAGATGGGTTATTATATTCATTCATTCGATGTAATTGTAATATGTTGTAATATTATTTTGCGGGGCGCATCCAGGTTGCGGTTGTAGCCACCGTTGTATTATTTCATTTTACTGTGTTTTGCTCCTAGGATAGACCCAAGGTGGGGTGCACAAACTACCGGGTACGTTGAAGTGTTTAGTGGCCTACTCACGTTGTTGAGGGAGACCGCTTCACTTCGGGTACTTGGCGGGTAGTTTTCCGTACCCGTAGGGGTCTAGGGTGGGGTAATGGCTATTCATCACAACTGTGTAATCCGTCTTTCGTTGCAGGCTCAAAAGAAACGCGGATTGCCTGCATATCCAATAATGTTCATCTGTGATCTGGAATGCCTATTATTGCGTCTGACGAATGTACAATATCTATATATGATAGCTATTTATACGTCACTTATGTTTTACACCCGCGCTAGCCTAGCCCCCGCTCTGTCGTTAGTTAACCTAACGGGTGATGACGGGACCCAGTGGCGAATGCGGATGGCATAAGAGGACGTTGTATTTTCGTTGTTTTCTGCAATGATAGGTTAATTGATGGGACGCATTATTATTAATGCAAAGAAAATAAACCAAAGTTGAATCGTTGGAACAGTTTAAAAGAAACCACTCGGTTATTTTTAAAACAGAAGATATTTTTAATTGCGGAGCTTTAACCACTCCTTTTAAAAGCTATCAGGTTCCTTCGGTCATATCAAGTTCACTACGTTCACGGTTTCGCCAAAAACCATTCGTAGCCCTCCGTCATTTCATTTGGGTATTCAGTAGTATTCAAGCTATGTATTTTGACCTAACGCCAAGGCATAGTGTTTGGTAGCTGCTGGGTATTCATTTGTTGCATAGATAGATGAGTTAGTTTGGGACAGTCGTATTATCATTTTGGCCGAACGTCAAGGATATGTACGGATGGGTTCAAATTAACAAGATAATGATGGATAGAACTTGACATGTGACTTATGACATTTTGACCTAACGCCAAGGTCATAAGAACATGGGGCAAAAATTTATATCGGGAATTTCTAAAGAAACTGAAATTTGCAAAGAGATGCATACCATTTGGAGTTTGATGAATGTTGGCAGGATTCCTTCAGCATTATCATACGATGATATTTGGATCCCGATCCTACTGTGAGTATATGCTACTCATCAGGAGATTCGTCACTTAACGATTAATGCTATAAACCAAGTAGGTGTCGAGAAAAGTGTCAGCGGGGCTACACCCCCAGAGAAAAAAGGTTATTTAATTAAGGAACTTCGCGAAAGCGTTGGAAAACCTCCCTCGAAGTACCGACACCGGCCTGGCTGAACGGTTAAGCAAGTATTGTACAGTGAGAATAGTCCTGGCTAGTTCTTCCTTTTTGGTTTGAGGAGGGATTCGAGAAACAGTGGGAGCCATCCAGTTTAGATAAACTAAAAACTACTCTAAACTTGCAAGAGCATCATACTAAAGTGTTCCCTCTCTCTCTCATTGCAGCGACCCAAAACATGAAAGGACTTAAGTTATTATTAGAGAAAAATATATTGACAGGGTCAAACTATAAAGATTGGCTGCGGAATGTCAAAATGGCTTTGACCTATGACAGATTGGGGTATGTCCTCACCGCTAAGGCACCTGCAGTCCCAGGTCCCAAATCCAGTAATGCGGATAAGGAAATCCGCAAAACCTGGGAGTTAGATTGCGCGAAGGCTAAGTGCATCGTGCTTGCCTCGATGAATAATGAACATCAGAGGAGGCACGAGGATATGGATCTAGATGCCATATTTCTCCATATAAAGGAACTTTATGGAGAGCAATCTCGTATAGCAAGATACGAGACCTCAAAGAACTTGTTTCAAGCGAGGTTGGCCGTCGGATCATCGGTAGGAGAATATGTCCTAAAGATGATTGGCTATATTGAAGAGCTCGCAGACCTTGGGACAACTTTGGATAATGAGCTCTATACAGACCTTATTCTCCAGTCCCTCCTTTCCACCTACGCCCAGTTTATTCTGAATTTCAACATTTAAAGAAAAGAAGTTGAACTTTCAGAACTCCTTAACATGTTGAGGAGTGCAGAGGGCACCTTACAGAAGGCAAGGGAAACACACACTATGTTTGTTCGCGGTGCTTCTTCTTCCAGGTCCAAGGCTAAGGCCAAAGGAAGGAAGAATAAGGCCGCCACCAAACCTAGAGGAGGTGTTAGTAAGGTGGGAGCGAAGGGAAAGAAAAAGATTGCGGTACCAGTAGTGGCCCAGGATGAGTGCTTCCATTGTCATAGGAAAGGGCACTGGAAGAAAGATTGCAAGGCGTGGAACGCCAAGAACCAGGAACCGATGCAAACTGTGGCTTCGACTTCAGGTGTGTTTGTAATTGAGAATTGTCTGTCAATCAATTCTACTTTTTGGGTATTAGGTACCGGATCAGGATCTCATATATGCAATTCATTGCAGGCACTGAGAAACCGTAGAGTGCTGAAGGATGGTGATATGACCCTAAAGGTTGCTAACGGAGCTAGCGTGGGAGCTGTGTCTATCGGGGATTATCACCTGGGATTGACGAGTGGACATATTTTGGTTTTACATAACTATTTTTTTGTACCCAGTTTAACGTGTAATATCATATCAGTTTCCTTGTTATCAAATAAAGGTTATGATTTCACGTTTGTAAACGATATTGTTAACATCCACCTTAATCATGGTTTGATTGGGTCCGGTACACTGGATAACGGTTTATATGTCTTAAACCAATTACAGATTTTCAATGTCCAGAACACACTAAAAAGAAAGTCTCCAGATTTAAATAAGGTTTTCTTATGGCATTGTAGACTAGGTCACATCAATGAGACAAGATTAACTAAGTTACATAGAGAAGGATATTTGGATTCGTTTGAATATCAAACTTATGCCACTTGTCAATCATGTCTCAAATGAAAGATGACAAAGACTCCATTCACTGAACATGGAGTAAGAGCGAGTGAGCTCTTAGGACTCATACACAGCGATGTATGTGGTCCAATGTCTACACATGCAAGAGGTGGTTTTTCCTATTTCATTACTTTTACAGATGATTACTCTAGGTATGGATTCATTTTCTTGATGAAACATAAATCCGAGGCTTTTGAGAAATTCCAAGAGTATAAGAATGAAGTAGAAAACCAAACCGGCAAAAGTATCAAGACACTAAGATCTGATCGAGGTGGTGAATACTTAAGTGCCGAGTTCCTAGGTTACCTAAAAGAGAAAGGAATTCTCTCTCAGCTTACTCCTCCATACACTCCACAGCATAACGGTGTATCGGAGAGACGGAATCGAACCCTATTGGATATGGTACGTTTCATGATGAGTAATGCTGAGTTACCGCGATCTTTCTGGGGTTATGCGCTAGAATCAGCAGCATATCTTTTGAACATAGTTCCTACCAAGACTGTGCCTACCACACCATATCAGATGTGGCGTGGGAAGAAACCCTATCTTCAGTATCTAAAGATATGGGGATGTCCAGCTTTTGTTAAAAAGCAGCATGCGGACAAACTCGAGGCACGATCAGTACAGTGTAAGTTTGTAGGATATCCAAAGAACTCCAGGGGGTATTATTTCTATTACGCAGAGAAACAAAAGGTTTTTGTTTCTCGTAATGCCCATTTTCTAGAACATCAGTTTTTTGAAAAGGAAACAAGTGGGAGCGAAATAGAACTGGAAGAAATTCCAGAACCACAAACTACTACTGAAAGTTTGGTAGAACCAGTAGTTCAAGAAGAACAGGACATTCCCGCACCCCTCCGCAGGAGTAGTAGGCCGTCTCATCCGCCTGAGAGATACTACGGTTTTCTCATAGATGGGGATAGAGAGGATTGCATCATTGATGATGATGAACCTACTAGCTTCCAGCAGGCCATCCAGAGCGGCGACTAGGTACGATGGCTAAATGCAATGCGGACACCAACAAAGTATGGACTTTGGACTTTGCTCCAGATGGGGTAAAACCCATAGGATGCAAATGGATCTTCAAGAAAAAGATTGGTGTAGATGGACAGGTGGAAACCTATAAGGCTAGACTTGTTGCAAAGGGTTTTCGTCAAAGACCTGGTTTGGACTATGACAAGACTTTTTCTCCAGTGGTTATGCTCAAATCCATTCGGGTCCTTCTTGCTATTGCTGCCTTCCATGATTATGAGATCTGGCAGATGGACGTAAAGACGGCTTTTCTAAATGGTAATTTGGAAGAGTGCGTCTATATGGATCAGCCAGAAGGCTTCAATCAGAGTGGGAGCAGCGGGAAAGTATGCAAGTTGCTTAAGTCCATTTATGGACTAAAGCAGGCGAGTTGGAATATCTGTTTTGATGAAACGGTCAAAGAATATGACTTTATCAAAAATCAAGATAAACCATGTATATATAGTAAAATTGTAGCACGAACTGTTGTATTCCTCGTTTTGTACGTGGATGACATTCTATTGATAGGAAATTACATTCCTATACTACAATCTGTCAAAGGATTCTTGTCACACAGGTTCTCCATGAAAGGCCTGGGTGATGCCTCTTACATTCTGGGGATCCGGATCTATCGTGATAGATCCAAGAGGATGTTGGGACTTTCGCAGTCCAGGTATATCAACACTATACTGAAAAGATTCAGTATGGAAGATTCTAAGCGCGGTAATCTACCGGCTTGTCACGGAATCACCCTATCCAAAAAGATGTCTCCCAAGACTGATTTGGAAAGGGAACGCATGTCAATTATACCCTACGCTTCTGCAGTAGGCTCTATAATGTATGCGATGTTGTGCACCAGACCAGATGTAGCTTACGCACTGAGCATGGTAAGCCGGTATCAGTCAGACCCAGGGGAGAAGCACTGGATAGCAGTAAAGAACATTCTCAAGTACTTGAGAAGGACTAAGGAGATGTTCTTGATTTACGGCGGAAAAGACCTCAAGATCGAGGCCTTTGATGATTCCGGCTTCCAGAGTGATAAGGATGACTCCAAGTCCATGTCGGGTTATGTCTTTACCCTCAATGGAGGAGCGGTGTGCTGGAAGAGCTCCAAGCAGGACACCGTTGCTGACTCGACGATGGAAGCAGAGTATATTGCTGCTTGCGATGCCGCAAAAGAAGCGGTCTGGATGAAGAAGTTCCTAACAGAACTTCAGGTGGTTCCTACCATTATTGATCCAATACCTCTGTATTGCGACAACAACGGAGCTATAGCTTTAACGAAGGAACCCAGGTCCCATCAGAAGTCCAGACACATCTTAAGGCGGTATCACCTGACCAGGGAGATCATAGATCGCCGGGAGATCGAGGTCCGGAGAGTTGCTACAGAGGAGAACATTGTTGATCCATTCACAAAGGCCTTACCTCAGATTCAGTTCGAGAGGCTACTCGAGATGATCGGTCTTCGATATGCCAGTACATGGCCCTAGTGCAAATGGGAGATTGTTAGTGTATATGCCCTAGGGGCTATTATTGTATTATACTGGCTTGTATATTACTTAATGGAAGCTTGGGATATTCACAGTTATATAACAGTCTTGCTAAACATGGTAGTATGCTACTTGGTTTTATCTATCTTAATATGTGTGTACGTATTGATAGAGCCCTTAGGATCTTACTTGACTACCAGCGTTGTGATGGCAGTTACACTAGTGGGGGCTGGGTAGTCTACAAGCACATCCTTTTTCAGGTCCCTAGTCGTAGGATTATCGAGATAGGGCATCGATACTCCGGAGTAGACTAGTGTGTACGCTTCTCATCCCAGTTGGGGAGATGGTCTGTCCCACAGCCATCAGTACGTCGTACTGGAGATAGTATACAGGTGCTCGTTGGGTTACGGGTACACCGGACAGGACTCGCAGGGAACTGTTGGTTAGTATTATACCCGTCGTCAGTTAACAGTTCCCAGGTGACATGAGTGCAGCATAGTCCGCAGACTTAACACTGCTACTTCGCCTCGAGTGTGTCCCACTGTTCTTAGATTGCTACCCTACCACGGCTCAAAGGAATCATGCAAACAGGTAGCAATTGGGTGCAGTCCCGAGCACTTGGAGGCAGTGACGGTTAGACAGGATTCGTCTCTCCCGGTATTGGGAGTTGATATCGCGCTGTGTCAGAGAGCCATTACGCAAAGTCCCTGGCCAGGGCAAGCGAGATTTACTGGTAGGTTTTCCAGTAGTTTCTTAAGGTGTAATGGGCTTCGCTCCGACACGACTTATACCGCTTTTAGGTGACTGACGCTTGCCGCCCCCTAGGCCCGATATGCGATAGTCCTAGACGAACAGACCGGACTGTACGGAGATTGTCACATCAGGCTCAGTAGGAGTTCGGATGGGTTTCCTCACCGGCCTTCTTATCGACATCTACCTGGGGACCGTTACGTACAGCTAGTGCCGCTTGCGGTCTGTGGTTAAACCCACTGCCAGCGTAGTAGTCGAGTCTTTAGAGTCCCACACAGAGAGTTTCCCTGCTCCAGGCGAAACGATATAGAGGTCGTATGGTTTTACGGCAAGGGTTCGGACGCATACGTGTTTAAACGCACGTACGATGTTCGGACAGTTTTTACTAGCCGGCTTTGGTTTAAGCCAGATTCTTGTATCGGATTATTGGATTTATACAGTCTTAAGTTTTTCCGTGTTTTCACGGATAGGAGGGGCGTTCTCGTAATTTGGCGGGAAGCTTCTATAAGTATGGTGACTTGAGGGTTTAGGTGGTATTTACATTAAATGCATTTATGACTCATTAGATGAATCATTCAAGTGAGTTAATGAAGCATTTATTGCTTAATGACTCACTTGATGATTCATTGCATATATTAAATGAAGCATGATGATAAATCATTTAGATTTATTTATTTGATTTTCTTTATGCTTCATGATATATTAGAAGTGAGAAACATTTTCATCATTATTCATGCTCACCTTCTCTCTCCTCAAGCTCTCTCTCTCTTCACACCATAATCCTCCCCCCTCATGTGTTGAGATCAAGGATTAGATAGACTAATTAATCCATAATCATACTCTATATCATCTAGGTGACTTTGATTAGCAACTAAAGAAACCTAGTTACCTCAAGATTAGAGGCAAAGCTTGGAGTAGAAGCTCTCGGGTGGATCGTCTATTACATAGAGGAGGCCGAGGAGGAGGTGGATAACGAAAAGACGAAGGACTAGGTTCACTAGGTATAATCTCTTCTCATAGTAGTTAACAACTCCTATGTTTGTGTTAGTTATAGTTTAGCAAAGATTCTTTCGGTTAGTCGATGTTGCTTCAAACAAAATGATTGTTTTTCATATTTCCGCCTCCCCGCAAGTCGTGGGGTGTAGTACATCGACTTACAGTTAATGCCATCTTGGCCATTAATGATCATAAGATCTCTATTTTGAAGGCCTTGGATCGTTTTTTCTTCATTGGAGGACTAAGTTCTTCTTTTTTTTATAAGAACTAAGGTCTTTATGTAGGATTAAACCCCAATTTCGGAGGAATTAAATTCCCAGGACATATGTTCTTTTTCTTTTTAATCTAGTTCTTTTCTGAATCTTTGATTCTCAAGGACAAGATCTTCCCGATGAGAATTAAATTCTTAACTTGTGGAAGACTTGTCTTGTGGATCTCTGATCCAGAGAAAGAACTAAGTTCTTTGAAAAGGGTTAAACCCTTAGATAGGTAAAAAGAGATATTTTGATCTCTGTGTTTTCTTTACCTAGGGTTTTGAGGAAGAAAGTCTTCTTCTTTTATTGAGAATTGAATTCTCTGTTGTTTTGAAAGCTTTCTGTATTTTTCAGAAACTTATGGGGTTCCCTCTATATGAGACTTGAAGTCTCGGGTCCTTTATATAGCGAAGGCAAAATTTTAATTAGTTTTGAGAAAATATCTTATTGAGATATTCCAATTGATTTAATTGGCCTCAAAATTGATTTGGGGAATTTTACCATTGGATCTTTAATCCAAGTGTTTCTTTTTTACAGAATATATTTTCTTATTTTTAACAAAATTGGGGAAATACTTTCCCATATACAGAATTTATTCTGTCAAATGATGATTTTTAATCACCATTAGATTTTTAATCCAAAGGCTCTTTGTTTTACAGAGAACATTTTTTTGTTTGTAAAAATTAAGGGAAAAAATTTCTCAGAATAGAATTTAATTCTATTGTTTGATAATTTTTCATTACCACTAGATCTTTGATCCAAACGCTCTGTTTAACAGAGAGTATCCCAACTTTTTGTTGGGGAAATATCACGAGGCCAACCGCAATGGCTAATCCTTCCGCTGCGCCCCGAACCCCGGAAACCATCTGCGGGGAGAGCCACAAGCACACACGGGAACCAGAGTACCGGGCGAGAGAGGTGGAGGATGAAGCCGACCCCCCCCAGGGTCTCCCTCAAGAGGAATAAGAGACGGTCTCCCGATCTTCACCCTCCACGATCCCCGTGCAAGAGGGAGACGTCTGTTTTGAGGTGCCTTCAGGGATTTCTGTTTCCAATAGCTTGCTTTCGGACATGGAACGATCGGCCAAGTGCAAAATTCCCCGCGGAACCCTGAAGGCCCAAGTGGCTGCCATCGCTTAGGAGACGGTCCAGGTCGGTATCTGTTTTCCTTTAAGGATTTTGTCAAGTAATTTTCCTCGGATCGAATATTTTTAACCCCCATTCTCTACCTTCCTCAGGTCCTCCGGCACTACACCCTCATCGTCTACATGGAGTCCGAGGAGATTGCCCAGTGATGCGGAAGGCGGGCAAGTCATCCTCGCGGGAGGAGGACCTGCGCCTGGAGTTGCAGCAGGCAAGGGAGAGGATAGCCGTCCTCGAAACCTGGGTGGCCGTTGAGGAGTTGATAAACTCCAAATGCAAGGAGTCCGTTCGACTTCTGAGTGAATCCAACAAGGTCATCCAGGCTAAGTTGGAGGAGGCTAAGGTGCTTAACGCCACGATGAAGAAGTCGCAGGATGCCTGCAAGAGGGACACCCAAGCGGCGCCTGACGGGGTGAAACTTGCCGACCTCCGGGCTTCGAGGTCGGCGGAGAGGTATAAGGCGTCGGACCAGTTCTACGCCAACCTTGCCGACGCCTCGGCCATTGTTTGGCACCAGGCTCTCAACGCTGTCAAGGCGTTGATGCTGGGATTTGCTAACGGCGAGCTTCGGCTCCAGTACCTCCACTCCGAGGATGCGCCGTAGGGGGAGATCGCCGGGAGTGCCGCCGGGGGAGAGGCTGCTGATGGGAGTGCTGGAGGTGAGGCTCCTGGTGGAAGCACCGACCCAAAGGCCACGGTCCCCGACGCTGGCTTTGAGCTGGTCGAGATCCTCCCTGGTCCCGAGGCCCGAGCCTTCTTGCCTTTTTCCCTTTATTTTTTAAATTTTGTAAGCCTCCGGGCACTTTTTGTAAGGCTGAGGAGCCCATAGTACCTTGTAAAGACTCTCAGAACATAAATAAAGCCGAGTTTATCTTCCTCTTCATGGCAATGTTTTTCTTGTATGAGTACTTGAGCTTGTTAGTCTTTTCCTTGCTCCAAGTGTTAGGCCGTGGGTCAATGATTGGTCTTGTAGATGGTAATCACTCGTCGAGTGTAAGCCAGTTAATCGCCAAGTACTGGAAGATCAGTGCTCTCCCTCCCCCGGAGTCGAGGTGGCGATCGTTCATTTAGAATACATCGGTAGGTCCTTCAGTATAGGAAGGTCGATATCTGCCCATTCTTTTGAGTCGGACTGGAGACCACTTCTATTAGCGTAAATTAAACAGTAGAAAAGTTTGAATTGGCCTTGGATCCTTAGCGTAGATAGGTTGGAAGTTACCTGCTAAGGATTGGCCGAGTAGTGAAGCTGCTCGGGGGCCTCTTGACGAGGGCTTCGATCCTTGGCGTCGGTGGGTAGGGAACTACTAGCCAGGGATTGACCGAGCAGTGAAGCTGCTCGGTAGTCTCTTGATGATGAGGGCTTTGGATCCTTAGCGTAGATGGGTAGGAAGCTACCCGCTAAGGATTGACCGAGCAGTGAAGCTGCTCGGTAGCCTCTTGATGAGGTGTAACAACCGAGTTCAGTTATACCAATTTTTGTTCCGTATTTATTATCTGTGATATTTTATTGATTTATCTTGTTTGGGTGCGAATGGTAGTTTACTTTTACATTGTATTCGACCCGACCCGCTTGCTTGAACTGGTTGATTCATATTTATAGATTACCCTGGCTTGTTGCATAGACACGTGCATCTAGTATAAACTGCATATTAACATTTCACCTAGCATCGCGTATTTTTTACATATAACATTTTAGATCCCGTAAAATAAATTAAAATTTCATTTCATAGCCTGCATGATACCCCTAACCCCGTGGTAGCGTCCGCGCATCGTGTTCTCGTCCCGTTCATTGAAACGGACGTGTTTGGATAGCTACGCGCACGTACGTGCGTCCGTTCTTGGGGGTATGCATTTTAGTTACCTAATTATCCATTTTAAAATTTGGAAGCTGCATATAATTTTCGTATTTCAAATCTAAATTTTTAGACCCGACCCGGGCGCATTTTGAAATATTTTATATCCCGCTAAAAATCCAATTATTTAACTTTTAAATCAATTATAATATTTCTTTAAAACCGTTCAGAATATTTTACCAAAACTAATATAAATCTTTTTTAATTTTTTTGTGATCAAATCTTAACGCACACTCACAAACTCTTTTCTCTTTCCTCTGGGTCCCATCTCTTTTTTCCCCGAGCCAATGAAATTCCTTTTCTCCTAACGCTGGGCCCCCACTAAGAATCCCTCTCTCTTTCTTTCCCTTTTTCTTTCTCTCTCCCCAGCAGCAGTCTCTCTCTCTCTTCTTTCTCTCTCATCTCGCGCCTCTCTCTCTCATATCGCGTTTACTGTGCGTTCCTCGAGTCGCGTCACCGCCGCGCGCTACGCTCACCTCCCTTCACAGCACCCCTATATATCTTCTTCCTCCTTTTAAAAACCCCCGAGCTCTTTCTCCTTTAACCCATCAACTCGAAACCCTAAAACTTCCCTCTGAGCCCTCGTCTCATCTTCCTCTTCCTCATCTCTTCCTCCTCAACCATCCTCCTTCATTCTCCCAAGCACCCTGTGCATACCCCTGCACCCAAAGAAACCCCGAGAACCTTTAAACCCGGCACCACCACCTCATCTCGCCATCATCATCTTCTTCCTCTTCTCTCTTCTTTCCTTCCTCCTCTGTCTTCTCCCCTTCACAGATCCCTACTCACCCTATACCAAGAAAAACCCTAGCCACCAAGATCCCTGCACACCCAAACCCTAGCCGGAACCGCAGCCTCTACCCTTCACCGGCAACCCCTCGTCGTCGTCGTCCCTTGCCGACTCCCCTGAAATTCCAGAGCACCTAACCACAGTAAGATCTTTCCTTCTTCTTCCTTTCTATAATATTCTTTTTTTTTAAATGTTCACTGTTCTTTTGGTTCGCCGGAATCCGATCGTGCCGACGACAATCCCGACGACCCAGCGAGCGTACCTGACCCGTGTGATTTCCTTGTACGTTGTTTGGATTCATTCCGTATACCGTGCGCGCGTCGCGACTTTTCCCGCCAACGTGTGACGTTCCGTATACCCGTTTCTTGATCTGTCGAGGCAAGTAAAACTTGCTACATGCTACTTATATTATTTTTTTTATACATATTTAATTGCATGTTAAACCTGTAAATTGAATCTAAGGCCATTTGTTTCATTTCAACACTTCGATGTCCATTTTATCATTTTAGATTTATAACTTGAAACATACCATGTTGCATTTTGATTTATTATATATAGTACCCACATCCGTATTTAAATCACATAATAATTATTTGCATAGCCCATAATACCCTTTTAATAGTTTCTACCCTATCGGACACCCGTTTGCATCCATTTAACCTATTTTATATATACTTGCATCCCTAAATCATTTAACCCATAATAACGAGATTTTAACATTCCATATTTGTTTAAGTGTATTTTACTTAATGTTGGAACCATAACCCTAACTCTAATCGGTAACCGTGCATCCATATATTTTAATCTGTACCTATTTGCATACCACATTACAATGTTCCATTAGTACCCTATACTTGCTTTGTATACTCCTGCTTATTTTAGTTTGATTATGAGCACCCACATGACATTTTGGGCACCCCTGACATGACTTGATATACCATTACTTGACACGACATGGTACCGTGCACCTCTTGACATGACATGATACCTATATACTACCTAACTTGACCTGATGTACCATGGCTTTACCTGTTACCTGATCTTGTTACTAATGCCAACAAACCTGACCTGTTGTCCCTACGGACATTTCCTGTTGTCTATCCAGACAAACCTGTACCTGCCTGATCCTGTGTTGGCATTAGCTCCAGATTATTTAATACCTGACTTGAACACATATAACTTGGGGGTATGGGAAAATCAATGATGAAACCTGACTTATAACTTGACAGTTCGACACCTTTTCTGATCAGTCTTACGGGCTAGGCCAGCCCCGGAGTGATGCTGCTGACATCACACGTCATTACCTACCACCCTTTACTTCCTTTCGGCACGTCTCGGATTCAGCCCGAGAGTCATAGACCGTGATCCCGGGCACGCATGGGATACTATTGAGTTACATCGATGATTCATCAAATTGATTTCAAATACTTGAGAGTAGTTAACACAGTAGACCAGTTTTAGATTACTCACTGCACACTACCCTTCACTGTCCTAATTTATATTACTGTTACACCTGTTTTACCATTTATGATCATACCTGCATGTCTTGCTACCCTGTTTATATATTATTGCTTGATGTTATGACGCACTGACGTCTGGGTTTTGAATGGCCCAGATTCTTTACCTGCACTACAGGCCGAGCAGGAGTACTTCAGTCAACAGGCTGAGCAGTGAGGACTTGTTAGTAATTAGTTCTTTTATTTTTGGTATTTTCATTCCTGATGTGAGCCGCATTATGGGACATACATTCCAGTTATTCTTGTATTGGATCTTTTGCTTCCGCATTATTTTTATTCTTAACTCGTTTTATTCTGGCTTATGGACATGTGTTAGATAGTTTATTATTGTTCTTGATATCTCTACAGCCGTAATGTGACTGTGGAAGGATATTTTCTATCCACAGGTAGCATGGTTGGTTATGTCACGTGCCCATCTTAGCGTACTCTTGAGGAGGGCTTCGATCCTTAGCGTCGGTGGGTAGGGAACTACCAGCCAGGGATTGACCGAGCAGTGAAGCTGCTCGGTGACCTCTTGATGAGGGCTTTGATCCTTGGCGTCGGTGGGTAGGGAACTACCAGCCAGGGATTGACCGAGCGGTGAAGCTGCTCGGTGGCCTCTTGATGAGGGCTTTGGATCCTTAACGTAGATAAGTAAAAAGCTGCCCGCTAAGGATTGACTGAGCAGTGAAGCTGCTCAATGGCCTCTTGATGAGGGCTTCGATCCTTGGCATCGGTGGGTAGGAAACTATCAATCAGGGATTGACCGAGCAGTGAAGCTGCTCGGTGGCCTCTTGATGAGAGCTTTGATCGTTGGCGTCGGTGGGTAGGGAACTACCAGCCAGGGATTGATCGAGCAGTGAAGCTTCTCGGTGGCCTCTTGATGAGGGCTTTGGGTCCTTAGCGTTGATGGGTAGGAAGCTACCCGCTAAGGATTGGCCGAGCAGTGAAGCTGCTCGGGGGCCTCTTGACGAGGGCTTCGATCCTTTGCGTCGGTGGGTAGGGAACTACCAACTAGGGATTGAACGAACAGTGAAACTGCTCGGTGGCCTCTTGATGAGGGCTTTGATCCATGGCGTCGGTGGGTAGGGAACTACCAGCCAGGGATTGACCGAGCAGTGAAGCTGCTCGGTGGTCTCTTGATGAGGTCTTTGGATCCTTAGCATTGATGGGTAGGAAGCTACCCGCTAAGGATTGACTGAGCAGTGAAGCTGCTCGGTGGCCTCTTGTTGAGGTCTTCGATCCTTAGCGTCAGTGGGTAGGGAACTACCAGCCAGGGATTGACCGAGCAGTGAAGCTTCTCGGTGGCCTTTTGATGAGGGCTTTGGATCCTTAGCGTAATTGGGTAGAAAGCTACCCGCTAAGGATTGACCGAGTAGTGAAGCTTCTCGGTGGCCTCTTGATGAGGGCTTCGATCCTTGGCGTCAGTGGGTAGGGAACTACCAGCCAGAAATTGACCGAGCAGTGAAGCTGCTCGGTGGCCTCTTGATAAGGGGTTTGATCCTTGGTGTCGGTAGGTAGGAAACTACTAGCCAAGGATTGACCAAGCAGTGAAGTTGCTCAATGGCCTCTTGACAAGGGATTTGGATCCTCAGCATAGATGGGTAGGAAGCTACCCGCTAAGGATTGATCGAGCAATGAAGTTGCTCGGTGGACTCTTGATGAGGGCTTCAATCCTTGGCGTCGGTGGGTAGGGAACTACCAGCCAGGGATTGAATGAGCAGTGAAGATGCTCGGTGACCTCTTGATGAGGGCTTTGGATCCTTAGCGTAGGTGGACGGGATGTGCCCGCTAAGGATTGACCGAGCAGTGAAGCTGCTCGGTGGCCTCGTGAGGAGGGCCTTTTGGTGTCGGTCAGTCTCCCTTGACCCGTAAAATCTAGGAGAGAGAGACCTCCGCAAACAACAAGTGGCGTGGGCAAGGCGTGACTCTGCGTAGTGTGCGTCGTTATAACTTCCATTTGTCCGTTGAGGGCATGGTCGCCATGCGGCAGCCCTGTATTGGGAATTTTGAACAGATCCCGTGATTGCGCTGCTGCGCGCGCAAACTTCAGCCTTTTGGGATTCTATTGGGGCTATAAATAGAGAAGACGTGTTGGTTTCTTTTAGCTTTGCATTTCTGGAAAATAGCAGGTTTCATCTACCCCATCCGAGAGATCATCTCTCGTGACGACGTCTACCTGTACGATCAAGCAAGCACCGAGGAGACGTACCAGACAGTGGTCCAGCGCGTAGAGGAACACTTCGGCCGTCTACTTCCTCGGCGGTCATCCCTCCTTCAATTGCTCATGTATGAAATTTAGAGGATGTCCCCGGGGCTGCATAACGCCCTGTCCGAGGAGCTGAAGGATGAGGCGGTGGACAAGCTACACTCGCTCCACCACCACGGCCTGATCTCGAAGAGTAGGCGGGATCGCTCGGTGGCCCTTGTTCTAGAGTGCTTCCAATAAAGGCAGATCGCCGATTCCTGCCCGGCGGGTGCAGTCTCTGGTCCTTCCGTGGCATCGCGGGTCCACGGGCAACATCAGAGGGAGCGGGCTGTGGAAGCCAGAGCTCGGCTGGTGGAGATCTCGTCGGAGTAGCATCATTAGTGTTTTCTCCACCCCCTACCCCTTTGTTGTAATATTTTTGTATATATTTTCTTTTGTGTAAGGCTGAGGAGCCCATAATACCTTTGATGAATAAAGTTCTTCTTTTGCGATGTGCTTTTGTCTCCTTTTTATCCCCTTTGTGCATTTGCGTATTTTCACAAAAATGAACCTAGGGATCTAGGAACCGAGGAAGAAGGAAACACATCGAAGAAGTTTCTTCTAATTTGGGAGACTTAATAATAAAAAAAAATTACATCGCTTCGACAAAGAAGAAAACATATTCACTGATACAAAACATGAAAATACATTCACTTGTACAATTTGAGCTTCTCGGCATTGTAAGGCCACAGAAATTTGTGTCCTCCCGCGTCTTGTAAGCGATAGGCTCCGCCGGGCAATACTTCGGAGACGAAGAATGGGCCGTCCTACTTCGGGGAGAACTTGTGCAGCTTGCCTGGTTCTACGAATTCGTTCCTCCTCAGGACCAAATCTCCCGTCTTAAAGGCGCGATACTTGACTCGTGCGTTGTAGTAGCGAGCAATTTGTTGTTGATAAGTGACGGCTTTGGTCTGTGCCCAGTCCCGCTTCTCCAGCAAGATGTCTAAATTAGTCCAGAGCGCCGAGATGTTGACCATTGCCTCGGTGCCATAGCAGAGGCTGAAGGGGGTCTTTCCAGTGGGAGTCTTCTTCGATGTGCATAAGGCCCATAACATCCGGGGTAGTTCCTCGACCTAGCTGCCCCGTCTTCCTTCTAAACGAGTTTGAAGACATCGGATGACGTCTCGGTTAGCAACCTTGGCCTTCCCGTTGCATTGAGGATGCGCGACTGTGGCAAACTTCATTAGTATGTGGTATTCATTGCAGAACCCTTTGACTTTGTTATTTTCAAAATTCGTCCCGTGGTCGGTAACGATACACCTCGGGATCCCGAACCGGGAGATTACGTTGTTCTGCAGGAATCTGATGGTCGTGGTGGCGTCCGGTGTTCTGATGGGGACAGCCTCAATCCACTTCGTGAAATAGTCTACCGCGACGAGGATGTATTTGTGCCCGCTCATACCAATTGGGAGTTGGCTTACCATGTCCATCCCCTACTGGGCAAATGGCCAGGGGGAGGTGAGGGCCGTTAGCTTGGTAGCCGGAAAACGGGGTATGCTGCCATGGAGTTGACAGCTTTTGCACCTTCTGACGAGCTTTTGAGCATCTTGGTGAATCTTCAGCCAATAGTACCCTTGGAGCAGCGTCTTCTGGACTAAGGTGCGGGCCCCTTGTTGCGCTCCACCGACCCTTTCGTGTATCTCGCGTAGGACGTAGTCGGCTTCACGGGGGTCAACGCACTTCAAGTATACGCACCACGTGTACGACTTCTTGTAGAGGTTTCTATTGCTCCAGACAAAATGGAGGGCTTTAGCTCGAAGGCGGCGTGCTTCCCCTCGGTCCTCAGGGAGTGTACCCTCGTTCAGGAACTCTATGAGGGGCTTTCTCCAATCCAGGCCTTCTTCCTGAGTAGCGTATACTTGAAGTGTTGCCTCTCTGTCTTCCATGTTGGGCCATGGCAAGACTTCGAAGAGAATATTCCTCTTATTGTTGGCCGTATAGGAAGAGGCTAGCTTGCTCAAGTCGTCGGCCTAGGCGTTTAGGTGCCGAGGAATCCGCTCCACTTGAACTTCGTCGAAGTTTTTTCGTAGTCTCTTTACCTCGGATAAGTACTTCACCATGAGCGGCTCCCGAGCCTCGAAATGCTCGGTCACTTGGCCGACGACCAAGGCGGAGTCGCTGCTAATCCGGATCGTCTTCAACCCCACACCGGAGGCGATTCGCAGTCCGGATAGCAAGGCCTCGTATTCCGCGGCGTTGTTTGATGCTCTGAACCCAAGCTTCAGAGAGTACTCTATCTCTGCCTCGTTCGGGCCTCGAATGATAAGGCCAGCGCTGGTCCCCTCCTCGGTAAAGGATCCATTGATGTAGAGGACCCAATCGGGGACAGAGTCGGGTACTTCCTCAACCGAGGCTCGGGACCCAGGGACGGGTGCCGACGCTGCTTCCTTGTTGGGGATAGTACACTCGACAACGAAGTCTACCAGGACTTGCACTTTGATGGCTTGCCTGGGACGGTACTTGTCATCGAATTGGGATAGCTCCCACCTCCATTTCTCCAGACGATCGGAAGACTCGGAGGAGGCGAGAATAGCCCCTATGGGACGCTCAGTGAGGACGAGGATGGTGTGTGCCTGAAAGTAGTGTCGTAACTTCCTTGAGGCCACAATAAGCTCCAAGACAATCTTTTCTATGGCCAGGTACCATGTTTCCGCGTCTTTAAAGACATGGCTCACATAGTAGACCGGCTTCTGTACTCTTTCGACTTCTCGGACGAGCACCGAGCCGGTAGAATGATCGGACACCACAAGGTACAGTAGCAGCCCGTCTCCTTCGATTGGCCGGGTGAGAAGTGGGGGAGTTGCCAGGTGCACTTTGAGTTCCTCGAAAGCGTTCTGACACTCTTCCGACCATTCGAACCTTGGAATCTTCTTCAGGGCTTTGAAGAATGGGAGGAACTTTTCTCCGGACCTCGACATGAAGCGACTAAGAGCGGCCACTCTCCCTATGAGTCACATGATCTCCACGTTGCTCTTCGGCGTGGCCATGTTGAGGATGGCGCTGATCTTCTCCGGGTTAGCCTCAATTCCTCGATGGGTAACCATAAACGCGAGGAATTTCCTGCTAGTGATCCCGAACGCGCACTTGGCGGGATTCAGCTTTATTTTGTACTTGCGGAGGATGTCGAATGTCTCGCCAAGATCCTTGGCGTGCTCATCCGACGAGGTTGATTTTACAAGCATGTCATCGACGTAAACCTCCATGTTCCTCCCGATCTGCGGTTTGAACATTTTGTTAACCAGACGCTGGTATGTAGCCCCGGCGTTTTTGAGGCTGAAGGGCATCACTTTGTAGCAGTATACCCCCCGGTCCGTGGTGAACACGGTGAGTTCTTCATTTGCCGGGTTCATACGGATCTGGTTATAGCCGGAGAAAGCATCCATGAAGCTGAGCAATTCATGGCATGTCGAGCTGTCGACAAGCTGATCTATTCGAGGGAGGGGATAGTTGTCTTTCGGACAGGCCTTGTTTAAATCTGTGAAGTCGACGCACATGCGCCACTTCCCGCTTGCCTTTTTAACCATAACCACTTTTGCCAGCCATTCCGAGTAGGCCACATTTCGAATGAAGTTGGCTGCAAGCAACCTATCGACCTCGTTCTCGATCGCCTTTTGTTTGATCGGAGTGAAACTTCGCTTCTTTTGTCTGATAGGTCAGGCCATCGGGTCGACCCCGATCTTATCCGAGACTACCTTGGGGTTGATCCCGGGCATGTCAGCAGGCGCCCAGGTGAACACGTCCGAGTTTCCTCGGAGAAAGTGGATCAATTCTTCGCGACGGGCTCCCGTTAAGAGGGATCCAATCTGGACAGTTCGTTCATTGTTCCCCTTGACGAGGGGGACCTCTGTTAGCGCCTCCACCGGGGCCCTTCGGATTTATTTTTGTTCTTCACGAGTATCCAAGGACCCCTGTAAATCATTTGCGCTTCTAAGGTCGTCACTTCGCTCCTCAGAGGTGGATGTCGCTGTGAAGAAAATCTTAGCGATTTGCTGGTTCCCGTAGACCCAGCCTATTCCCTCTTGATCCAACGGAAACTTGATCGCGAGGTGGTAGGTCGAGATTTGAGCCCGAAGGGAGTTTAGCGTCGGGCGCCCCAGGAGGATATTGTAGGACGAGGGGATCCTGGCGACGATGAATTCCACCGGTACGGTTCTCGTACGGCCCGCCTTCCCAATGTTAAAGAGAAAGGTAACCACTCCCTCGGCCGGGATGGAGTGGTTGGTAAACCCCGATAGAATGTGGGTGGTTGGCCGCAGGTCTGATGGGCCGAGCCCCATATGCTGGAAGCAGTCATAGAAAAGGATGTCTACCAAGCTTCTTGAGTCGACTGATATCCTTTGAACCTCGTAGCGGTGGACCCAGGCCGTAATCATGAGAGGGTCGTTGTGAGGCAAGGATATACCGTGGAGGTCTTCATCAGTGAAGGTGATGGGCTCGGAAGCCTTGCATTTCTTCCGGGGCTGGTCGCTGGTTCCCTCAACGGGTAGGAGACGACGAATATCGCCGGCTCCATGTGCACACCTCGAAGAAACGACCATGATTTGGCCGATCGTTAGTTCGCCGGGAGGGGGATGGTTTTCCTGCTCTCGGTCTGCCTGTCGCTTTTCCCGCAGGTATTTCGCCAGGTGGCCCGAGCGAATCAAATCCTCGATGTAGTCAAGAAGTTGTTTACAGTTCTCGGTCGGGTGTCCCTGCGACCTATGGAAGGCGCAGTACGGGCCTCGAGTCCGTTTGGCCGCTCTATTGGTAACCGGAGGGAGCTTGAAGAATCGCTCGCCCTTCGTCTCCTCTAACAGCTCGGTCTTAGAGATGTAAAGTGGAGTATACTCCTGAAACTTCGGGGAGTATGGTTTTGGCCGGTCGACCTTCTTCTTCTCTTTCTTGCCCCTCTTCTTTTGGTCAGCCCGGTCGCCCTAGGGTAAGTTCGTGTTAACCTCAGACTTGAGTTGGATTTCCCGCTCGGTCCAAGATTTTACCTCGGCCATGTTCTTAGGTAGCGCTAATGTAAAGGAGTGGAGCCACTCCTTGTGCCTAAGACCTGACCTCAGAGCTGTGATGACAGTTTCGTCCCGGTGCTCGGGAACTTCAAGAAGAGCGTTGTAGAAGAAAGTGACGTATTCTTTAAAAGTTCCTTGTCCCCGCTCTTTATAGTGAAGAGGTAATCGACGGTCCGCTTCTGTCGTCTGTACCCGACGAATGTCCGAGAAACTGGGCAGCCAGCTCATCAAAGATAGAGATAGAGCGTGGCGTGAGTCCTCGGAACCAGTCTCGTCCGTCCTGGATGAGAACGGCAGGAAATGATCGGCATTGGGCAGCGTCGGAATTGTCCTGGAAGCTCATGCCCGCCGTGAACGCATCCATATGGTCTTTCGGGTCGGACTTCCCGTCAAAGAGGGCCACTTTAGGAGGTTTGTTTCTGGACGAGACACAGACAGCGAGTAGCTCTTCAGTGAAGGGCTTTGTAAGCAAGTCGGCGGTATACCTGGCCCCTCGTTCGATGGATGACCCTCCCGATGTATACCCTCTATTTTCTTATCGAGGGCGTCAAGACGGTTGTGGTACCCTGAGGATTCGGCGTAGTCAGAGTTATGTCCCTTCCCGCTTGTGGCATGCGCCTGGCTACGACTCCGGTTCCGTTCTATCAGGTTCCTCAGGTCCCCAGGCGAGGTCATTCTTGAGTCTTCGCGGCAAGTGCCGCCCGCGCGATCCCGTCGAGGGAGAAGGTGCTGGCCATGCCTGGGAGCAGGCGAGCTGACCGACACCTCCTCGGGAGGGACGGGAACGTGATGGGCCTCGGGGCGGTGGGCTCTTTCATGAGACCTTGGCATGGAGCCGTGAGGCGCCCAGCGGGTCATTGAATCGGTCGCCGCGGGAGACCTGTAGTCGCTGGAGAGAGCAAGACCATGTTCAGTGATGCCAGCGTGGGCAGCGTCATCTCCCCCACTGCGAAGGTCATGATCCCAGGGAAGGGGAACAGCGACCTGGGGGGCTTGGCCCACCGTTTGGACGCGGACAAGGGCATCCACTATGGATGTGAGCCTGTCGATCCGTGCAGAGAGGGTGTGGATGGCGTTAGGGGGAGGAGTGGATCCGTCCGCGCCTCCGTTGTAGGGAAGGCGGCGGCTTATGCTTGGATCATCATAGTGCTCGCTCGCCATGAGGTCGAGATCGGAAGATCAACTTTCGATTCGTGGAAGAAATCTTTTCCTACAGTCGGCGCCAACTGATGGAGGTATGGATCTCCTTCAGATGTTTTCCTCCGTCGATCTGTCGCGAGCGTTGATGAACAGCTGAAATTGGATTTGAGGGTTGCTTCCTTGAGCGTGTGGATCTCAGTGGGCTTGTTTTAAGGCGAAGCCGAGCTATCTGCAAAAGAAGTCCCAGGATGGTTGTACCACCGTAGACGCTCCGATGATCAAGTTAGCTTAGGTATTTGAGCAGAGTAGCGGCTTATTGGAATGAAATTGCGTTACCTGAGTCTTATGGGAGAGGGGTTTTTATAGCGGTCGCATGGAGCGAGTTGGCGCGAGATATCCGCCGTCGGTTACGCCCCTGGCGTTACGCCTACGTGAATGACGGGATCACCCCGTTAATGACGAGATATGCTCGTTAATGGGGGATACGACGGCGTGGAACACGGGATCATGGGGCGGTGGATATCTCGCTTCTCACGAGATACGCAGAGCCGTGGCGGAGGCGCTTGGGCTCTGCGTTCTTGGTTGCTCGGTAGAACCGGGAAGGCTTAGCTCGGCGGGAGGCTCGGAGGCGAGTGGGAGGCTTGGAGGCGAGCGGGAGGCCGAGGAAGCTCTGTTCTGTGATAACTCGGATACGAGCAAGAAGGGCTGAGGAAGCTCAGCGTGTAGGAGAGCTCGGAGGCGAGCCGATGGTTATTTGTAAGGCGAGAATAGGAGTGTTCAGGGATCCATCGAAGGTCGGGTCATGCCTCCGGACGATAGCTCGGGGAATGCCTTCAATGCATCGTGTTTGCTCTTGTTCCGTGAATCCCAGGACACGTCATTTACCACGTGTCATGATCTGAAAGTTCCCACTTATGAGTATTATCACCACCATATATGAAATAAATTTGAGTAGACAGGTTGCGATAAAACCTCGAAGTGAGCAAAAGGGAAAGTTTGGAAGATCCCTTGCTTTTCTCTCATTTTGGTTTTGAGGAGCACCACAAAGTGAAAATTGGAGGGAGCTCAAAGAGGAACAAAAATACCACAAGGCTTGAAATTTTCTGTGAATAAAATTAATTTGTAAAAATATGATAAGGAAAGTTAGTTACAGAGACGAGTGAGCTTCTGCTTGAGATCGAGATATTCGCAGTTTGTATTCTTGAAGTAGCCGTTGACGAGGTAATCCTGCATCACTATCTGATGAGGGAAAGCTTTGCCTGATGGAAGGATGCATGCTTTTCCGTTGTTGGCTCTCAAAGCATTTTGCTCACCATTAATGCTCCCCATTTTCTTGAAAATTTTTAGGTAAGAACTAGCTAGAATAGCTCTGTTTTACAAGGGAAGAAGGCTGATTGATCACTGATGTGAGAAAAATCAGGGGTCAAACTACACACACACACACTTTAAAGAGGAAAGCTTTAGTTAAATTTTAGTTGAGAAGCAAGGTGTGCATGATGTTGAGATTGCAGTTGGAAATTAGGAGAGATGTCCGTTGGTTAATTTTGATTTAATTCTAAGGGTATAATTTAATTTGTAACAAATTTGTAGGTTAATGAAAACTGAGTAGGATTTTTTTTTTCAGTCACAAGCATTTATGTTTTTTTTTTTTGTTTAAGTAGACATTAATGGAAAATAAAATAGCTAAACCTATGTGCAGCATTCTATTTGAGAATGTACAATATTTATACATGATTCATGCATTGACCCCGAAAAAAATAAAACATTTTTCAGCATCATCACTACGCTAATCTAATCGATTTAACTACAAAATTAACTTAATTTGGTTTGTGCAAGTAAATATATAATCCTTGGTCTAGATGAATGATTTTTTTTTTATATACCTTTTTTTTATGTAAACGGCATAACAACCTCTTGCTTCATTAACAAAATAAAAATGAAGTACTAATCGCGTAAGTTCAGCATTAGATAAATGTTTTTCATACACTCGCATTTTATTAAAATGAGGTTGAATATTTATAATCGTTGAGAAGAAGATGATGAAGAATACCATCTAAACTGAAATGTTAGTTGCCAAAGTTGGAGGTAACACAAAACTCTGATATTTTGAAAATAATTTCTTGATAATGAATATTTGAGCATTTCTGATAGAAACATAAAATATATTCTCTCAACGCTCATCATAACTTTGGAATTTTGATACAGTGGAAGAGATATTTCATATGGTATCAGAGTAATCTAGGTTCGATTTCCACCAAACGTGTATTTAAATGCAGGTTTATTAAATTAAAAATACGCGCTATGCAAAAGCTCAGGTTTCGGCCCAAGAGGGCTTCACGATGTGTTAGAATATAAAATACATTCTTTCAATTTTTATCATAACTTCAAAATTTTGATGCAGTAGAAGTGACAAGTTAACAAAGACTTCAGAAACTACATACAATTCTGTAAAACTATCAAAGTGCCCATGCATGATTTTGAAAGAAAAGGTAGTCATGGATAAAGCATGATATCTGAGATTCCTCATGCTGGCACATGAAGCTTTTTATATTCCCATCTTTTTCCTATGTGTGGATCTAACAATCAAGGAATCATTGAGAAACCAGAAAGAAAACTTCTTTGGGATCTGTTTGTTTGTTGCAAATAATAGCTTTAAGCGTTACTTTAGGCCCTGTTTGGGAATGGAGTTAACTTTTCTGAACGGTGGTTTCATAGAATTAGCAAAGCCAAACTCCGAAATCCTAACTTTGTCTTGTTTGACTACCATTTTGAAGTTGAGATAACTATAGTTTATCTCAGCCCAAATGTTGAGATAACCATAGTTATCTCAGCTCCAATCTGATCAAAGTTTTGCAAACTCCATTTTTGGAGTTTGAGGCTTGCAAACCACAATTTGCATCTTCCTATCTTCACTTAAAAATAAACTGCAGTAATAAGAACTCTCCAAACAAGGCCTAAAAAGCTTGAACAAAATAATAGAGTTAAGGAAACTCCATTTTGAACCAAACACTTCTAAAATGGCTAAACTGTTGTTTAGTTTTAATTGAAGTTTGGGCCTTGCAAACCCCAAGCTTGGCTAGCTCCAAATTCCACTTAAAACTAAACCACAATTATTCTAACATGTGTTCCAAACAGGGCCTTAATGGTTTAACTTTTACATCTCTTTAGTTGATCAATATTTCGAGATAGGAGAATGAATAATAATAATAAAAGATAGAACACTTGATCACTCATTTCTTTGTTTCATACTAGTGAGAAAATAAACTAGCTTGAAAGCAATCTGTTGAAGCGTGATATTTACTTGATATATATTGTTATCGCATAACTTATTGGTTTAAACTTCTGGTTGAGTGGTTCTTACACAATGTCAAATTACACGGATTTCAAAATTGTCAATTCAAAAATAAATTTATTGTACCCTTTTTCGGCCTTTCCTAGCAAGATTTTTCGGTTGGAGCCCTTTTCACATGGCCCGAATTTTAACGGCCCGCATAAACGAGAGTGTCGAGTATGATATCGATATAATATACATTATACCACACAACTTGTTAGCCTGAAAATTTTGCATAAAGTAGTTCTTGACACAATCATTACTCTTCTTATGTCAAAAGTATTAAGTATAATAGGTGGAGGATTACATAATAATTTTTCATCAGCTTGTGATTACCGTTTTGGGCTTTCGTTTGGCAATGGGGTGATGGTAATTGAAATCCTGGTTTTACCTGGTTTTAATGTTAAACTCCAAAAATTAAAAGCTTGGCTTATTTAGTAACGAAAATAGCGTATTCAAAATCGGGGTTTCAAAAGATTTCAAAGCCTTGGAACCTATTTTCTTAAAATCCAAAACGAGTAGATATTCACAAGGTTTCCAAAGGCATAACTTTATAGTAATGCAAGCTAAATACATAACCTTATAAGATTAAACTGTGCTTTTAAAACCAATAGAGAGATTTAAGGATTAAATCTAGATATACTTAAATTAAAATTATGAGATCCTTTATGAAAACAAAATAGAAACGCCAAGTGTGTGATTGTAGAGTGTTTTCGTCACCCATTTGGATGGATACGCTCGCTTGTCAGACATTGTACAGATTCCCCCCACCCAATGGTGAGCAGGGATTTATTGATTGAGTGGATCCAAATCTTCAGCAGTCTCGGGCAAAAATGTTGTTAATTACCTCTCGCTTTTGAGACGAAAGAATCTCCGATTAAAGGGTCATTCAAGTCATGCAAACTCAATGTGAAGGCGTATGCATTTAAAAAGAAATATAAATGTGTTCACTCATTATTTAATCAATTTATTTATTTATTTTAAAGTAAAAAGGTCCAGGTGTCCCAGAAAAAGGGGAACCCGAGCCCAGAATCGACTCCCCCGTATGGGGAGGGGGCCAGCTCCCCTAAGTGATCGGCTCCCCCTTTAGGGAGGGGCCGGCTCCCCCAAGGTGTCGGCTCCAACCATAAGGAGGGGGCCGGCTCCCCTAGGGCTCGGCTTCCCCCCTCCTTTTGAGGAGGGCCTGGCTCTTTGGGGAGGGATCAGCTCCCCTAGGGCGTCGGCTCCCACCATGGGAGGGGGTTGGCTTTCCCTTTTTGGGAAAGAGTGTCACAATCCGGAAATGGTATGTGACCGGCATTTAAATCACGTGAAATCTATAATACGCCACATTAACCCAAATGAGTCAAAATTTAGGAATCTAAACCATTTTTACAAGAAATAGCGGAGGTGAAGTTTTGAAAAGATTTTACTAACATGAATCAAGTTTGGTTTGAAAATATTACTATCGTTTAAAAATCGAGCAGCACCTCCTTTGTAAATTTTGATAAAAACATATATAATAAACATAATAATAACGTATCCCTAATACGGGAGCAAAATCAACGCCCAACGACGGATCCACAACCACGCAATACACGCACACACGATGTCTCAAGCGAAGGATCAAAATGCGGAAAGTAAACAGAATGGATATACATCAAGTCGACTCCAAATGAGCTCGACTACCACAACAGCACTAAGGCCACGACAAATAACTAGACCTGAACTTTGATGGAGTACTTCTAGATACAAATAGGAACAAGGCAAATGCCGATACAAAAATATAACCCACCATTCAAAGTATGCGCAATCACGCCCACAAGACAGAAGATGTCACGTCACGCTTCCCAGTGTACGGTAAGGAGACGTGACGAGGCCCGCTACGTATTTACTCAGAAATGAACACGCTAAGCATAACCAAGCAATATAATGTAAAGTATACATAAGAGATATGAATGTAAATGAACAATAACTTTTATTTTTTAAACATTTCTTTACAAGTACAACTGAAAATATAAATACAGGAATGGAAAACAATGCCTAAACAATGGCATGAACTGAAAAGAAAATATATACAAGTATCTAGAGCTCTGGATCAATGGCGAACTACTCCAGGTCTTCAGTACTGGGCTCGACCTCCAGAGAGTCCGATCCACCTAACAACATTCCAAAAAAAGAAAAGAAGGAATGTCGTCAGTGAACAATCGCTTGGTAAGTCCCAAAAATAGGGAAGAATAGACAGATGAATAGACAGATATGAGAATATTACTGGTGAGTTTGTTATATAAACACAGTTGTTTGTAACTTGGTACAGAATATGGCAGTGTATACGAGAGGAGTCCTACTGTTCCGGAGACTAAGGTATACGGAGCACAAGGAATCGTTAAGCCACGGTACAACAACAATGGATATTCAGATTAGGTGTATTAAAGTGACCGTCTCGTGCCACTTCTAACACATTCCGTACCAGTCAACCCTTTAAAACCCCGTAATGTATTTTGTATTGACTGTATTGTTTTGTTTTATAAATGGAAAACTTGCCGAAACCATGATATCATGTAAACGGAATGGATATAAATGGATAGTCATGTACTCAAAGTATATCCATGGTTCGGTTCGGTCGAGTCATGTTGATATAGATTGAATTCTGGTATAAATGGATTCATGTTATAATGTAGTTATACTTGAATTGAATTCAAGTCAGATTAATTAGACTGAGACTCTGTCTGAGTCGGACACTTTAAAATAAATTGAAGTCCTGAATTAGTTTTGATGTTATCGGTAACTGCTGCACATAGACGGCAGGATTTGTGTCTTTTTCCAAGACAATTACCGTATTGATAACACCGTTTTTAGCTTGTATACCTTAGATAGGCAATCACCTATATTCTCCGGCTCCATGAGGATCAAGAGAACTGATTCCACTTAAAGCTATATTTACTAGGGTCCTTATTGTAAATTAATCTAATTTGAGGGGTTTTATGAAAAATAGTTTTGATATATTTTCAAAATAAATCTCAAGTATTTAATTATCGTCTATAGGGTTTTCATGGATGTATATTTTAAAATATAACGTTTTCTAGTGTATAGAACCTAGTTTACATTGTATATAGTATTTTAATTTAATATTGGAATTGTATTGATTTATAATGGTAATTTCATGAAATTTATGATTCCTTTGAATTAGAAAACATGGAATATATATATTGTATACTCAAAATAGTTTTTTTGATAATATATATATATATATATATATATATATATATATATATAAATAGAACTTATTTATTAAATAGAAATCACATTTTTTCTTAAAAATTGCATTAAAAATTCCATCGAGATTGAATGCTACGTGAGAAGGTTTGCATCTCGCTCTACTAGGCCCGTGGATATGCGTTAACCCACACCATCCCGATCGGGGTTCCCCAAAATGGGTTGTAGAGGCGCATTTATAAGGAATTAAATAATACACTTTTAAAGAAAACAGTTTTTGAATGTTTAGGGCATTTTATTGTAAACTCGTATTTTCCCACAAAACAATATTCCAAAAGTTATCGTGCTATATCAAAAATGTGTGTTGTGATGAGGTAGGCCATTACCTTGTGATTTTTCTAAAGGTAATATGGGTAAAATGAATAAACAATGTCGTATGTAAACATGATGGTATTTTACCGTAAAAATAGAATAGAAATCGCAATACATATTATTTTGAATTGAAACTTGTTGTGAATATTGTTTTATATTTTTTAAACAATATAAGAAGAGATGGTAATTTTTTGATTAAGAAAAATTTGAGTTTTAAAAGAAAAGAGAATCGGAAATCGGAATAACTCCGCTTCCGACGAGTTTTGAATAGTGGAAGTTTTAGACTAGAGATTGAGAAGAGGTGTAACATTTCAGAAAAATAAAATATTATTTTTGGGAATTTTTATAATTTAATATTAATTTTAATGAATATTTTAATATTTCGGTATAATTAAATACCGATAAATTGGGGAAAATTTGGAAAATTATAGAAATTACTAAAAAGAGGATGTTTTATGTGAATTATGCAAATTTTAAATTTTTATGATTTATTTGACACTATTTTAGTGATAATCGCGATTAAAAATCGCTAATCGCGCTTTAAGCGTATTTTGTGCAAAACATGCACCATTTCTTTTTTCTACACTTGTTGCATTTTCCTAAATGTTTTGGGTGCATGGCTTGTTATTTTGGGGTTACTATTGTTGTGAGAAGGGAATTAGAAAAGAAAAGGAAAAGAGTATTATATTGAGGTATGGTGAAGAGAGAGAAAGGTGAGGGTTCATCTTTGACCTATGAGCCATTCCTCCATCATTTTTCCCCATTTCCTCTCCCTCTTTCTCATTTTTGCTGCTGCTGCTGTCCCTCCTCTTCTTCTCTACAAAATCCCCTAAAACTCCATGCGAAACAACTCAAAAACCAAATCCCATTTCACAAAAAGTATGCACAAGCTCATGGAGAACGCTTTGGACCAAGAAAGGAAAGGTTTTGGCCACTTAGGGCAACTCAAGAATTTTCTTGAGTTGCCAAATAAGGTAATTTCTGAACTATAAACTTAGTGTTTCCTTTACTTATACCCCCATGTTAGATTTGAACCGATATCGAGTGGTTTTGTGGACGTAGGAAAAACCTAGTTAGGGTTAATAGGAATTGAGAGTGGTGATGGGTAATTAAGATTATTAGAGGCCACACAAACCCCCAAGTGCTAGAATTAAGACTCAAACCAGAGACTAGAAACCCGAAATACGGATTTAGAAACCGATATCGGAAGAATTGTGGAATCTGTGAGGGTTAAATGGAATCTGCTATCACCTCGAGACTCTGAAAATTATTTTGTGAACACATCGAGATGTGTAGGCATCCAGGAAGCTAACCCCATGACCCCAGCCCCTGGATCCACTCTATGGCCGCAGATTTAATCTTTCTGGCCGCAATTTGCGGCCAAAGCATGTTGGATTTGATTTGTGTTGGTTCTGTAGCTTTATTTCAGGTACAATAGACCCTTGGTATATGCAAAATTGTCTGATTTGACCTAGGGTGAAATCTGGGACCCTTTTCTATAGTTGCTGTTTTGGATTCGTGTTTCCGTATTGCGTATTTTAAATTCTGGGTTTGTATAATTGCGTTTTACCTCGATTACTTGGCGTTTATACGACGATATCGAGAATTGTTTGATGGTTTTGAAAGCGTAGTCAATAGGTTCTAACCTATAGGCATTAGCGTGTCGTTTTGGATATTCCCAACGTGATTTTAATACGCGTTGCGATTATGTTATCTATGTAGGTACCATCATGTGGATTCCATACGATGAAGAAGATGAAGGCGACACCGACACCGACACGCAGGATACAAGGTGAGTAGATTATATCTACGGGGGAAGTCGGGTGGATGGCGTATAGCACCCCCGCAGTTCGATACTTAGTATACTAGTTATATACTATATTTATATTTATGATAGCTTATTGTGTGTCGTGGATATTTGAGATGAGATTAGGTGTACTATGATTAGATTAGAGCGTAGAAGTAAACTAGTATAGTACCTAGTTGCGAACCCTGGAATAGGTTTATACCACACGCACACACATGCTTATTTGTTATGGTTATACCTAGATGATGAGGATTGTGGATGATATTTGGAGATGAGTCGATGAGATTGGGCATAGTGCCATGAGATCGGTGATATGATGCGATTCGTATTTGGGATACGACATGTGATTTTAGCGGGCCTTTGGACGTGTGTTTCACACACGCATTCGTAATTTCCTAGATGGTATCGATTTGTACTAGACTTAGATCAGTACCCCAGATCATGAGATATGATGATAAGGATACCTGATAATTGATGAGAGGAATGTGATATTGACCCGTACCGAGCTTTTGTGATGTCGTACGATGATTTACCGTACGAGCTTTATATTGATGATAGATCCGCACTCATGACTCGAGGATGTCATATGATATTGTATCGTACGCGGTACCTTTGAGGCGGGATCACCGACTATTATATATATATATATATATATATATATATATATATATATATATATCGACTCAGATTTAGGTGGTTTCCATACCCTTCGATTAACTTGTTAGTTAGGTCTGTAGATTACTTAGTAGATGTTAGACTAGACCCGAGTCATACCTATTTCAAAACTAACGAATTGGGAGTATTTTAAAGACAGGCAAGGGAATTCTACAGATATTTTCAAAAGACGCATCTTTTCTTAAAAATACCGTAGCCCTTATTTTACTAAAACCCCCGATTCGTCTTATTTCAAATGGCAAACTGTAGGACTTTTTTTATATTGATGTTGATGCGTCACTGTTGCATTTATTAGTCGATTCCTGCATATTCTTGTTATTCGCATCGCATTGCATGTTCAAATGGTTATTGCTATATTAAACTCATGCTGTTAGGACACCAGCACCATTATCAATGATGCATATGTTCCACGTACACCCGCTTGCCGGCTCACACACTTCATCATCGATAATTGCCATGTCACTACACTGTAGCACTGTTGCATTCAGGATATGATCTCTTGCATGGCATACTTGTGTACATACCCCTTGTACACCCATACTTACATACATAAGTATTTGCACATACATAGATAATTCTGGCTTGATTAGAGATTTGGGAACCGCAACATACTCTTTAAAACTGTTTCATTTTAAAAGAGCGGTTTTCCCTCAATATGTGCATATTACTATTCCATATTGCATGATATACTGATATGCTTACATTTCTTTTACATGTCGCATACATCATGCTTTTGATTATACGCATTGAGATATGTTGTTTCCATGATATTTCTGGATTTGGGAACCGTGGATATTTCAAAAGAGAATATGTAATTGTTTTAAAAACCCGGTTACCCTTGATATGATATTTCAGTGCATCCACCATGTGTTTTCTCGGTGCTGAGATCGACATGTGAAACCCGATCCGAGGAGGCGGTGAGGCCGATTGCGGGTAAATGGTGGGCCCGGTATGGTACCCCAGGACAAGAAAGGGATGCTGTGTATACAGACAGTGAGCCTGGCAGAGAGACTACTACCTACCGGTGATTGTATTTGAGCTCGGCGGATATCCGGAAGATACCGACCGGAGTTGAGAGATGATATGGGCCGATCCGGACTGCCGGGGCTCGATATATGAGGATTTTCGTGCCGATGCTAGGCACAGGTTTCATGATGTTTTTGAGTGTCGATACTTGACACTCAGGTTCCATGATTTTGATATGTCACGAGCGACACATGTTGATTTACATCCTCATACTTCTATGCATATGTTTATGATATTTACATGCATGATGCTTATTGTCATTGGGTGACACGTGGACGATTTCCACTTACATATATTGACATTGATCACATACTTGGATGATATCTACATACTCATAGACTTCCTGATATAGTTGACATTGATTACATTAATCATACCTCATATATATGATATGTTATTACCTGAGGCACTGGCACAAGCACTTGGCACTACACTCTTGTATAGATGTTACATTGCCACCATATCCTGCTTCAGACTTATTCATTTGAGATTTATATATATATCCGATCGTATTGACCTAGGATTATGTCATGCATACGATTTCTACTCTGCGATATTTTCTATTCACGAGTTGGCAACCCACCCCCGTTGTGCCACAGTTTCTTGCAGGTTTTGCCGTACAGGTTTTATTGCGGCTTTTCTGGCACACTGCTTCCTTTCTGGGTGATTGCATTGGTAGGTGGGTTCACTCGCATCGTGACCACCCTTGTATTTATTTTGTTCAGTTGTATCTAGTAATTCCATCAACCAAAACTTATATATTGTTTCAGACTTAGAAAACCAGTTATGTATTATTTCGACCTTAGAGTCGCGCGTTGTAGTATTACGGTTTTCATGCTGTTTTGAGTTTCTTTTTTAGTTTTGATCATCGCCCTTCGGCGTTGTATATTATACTGCTTGCGTGGTTGTGACTGTCGATTGACGAAGAGCTAGCTCCCGCTTGGGGATGCCTTTTATCATTGTATATATGCTTTTATCATGTTGTACCCCGTTCGAGGCCAGTATTTACAAAGGAAACTCTGCCGAAATTTTCAGAAAAGACATTGAGGATTTTACAAATGCATATCCGGCTTACTTATTTAAAAACCTCACTTTTAAACATGCTTTCTTACTTCCTAAAAACTAGTTTCTTTATTTACTCCTTAAAATGGTTTTAGATTTCTGGGCTTTTGGCTTACTTAAATTAGATGGGGTCCTATAGACTTCATATGATTCAAGTGCCAGTCACGGGCTATTTCGGGTCGTGACAAAGTTGGTATCAGAGCGCGAGGTTAACCTTGGTTCGAGTCTAAGTTTAACTATGTGGAGCCTAGAGCTTTTATATATATACGGAACTTAGGCTTGACCTTACGGAACATAGACTTAGTCGAGGGGGTATTATACCCGAACTTTCGTCGCGTAGTATGACCCTTGGTTGATAGAGTAGGTAGCTTGAGTAGAGTGACGTACCGTACGTATGTTCCGCGGCATATTTACGATACGCTACTCCGCTTAAGAAACCTTAGGTTGTACATTTCCTTGCACAGTATTATATTCATTCCTATGATCTATCCTCATCAATATTGGTTATGATTTTGCTGCTACGATTACACGGGCAGAGAGAGCTACGGCTAGAGTTGAGGTCAGCACGAGCTCGTTACGGACGAAGACTGACCAGGGCTTGATTCCAGAGGCGTACGATCGCGTATAGAGGCGTCGTTTTATTGTGTTTTCACGCCATGAGCGTTTGACAGATCGCTGTTACGAGATTTCTCGGATGTGCTGATCGGCACCAGAGGATTAAGCCACTGATAGAGGCTAGCCAGGATGTGATGACCATTGAGGTATCGCTTATTCATGATGATTGATGCACTGTTCAGCGTACAGACGAATGAGCCAGTTGTTGCTGCAAATGGCGAGATATCGCCCAGACGTTGGAGCTACTGCAGCATGAGCATATACTTAGAGATATGATGGAAGGTCGCTAGTCATCCGAGGATGAAAGACTAGGACATATGGTTCGTTCGCTTACCCTCGATGCGAGGTCATCAGATTGATTGATTCCAGCTAGAGAGACTTCACACAGGTTCGTTGGTAGTCGATGGAGGCGATCGAATGTCAGAAACCCATATTCCAAGTTTAAAGTATTCGGAAAGACATGCAAGCGATTCTATGGACCCTCTAGAAGAATGAAATCCTAACTCGACATAACGACCGTGTGAAAGCCTTTGAACCTTAGGGTTTGCGGCAGTTCCGCGGTGCCATTAGTGAGGCTTGGGTTTGACCTTCTACGGCTGGTCCACCGATGCTGAGGTATGTACTCGATACTATTGAACTGTACTCAAGATGTTGATCTCTTCGGGGATTATGAGGTTTTGACGAATCGATCAAAAGGTTCGACATCTTTCGGATATCATGTGATGGGACACATTGCTTGGGAGACTCCGGATAAGAGTATAGCCATTGGAGCGCAGTCCATGCAGCCACGAGAAGACGAGTCCGAATCAGTCGACATTGGAACAAAGTGGAGTAAAGAGTTCGCACGAGATTTCGACGAGATGACGCTCCACTCCGCTGACATCAGAGATGTGATACGCATGCAGAGGCGTTGGGATGCGACCAGTTTCCGAGGAAATGCTATGCTGAGGACGCAGATGATCAGAGCAGTACCAGAATGGAATCGTCCCCGTTAACACACCTGACAGGGCCGATGAGCCGATTGAATTGCGAGATTGGTAATCCACAGAGGAGATAAGGACCCAGAGACAGAGGACGCCAGACCATGAACAGGAGGCAAGTAGATATCTTGCGCTGCTAGCATTGGATGCACCGACACCTTCTTAACTTTGAAGGAGGATATACCGACGACGGTATTTATGATTTGTGATTTTGTGATTCGATTATCACGTATCCGTAACCTTGGATTTCGGTATTTTGGGCGATCTATTCGCATGATTTAGTCTTGATGGCTGAGCTTCATGATATTTGTTTTCATGCACCATGGTTGCACCTACTGGGTATTTATATTTTGCGCATAGTTATTACGCTTGAGGTATTGATTGTAATTTCATGCCTATTTTAGGCCAGTGATTTGATTTATGCTTCCAGCATAGTTTCCATGCACTTTTAGTGTTTTGATTTGATTTGTGCATGCTAATGCACATGATTGTGAGCTTAGCGGTATATCTGATTTGGATTGAGCCGTATAGTATACCGTCGATTTTGATTCTGATATTGATGTTGATTTCTTGCACTCCGTGCATTTGATTTGGATTTTCGCGCGTGTTGAGCGCATGTTTTGAGATACGAATTTGGTGCATACCAGATGCACTAAATCGGGATTCCTTGTGCATGTCAGATACACCTGATTTTGCTGTCAGGCACACACGCTGCCTATGACAGATGTTTCATGCATATCCGTTGCACCTAGATGATATTTCTATGCACATGTATGGCACATATATGGATTTTGATTTCCGTGCGCACCAGACGCACAGGATATTCTTATATACATTTTTGGGATTTATTTCTTATGGACCAGTACGTTTTTATGATATTTGCTATATATTTTCGTACTGAGCAGGACTAGTCAGAGGACAGTGCCTGGATATACTTTTCTTGCATTGTTAGTTATCGAAAGGATTTCCAAAAAGAGAGCTATAGTCTCAGTATTTACCTACGTGTCTGATATGACACGAAACGTTTAAAATAAGGAAACCCTTCTAAATTGTTTTCAAAACGGTGGAACGTACATATTAAACAAAGGATATATACGTATATGGTTATTTTATTATAATAGACGTCCGCCACTGTGCAGTGTTATGCGTATCGCACATCGACTTAAAAAGACTTGGCATGCATTTACTTCAGTTATTTACATGTATAGTTCTGATTTATATCATATTGGTTTTATTTTGGATTTGACATTTGTATCTTTACCATGACTCCGATGATTGCGGGATGCTTGACGGGGGTTTGATTTTGAGTTATCTGCTCATTATTCAAGCGCATGCATTGCGCTATGATGCGTTTTTTGTATCGATAATTTCGGAACCCCGACGACTTGAACTTTCTACTGAAATGTTTTAGTATTTGAGGGGTTTAAATTTAAATTCGGGGACCGAATTTATTTAAGGGGGAAAATTGTAACATTTCAAAAAAATAAAATATTATTTTTGGGAATTTTTATAATTTAATATTAATTTTAATGAATATTTTAATATTTCGGTATAATTAAATACCGATAAATTGGGAAAATTTTGGAAAATTATACAAATTACTAAAACGAGGATGTTTTATGTGAATTATGCAAATTTTAAGTTTTTATGATTTATTTGACACTATTTTAGTGCTAATCGCGATTAAAAATCGCTAATCACGCTTTAAGCGTATTTTGTGCAAAACATGCACCATTTCTTTTTTCTACACTTGTTGCATTTTCCTACATGTTTTGGGTGCATGGCTTGTTATTTTGGGGTTACTATTGTTGTGAGAAGGGAATTAGAAAAGAAAAGAAAAGGAAAAGAGTATTATATTGAGGTATGGTGAAGAGAGAGAAAGGTGGGGGTTCATCTTTGACCTATGAGCCATTCCTCCATCATTTTTCCCCATTTCCTCTCCCTCTTTCTCATTTTTGCTGCTGCTGCTGCCCCTCCTCTTCTTCTCCACAAAATCCCCCAAAACTCCATGCTAAACAACTCAAAAACCAAATCCCATTTCACAAAAAGTGTGCACAACCTCATGGAGAACGCTTTGGACCAAGAAAGGAAAGGTTTTGGCCACTTGGGGCAACTCAAGAATTTTCTTGAGTTGCCAAATAAGGTAATTTCTGAACCATAAGCTTAGTGTTTCCTTTACTTATACCCCCATGTTAGATTTGAACCGATATCGAGTGGTTTTGTGGACTTAGGAAAAACCTAGTTAAGGTTAATGGGAATTAAGAGTGGTGATGGGTAATTAAGCTCATTAGAGGCCACAAAAACCCCATAGTGCTAGAATTAAGACTCAAACCAGATACTAGAAACCCGGAATACGGATTTAGAAACCGATATCGGAAGAATTGTGGAATCTCTGGGGGTTAAATGGAATCTGCTATCACTTCGAGACTCTGAAAATTATTTTGTGAACACATCGAGATGTGCAGGCATCCAGGAAGCTAACCCCAAGACCCCAGCCCCTGGATCCACTCTATAGCCGCAGATTTAATCTTTCTGGCCGCAATTTGCGGCCAGAGCATGTTGGATTTGATTCCTGTTGGTTCTGTAGCTTTATTTCAGGTATAATAGACCCTTAGTATATGCAAAATTGTCTGATTTGACCTAGGGTGAAATCTGGGACCCTTTTCTATAGTTGCTGTTTTGGATTCGTATTTCTGTATTGCGTATTTTAAATTCTGGGTTTGTATAATTGCGTTTTACCTCGATTACTTGGCGTTTATACGACGATATCGAGCATTGTTTGATGGATTTGAAAGCGTAGTCTATAGGTTCTAACCTATAGGCATTAGTGTGTCGTTTTGGGTATTCCCGATGTGATTTTAATACGCATTCCGACTATGTTATCTATGTAGGTACCATCATGTAGATTCCATACGATGAAGAAGATGAAGGCGACATCGACACCGACACGCAGGATACAAGGTGGGTAGATTATTTCTACAGGGGAAGTCGGGTGGATGGCGTATAGCACCCCCGCAGTTTGATACTTAGTATACTAGTTATATACTATATTTATATTTATGATAGCTTATTGTGTCATGGATATTTGAGATGAGATTAGGTGTACTATGATTAGATTAGGGGGTAGAAGTAAACTAGTATAGTACCTAGTTGCGAACTCTAGAATAGGTTTACACCCACACGCACACACATGCTTATTTGTTATGGTTATACCTAGATGATGAAGATTGTGGATGATATTTAGATATGAGTCGATGAGATTGGGCATAGTACCATGAGATCGGTGATATGATGTGATTCGTATTTGGGATACGACATGTGATTTTAGCGGGCCTTTGGACGTGTGTTTCACACACGCATTTGTAATTTCCTAGATGGTATCGATTTGTACTAGACTTAGATCAGTACCCCAGATCATGAGATATGATGATAAGGATACCTGATAATTGATGAGAGGAATGTGATATTGACCCGTACCCAGCTTTTGGGATGTCGTACGATGATTTACCGTACGAGCTTTATATTGATGATAGATCCGCACTCATGACTCAAGGATGTCATGTGATATTGTATCGTACGCGGTACCTTTGAGGCGGGATCACCGACTATTATATATATATATATATATATATCGACTCAGATTTAGGTGGTTTCCATACCCTTCGATTAGCTTGTTAGTTAGGTCTGTAGATTACTTAGTAGACGTTAGACTAGACCCGAGTCATACCTATTTCAAAACTAACGAATCGGGAGTATTTTAAAGACAGGCAAGGGAATTCTACGGATATTTTCAAAAGTCGCATCTTTTCTTAAAAACACCGTAGCCCTTATTTTACTAAAAATCCCGATTCGTTTTATTTCAAATGGCAAACTGTAGGACTTTTTTTATATTGATGCCGATGCGTCACTGTTGCATTTATTAGTCGATTCCTGCATATTCTTGTTATTCGCATCGTATTGCATGTGCAAATGGTTATTACTATATTAAACTCATGCTGTTAGGACACCAGCACCATTATCGATAATGCATATGTTTCACGTACACCTGCTTGCCGGCTCACACACTTCATCATCGATAATTGCCATATCACTACACTGTAGCACTGTTGCATTCAGGATATGATCTCTTGCATGGCATACTTGTGTACATACCCCTTGTACACCCATACTTACATACATAAGTATTTGCATATACATAGATGATTCTGGCTTGATTAGAGATTTAGGAACCGCAAGATACTCTTTAAAACTGATTCATTTTAAAAGAGCGGTTTTCCCTCAATATGTGCATATTACTATTTCATATTGCATGATATACTGATATGCTTACATTTCTTTTACATGTCGCATACATCATGCTTTTTATTATACGCATTGAGATATGTTGTTTCCATGATATTTCTGGATTTGGGAACCGTGGATATTTCAAAAGAGAGTATATAATTGTTTTAAAAACCCGGTTACCCTTGATATGATATCTCAGTGCGTCCACCATGTGTTTTCTCGGTGCTGAGAGCGACATGTGAAACCCGATTCGAGGAGGCGGTGAGGCCGATTGCGGGTACATAGTGGGCCCGGTATGGTACCCCAGGGCAAGAAAGGGATCCTGTGTATACAGACGGTGAGCCTGGCAGAGGGACTACTACCTACCGGTGATTGTATTTGAGCTCGGCGGATATCCGAAGGATACCGACCGGAGTTGAGAGATGATATGGGTCGATCCGGACTGCCGGGGCCCGATATATGAGGATTTTCGTGCCGATGCTAGGCACAGGTTTCATGATGTTTTCGAGTGTCGATGCTTGACACTCAGGTTCCATGATTTTGATATGTCACGAGCGACACATGTTGATTTACATCCTCATACTTCTATGCATATATTTATGATATTTACATGCATGATGCTTATTGTCATTGGGTGACACGTGGACGATTTCCACATACATATATTGACATTGATCACATAGTTGGATGATATCTACATACTCATAGACTTCCTGATATAGTTGACATTGATTACATTGATCATACCTCATATATATGATATGTTATTACCTGAGGCACTGGCACTACACTCTTGTATAGATGTTACATTGCCACCATATCCTGCTTCAGACTTATTCATTTGAGGTTTATATATATATCCGATCGTATTAACCTAGGATTATGTCATGCATACGATTTCTACTCTGCGATGTTTTCTATTCATGAGTTGGCAACTCACCCCGTTGTGCCACAGTTTCTTGCAGGTTTTGCCGTACAGGTTTCATTGCGGCTTTTCTCGCACACTGCTTCCTTTCTGGGTGATTGCATTGGTAGGTGGGTTCACTCGCATCGTGACAACCCTTGTATTTATTTTGTTCAGTTGTATCTAGTAATTCCATCAACCAAAACTTGTATATTGTTTCAGACTTAGAAAACCAGTTATGTATTATTTCGACCTTAGAGTCACGCGTTGTAGTATTATGGTTTTCATGCTGTATTGAGTTTCTTTTTTAGTTTTGATCATCGCCCTTCGGCGTTGTATATTATACTGCTTGCGTGGTTGTGACCGTCGATTGACGAAGAGCTAGCTCCCGCTTGGGGATGCCTTTTATCATTGTATATATGCTTTTATCATGTTGTACCCCGTTCGGGGCTAGTATTTACAAAGGAAACTCTGTCGAAATTTTTAGAAAAGACATTGAGAATTTTACAAATGCATATTCGGCTTATTTATTTAAAAACCTCACTTTTAAACATGTTTTCTTACTTTTTAAAAACTAGTTTCTTTATTTACTCCTTAAAATAGTTTTAGATTTCTGAGCTTTTGGCTTACTTGAATTAGATGGGGTCCTATAGACTTCATATGATTCAAGTGCCAGTCACGGGCTATTTCTGGTCGTGACAAGAGGAGAGGGGACTTACAGGTTAGAATGAAATAGAAGAGGTAGTGTGAACTTAGGAAGGCGTCAGAGAGTCGTTCCATCGCCGGATTCTTCCCGAAATATCGCCGGAACTTTGATATTTGCTAACTCCTCTTGTATAACTTTGGACTTGGAAATTTTATAGTGCTTTTGTATGGGATTTCTGAATGAGGAGGGGTAAAATGTACTGTGGTATTTATAGGGAAAATTAGGGTCTAGGGTAATGAATTGAGAATTAAAAATGTGCATTAAAAATGGTTTTAAGAGAGGAATTATCACTCTCTAAATAATTACAGAGAAAATAAACAATATGGGGGTAGTGGGGTAGGCCAAGAGGTGCTAGGTTTAAAAATTCAGAGCATTACTTACGGTCAAAACCGGCGGTGCCGGGCCCCCCTTCACCTCTCGCCGGTCCAAATCCGGTGGTTGAGGTGTGGATATCTGCCACGTGTCCATTTCACTAGGTATAGCTCAGTGCACATGTTTGATTTTGTTGTGATTTTTCATTTTACGTGTTTTGCACTTGTAAACTTTTGAGCTTCTAAAAGTTTAAAAGAAAATCAACAAAAAAAATATATGTTGCTGGGGGGATTTGAACACAGGGGCTACGTCACAGCAGTGTAAGGCTTTACCAATAAGCTGCAGGTGTTTTCTTGCTGTTTAAAAGCAAATCAAATACTTATAGCATACACAGGATTGGAAATACTCCATTTGTACATAATTTTTTAAACAATTTTCTGTATACTGATAAAACAGAGTTGTTACATTCTACCCTCCTTACAAAAATTTTGTCCTCAAAATTTACATTTATTTGAAGGACTAATTTACAAACAAGTGAGGGTATCTTGCACGCATGTCGTCCTCACGTTCCCTTGTTGATTCTCCTGGTGAGTCATTTTCCCACGTCACTCGAGCCAAGTTTACTTCCTTGTTCCGAAGTGACTTCACCTTTCTATCCAGGATTTCAACGCGTTGTTGCTCACATGATAAGTCTGGCTGTACAGTGAGCTCGGAGTGATCAAGAATATGATTGGGGTCACTCACATACCTTCTAAGTTGGGATATGTTGAACACATTGTGCACTCTTTTCAATGAGGGTGGAAGTGCCAAGCGATAATCCACTTCTCCGACTCGATCGAGTATGTCGAACGGTCCAATATACCTTGGACTTAGCTTACCCCATCTTCCAAAGCGAATCACTCTACGGTTTGGAGAAATCTTCAAAAGAACATGATCTCTCGGTTGGAACTCCAAGTGATGGCGTTTTGCATCAACCCAGTGCTTCTGTCGGTCTTGGGCTATGCGTGTTCTTTCCCTGATAGTGTGAACCACATCCACTGTTGCTACTATCGTCTCAGGTCCAAAGAGTTCTTTATCTTCGATGTCGTCCCAACTTAATAGTGATCGACGCTTCCTTCCATAAAGAGCTGCGAAGGGCGCCATTCCTATACTTGCTTAGTAGCTGTTGTTGTATGAAAACTCCACAAGATGTAGGTGATCTTCCCACTATCCTCTGAAATCTAGCATACACGCTCTTAGCATATCTTCAAGTATTTGAATAGTTTGCTCAGACTGTCCATCTGTTTGTGGATGGTAAGCTGTGCTGAAGTTCAGACTTATTCCCAAACTAGCTTGCAGACTCTGCCAAAATTGCGATCGGAATCTGATGTCACTATCGGAGACAATGCAAACCGGTACTCCATGTAATCTCATAATTTTCTGCATGAGTTCATAGGTATCAGAATTAGTACACTATGAAGAGTTAAATCTTACTTAGATTCATATTTACTTCCATGTACTTCTTTGCTAGTGTCTCAGTAGATTGGCCAACTCGAAATAGGATGAAGTGAGCCGACTTTGTGAGTTGATCCACAATAACCCATACCGCATCGTCACCTTTCGTGCTGCGAGAAAGTGCAGTCATGAAATCCATAGTGATGAGTTGCCACTTCCATTCTGGGATAGGTAACGGTTGAAGTAAACCCGCAGTCCTGTAATGTTCAGCTTTTACTTGCTGACACACCAAACATTTAGCGACGCCTCTAGCTACTTCACGCTTCATTCTATGCCACCAGTAATTTTGACGCAGATCTTTGTACATCTTTGTGCCTCCAGGGTGTACTGAATAAGGAGAGCTGTGAGCTTCTTTCATCAACTCTTCCCGCACAGAACCTTTGGGTACACACAACCCGCTGCCGTATCTGAAAGACCCGACGTCGTGTATGATGAAGTCTGTTCAAAGTCCACTATCTACTTGTTCTCTGATATTTTGCAACTTAGCATCATTTGCTTGAATTGCTTTGATCTGATTGACAATGGTAGATTGAACTTGTAAGTTCATCAAATTTGAAGTGTTACCTGGCATGACCACTTCTATCTCCATCTGATGTAAATCTTGTTGAAACTTCCACTGTGCGGTGAGATTCAATACTAATGGTTAGCGACTAAGTGCATCAGGTACTATATTCACCTTCCCTGGATGATATTGTAGATTGATGTCGAAGTCCGCCATAAGTTCTAACCATCTTCTCTGCCGCATATTCAACTCTTTCTGAGAAACACATATTTCAGACTTTTTTGGTCTGTATATATGTCCACTCGTTCACCAAGAAGATAATGGCGCCAAATCTTGAGTGCAAAGATTACGGCCGCCAACTCCAAATCATGCGTCAAATAGTTGCGCTCATAAATCTTCAGCTGTCTTGATGCATAAGCTACAACTTTACCATGCTGATGTAGAACACATCCTAATCCCTTACCGGATGCATCGCAATGCACTTCAAAATCTCCAGATTGGTCCGGTATGACAAATATAGGTGTTGATATCAATCTTGACTTAAGTTCTATGAAAACTTGTTCGCATGCTTCTGACCATACGAATTCTTCATCTTTATGTGTGAGCTTGGTCAGGGGTGTTGTGATCTTCGAAAATTCTTCAATAAACCTTCTGTAATATCCTGCTGATCCTAAGAAGTTTTGAATGTCCTTCACTGACTTCGGTGTCGGCCATTCACTTACTACTGATACTTTAACTGAATCTACAGAGATTCCTTTGCCTGATACAATATGTCCGAGAAAACCGACTTGATCTAGCCAAAACTCGCACTTGTTGTACTTAGCATAGAGTTGATGTTGTCGCAAGGTCTTTAGGACAATTCGTAGGTGCTCGGCATGTTCTTTCCGACTCTTAGAATACACCAGGTTGTCGTCGATGAAGATGACAACAAATCTATCTAGGTACTCTCGGAAAACTTGATTCATTAGGTTTATGAATATCGCTGGTGCGTTGGCCACTCCAAATGGCATCACAAGAAACTCATAATGACCATAGCGAGTCTTGAATGCCGTCTTTGGAATATCAGACTCTTTAACCTTTACCTGATGATAACCCGAACGAAGATCTAATTTGGAGAAAACGCAAGATCCACTTAGCTGATCGAATAGGTCATCGATGTGCGGTAGTGGCTACTTGTTCTTTATAGTTACTTCATTCAGAGCTCTATGTTCTCCGCCGAAAGACCGGGAAAGATTGACGTCTTGCCTGAATTTGGGGGCAGATGCTATTTGATTTTATCCGTCCACCTCTCCGAAGATGCCAAGTTGATTTATGACACCATGTATCGAAGGTTTAGACGGATGCGGCCGTTGTAGCAGACTTCGTCAGATTCCCCCTCATTTGAGGGGTTTTTGATTGTGGGGACGCTCTTCCCTGCAGGCGCAAGCTCCTGCAGTTATTTACGCTACCGCATCGCGGCAACAACTTTCTCCTTCTCCAGATGGTCAGTTCGTGTCGTGTGTGTTTGTTTTGTTTTTGGTTGCCCGTGGATTGTATACGGAGACTAATTTATGTTGTCGCCCGTAGGGCGTGGATTAGTCCAAATTCGTATTTTCTTAAATTTGGGTTTTGGTTTAAGTTTAAGGATACGTTAGTCTCATTTGAGACCAAGATAAACTTAAACGTTTGTTAAGAATACGTTAGTATAATTTTAGACTAAGATCAACTTAACGTTTGTTAAGGACACGTTAGTCTAGTTTTAGACTAAGATCTACTTAACAGGATCATTTAGATCCAACAAAAGAGCATTTGGGCTCTATTGTTTTAGTTTAGGGACTTTGCGGTCCAGTTTAAAGACGTCATAATATGTAAAGTTTAAGGACATCATAGTCCATAAGTTTAAGGACCCCACAGTCTGTGGTAGTTTAGAGACATCATAGTCTGTAAAGTTTAAGGACATCATAGTCCATGAGTTTAAGGACCTCAAGTCCATAAGGTTTAAGGACATCATAGTCCAGTTTAAAGACGTCATAGTCTGTGTGGTTTTGGTTCAACCGTTTGGGGATGCACCAAAAGTTATCGGTTATTGGGACCCTCCATCTCTCTGAAGACGTTGAAGGATTACAACGACATGTATCAGAGGTATGAAGAGATGCACCCTTGAACCAATATTCCGATTTGGGGAATGGGATGAACATCAGTTTAGATGTCATCTATTAGGAGAACACTAGTCATCTTTGGGACTAGGATTAGTTTGGGGAGACCTGAACATGGGGGCTCAGTTGATTGGTGACAAAAAGGGTCTTGGCTTCGGAAGACATGGCTAATTTGAGCTAAGGTTGTTTTCCCTTAGTCGCCCCATAGTGCTAAGCACTGAATCAATGTTGAACACTGGACTTTGGCTTGGCTCACATGTGAACATGTGAGGGGCCCCAAAGTGGGCATTGTTCCTTGAGTTTATTCGCTTATATATATATATATATATATATATATATATATATATATAAGTGCTGAGCACTTGGCTCACATGTGAGCATGTGAGGCGCCCGAGGTGAGAACTGTTCTCTGGATTTTATTCCTCTCTCATTTATAAGTGCTAAGCACTTGGTTCATCAAACAGTCACGTGCAGGCACATGAGGTGCCTTCAAAAATGCGAGCGCTGTCTTTGGAATTTTCTCCCTCTGTTATACACCATTGTTTTGGGGTCGCGTGGGAACACGTGAGGTGCCCCTAAAATGGAAGCTATCTTGGGGTTTATTCCATTTTTCCTTTTCTGAGTGCTAAGCACTATTAGGTCACGTGAGATTACGTGAGGCACTCTGAAGAATGAGAATTTCCTTTGTTTTATTCTCCTTTTCTTTTTATGGGTGCTAAGCACTATCAAGGGATCACGTGAGGTCACGTGAGACACCCCCAAATCGAGATGTATTTTAGATTTACTCCCCTTTTTGAAAAGCTTGTTCAGTGGTGCGCCAAGAGTTATTGGTTATTGGGACCCTCCACCTCTCTGAAGACGTTGAAGAATTGCAACGACATGTATCGGAGGTGTGGAGAGATGTACCCTTGAACCAAATTCCAGATCGAGGGGAGAGATCATGGTGGGATGAACATCATTTTAGATGCCATCTGTTAGGAGCTCATTAGCTATCTCTGGGACTGAGATCGGGTTGGGGGACCCTGAGCATGGGGGCTCGATTGATTGCCCTCGGGAAATTTGATCTAAGTTTGGCTAATATTGGCTTCTCATAGTGTTAAATACTAATATATAATCGGCGCTCACGTGCTCCCACGTAAGGCCTTAAAGTAGTGTTAAACACTAGTGCATGATCAGCGCTCACGTGCTCCCACGTGAGGTGCTTGAAATAGTGTTAAACACTAAGAATTTGAGGCGCTCATGTGGGATCACGTGGGGCGCTTGATATAGTGTTAAACACTAAGAATTTGACGCGCTCACGTGGGGTCACGTGAGACGCTTGAAGTAGTGTTAAATACTAAGAATTTGATGTGCTCACGTGGGGTCACGTGAGGCGCTTGAAGTTGGCGCTGCTTCTTTGGGTTTATTCCCTTGTTTCTTTTCTGAATGCTAAGCATTATTGGGTCACGTGGGATCACGCGAGGCGCCCCAAGAATGGAAACTGCCCTTTGATTTATTCTCTTTCTGCTTTATAAAAGTTAAGCACTGCTTGGGGGTCACGCGAGGTCACGTGAGGCGCTCCAAAAAAATAGGGTTTATTCCCTTTTCTCTTTTATAAGTGCTGAGCACTTCTCAGGGGTCACGTGAGGCGCTCCAAAAATAGGGTTTATTTCCTTTTCTCTTTTATAAGTGCTGAGCACTTCTCAGGGGTCACGTGGGGTCACGTGACTATATCTCATTCTTTCCCTCTTCGTTCTTCAAGGGTGCTCACGTGGGATCACGTTAGCTTTTATGTAGCATTTGAATGCTAATAAATCATCAAGTTGTTCTTCTATGATTCCGAGGGATCAAGTTCTCCTTTTGTTCTTTGTAGGGATTAATTTCTTTTTAAAGGGTTAAACTCTAGTTCCAGAGGAATTAAATTCCTATATGTTTTGTAAGAGTTAAACTCTTTTGGATTTAGTTCTTTCCCCTAGGTTTTGAATCTGTATGACAGAATCTCCCCGATGAGAATTAAATTCTCAATTTGTGGGGAGAACCGCTTCTGCAGATCTTAACCAGAGGAAGAACTAAGTTCTTTTTAGAAAAGATAAACTTTTGGTTTGAAAATTAAATTCTCTTTTTGTGGGAGACTTTGGAAGGGGTTCCTCTTCTTTAGAGAATTAAATTCTCTTTCTATTTTTCTTCCCCTCTCCCTCCGTCTTCTTTTCTTCTTCTTGGCTCCTATTTATAGGAGAGAAAAAAGAATCAGTTTGTTCAACAAATCTCTCAATGAGAGATTTTTGATTGATTTTATAACCAACATGATCTTTTAGATCACTCGGTGAATTTTATTCACCGTTAGATTTTTAATCCAAAGGCCCTCTATTTAACAGAGAAGATTTCTTGTTTGTTTAACAAGATTATGAATATCTTATTAGTTTTAACAAGATTAGAATTTTATTCTATCATATCTTTTTAGTTTAACAAGATCAGGAATAGAATTTTATTCTTGTTATAAGATTAGGAAAATATTTTCCTATGATAGATTTTTATTCTATCAAATGATCACCGCTGGATCTTTGATCCAAGGGTTCTCTATTTAACAGAGAAGATGTTTCTAGTTTAAGGAAGATTAAGAAAATATTTCCCAAATAGAATTTAATTCTAGAATTTGATAGGAACATTTTAAATTAGGGTGCTCATATGCTTTGCATGTGATTGGCAAAAGCACTCACGTGTTTAACACGTGACCCCTAGTGTGGGCTTTAGCATGTTTATGTTTAGCGCTTATATGTTTTGCATATGAGCGCTCACGTGTTTTACACATGAGGCATGTTTGGCCATTGGTGATTTATGTTCAGCACTCATATGCTTTGCATACGTGCACCCATGTGCTTTACACGTGATGCCTATTTTTTTGAGGATTCTCCCCTTTTTTGTAAGGGAACAAGTAGCTCTTTGCCGAAAATTTTGGAGGGAACAAATGTCCCCCACTACTTTGCCCGCGTAAGCATGTACGTGGATGAAGTAGTGCAGAGTTATGCATGGCAATAGAATTGACGGCTTAGGGGACAAGTTTAGATTCCTTGTAGCCTAAGACTTTTTCATCTTCATGAGCCGTAAGGATCTCAAGAAGGTTTTTTTTCTCCCTACAAGTCGAGAGGATCTCGTAGGTGTAAATTCTCCCTAAAAATCGTAAGGAACTCCAAGTGTTCATCATCTCCGTGAGTCGTAAGGATCTCACTCGGGTATATGTCCTTACGAATCGTGAGGACCCGTAAGTAGCTTCTTTATTTCATTGGCGAATGTGGTTTTGGCAAATGTGGCCCGCAGATAGTACATCTTGACCTCTTTGTAGGGTAGTGATGGCTTAGGCAACAGGTTCAGGTCTGCCACCTAAGGCTTTCCAACCTTATGAGCCGTGAGGGTCTCATAAAGATTTTTCTCCCTACGAGTCGAGAGGATCTCGTAGGTGTATTTTCTCCTTAGGAATCGTGAGAATTCCTAAGTGTATTTTTCTCTTGAGAGTCGTAAGGATCTCCCAAGAGAATTTTCTTCCTCACAAGTCGAGAGGACTCGTAAGTGATTGATGAGTTGACCTACTCCCGAATCAAAGCATTGCTTTAACGGGGAGGTCGAGGGTTGACTTTAGCCGTTTTCCACGGGGTCAGGATTAACTTTAGCCATTCGGGGTCAGTTGATGACGTATTTCCGCGACAGGGTCATTTGATGACGTATTTCCGAGACGGGGTCATGTGGATGACGTGTTTCCGAGACGGGGTCATTTGAATGACGTATTTCCGCGACGGGGTCATGTGGATGACGTATTTCCGCTACGGGGTCATGTGGATGACGTGTTTCCGCGACAGGGTCATATGGATGACGTGTTTCCGCGACGGGGTCATGTGCTTACGTATTTCCGCGACGGGGTCATGTGGATGACGTGTTTCCGCGACGGGGTCATGTGGATGACATGTTTCCGCGACGGGGTCATGTGCTGACGTATTTCCAAGACGGGGTCATGTGCTGACGTATTTCCGAGACGAGGTTGTTAGTGTTTATGCCCTAGAGGCCATTACTGTATCATACTAGTTTGTATATTACTTAATGGAAGCTTGGGATATTCACAGTTATATTAACAGTCTTGCTAAACATGGTAGTATGCTAGTTGGTTTATATCTATCTTAATATGTGTATATGTTAGCATATCGCGAATACATATTGATAGAGCCCATAGGATCTTGCTTGACTACCAGTATTATGATGGCAGTCACACTAGTGGGGGCTGGGTAGTCTACAAGCACATCCTTTTTCAGGTCCCTAGTCATAGGATTATTGAGATAGGACATCGATACTCTAGAATAGACTAGTGTGTACGCTTCTAATCCCAGTAGGGGAAATGGTCTGTCCTAAAGCCATTAGTACGTTGTACTGGAAATAGTATACAGGTGCTCGTTGGGTTACGGGTACACCGGACAGGACTCGCAGGGAACTGTTGGTTGGTATTATACCCATCGTCAGTTAACAGTTCCTAGGTGACATGAGTACAGCATAGTCCGTTGACTTGATACCGCTGCTTCGTCTCGAGTGTGTTCCCACTGTTCTTAGATTGCTACCCTACCACGGCTCAAAGGAGTCGTGCAAACAGGTAGCAGTTGGGTGCAGTCCCGAAGCACTTGGAGGCAGTAGCGGTTAGAAAGAATTCGTCTCTCCCGGTATTGGGAGTTGATATCGCGCTGTGTTTGGAGAGCAATTACGCAAAGTCCCTGACCAGGGAAAACGAGATTTACTGGTAGGATTTCCAGTAGCTTCTCAAGGTGTAATGTACTTCGCTCTGACACGACTTATACCGCTTATAGGGGACTGACGCTTGCCGCCCCCTAAGCCCGATATGCGATAGTCCTAGGCGAACAGATCGGACTGTACGGAGATTGTCACATCAGGCTCAGTAGGAGTTCGGATGGGTTTCCTCATCGGCCTTCTTATCGACATCTACCTGGGGACCATTACGTACAGCTACTGCCGCTTGCGGTCTGTGGTAAAACCCACTGCCAGCGTAGCATCGAGTCTTTAGAGTCCCACACAGAGAGTTTCCCTGCTTCAGGAGAAACAATATAGAGGTCGTATGGTTTTATGACAGGGTTCGGACACATACGTGTTTTTACGCACGTACGATGTTCGAACAGTTTATACTAGCAGGCTTTGGTTTAAACCAGATTCTAGTATTGGATTATTAGATTTATATAGTCTTAGTATTTCCGTGTTTTCACGGATGGGAGGGGCATTCTCGCAATTAGTCGAGAAGCTTCTAGAAAATTGATGAGTTGGAGGCTTAGGTGGAATTTGCATTAAATGGATTAATGACTCATGGTGTGATTCATCCAAATGAGTTAATGAAGAATTTATTGCTTAATGACTCATAAGATGATTCACACATAGTGAGTTAATGAAGCATGGTTGATATTATCATATGTTATTCATTTAATAATTATCATGCTTCATATATATTCACAAATGAGATATTATTCATATCATTCTCACTCACACCTTCTCTCTCCTCAAGCTCTCTCTCTCTTCAAAGAACTAATCCTAACCTCTCATGTGTTGAGATCCAAGGGTTAGCAAGACTAATAGATCCCTAATCCTCTTCTATATATTCTAGGTTACCTTGATTAGCACTCATAGTCACCTAGTTACCTCAAGTGAGAGGTTAAAGCTTGGAGAAGTAGCTATCGGGTGGATCTTCTATCACATCGAGGAGGCCGACGAGGAGGTAATCAACAAGAACAAGAAGGACTTGATTCATTAGGTATAACCATCTATCATAGTAGCTAATCACTTCTATATAGTTGTTAGTTAGGGTTTAGCAAAGATCCGTAAAGTTAGTCGATGTTAGTTTAAACAAAATGATTGTTTTACCTATTCCGCCTCCCCGCATCATGTAGGGTGTCTAACGTCGACTTACAGGGGTCGTGTGCCGACGTATTTCCGAGACGGGGTCATATGGATGACGTATTTTCGAGACGGGGTCATGTGGATGACGTATTTCCGCGACGGGGTCATTTGGATGACGTATTTCCGTGACGGGGTCATGTGGATGACGTATTTCCGCGACGGGGTCATGTGCTGACGTATTTCCACGATGGGGTCATGTTAGATGAGGTATTTCCGTGACGGGGTCATTGGCTGACGTATTTCCGCAATGGGGTCATGTGCTGACGTATTTCCACGACGGGGTCATTTGATGACGTATTTCCGCGACGGGGTCATGTGCTGACGTATCTCCGCGACGGGGTCATTGGCTGGCGTATTTCCGCGATGGGGTCATTAGATGACGTGTTTCCGCGACGGGGTCATGTGCTGACGTATTTCCATGACGGGTTCATTTGCTGACGTATTTCCGCAACGGGGTCATTGGCTGACTGTCGGTTGTCTGTGCACCGCCGAGTCCTGGAACTGGGAACTTTGCCACGGCTCCGCTTTGCTGACGTTGCGTCTATTGTAATGAGATGAATGTCAAGGTGGTCTCTAGGTTGTCTTTGAACCGTCAAGCTTTGGAACTAGGGACTTTACCATGGCTCCGCTTCATTGTCGTTTCTGAATCCTGCTGGAATGAGGAGGAACGCTGTTGTGGGTCTCCAAGCTGTATATGTGGCTGTCGAGACTTGGAACTTGGGACTCTGCCATGGCTCTGTGGTAGTCTCTAGGTTATCTGTGAACCATCGAGATTTGGAACTAGGGGACTTTGTCGTGGCTCCGTTTTGCTGACGTCGAATATTCCTGCAAAGACACTGATTTCTCTGCGAGTTACGCAAATTGAAATGCTCTCGCCAAGGACGCTAATTTCCCTGAATCGAGATTATACCAAGGACACTGATTTCCCTGGGGTTGAGATGAATCGAGATATTCCTGCAAATACACTGATTTCTTTGTGGGTCGATGCGAATCGAGATGCTCTCGTCAAGGACGCTGATTTCCCTGAATCGAGGTTTTTGCCAAGGACACTGATTTCCTCGGACTTGAAAAGAATCAAGAGATTCCTGCAAAGACACTGATTTCTCTGCGGGTCGACGCGAATCGAGATGCTTTCGTCAAAGACGCTGATTTCCCTGAATCGAGGTTTTGCCAAGGACATTGATTTCCCTAGGAGTCGAAACGAATCGAGGTATTCCTGCAAAGACACTGATTTCTCTGCGGGTCGATGCGAATCGAGATGCTCTCGTCAAGGACGCTGATTTCTCTGAATCAAGGTTTTGCCAAGGACACTGATTTCCCTGGAGGTCAAGACGAATCGAGGTATTCCTGCAAAGACACTGATTTTGGTCGACGCGAATCGAGATGCTCTCGTCAAGGACGCTGATTTCCCTGAATCGAGATATTTGCCAAGGACGCTGATTTCCCTGGGGGTCGAGACGAATCGAGGTATTCCTGCAAAGACACTGATTTCTCTGCGGGTCGACGCGAATCGAGATGCTCTCATCAAGGACGCTGATTTCCCTGAATCGAGGTTTTTACCAAGGACACTGATTTCCTCGGGGTTGGTTGACTTGTTTCCGAGACAGAGCGTTGATCCGGCGGGGAGGTCATTGGTTGACTCTAGGTTGTCTGTGGACCGTAGAGTCTTGGAACTAGGGGATTTGCCATGGCTCCGCTTTGTGATGTTGCGTCTGAATCCTGTTGGAATAAGGAGGATCACCGTTACTGATTTTTTTACGCTGTAGATATTGCCGTTAAGATTTGGAACTAAGGACTTTGCCATGGCTCCATTTCGTTGTGTCGCGTCCGTGTCCTGCTGGCATAAGAAGGAACGCCATTGTTGATCTTCTGGGATGCAGATATTACCGTTGAGATCTGACTTTCCCTTTTGACGGGATCTGGTGGGGCACATGTGGTTCTCTTTTCTTTTATGCCCATGGATTGTATACAGGGGTCAGTACGGACGGCCTGTAGGGCAAAAATTTCATTTCATATGTTTTTTTTGTTTCTTTCCGCGATGCTCCATCATTTCAGCTTTTATATCGCGAAAGTCGCGATTGCCCAATCATTTCGGCTATTTTTGTATGCATATATATTTTTACTTGCTGACTTTTTTGCAGGTCGTCCCATCATTTCGGCTATTTTACATGCATTTTTTGTACGAAACTCAAGATCTGATACCAATATTAGCATCAGCATCGCTGCGACTGGAATATTGCCAGGAGCGAATCATCATTTGCCGTGAAAGGACTTGGAACTTGATACCGATGTAGGCATCAGCATCGCTACAACTGGGACATTGCCAGGAGCGAATCATCATTTGCCTTTTTCGATTTAAACAAAGATGGCTTAGCAAACAGGGTTAGAATGTTGTCGACTAAGGCTTTTGACTTCATGAGCCGTAAGGGTCTCATAAAGGTGTTTCTCCCTACGAGTCGTGAGGATCTCGTAGGTGTGTTTTCTCCTTAAGAATCGTGAAGATTCTTAAGTGTGTGTTCTCTTATAAGTCGTAAGGATCTTACAAGAGTGTTTTCTCCTTACAAGTCGAGAGGACCTACAAGTGTTTATTCACCGTGTGAGCATATCCCTAGTCGCTGATGGGACTCTGTTAGGGAAATGTTTATTCGTGCCCGTGGATTGTATATAAGGGTCAATATTGAACTGCTTGTAGACAAAAAGCTGGGTGTATGACGGCTTAAGAACAGGTTCAGATCTCTGTAGCTTAAGACTTTTGAATCCTATGAGCCGTGAGGGTCTCAAAGGGGAATTCTCCTTACGAGTCGTGAGGATCTCGTAAGTGTGTTTTCTCCTTAGGAATTGTGGGGATTCCTAAGTGTATTTTTCCCTTGTGAGTCGTAAGGATCTCACGCAGGTATTTTCTCCTTACAGGGTCGAGAGGACCTTACAAGTGTCTTTTAACGAGATTGCGCCCTTTCGGGTTTTCACAAACTCATCGGTAGTCCTGCTGTTTTTACTCACGGAGCCCTTTCGGGTTTTCATCTGTGCCCATCTCGCTTATGGACGTACCATTTTTTTTTCCTTACGAGTCTGCGCCCTTTCGGGTTTTCACAAATATCGCCGGTAGTCCTGCTGTTTTTACTCACGGCGCTCTTTCGGGTTTTCATCCATACCCATTTTGCTTGTGGACATACTGTTTTTTTGTTTTTTTTTTGTTTTTTTTTGTTTAAATGGGATATTCTACTTGACTGCAGAACTCGTTTGTAAGCCCCTTGATATCCTTTCTATTTTTTGAGAAGAAAGGACCACCTTATGTAGAGATTCTTTCTCCAGTGAGAAATATGCCCCTTGGGGGAGCGAGTACCCACGCCATCGCTATTTTGGTGACAGGTTGCTTCAAAGTCGCTCATTTTTTTTGTTGAGCGTCGGAGACAAATACCACCTTACCCCCGCTTTTCATTCATCTTCATCAGATGATGAAGGGTCTTGACTCGGCTGATCCAATCGAGTCATTTTATCCATTAGCTCTTGGAAGGCTGTCGGCTTGAAGAGGGCCATATACGAGGACCCCTTTGAATTTGGGTCAAAAGTGGCTATGAGCATTCCCATGGCTACAACTTCATCAATGCGTTGCTTGTATTTGACCAAAGATTTCGCCATCGGGTAACACATTGAACCCAAGTCTCATTCGGTTTAACCCTTTCGTTGACCAGTGCCATCACGGTAGTACGTTTATTCACATTAGCGAATCTCTAACAGGAGGGCATCTCCATTTCGTCAAAGGTATTCATGGAGTCATTCGGGAGTTCCGCATACCATTCGAAGGCAATGCCCGCCAGACAGCCGATGAACTGTTAGAGGAGAAGTATATCAGTTTCCTCCAGTATCTCTGCACATGGATTTAAATCACACAATGTGCTGGCGAGGATTCCCGGTTCCATTGTGCATGTGGAATTTTGGAAGTGTGTACTCTGGCGGGTATTGTATTTGATTGTGCCATGTCGGATACGGTCGACCAATCTTGATTAGTCTATTTGCGGCTTCACTGGCGTAGTGAGTTTCGATTTGCTGAGCGATATATTCGTTCAACTTTTCTTTTAGGAATCATTTCCTCCTCAACCATTGATGAGCTTTGCAGAGGATTTGAAATGTCATCCTTACCTTTAAGACCGACTACCGGCAGTTCATCTGCCAGTGGTTCCGATTGAACTATCATTCCAACCATATTCTGAATCAGAAGGCCATCTGGTTCATTTTAGTGAACATTTATGCCGCTTCTTCATCTCTCTTTTTCAGAGCGCGCTTTAGGAAATCAATATCCGACTCCTTCTCTATTCTTTCTTCGGGTGCGTTCTCGGGACTTTCCTTAGGCGATGGATTAGTATTTGCTGCCGCCTGAGTGAGCATCTCCTGTATCTTTTCACGTTGCAGTTGAACTTTTGTTAAGGACTGAGTTTGAGGTTGGTGACTAGTAGAAGCTCGAACTTCGTCTTTGGAATTCACCACATAGACTATGTGAACTACCATGCTCCCAGGCTTGAGGTGTTTGGAGTTTTTGGCTTTTGGAGTTTGCTTCGGGCACTTGTGCTTTATTGGGCCTCTTGTTGTAAAAAGCCGCTTTGGTTTTGGGAGGAACCGCTGTATCAGGATCCGTCTTGGGATGAGTCCCCTTCACCTACTTCCATACGATAAATGAGGAAAGTTGTCTCAGGGAGCGAACTGGTTTCTGCTCTCGTGGGATCTCCATGGGCTGCGGAGACTTCTTCAATATTGCGGTAGGAGAATTTTGTCTGACTCTTCGCAACAATTTGAAACTATTCCCAGTTGGAACAACAACATTCCCCACTGGGGTTGAAACAGGACCATGCGGAGAACTGCCCCCAGCTCATTTTGTATGATGCTGATATTGACGTTGACCGTTTCTTACGGCCGGGATTTGAGTAGCTCCAGAATTTTGCCAAGCCTGCCCCTTGTTTCCTTTGAGAGCCTAAATATTCTGCCCCCTGCGTTGACCTTGGTCCTTGGCAGGTGCCAGTTGTTGGAGGAATGATTCCGTCGGCAAAGCAGCTGCTTGGGGAGCCCGCCTGTGAAGACAGACTTCCTCTGGGCTTCCTCCATCGGCGTTGAGGCACCGAGGGTGGGAGGTGGGAGTATCGACCCAAAGAGAAGCCCGTTGATTTCTTGAAGAGCCATATTGCAGAGATTTGAGCCTGCAAGTGGCCCCCACTTGACCCCACCAGATATGAAAGAGCCTGAGTTGCTAGGGTAGAAGCAAACACCATTCTTCATAGAGACGAAACACCGGCTTCAGTATCCCATCACCCAAGGGCAACCACAAACATACATACCGCGATTATTTGATCGCGGAAAAACACGACACACAAAGTGTGGAGTAGAAAGAGGAAAAGGTCCCACCGGGCGTGCCAGAATCTGTTCTCCGCCGAAAGACCAGGAAAGACTGACGTCTTGCCTGAATTTAGGGGCAGATGCTATTTAGTTTTATCCGTCCACCTCTCTGAAGATACCAAGTTGATTTATGACACCATGTATCGAAAGTTTAGACGGATGCGGCCGTTGTAGCAGACTTCGTCAGATTCCCCCTCGTTTGAGGGGGTTTTGATTGTGGGGACGCTCTTCCCTGCAGGCGCAAGCCCCTGTAGTTAATTACGCTACCGCATCACGGCAACAACTTTCTCCATCTCCGGATTGTCACTTCGTGTCGTGTGTATTTGTTTTGTTTTTGGTTGCCCGTGGATTGTATACGGAGACTAATTTATGTTGCCGCCCGTAAGGCGTGGATTAGTCCAAATCCGTATTTTCTTAGATTTGGGTTTTGGTTTAGGTTTAATGATACATTAGTCTCATTTGAGACCAAGATCAACTTAAACGTTTGTTAAGGATACGTTAGTCTAATTTTAGACTAAAATCAACTTAACGTTTGTTAAGAACACGTTAGTCTAATTTTAGACTAAGATCTACTTAACAGGATCATTTAAATCCAACAAAAGAGCATTTGGGCTCTATTTTTTTAGTTTAGGGACTTTGTGCAGGGTTACCCAAGACGGCAGCAAGGTTTCGGGAGGCATCGTCCATGCCAAATTCAAAAATTTGTCATTTTAGCTAACCCTAACTTGAATCATAAACTAGAAATATACGAAATTAAATGCAAATGCTTTGCAATAAGTAAAGAGAGCGAGGAATACAACCTTTGTAGACCGGTCCTTCACTTCAATAGCTCCGTGTAGTAGTCCCTTTCGCTGCAATCGTAAACTCCGGACTCTAGAGAGGCTCCACGAAGAAACAATCATGCTTACTTCGATGACTTCGAGGCCGAAGATGATTTACGTCGGGGAGACACTAACCCAAGCTATTTCTTCACTAGGTCAAGAACTTTGTGAAGAGAACGCCCTATACTAAATGGAAAGTAGTAGAGGATGATGAAGTATGAAATGGGCTCACTTTAGAATTGATTTTCTCACACTTTTTCTCATAACTCCATTAGAGCTAGAAAGCTTTTGAGGAGGAAGAAGAAGAAGTAGATGAACTCAAGTCAATAATTCATCCAAATGAATTATGTAACCTTGGGTGAGTTAAGTCCTCATGCTTAACTCATGTAGAGAATTAACCAAGCTATAAGGTTAAGGGTTGGGTTAAATAATATCTTAAGGAATGACAAAAGAGTAGACTTTGTCAATATTTCTACAAGTTTCATGATAGCTTGACAATATTGACCAAGTCTTCTCTCTTTTTTTATTCTTTAAGTAATATATAAAACCCTAATTTAACCCTAAAGTGGTATAAGTCTCATACACCCATCTTGTATGTATCATCAACCATGACACAAACATGTACACTTACATATATCACATATACACAATGTGCACAATCTAGTGAGAAAAGAAATCTTAAGTGAGCTTATACTAGTTAATGTAATATAATATATCAAATATATAATTATACATTCAATTATTAAATCAACACTTGATTTAATAATCCGGTTATAACCGACTAATATCATGTGTAATAACTTATCGAATCAACACTTGATCCGATAACCCGGCTATATCGCATATAACCGACCAATGTCACATTTCGCGAGAATAGAATACGGTATCTCATATCGTATCAATCTCGGTCCCGCACATATCACATATGTGCTCCTACTCCGTTTCGCTTGAGCCAGGAAACCCCTGTGTAGGACTCTAAAGACTCGTCAATACACCGACAGTAGGTGTTGATCATATCAAACACCCGCAAGCCGCAAGCCGCCTGCTAAACGTAACGGCCACCCGGGTATTGAGTGATCAGAAGATCAACAAGCAAGCCTGCTCACACTCCTGTGAATCCAATCAGTAACACTACCGTACAGTCCGGTCTCTTCATCTGATATGTCGCATATCTCGTTTAGGGGTGGTAAACGTCAGACCCCAGTAACTCGATAAGTCGTGTCGATATGAGGCTCATAACGGGTCGAGAAACTACTGATAACACTTACCGGTATATCTCTGAAGCGGCCTTGGCTAAGGACTTCCTGTTATAGCTAATTGAGCACATCGCAACATCAACTCCCAATACCGGGAGAGTCGAAACCCCTCCTATCGCTCATTGCCTCCATGTGACTCGGGATTGTACCTAAAAGCCACCGTTTTGCACATTCTCTTGAACATGGTAAAGTGGAAATCAAAGCACAGTGGGAATCACACAAGACTCTATGACGATCTCGGGTCTACAGACTAACCTGTACCAGTGTCACCAGAGAACTGCCATCTAACGTTAGGTATAATACCATCTGGGAGTTCTCAGCGAGTCCGTTCAGTGTACCTAGTCTCCACTGAGCACCCGTATACTGTCTCTGATGTCAAACACCAATGGATATGGGATCATCCATCCCCCATCTACATGGGTCGAGAAGCTATACGCTAGTCTACACTGGTATATCGATGCCCTATCTCGATACACCTACGACTAAGAACATTTGAAGGATGTACTTGGCGACTACAATGTCCCCACTTAATATGATCTGCATCATAATCCTGGTAGTCAAGTACTCATCCTAAGGGCTTTATCATCATGTAATATAGAGACAATCGGTATACATGTTAAGATAAAAAGCAACCAGATAGCATACTATCATGTCGAGCAAGAAAGTCATCCTTATATATGTCCAAGCATCCACTACAATATACATCGTATGTACAGTAATTGCCTCTAGGGCATACATATAACAAACACTTTGCGGTCCAATTTAAAGACGTCATAGTCTGTAAAATTTAAGGACATCATAGTCCATGAGTTTAAGGACCCCATAGTCCGTGGTAGTTTAGAGACATCATAGTCTGTAAAGTTTAAGAACATCATAGTCCATGAGTATAAGGACCTCACGGTCCATAAGGTGTAAGGACATCATAGTCCAGTTTAAAGACGTCATAGTCTGTGTGGTTTTAGTTCAACCGTTTGGGGATGCACCAAAAGTTATCGGTTATTGGGACCCTCCATCTCTCTGAAGACGTTGAAGGATAACAACGACATGTATCAGAGGTATGAAGAGATGTACCCTTGAACCAATATCCCGATTTGGGGAATTTGATGAACATCAGTTTAGATGTTATCTGTTAGGAGAACATTAGTCATCTTTGGGACTAGGATTAGTTTGGGGAGACCTGAACATGGGGGCTCAGTTGATTGGTGACAAAAAGGGTCTTGGCTTCGGAAGACTTGGCTAATTTGAGCTAAGGTTGTTTTCCCTTATTCACCCCATAGTGCTAAGCACTGAATCAGTGTTAAACACTGGACTTTGGCTTGGCTCACGTGTGAACATGTGAGGGCCCCCGAAGTGGGCATTGTTCCTTGAGTTTATTCCCTCATATATATATATATATATATATATATATATATATATATATATATAAGTGCTGAGCACTTGCCTCACGTGTGAGCACGTGAGGCGCCCGAGGTGAGAACTGTTCTCTGGATTTTATTCCTCTCATTTATAAGTGCTAAGCACTTGGTTCATCAAACAGTCACGTGCAGACACATGAGGTGCCTTCAAAAATGCGAGCGCTGTCATTGGAATTTTCTCCCTCTGTTATACACCATTGTTTTAGAGTCATGTGGGAACACGTGAGGTGCCCCCAAAATGGGAGCTATCTTGGGGTTTATTCCCTTTTTCCTATTCCGAGTGCTAAGCACTATTAGGTCACGTGAGGCACTCTGAAGAATGAGAATTGCCTTTGTTTTATTCTCCTTTTCTTTTCCTGAGTGCTAAGCACTATCAAGGGATCACGTGAGGTCACGTGAGACGCCCCCAAATCAAGATGTATTTTAGATTTACTCCCCTTTTTGAAAAGCTTGTTCGGTGGTGCGCTAAGAGTTATTGGTTATTGGGACCCTCCACCCCTCTGAAAACGTTGAAGAATTACAACGACATGTATCGGAGGTGTGGAGAGATGTACCCTTGAACCAAATTCCAGATCGAGGGGAGAGATCATGGTGGGATGAACATCATTTTAGATTCCATCTGTTAGGAGCTCATTAGCTATCTCTAGGACTGAGATCGGTTTGGGGGACCCTGAGCATGGGGGCTCGATTGATTGCCCTCGAGAGATTTGATCTAAGTTTAGCTAATATTGGCCTCTCATAGTGTTAAACACTAATATATGATCGACGCTCACGTGCTCCCACGTGAGGCCTTAAAGTAGTGTTAAACACTAGTGTATGATCAGCGCTCACGTGCTCCCACGTGAGGTGCTTGAAATAGCGTTAAACACTAAGAATTTGAGGCGCTCACGTGGGATCACGTGGGGCGCTTGATATAGTGTTAAACACTAAGAATTTGACGCGCTCACATGGGGTCACGTGAGACGCTTGAAGTAGTGTTAAACACTAAGAATTTGATGCGCTCACGTGGGGTCACATGAGCCGCTTGAAGTTGGCGCTGCTCCTTTTGGTTTATTCCCTTGTTTCTTTTCTGAATGCTAAGCATTATTGGGTCACGTGGGATCACGCGAGGCACCCCAAGAATGGAAACTGCCATTTGATTTATTCTCTTTCTGCTTTATAAAAGTTAAGCACTGCTTGGGGGTCACGCGAGGTCACGTGAGGCGCTCCAAAAAAATAGGGTTTATTCCCTTTTCTCTTTTATAAGTGCTGAGCACTTCTCAGGGGTCACGTGGGGTCACGTGAGGCGCTCCAAAAATAGGGTTTATTTCCTTTTCTCTTTTATAAGTGCTGAGCACTTCTCAGGGGTCACGTGGGGTCACGTGACTATATCTCATTCTTTCCCTCTTCGTTCTTCAAGGGTGCTCACATGGGATCACGTGAGCTTTTATGTAGCGTTTGAATGCTAATGAATCATCAAGCTGTTCTTCTATGGTTCCGAGGGATCAAGTTCTCCTTTTGTTCTTTGTAGGGATTAATTTCTTTTTAAAGGATTAAACCCTAGTTCCAGAGGAATTAAATTCCTATATGTTTTGTAAGAGTTAAACTCTTTTGGATTCAGTTCTTTCCCTAGGTTTTGAATCTGCATGACAGAATCTCCCCGATGAGAATTAAATTCTCAACTTGTGGGGAGATCCGCTTCTGTAGATCTTAACCAGCAAGAAGAACTAAGTTCTTTTTAGAAGAGTTAAACTCTTGGTTTAAGAATTAAATTCTCTTTTTGTGGGAGCTTTTGGGAGGGGTTCCTTTTCTTTAGAGAATTAAATTCTCTTTCTATTTTTTTCTCCTCTCCCTCCGTCTTCTTTTCTCCTTCTTGGCTCCTATTTATAGAAGAAAGAAAAGAATCAGTTGTTCAGCAAATCTCTCATTGAGAGATTTTTGATTGATTTTATAACCAACATGATCTTTTAGATCACTCGATGAATTTTATTCACCGTTGGATTTTTAATCCATGGGCCTTCTGTTTGACAGAGAAGATTTCATGTTTGTTTAACAAGATTATGAATATCTTGTTAGTTTTAACAAGATTAGAATTTTATTCTATCATATCTTTTTAGTTTAACAAGATCAGGAATAGAATTTTATTCTTGTTATAAGATTAGGAAAATATTTTCCTATGATAGACTTTTATTCTATCAAATGATCATCGCTGGATCTTTGATCTAAGGGTCCTCTATTTAACAGAGAAGATGTTTCTAGTTTGAGGAAGATTAAGAAAATATTTCCCAAATAGAATTTAATTCTAGAATTTGATAGGAACATTTTAAATTAGGGTGCACACATGCTTTGCATGTGATTGGCAAAAGCACTCACGTGTTTAACACGTGACCCATAGTGTGGGTTTTAGCCTGTTTATGTTCAGCGCTTATATGCTTTGCATATGAGCGCTCACGTGTTTTACACGTGAGGCCTGTTTGGCCATTGGTGATTTATGTTCAGCGCTCATATGCTTTGCATACGTGCGCCCACGTGTTTTACACGTGATGCCTGTTTGTTTTTAGGATTCTCCCCTTTTTTGTAAGGGAACAAGTAGCGGTTTGCCGAAAATTTTGGAGGAAACACTCTATAATCAATGCACATTCGATATGAACCTTCTTTCTTCTTCACAAGCAGAATTGGCGATCCCCAACTTGAAGTGCTGGGATGAATCCATTCTTTCTTCAATAATTCGTCCAATTGAGTACGGATCTCTTTCAAACCTTCAGGGCTTAACCGATACGATGCTTTAATCACCGGTTGTGCTCCAGGTACTAAATCAATACTAAATTCAGGAGCTCGATCGGGAGGCAAATCTTATATGTTTTCAAGAAATATGTCATCGAACTCTCGAACTACCTCTGGCTTGTCTTTTTCTGCCTGAAGTGTTGCAATTGCTGCCTTCTTCGGCTTTGCTTTGTATGTGCTTGGCTCCAGGGTACGGTCTCCACTTTTGAAATAAAAAACTGGATGCTCTGGAATCTCGAACACTACCCTCCTTTGATGACAGTCAATGGTAGCATAGAATGTTCCTAGCCAATCCATACCCAAAAAGACATCAAAATTCGGTATGTCCGGCACCTTGAAGTCAGCATAGAATTATCTGCTGCAGACGACCACTGGACACATGTCGTATCCCATTATTGCATTTAGAATGCTATTCCCTGAACTGACATTCCAGCTGGATATGAGAGTTTTAACTAGAATCGCATGAGTTCGGATGAACCGTTGCGACATAAAACAATGAGATGCTCCAGTATCGAAGAGTGCTAGTGCAGGAAGTGAGGCTACTAAGATCGTACCTACATTATGTGGGATCGGTTTTAGGTATAAGAAAAAGATATATGGGTATGTATAAAGACTGAAAGAAAGCTAGAAAGTAAAGAATTACCAGTGATGACTTGGCCAGTGGCTTCAGCTTGTTCCACAGTCATTGTGAAAGACCGTCGCCTCGGTACATTCCTCCTTGCTGGAGGAGCATTCCTCTGTCCGTTCCGCTGTCCTTGATGTAAGTTCCTTTGAGCTTGGTAGAACTGACGAGGAGGAGGTGCAGTCGGTCCACGAGGATGTGGAGCTGGGAGAGCGAGTCGTGGAGCAGGTACCTGGATGGTTGGTTGCTGCTGATAGGTAATTGCTGGTCTGGGTGCAGCATTTGGATTGAGTCTACGAGGACAAGACCCAATATCATGTGTGGCTGAGCAGCAGACTAAGCAAAGGCGATTTGCACGCCGGCAGTCGTTCGCCAGGTGCTCATCCCACCTGCAGTAAGTGCAAAAGGTTGGGCTGGGCTGATTGATTGGTACTCTCGGTCTCCTGAGCACAAAAAGTGGCCTTGAAGAGGCTCCTCTTGCTATCTGGGTGGTAGGGCGCTTCACCTGGCAGATTGGGGTCTGCCCTTCATCTTCATCGCTGCCTCATATCGACGGGAAGCTTTCAGGGCCAGTTCGTGGGTTAGGAAATCCCCTGTAGCTAAGGCAGCTTGGATCTCCGGAACTAACCCTTGCTGAAATTGTTTGGACCTGATCTCAGCAGTCGGTATCAAGTGTGCCGCGAACCTGTTAAGGTCTTGTGTTAGCTGTGTAGTATGTGATATTTGAAAATCGAATATTGAGATATATCTTACCTACTGAGTATGGTAAACTCAGCATCATACTCATCCAAAGATTTAGTCCACATCGAACCCTGTTGTAGGTGGATGAATTGCTGCTCCATATCAAATCGGGCAGTCTCTGAAAAGTACTTCATGTCGAACATGTCGCAAAAAGTTTTCCATTCGATCGGCTGGTCAAGACGGATTTCTTCCGCCTTCCACCAAACTCGGGCATTGTCGGTGAGTTGCAGGTCCGCAGATTGTATCCAAGCGATCTCTGGCACTTGTGTTGCTGCCAGATCATCCTCAATACTCTGAGCCCATTCTTCAGCTTCCAGAGGGCTCTCTTTTCCTGAAAATTGCTTTGGGTGCTGTCACGCCCTGCTTCCCGGTGTACGGGGAGGGGACGCAGCGAGACCCGCTATGTATTTACTCAGAAGTAAACACGCTGCAATATAAAGTAAATATACACAAGAGACAGAAAAATAAATGAACAACAAGTTTATTTATTAAACATTCTTTTACAGGTACAACTGGAATGTAAATACATGAATAGAAAGCATTGCCTAAACAATGGTATAACTGAAATAAAAATATGTACAAGTAAAGTCAATGCTCAGGATTTTCTGTAAACTACTCCAAGTGCTCTTTGCTGGTCTCGAACTCCTCAGAGTCGGGTCCTCCTGACAATATTCCAAAGAAAGAAGAGAAATAGGAATGTTGTCAGCGAACAATCACTCGGTAAGTCCCAAAGATGAGTAGAGATAGAATAGACAGAAAGAGAATAAGACTAGTAATGTTTGATTATAATGTTAACGCAATTGTTTGTAGCTTGGTACAGAATATGCAAGTGTATACGAGAGGAGTCCAACTTACACCGTGGACTTTGGTAACCCGTGTTGGCTATAGTGCCCTCAAGGAAATTATCATAGTCACAAGCAGGTGATTATGATGATTGAGAGAGGACCTATACCGGTAGAACAGTTTTACTCAAGATGATAGTATGCTATCCGGTTCGTCTTTATCATCATGTACATGCTTCAGGTGGTATTACAGATCACTATTACATGTTGATAGAACCCATAGGATTCTTGCTTGACTACCAGCATTATGATGGCGATCATATACGTGGGAGCTGGGTGGTCTATAAGCACAGCCTTAAATGTCCCTAGTCGTGGGAGTATCGAGACTGGACATCAGTACTCCAGAGTAGACTAGTGTATACTGATCAAGACCCCGATGAGGGGCGGTGGCTAGGTCTCACAAGCCATTGGTGTTAGTTTGTTCACCTAAGATAGTATACAGGTGCTCATTAGGTTATGAGTACACTGGATGGACTCACCGGGAACCTGCTAGATGGTATTATACCTATTGTCAGATGGCAGTTCCCTGGTGACATGTGTACAGGTTAGTCTGTCGACCTGAGATCGTTATTTGTCTCGTGTGATTTCCCACTGTGCTTTGATTACTACCCTACCACGGCTCAAAGGAGTCGTGCAAACAGGTTTTAGTTGGGTACAGTCCCGAGCCACATGGAGGCAGTGAGCGGATCGTCGGGGATTCGTCTCTCCCGGTATTAGGGGTTAATGTCGTGTTGTGCACGGGTGGCCATCACCAAAAATCCTCGGCCGGGATGGACGAGAATTATCGATCTAGGATCGATAGTTTCTCAGGTGGTGATGGGTTTCATACCGACACTAAATGTCGCGTTATTAGGGGTCTGACTTTATCCACCCCCTTAGACTCGATATACGATACTCTAAGACGAATAGACCGAACTGTACAAATATTGTCACCGTCAAGCTCAGTAGGGGTTTGGATGAGTTTGCTCGTCGGCCTTCCTTTCGCTCAATACCTGGGTAGCAGTTACGTACGGCTAGTGCCGCTGACGTGCTTGTGGTTAAACCCACTGCCAGCGTATTGACGAGTCTTTAGAGTCCTACATAAAGGGTTTTCACGGTTCGGGCGATATGGTGTAGATGACGTATGTTCTTATATACAGGTGTTCGATTAAATATGTGTACAGGCTGCCTAGACTTTAGTCGGATGGTTGATAATACTAGCGGCTTAGGATTAAGCCGGATTATTAAATCAGGTTTTGATTTAATAATTTATATATGTATTTATATATATGTATTCTAGTATTATTGTTCATTATTCATTTTCTCTCTTGGCTATTCGTATTTTTATACGAATACGCGTATATGTATTTCGATACGTATACCGAGTTGTATTCCGTATTTATACGAAATAGCTTCTAGAAAATTTGACACTTCATTATTTGATTTTCTTTTTAGAAAATCAATTTGGGAAATGAGGTGGAGGGTGAGTTGGCATGAGCATGGGTTTGAGCATGTAAAGAGGTATGGCATGGATTTTTTTATTGCAAAATTGAGATGAGATATTTTTGTGTGTGCGTGATTGAGAGAGAGAGAGAGAGAGGCAGCCACATCTTTACATGCCTTGCTCATTTGTTTTCTAGACTTGCTTCATTACTCTTTCTCATTCTCATTCTCACTTGGAAAAAGTTTAGCCATTCTTGAGTTGCTCATGCCATTGGTTTCCTCACCTCCTCTTGATCTTCTTGAGTTGCTATTGGAGCATTTTGATGAGAGAAAAACAATAGTGAGATAATCCTACATTTCCATTCTCCATTGCTAGCAACCTTGGAGCGTCAGCTGCCTCGCTTGGCGAGGTTGAAGCTTGCGCCATTTCCCTCGGACGGATCATCGTAGATGGAGGAAGACCGGCAACCAAACTCGGTCCGCGACCAGTAGGAGCTTGGAATGATGGTTGAATACCCGAAGGACTTGGTTCATTCGGTATAACCACTCCTAACTCATTTTATAGCTTGCTAGTATAGTGTTTAAGGTAGATCCGGTCATCGGGTTATGGTAGCGCCAGTTTAGAAAAATTTTGTTCCGCATTTGGTCACGGTTTGATGGTCGGGGTGATGCCGTAACCCAACATGGTATCAGAGCTACTAGGCATTAGATGTCGACCTTTGGGGGTTCTTACTATGTGACAGTGTGGCGAAGCATAGGCTCTTACCCCCAGGGTGTCCTGAGACCGGAAGGTGTTCCGGCGGGTTGTAGTCCTCGCGATGGGGCATGCGTAAAAAGTAGCTGCTGAGGGACCTGTAGGTATCATGGCGACCCCTTTGGATGGGGTGGCTGCTTGACCAATATGGTATCGGAGCCAACCCTTAAACCCTTAGCTAGCTTGTTTAGACGATGTTAAACTGTCGAAACTGAAACAACTCTGAAACAATACCATGCAAATTCCAGTCTCTGTCAATTTTTCAGAGTCTTCAAAAAAAATTTTAAACAACTACAGAAGGCTATTTTGGTGACAACTAGAACACCCTAAAAATACATGCCCAAACCGTCGGATTTGACCCGGTGAAACATGCAAAAAAACTGGTGTCACCGGTTTTATTTTAGTGTTTGGACTTGAATTTTGTAGGGTTGTCTAGTCTCTGGAATATTAGTTCAATGGTATTTTTTGTTTTGCCCATTTTGGATATAGTGTTATTTTTTGTTCAGGGGCAATTCGGGATGCTTCGAAGTCGATATTTTAACACTGTTTAAAAGTTTACAGAGCTTACATTACTATCTGCGACCATGAATGTTATTAGAGCGGTACAACACGTCTAATTGTTATATGTTCTTTTAGACGGGTTTGCGAACGTGACATTCACGTTAATGTTCTGTGTTGTGCTGTGATTGTGGTTGGATCATCGTGGTGGATAGCTTGGATGCAATATTAGTACAATTTAGTTTCATTTGTACATTTGATATTGCGGGACGAGCGTCCGACATGTGGACTGCCGTCACTGCCAGTTTGTATATTATTTGTTTGGGGCACGACCGGGTTGAGGTCGATGTCACCCTTGTACATATTATTTTCTTTTTTGTACTAGGATTACCCCGCAGTGGAGTGCACGAATATCCAGGTTCTAGAGGGCAACAGGTCTTCATCTCATGGCATTGAGACAGAGGGGACCTTACTCTAAAATTGGCGGGCTATTCGCCGTACTCATAAGGGGTATAGGTTGACCCACGGAGGGGTGATCAAGTTACCGGATTTCGTGAAGTGCTGGGTGGCCCATTCATGTTGTTGATTGGGGTTGCCTCACTTCTGGGATTGGCGGGTAACTTGCTGCACTCGTAGGGGTCTAGATTTTCATTGCACAGGCTATCCACACGATAGGGAACGTCGGGTCTTATTTGCGGCTCAAGTGAAACCCGGGGCTCCAGGATTATCCACCACTCCGTGTTGCTTGGCTGAGATTCTGTGATGTTACCGTATATCATGCCTGGGATGATTGTTATATATATTTATATATATACTAGTAGATGTTGTATATGTTTTGCACCCGCGCTAGTCCAGCCCTCGCTCTGTCGTTAGTTAAGTAACCTAACGGGTGATGACGGGGGCTAGTAGCAAATGCGGATGGCATATACGCACATCATATTTTTCGTTCTTTTCTGGTGTGATATGTTAATTGATGGGACTGCGATGATTCTAATCAATGCAAGGATAAAACAAACCTATTTGATGTTGTTGGAACCAAGTTTTAAAAACTGATATTACAGATGTTTCCTTTTTCTTTGCATAATGGTATTCGATTGGGAATATCCTGCACCTCATTCGACGAGGCAAGGGCCGAGATCCCTTCATCGGGAGTGACTCCTTGGACAGAAGTTTGCATCAGCGTAATAATTTCACTATAGTCATTTCATTTTGCTTTGCATCATGGTATTCAGTTTGGGATATCCTGCACCTCAATCGATGAGGAAAGAGCCGAGATCCCTTCACCGGGAGTGGCCTCTTTAGCAAAAGTTTTCGCCACTATATATTTGTAAAACCACGTGGATTCCTTCAACGATATCAAGTTCATTACGTTAAATGTTTTTCGCCAAAAACTAGCCGTGGCCCTCCGTCATTTCAGTTTAGTATTGCTTAGTATTCGTGCTACGTATGTTAACTGTGTCAAGGCGTAGTGTGCGGTAGCTTTGTAATGCTTTTTTGTCGCATGGATATGTGGATTGGTTAGGACAGTCGTACGGTCATATTGACTGTGTCAAGGACTCGTACAGGTGGGTTTAATGCAATTTAGATAATGACGGGTTGAACTTGACTAGGACCCTTTGATATGTTGACTGTGTCAAGGTCACTTGGGTCCTAGGGGTAAAAGTTACATCGGGAGTTTCAAACATACAGGAAACTTGCCAGACATGCGCATACCTTCTGGAGTGTGGTGACTTGAGTGACTTCCATCAAGTTATCATGCGATGATAGTTGAATCCCAATTCCCACTGATGTGTTGGTTTACTCCTCGGGTGATTTTAGATGATCATGACTAATTCTTTTTTTGGGTTTGGAGGAGAATTCGAGGAAACAGTGGGAGACATCGTTATTAGATAAAGTGATTAACCATTCTGATGTAGGTTAGAGTGCACGCTGAGTGTTTCTTTTCTCTCTCTCTTTCGCAGCAACCATGGCCCGACCCTAGACTAAAACTCATGAACCAAGTTAATCGAACCTTCTTAAAACACTTTGGATTTTGGATTGTCATTTAGTCGTATAAATCATTGTCGCTCCTTCTTTCCCTTTGCATTTCTCCAGAATACTCCGTATCACTACGAAGATCCACATTTCTTGGATATTCAATTGTATAGTTACATACGAACTCAAAGGAACTTGTTCCAGATTTGAGGATGGATTCTGGTTCATGAGAAATGGAATATGATTATTCGGTTGTTTTTTCCCTTTACCTTCTCTCTGGTTGTGAGGGCTCCTAGGATTAGGAGAGTACACCCATTACGCTTATTGGATAGTCTTCTTCCAAACCTTAGACTGGTGTCGAAGGGTAGGGAAGAAAGAAAACCAATTAGCCTAAAGGTGGTGTACAGAAGGTAATAAGTAAAGACATATAAAGGGATTGGAGTGAGGGTAAAGGACATTGCGACTACTATCATTCACGACGAAACCGCGTATACCCCTGCCACTCTAAGTGAACCTTTGCTTTTTTCCGGAACATTCCGTATCACTATGAAGATCCATATTTATTGGATATACCATCGTATAGTAATATAAGAACTCGAAGGAACTTATTCCAGTTCGAGGATGGATTCTGGTTCTGGAGAAATAGAATAAGGACTATTCAGTTGTCTTTTCCCTTTACCTTCTCTCAGGTTGCGAGGGCTCATGGTATAATGAGAGTACACCTATTACGCTTATTGGATAGTTTTCTTCCAAACCTTAGGCTGGTGCCGAAAAGTAGGGAAGGAAGAAAATCAATTAGCCTAAGTGTGCTGTACAGAAGATAATGAATAAAGACAAATAAAGGGATTGGAGAGATGGTAAGGAAATATACGGTTACTGTCATGAATTTGGATAGTGGAAGAGGCATTACTACGAATACCTAGATACCCTTTCGAAACATTTTCATGTTTCAGATTTACTGTGCAATGTTAATTGAAAACTGTTTTCCCAATTGGATTCTAACTCCAGGGTATGTATTTACCAGATTCATTTCTCACATCTGTATAATGTTACAGATGGTGAGTGGGAGTAAGATATTGGGAATTAGGTGATTATATCTTCATTATATCAGAATTCGTTGTAATTGGTGATATTTGAGGAAATCACCTGGGTTTTGCCGGATGGCAAAATTTTGATTTTGAATATCCGTAGTTGTGCACCAGTTTCAAACTGATATATCTGTACGTTTATTTTATAAAGTGAGATATAACTTTTTGAAATTATGTCTATGACATTTACCTATATCAGTTGATGGTTAGGTAAGGTGCATTCAACAGCGGTGTAATTCTTCTTAACCATAGTACAGTTTTCAACCTACGACGGACAAGGTTTGAGTTATTGAAGTTAGGGGACTTGTACAAAGTATTGTATGTTGTCCAGTATCTATTAGGACAATGGGGTTGGTACTCGTACTATATTCTGTTTACTTATGACTTCTCCAGTTCTAGACAAGCATTTCGTTGAAATACAAGATCCAGATTTTGAGAAATTATAGGTATAAGAATAAAGAAGAGAACCATTTGCTGGAATTATCGGGATTCTTCGTGGTAGTCGAAAATGTAGATACTTGTGTTTGGTATTCCGTTGATAGTAATGGTTTTGAGAACATGCTTCTCTTTCAGATTACTCATATATGGATGCGCTCCTAGATGAGTAATGTTGATTGGCCTCTTTCCATTTGGTTGATATGCACTGGAGACAACCGCATGATTTTGAATCTGGTTTCAATTAAATTAGTGCTTTTGTTTATATATTGGATATATATAGAATCAATTTATATCTTAACGATGTTAAGGTATAGGGAGTTGTCCGGCTGATGCTTAAAACCAGAATCCGGATAAACTCAAGGCACGTTTCAGTGGCAATTTGTGGGTTATCCCGGGCTTTGACGAGGATTAACTTTCTACCATCAGGAAGATCAATAGTGATACTGTTCTTGACTCGCCACAGTTTTAGTAAAATGGATTTTTTCATAAAACAGTAGTGGGAGTATGGTAGAACTGGAAGTGATTCCAAAACCACAAACGATTACTGAAAATTTAATAGAACCTAAAAATTCAATCAGGTTTAATATTCCATTAGCTACTCCGTGGATTTGGTGGGTAACCTCAGGCACCCGAGAGGTACTTCGGTCTTCTCAGAGACGGTGACAGGGAGGTTCTTGTTTACCCAGACTTACCATTACTGCTGTTCTAGACTATGAGACCCGGCAGGAGGATGTGTATAGTATCGTTCTAAACTAGCTTTAGAAGTGCACGTATATATGACTCTGCCAGAGTATTGTTGTAGTCAGTGGGAGCAGTAGAAACATAGAGGGCAAGTAGCTTATGTCTATTTCTAGACTAAAGCAGGTATGGAGGAAATAGTTCATCTATTTTTGATGTGACAGTCATAGGTTTTGACTTCATCAAAATAGGAGATGGATCTGGTAAGAAGGTAATAGGGAGTGATGTCCTGGTATTTGGATGATATACTCTTGATAGGAAGAAATCTTCCTATATTACGATCGGTTATACAGTGGTTGTCACAAGGTTTTTATCCACATAGGATATGGTTAAAATATCAGGTTTTCTGGTCACTAGATCTATGGTTTTAGATCTAGATTTGGGAAATTTCCCAATTTGGGTTCTTTGACACTATTCTAAAGGTGTTTTAGAATGGACGACTCCTGGCATAGTGGTGTACTTGCAGGTGATGGAGTCACCCTTTCTAAACGATGTCTTACAGACTAAAGGGGAGAGGAATTTACGTGATTGGCATATCACTTGCTTAGGCAATTAAGTCAATCATGTGATGTCAAGTACCACACCAGATATTGCTTTTGCACTAGCTACAATAAGCATATATTAATCCAATCCTAGAGAAACATTGGGAAGCAGTTATGAACATAAGTGGATGTTCTTGGGGATATGGTAATGGCAGCCTCCTTCAGGAAACGGTTATCATTTCAGGCTTCCAAGGTGACTTGGATGACAGAGTGATTGTCAGAGTTTTATTTTTCTCTCTTTTGAGGGACAATATGTTGGACAAGTGGTCCAAGCGGATACTAAAGAAGGCATGGGGCGGTATACTGATTAAATTCAGTAGATGATACAGTCTAAAAAGTTAGTTGAATTTGGAGTTCATTTGTGAACTGGGTCCCATCAGATATCCAGACAAATTCTAAGAAAGGTATTACTCATTTTAGGAGATGGTTATTCTCCGCGAAATTGAGATATAGAGAGATACAAAAAAATATTGGAGCGGATCTACTCACCGAGGCTATTTCTCGAACACAATAGTTTCACAAACGAGCTTTGCGAAACTGATTAGTAGAGAAGTTGGGTGTTCGATACCATACAGGCTCTGAGTATTCGACACCGCAATAATTGGCTTTAAGTGCAAGTGGGAGATTGTTGGCTATAGTGCCCTCAAGGCAATTATCATAGTCGCAGGCAGGCGATTATGATGATTAAGAGAGGACCTATACCGGTAGAACAGTCTTACTCGAGATGATAGTGTGCTATCTGATTTGTCTTTATCATCATGTACATGCTTCAGGTGGTATTACAAATCACTATTACTTGATGATAGAACCCATATGATTCTTGCTTGACTACAAGCATTATTATGGCAATCATATACGTGGGAGCTGGGTGGTCTATAAACACATCCTTAAATGTCCCTAGTCGTAGGAGTATCGAAACTGGGCATCAGTACTCCGGAGTAGATTAGTGTATACTGATCGAGACCCCGACGAGGGGCGGTGGCCAGGTCTCACAAGCCAGTGGTGTTAGTTTGTTCACCTAAAATATTATACAGGTGCTCATTAGGTTATGAGTACACTGGACGGACTTGCCAAGAACCTGCTAGATGGTATTATACCTATTGTCAGATAGCAGTTCTCTGGTGACATGTGTACAGGTTAGTCTGTCGACTTGAGATCTTCATTTGTCTCGTGTGAGTTCCCACTGTACTTTGATTACTAACCTACCATGGCTCAAAGGAGTCGTGCAAACAGGTTTTAGTTGGGTACAGACCCGAGCCACATGGAGGCAGTGAGCGGATCGTCGGGGATTCGTCTCTCCCGGTATTGGGGGTTGATGTCGTGTTTTGCACGGGTGGCCATGTAACACCCTAGTTCATTTATACCAGTTCTATTTTGGGTATTTCTTTATTTATGACTATTTCTTGATTTATTGTTGTTTGGGTGTGAATAGTATAATTGGCATCTGTATTTGCATCCGACCCGACCCGCTTACTGGAAATCCGTATTGATTCCTGCTTATGATTTATCCCGGCTAGTTATGAGAATCCGTGCACTTTCATATTATTTATACTGCAAACTGGCATTATATCTGGCATCTACATTTTTTTAATAAAACAAGTAAAGTCAAATAAAATATTTCAAAAATATCTAGCATGGCCTGCATCATACCCCTGACTCTATGGTAGCATCTGTGTATCGTATTCTCGTTCCGTTCAGTGAAACGGACTCGTTTGGATAGCTACATGCACGCTACGTGCATCCGTTCTTGGGGGTATGCTTTTTCGTTACCCGATTATCATATTTTAGTTTTGGTTGACACATATATTAACCGTATTTTCAAACCGTAATTTTAGACCTGACCCGGATGCGTTTTGGACTATTTTTGTATTAGCCAAAATCTTAAATAAATTCAATATTATATTCATTATATAAATACTGTTTATATATTATGGTTTATATATATTTTTATTAACAAAAAATATTTTTTTTCCGAACCAAAAATCTGTCTCTCTCTCTCCTCCACACACACGCGCACACACACACACACACACACACACACACACACATATATATATATATATATATATATATATATATATATTATATAAACCTAGGACACTGATCCTCTCTCTCTTCATCTTCTTCTTTTAATTTTTCCTTCCCGCCTCCCGTCTTCACCTCCACGCCCCTGCCCTCATCTCGCCGTCTCCGTCGCCACGACCGCGCCTCCACTCTCCCCGCTCATCTCCCTCCCCTCCTCCTCCCAACACCACGACCGCCATCACCCGACGCCCAAGAACGCCGATCCCTGCACGCTCGAACCCACAGCCGCCACCTCACCTGCACTTTGCCGTCGTCACCTCACCGTCGTCGACTCTACCCCATAGCCGCATCCACCTTCTTGTCTCCCACTCCCCAACACCAGAACCTCCTCCCTACACTCCGACCAGAACCCGACCCTGCAGAACATGAGCATCCCCGAGCAAGAACCTACACGCCCAGTCCGACCCAAGAAACCCTCACGCCGGCGACCCCATCGCTGATGTTGACTCGTCGTCACGTCTCCCTCACCTTCTCCTCTGTCCCAAATACCCCGAGCCAACACCACAGCACCACTCTTCTCCTTTCTTCTTCTTCTTTTCTTCTCTTTTCTTTTCTTGATCCGGAGTGTCCCAGTCATCACCGGAGCCGTGCTCGACGCCGACGATCCGAGCGACTCAGTGGACGTTCCCAGCCAGCATGGCCACCTTCTTGCTTTGCCTGGACCTGTCCCATGTGCGCGTGTGGATATTGCGACGTTTATCCGACGTCGGACGTGCCGTACGCATCCGTCGTGAGATCCGATCAGGCAAGTTTACCTTACTACATGCTATGATACATATTTTGCATCCATATGAATAAAGATATCACATGTTGACTGCATTGTACATCCATATTATTGTTTTACTGTTTTCGGATATCCGTACGCATCCATATCATTAATTACATATCTGGTTGCATGCAAGTTAGCTTGATACATGCTATATTTTATACATGCATCTATATTAATAAAAATATTGCATGTTTATTGTATTGTGCATCCATATTACAGTTTACCGTTTTCCGATATCCGTTCGCATCTGTATCATTTATTGCATATCTAGCTGCATGCCATATTATATTATATCATGTTACTGTTATATTAACACCACATGCTTGATAATGTGCATCCTACGTAGTTATGGAGTTGTAGATGTAACCCCTGATAGATATTTATGCATCCATGTTTTACTGTGCATCCGTACTTTTATCGTGCATCCGTACTTGCTACAGTTTTATTATGAGCATCCGTTTGATATCTGTGCACTACCTGTCATGACCTAATACACCACTGCTTGACTTGATACCTGATCTTGTTACTAATACCGACAATCCTGACTTGTTGTCCTGATGGACATATCCTGTTGTCTATTTAGACAAACATGTACCTGCTTGATCCTGTGTTGGCATTAGCTCCAGATTATCAATACCTGACTTGAATGCATAACCTTGGGGGCATGGGGAAATCAAAAGTGTAACTGAAGTGTAGCTTAAAAGGGTATTACTTGATCCGTGGTCCCGGGGGATAACGGGACAGAATCATTCGTGATTCTTACTTGATCCGTGGTCCCGGGGGATAACGGGACAGAGTCATTCGTGACTCCCACTACCTGATCCATGGTCCCGGGGGATAACGGGACATATTCTTTGAGTTACATGGAAGAGTACACTAATTGATTTCAAACAAACTTTAGAATAGATAACCCAGTAGCACAGTTTAGATTGATCACTGCACGTCACATATACTGATACACTTCACTGTTCTATATCCGTGTTTACTTATTACATTCATGTTACTATTTATAATGCATGCCTGCATATCTCGTTACATCCTGGTTTCTTATTATTATTGCTATTATGACGCACTGACGTCTGGGTTTTGCATGGCCCAGATCCTCTATCTTTGTCGCGGGCTAACCAGGAGTACTTCAGCCGACAGGCCGAGTAGTGAGGATCCTGTTAGTATTTAGTTTAGTTTAGTTTTATTTCCGTATTTTCATTTCCTGATGTGAGCCCATATTTGGGACGTATTTCAAGATGTTACTGTTATTGGATTTATTGCTTCCGCTTATTTATATTTCTTGACTCGTTTATTCTGGCAGATGGACATGTACTAGTTAGTTTTATATATTTCACTGTTCTTGATATCTTATAGACAGCCGTAATGTGACTGTGGAGGGATGTTTCCTAGCCACAGGTAGCATGGTGGCTCTGTCACGTGCCGATCTTAGTGCACTCTAGGAAGCGGGGCGTGATAGGCCATCACCATAAATTCTTGGCCGGGGTGGACGAGAATTACCGATTTAGGATCGATAGTTTCTCAGGTGGTGATGGGTTTCATACCGACACTAAATGTCGCGTTATTAAGGGTCTGACTTTATCCACCCCCCTAAACTCGATATGCGATACTCTTAGACGAACAGACCGGACTGTACGGATATTGTCATTGTCAGTCTCAGTAGGGGTTTGGATGAGTTTGCTCGTCGACCTTCCTTTCGCTCAATACCTGGGTAGCCGTTACGTACAGCTAGTGCCGCTGACGTGCTTGTGGTTAAACCCACTGCCAGCGTATTGACGAGTCTTTAGAGTCCCACACAGAGGGTTTTCATGGTTCAGGCGATATGGTGTAGATGACGTATATTGGTACATACAGGTGTCCGATTAAATATGTGTGCAGGCTGCATAGAATTTAATCGGACGGTTGATAATACTAGCGGCTTAGGATTGAACTCGATTATTAAATCAAGTTTTGATTTTATAATTTATATATGTATTTATATATATGTATTCTAGTATTATTGTTCACTATTCATTTTCTCTCTTGGCTATTCGTATTTTTGTATGAATACGCGTATATGTATTTCGATACGTATACCGGGTTGTATTCCGTATTTATACGGAATATCTTCTAGAAGATTTGACACCTCATTATTTGATTTTCTTTTTAGAAAATCAATTTGGGAAATGAGGTGGAGGGTGAGTTGGCATGAGCATGAGCTTGAGCATGTAGAGAGGTATGTCATGGATTTGTTTATTGGAAAATTGAGATGAGATATTTTTTGTGTGTGAATGATTGAGAGAGAGAGAGAGGTAGCCACTTCTTTACATGCCTTGCTCATTTGTTTTCTAGACTTGCTTCATTACTTTTTCTCATTCTCATTCTCACTTGGAAAAAGTTTATCCATTCTTGAGTTGCTCATGCCATTGGTTTCCTCACCTCCTCTTGATCTTCTTGAGTTGCTCTTGGAGCATTTTGATAAGAGAAAAATAATAGTGAGATAATCGTACACCTCTACTCTCCATTGCTAGCAACCTTGGAGCGTCGATTGCCTCGCTTGGCGAGATTGAAGCTTGCGTTGTTTCTCTCGGGTGGATCATCGTAGATGGAGGAAGACCGACAACCAAACTTGATCCACGACCACTAGGAGCTTGGGATGATGGTTGAAGACCCGAAGGACTTGGTTCATTCGGTATAACCACTCCTAACTCATTTTATTGCTTGCTAGTATAGGGTTTAGGGTAGATCCGGGCATCGGGTTATGGTAGTGTCAGTTTAGAAAATTTTTGTTCCGCATTTGGTCACGGTTTGATGGCCGGGGCGCTGCCGTAACCCAACAACCCGTAGTACAAGGCTCCATCGAAAATACCGCAGAACAACGACATTGATGTAATTACGTCTTTAGTGACCACCTCGTGCCACCTTTAACATGTTCCGTACCAGTCTATCTCTTTATAAACCCCATAGTGTCTTATTGTATTGATTGTAATGATTGTACTGGTTGTATTGTATTGTCTTGTAGTAAATGGAAGACATGCCAAAACCATGATATCAGTAAATGGAATGGATGTAAATGGATGGACATGTAAACGGAATATATCCATGATTCGGTTCAGTCAAGTTCATGTTGTTATAGATTGCATTCTGGTATAGACAAATTCATGTTGTAAATGGAATTATACTTGAATCATATTCAAGTCAGATTGATTAGATTGAGACTCAGTCTGAGTCAGACACTTTGAAAAGAAATTGAAGTCCTGAATTAGTTTTGATGTTATCGGTATCTGCTGCACATGAACGGTAGGATTTGTGTCTTTTTTCAAGACAATTACCGTATTGATAACACCGTTTGTTAGATTATCTACCTTAGAAAGGAAAGCACCCACATTCTCCGGCTCCCTGAGGCTCAAGAGAATTGGTCTCGTTTAAACCTATATTTATTAGGGTCCTTATTGTAAATTAGTATAACTTGAGGGGGTTTTATATAAAAATAGTTTTGATACATTTTCAAATACACCATAAGTATTTAATTATCATCTTTAGGTTTTTCATAGATGTATATTTTATAAAAGTGAAATTTCTAGTGAGTAGAACCTAGTTTTCACAGTATATGGTATTTTATTGAAATATTGGAATTTTGCATTGAATTGTAATGGTATTTTCCTGTAATGGTGATTCTTTTGATTTAGAAAACTTGGAATATTTTTATAATATAATTAAAATAGATATTTTGATAATAATTATATATATGTATATATATTTAATAAAAATAAATTTTATTTATTTTTGTAGAATCTCATTTTCTAAAGAAAAATGCATTAAAATTCCATCGAGATCGAATGCTCTTTCGGAGGTCTGCATCTCGCTCTAATAGGCCCGAGGATATACGATAATCTGCACCATCCCGAACGGGGTCCCCAAAAGTGAGTTGTAGAGGCGCAATTGCAAGGAATTGATTAACACACTTTTTAAAGAAATGGTTTTGCATGGTATTTATTTGTAATGTCGTATTATCCCATAACTATATTCCCAAAATTTCATCGTGCTATATCAAAGATGTATGTTGTGATGAGGTAGGTCATTACCTCGTGATTTATCTAAAGGTAATACATGTATTATGTGAATTATGGCGAAATGTAAAGTATGTGGTATTTTACCGTAAAAATACGATAAAAGTTTCATAAAAGATTTTTTTGAGATGAAACTTGTTTTAATGTGTTTGTTAATGTTTGTTAAATATTATATGAGAGTATGGTATTTTTTTGTTTAAGAAAAATAGACTTTTAAAGAAAAACCGAATCGGAAGTCGGATTAACTCCGCTTCCGTCGGGTTTTAGAAATGAAACTTTTTAAAATATAAGAAGAGAGGGGGAGAGGGGAATTACCGGCTTCATGGTTAGAGGGGAGAAGGGGGAAGCTAAGGAAGATGTCGGGGTATCATTTCGTCGCCGGATTTTCGCCCTTTGCTAACTCTACTTGCACACTATAAGGACTTGAGAATTTTTTGAGAGTTTTTATAATGAAATTCTAAGTGAGGAGAAGTGAAATGGAGTGTGGTATTTATAGGGAAATTAGGGTTTTTAGGTAATGAAGTATGAATTAAAAATGCATTAAAAATTTGGTTTAATGCCACTTTAAAATTTTCTGTTTGTTTTTAATAAAAACAAACAGTACATGGGTTAAGGGGGGAGGCCAAGGGACTAGGGTTAGAAATTGGAGCATCACCTACGGATGGGGGGCCGGTGACGCCGGGGAAAGAAGGAATCTCTCCGGTCCATTCCCGGCGAGGGGAGCTCGGATCATCACCACGTGTCCCTCTCGATTCATATACCCTCGTGCTCATGTTTGATTATTTTATAACTTATCATCCTACGTGTAGAGCACGTGCAAACCCTTGGGATTCTAAAATATTGAAAGAAAAATTAAATAAAAAGATAATGTGGCTGGGGGGATTTGATCATAGGGGTTACGTCACAGCAGTGCAAGGCTTTACCAATGAGCTACAAGTGCTTTATTGCTGTTCAAAAGCAAAAAAAAATCATAACTTGTGCTCAGACTTGGTATTTCTTCTGTATTTTTGAAAAAAGTCTGTACTGAAAGTTAGGATTGTTACAGGTGCAATGCCCGGAATTGTTTTACTCCGGGCGCTTCCGCTTCTGGACGGTTCACTAATACAGCAGTCTGTTGTTGCTGTCCTTCCAGGAGGCTTCGGATTGCCTCAAGCAGTATCGTCTGCTCATTGATCGGAGCAGCAACGGTAGGCGTAAGCGGTAGAGGTGGTTGTGTGGTGTTGAAGTTGGTGCTGGTATTGTTTAGAGAATTCATAACCTTGAAAGAAAAATAGGGTTATGATAGATTCAAAGTATATGAAATTGTAAAATTCAAGGAATATGAAATGTAAAGAATGTTTTTAGTTGCTGATTCTTGTGTTATATTGCTTAGGACTTCATGCAGAATTGACCTGCATGTCCATGCAGAACTGACCTGCATGGGCCACCAATAAAACCTGTCACGCCCCGCTTCCCAATGTATGGTAAGGAGACGTGACGAGATCCGCTACGTATTTATTTAGAAGTAAAAACGCTAAGCGTAACTAAGCAATATAATGTAAAGTATACACAAGAGATATGAATGTAAATGAACATCAACTTTTATTTATTAAACATTTCTTTATAAGTACAACTGAAAATGTAAATACAGGAATGAAAAACAATGCCTAAATAATGGCATGAACTGAAAAGAAAATATATACAAGTATCTAGAGCTCTGGGTCAATGGCGAACTGATCCAAGTCTTCAGTACTGGGTTCGACCTCCAAAGAGTCCAATCCACCTAAAAACATTCCAAAGAAAGAAGAGAAGGAATATCGTCAGCGAACAATCGCTCGGTAAATCCCAAAAATAAAGAAGAATAGACAGATGAATAGACAGATATGAGAATATTACTGGTGAGTTTGTTATATAAACGCGGTTGTTTGTAGCTTGGTACAGAATATAGCAGTGTATACGAGAGGAGTCCTACTATTCCGGAGACTAAGGTATACGGAGCACAAGGAACCGTTAAGCCACGGTACAACAATAATGGATATTTAGGTTAGGTGTATTAAAGTGACCGTCTCGTGCCACTTCTAACACATTCCGTACCAGTCTACCCCTTTAAAACCCCGTAATGTATTTTGTATTGAGTGTATTGTTTTGTTTTATAGATGGAAGACTTGTCGAAACCATGATATCATGTAAACGAAATGGATATATATAGACAGTCATGTAATCAGAGTATATCCATGGTTCGGTTCAGTCGAGTCATGTTGATATAGATTGAATTCTGGTATAAATGGATTCATGTTGTATTGTAGTTATACTTGAATTGAATTCAAGTCAGATTGATTAGACTGAGACTCTGTCTGAGTCAGACACTTTAAAACAAATTGAAGTCCTGAATTAGTTTTAATGTTATCGGTAACTGCTGCACATGGACGGTGGGATTTGTGTCTTTTTCCAAGACAATTACCGTATTGATAACACCGTTTTTAGGTTGTCTACCTTAGATAGCCAAGCACCCATATTCTCCGGGTCCGTGAGGCTCAAGAGAACTGGTCCCGCTTAAACCTATGTTTATTAGGGTCCTTATTGTAAATTAATATAACTTGAGGGGGTTTTATGAAAAATAGTTTTGATATATTTTCAAAATACACCTCAAATATTTAATTATCGTCTCTAGGGTTTTCATGGATGTATATTTTAAAATATAATGTTTTCTAGTGAATAAAACCTAGTTTACATTGTATATGGTATTTTAATGTAATATTGGAATTGTATTGATTTGTAATGGCAATTTCATGAGATTTGTGATTCCTTTGAATTAGAAAACATGGAATATATATTGTATACTTAAAGTAGATTTTTTGATAATATTTATATATATATATAACTTATTTATTAAATAAAAATCACATTTTTCTTAAAAATTCCATCGAAATCGAATGCTCCGTGAGGAGGTCTGCGTCTCGCTCTACTAGGCCCGAGGATGTGCGATAACCCGCACCATCCCGATCGGGGTTCCCCAAAATGGGTTGTAGAGGCGCATTTGCAAGGAATTAAATAATACACTTTTAAACAAAACGGTTTTTGAATGTTTAGGATATTTTATTGTAAACTCGTATTTTCCCACAAACTAATGTTCCAAAAGTCATCATGCTATGTAAAAAATGTGTGTTGTGATAAGATAGGTCATTGCCTCGTGATTTTTCTAAAGGTAATATGGGTAAAATGAATAAACAATGTCGTATGTAAACATGATGGTATTTTACCGTAAAAATGGAATAGAAGTTGCAATAGATATTATTTTGAATTGAAACTTGTGAATTTTGTTTTATGTTTATTAAATAATATAAGAAAAGATGGTAATTTGTTGTTTAAGAAAAATTTGAATTTTAAAAGAAAAGAGAATCGGAAGTCGGAATAATTTCGCTTCCGACGAGTTTTGAAAAGTGAAAGTTTTAGACTAGAGATTGAGAAGGGCAGAGGGGACTTACAGATTAGAAAGAAAGAGAAGAGGTAGTGTGAACTTAGGAAGGCGTCGGGGAGTCGTTCCGTTTCCGGATTCTTCCCGAAACGTCGCCGGAACTTTCACCTTTGCTAACTCCTCTTGTATAACTTTGGACTTGGAAATTTTAGAGAGTTTTTGTATGGCATTTCTGAATGAGGAGGGGTAAAATACAGTGTGGTATTTATAGAGAAAATTAAGGTTTAGGGTAATGAATTGAGAATTGAAAATATGCATTAAAAAAGGTTTTAAGAGAGGAATTATCACTCTCTGGATAATTGCAGAAAAAATAAACAACATGGGGGTAGTGGGGTACGCCAAAGGGTGTTAGGTTTAAATATTCAGAGCATTACCTATGGTCAAAACCGGCGGGGGCGGCCCCCCTTCACATCTCGCCGGTCCAAATCCGGTGGTTGAGGTGTGGATCTCTGCCACGTGTCCATATCGCTTGGTATACTTTAGTGCACATGTTTTATTTTGTTAGGACTTTTCATTTTATCTGTTTTGCATGTGTAACCTTTTGAGCTTCTAAAAGTTTAAAAGAAAATCAACAAAGAAATATATGTGGCTGGGGGGATTTGAACACAGAGGCTACGTCACAGCAGTGCAAGGCTTTACCAATGAGTTACAAGTGTTTTCTTGCTGTTTAAAAGCAAATCAAATACTTATAGCATGCACAGGATTGCAAATACTCTATTTGTACATAAATTTTTAAACAATTTTATGTACACTAAAACAGGGTTGTTACAGAAGATGTGCCCAAACTAGCCGCTATTAATCCAAGTGGTCAAACCTGCACAGAATACAGCACAACGGGGGTGGGTTGCTAACTCGTGAATAGTATTATATAGCAAGCTAAAAACCGCATGGATAAGCAGTGAAATATCTAAACAAAATAAATGTGTACGTCAAGGAGAGTAAAATAGCATGCGTCGAAACTAGAGTTCGAGCAATGAAATATATGACGATAAGCCCTCATGCACAACTCGTGTACCGATATCCCATATATGAATCTGTGTGTGGTTATCATGTCAACATTAAATGAACTACATCGGGCCCAGTATGGGCATAACATAACCACAAGCATCTGAAAGCATGTGATTCATGGAAATAAACGCAATACGATGCAATGTAATGATGATCTATCATCAATAAATGATAACTCACTGCTACCAATATACCGGTGTCAAATCATGATCACCGTAGCTGTAGTGCAATATCTATAGCACACGATAAAACCGAAATAGAATCAAAACTATAATACATATAGCACACATCCACATGCAATCCTATAAAAGTAGCCAAAAGATGTATGTATGTTAAATCTTTTCAAAATAGCTGTATGATGTCTATATCACAACTAGTAGCAGACGTTGATGTGTAAAGAAAATATGTGTTTCATTTAAGTATATGTCCCGCTCTTGTTTATTTGAAAATGATTTAGAATGGGTTTTCTTTTGAAAGTTTCTATGCTGATCATAGGCACGTGGAAAATATGAGATTATAACTCTTTATAAAACCCTCTTCAATATACATCGATATATGAAAATATTATTCAGGTACTGTCTCGTGGACCAGTCATGTCCGACTACTATATATACAGCATACTATATCTCATCAGTGCAGGGTATCTTTCTCGATCCCTCACATATATATAATATATCCATCTCGGTGCAGGGCATCTATTTCGATCCCTCACATATATATCCGTAAGGACATCTTGTATCAACTACCCTCAATCCCTTATGGATTGATCACAAATAGATCCATAGAGACATTCTGTGTCAACCACCCTCAATCCCTCATAGATTGATCATAAATATATATCTCATTGATCTCCGACTATATCCACCGTGTCCGAATCATAATCCTTCTTCTCATATTTTTTCCACACACACACACACACACACACACACACTCAATCTCTTAAGATTGATATCATATCACATTATATCCTCGTACCCTTTTAGTCTGTGTGAACTAGTCATAACACAGATGGGTAGTATATAATAGCCAGCGAATATAATAATAGTAACACGAATGATAATGTAAGCGTAGCACATTTGATAAAATGAATAGAGCGCGAACGAATAACATGTACGGTAAGCATAGCATAAATGAACAGTAAATAGATATATATTACAAGTAACCCCATATATATATTTGTAAAGTATAACGAAACGTTAATTGTAAACAACGAGGCTGCGGTGTTTTAAAATATGTAAATACCCTTTTTAAATCAAACAACATATTCTTATTATCTTTTTTGAAAATATGAAACGAATCGTTGTGAAATTAAGGGTTACACTTCGAATATTATAATTTTCCAATCAGGGTAAAATAAGACTCCACGAGTCAAAGTCAATAAAGACATATTCGGCTAATCCTCATCATCATCATGTCATCCAGTACGGAAATCCCGTCTCGTACGATGACCACTAGATATATCATTATATAGTAATAATGATTGGTACGGATATCTAATCTATGTATCCAACACACAGCAATAGTAGTACGAACTTCCAGTCTACGCATACACCTCATAACGTGTACGGACATCAAGTCTACGTACGCATACATCGACTGATGCAGATATCCCGTCAACGTACCCGTACAATGATCGGTACGGATATCTCATGTTACGTACACACACGGCGACCAGTACGAACCTCCAGTTGCGTACTCGCCCAATAATAAGTACGGACATCTAGTCTCATACACGCACTCAATATAGCTCATATAATAACATAATCCTACTATAATATCAATTCTATTATGATATGTAAGTATGGTAGTTCTACGTGGTATGGCAGTACTAATGATGTGTAATGTAACATGTAAGTTTGTGATTGTGTATATGGCAATCATTAGTATTTGTGCTTGTGTTCTACCAAGTGTGTCTACAAAAACTCAGCTAAACGATACTTAACGGAGTACGCTACATATCGGACAAATCTAAGCATACACGACATGCATTGTAAGCACATTCAATGAAATAATAACAATGTGTTTCACGGGGGTGCTATACCCCATCCACCTGATTCCCCACTTGTAGTATAATCTACTCACAGTGTGCGATGCGCTAGTCGTATCCAACAACCGCTTTGCGCATCTTTGCCGCCTCGGAGATCTTCGCAATATAACCTAGTATTCATATAATATCACAACGTACATAAGAAACTATATCGAAACCGATATATCAAGTAAAATTCCATAGGTTAGAACCTATGAACAACAAGAGATAGGCGAGTGCTAACAATAAGGAATTACCTTCTCGACATCGCTATTCAAAATCCACCAAAACCAGAATTATAAATACGAATACTGTAACGATTTTGTTTATAATGTACAAAATTGTTTAAAAATTAAAGTATTAAATGCAGTATTTGCAACTATGAGTATGCTATAAGTATTTAATTTGTTTTAGAACAGCAAGAAAACACTTGCAACTCATTGGTAAAGTCTTGCAACTGCTGTGATGTAGCCCCTGTGTTCAAATCCCCTCAGCCACATATTATCTTTGCTGATTTTTCTTTTAAACTTTTTGGAAGCCCAAAATTTTACACGTACAACACACGTAAAAACGAAAATTCTTAAAAATCAAACATACGCACTGAGTTATATGAAACGACACTGACACGTGGCATGAATCCAGACCTCACCCTCTTTGAAATGACCGGCGAGATAAGCTCTGGGGTCGGCACCACCGGGCCCCTCATACCAAATGATTCCAAAATTTTGCCCTAACACCCCTTGGCCTCTCCCCACTACTCCTCTTCTGTTTGTTTTTCCTGCACATTAACAGATAATTAAAAATGAGCTTTTAATCCAATATTTAATCCATTTTTAATTCTCATTTTTATTCCCTAAACCATAATTCTATGCTATAAATACCACACCATACCCTAGCTCTCTCCATTCTGAAATTTATCATCAAAACTCTCAAAATTTTCTAAGTCAAATAAGGTGTGCAAGTTAAGTTAGCCCAAGGTTATCTTCCGGTGACGACTCGGGACAAATCCGGCGACACCGTAACTCCACGACGCTTTCAAACCCTTCCCATACCTCCCCTCTCTTTTTTTATCCTGGGACAAATCCGGCGACACCGTGACTCCACGACGCTTTCAAACCCTTCCCATACCTCCCCTCTCTCTTTTTATCCAGTAAGTCCCTTCTTTTTTCCTCTCTTCTCTATTAAACAAGTTCTCTTTTCAAATGACGTCGGTAAGTGGAGTTAACCGACTTTTAAATTCTATTCTTTTTAAAATAACAATTTTTCTTAGGAAACTCAAATCCATATTATTAAAGCTTGCTTATTAAACATAAACTAAAACTTAGAAACCAATTTCACCACAAAACTCCATGTAAAACCATGTTTATTACACTTTTACAGTTTAATACCACAGGATTTACCTACGACATTATTTCATATATTTGCTCATATTACCTTTAGAAAACTCACGAGCTAATGATCTACCTCATCATAACACTCATCAAGACATAGGATGATTTCCTCTTTACAATATTTTGGGATAAATACAATTTTACAAAAAAATATCTTAAACTAACAAAACCTTATTCTTTAAGATTGTTTTAAATTAAATTCCTTACAATTAAGTCTCTACAACCCATTTTGGGGAACCAGATTTGGATGGTGCGGGTTATCACACATCCTCGGTACTAGTAGAGCGACATGCAGACCTCCTCACGGAGCATCCGATCTCGATGGAATTTTTATTACAATTTTTAAGAAAATGAGATTTCTATTTAATAAATAAATTTATTTTTCTATAATTATTTATAATATTATCAAATTATCTATTTTAAATACATATTATAAATTTTATGTTTTCTAAACAAAGGAATCATAAATTTCATGAATCTACCATCACAAATCCATACAATTCCAATTTACACTAAAACACCATATACTATTCAATCTAGGTTTATATTCACTAGAATACTTCACATTTAAATTACATCCATAAAAACCCTAAATACGATAAATAAATACTTGAGGATTATTTTGAAAGTATACTAAACTATTTTTCATAAAACTCCCTCAAGTTTATTAATTTACAATAAAGACCCTAGTAAATATAGGTTTAAGCAGGACCAATTCTCTTGAGTCTCAGGGAGCCGGAGAAAGTGGGTACTTTCCTATTTAAGATAGAAAACTAAAACGGGGTTATCAATAGTAATTGGCTTGGAAAAAGTCACAAATCCTGCCGTCCATGTGCAGCAGTTACCGATAACTCCAAAACCTAATTTAGGACTTCAATTCTGTTTAAAGTGTCTGGCTCAATGTCACGCCCCGCTTCCCAGAGTGCGCTAAGATCGGCACGTGACAGAGCCAACTATGCTACCTGTGGCTAGGAAACATCCCTCCACAGTCACATTACGGCTGTCAAGAGATATCAAGAACAGTAGAAATAAAATAAACTATCTAGTACATGTCCATATGCCAGAATAAACGAGTCAAGAAATAATATGCGAAAGCAATAAATCCAAGTAACAACAACAATCTGGAAGGTACGTCCCAATACGGGCTCACATCAGGAAATAAAATACTGAAAGGAAACTAAACTAGAATACTAACAGGGTCCTCACTGCTCGGCCTGTCGGCTGAAGTACTCATGCTCGGCCTGCGACAAGGGTAGCGGATCTGGACCATGCAAAACCCAGACGTTAGCGCGTCACAATATCAACAATAATATAATCAGGGGGTAATAAGATATGCAGGCATGAATTATAAAATGGTAACATGAATGTAATAAGTGAGTAGGGATATCGAACAGTGAAGTGTACCAGTATATGTGAAGTGCAGCGATAAAATTAAACTGTGCTATAGGGTTAACTACTCTCAAGTTTGTGAAATCAATTTAATGAATTGTCGATATAACTCAATAGTATCCCGTGCATGCCTGGGACCACGGTCAAGACTCTCGGGCTAAATCCGAGACGTGCCGCTAGGCAGTAAACAGGTAACATGTACAGACGAATGATGTCAGCAGTATCATCCCGGGGCTGGCCTAGCCCGTAAAACTGATCAGTATAAGCGTCGAACTGTTGAGTTACAAGTCAGGTTTCATCATTGATTTCCCCTTACCCCCAAGTTATGTGTTCAAGTCCGGTATTGATAAATCTGGAGCTAATGCTACCACAGGATCAAGCAGGTACAGGTTTGTCTATACAAACAACAGGATATGTCCATCGGGACAACATGTCAGGATTGTTGGCATTAGGAACAGGATCAGGTAACATGTCAAGTAGTGGTATATCAGATCATGTCAGGTAGTGTACATGTATCAAGTGGGTGTCCAACAGTAAAATGTAGCAAGTATCGAATCACGGCAAAAGTACAGATGTACAGTAAAAGCATGGATGCACAAATATCTATCAGGGGTTACATCATGACTATGTAGGATGCACATTATCACGCATGGGGTACTAATGTAACAGTAATATAGATTAATGCGACATAGCATGCAACTAGATGTAAAGAATTAATGGTATGGATACACAATAAAACATGGATGCATGAATAACTATCAAGGGTTACAAGATGCACAATTATCTAGCAGGGGTTACAACTACAGCTCTAGGACTATGTAGGATGCACATTATTAAGCATGGGGAACTAATATAATAATAATATGAGTTAATGTAATATGGTATGCAGCTAGGTATGCAGAATTAATAGTTTGGATACACAATAAAATATGGATGCATGAATAACTATCAGGGGTTGCAATTATAGCTCCATTACTATGTAGGATGCACATTATCTAGCATGGGGGACTAATGTAATAATAATATGAAATAACGTGACATGGCATGCAACTAGATATATAATTAATGGTATGGATGCACAAATAATGATTAGGGGTTACATATACAGCTCCAAGACTAAGTGGGATGCACATTATTAAGCATGGGGTATTAATACAATAATAACATAAGTTAATATGATCTGTAGATGCAGCTATATGTATATTAAATAATATGGATGCATACGGGTATCCAAAAACGGTAAAACATTAATATGGATGTATAATGTGATAAACATGTAACATTTTATTCATCTGGATGCATAATAATATACATAGCATGTAGCAAGATGAACTTGCCTCGATTGGATCACACGACGGGATGCACACGCTGCGTCCGACGTCGGGTAAACGTCGCGATGCACACAGCACACGGGACGGGTCCAGGCAAGGCAAGAAGGCAACCACGTAGGTAAGGGACATTCACAGGGTTGCCTGGATCGGCGGCGGCGTCACGGCTCCGGCGATCACCGGAAAGTGCGAAATCGAGAAAGAGAAAGAGAAAAGAAGAAGAAAGAAGAAGAAGAATGAGAAGAGGGTTCTCAGGATATGGCTCTAGGTTTTGTGTTTGGGGACAGAGGCGAGACAAGAGGGTTGTTGACGACGGGTTGTGGTTTTCCGGCGAGGTTTCACGGCCAAAGGCAGTAGGATCAAGGGTTCTTGGGGTTGGGTTGCAAGGAAAGAAGAGAGCTCGGGGTTAGGTATAAGGGTCTGCAGGGAGGTGAGGATGAGGTCGAGAAGAAGAGGAGGGGTCGACGACGACATGGTCGCCGGCGATGAGGTAGGGTGTGCAGGCGAGGTGAGGTTTCTGGGTAGGGTTTTGAGCTGTCGGGAAAGAAGAGAGAGGAGGGAGGGAGGAGGAGAGAGGGAGGAGAGAAGGCGAGGAGTTGGCTAAGGAGCTAGGGTTGTAGGAGCTGCTCGAGGGATGGTCTTAGGTTAAGCGGTTGTTGTTGAAGTTGGCGCCGATGAGGGGTGGTGGAGTTGCTCGGTGAAGGAGACTAGAGGGAGTTTGGGCCGAGGGTATTGAGTTGAGATGGGTTCTCTGGTGTGAAGGTGATCGGTTAAAGGTTGATAGGATTGAAGCAAGAGATGCAGATAATGGTGTCGAGGGCAATGGGTTCTCGGGTAGAAAAAGATGGTGCTGATGCAGTCATGGAAGGAAGAGAACGAGGTGGGTTAGGAGGAAGAAGGAGATGGAGGAGATGGTGCTGTCGAGTTCAGAGATGAGGAGGTGGCAACGGAGGGATCGAAGATGTGGAATCTGACGGCGACGTGCTTGGAGTCGAGGTCGAGGGCTAGAGCTCGGGAGGGGAGAGGCGTCGGGAAAAAAGAGAGAGGTTGTGAGGTGGTGGAGGCGAGGTCGGAGGGAGTCGGGGAGATAGTTGCGAGGACGAGGGATCGAAGCTAGGGTTAAGGTTAGGGTTTCTGTCATGGAGATCTCGTCGCGGGGTTGATAAAAGAAGAAGAAAACACGAGGAAGAAAGGAGGTGACGATAGTGGTTGAAGGGGGTGAGCGGATCCGAGAAGCCCACGGTAATCGCAATAGGAGAGAGAAGGGGAGGAGAGAGGGGGGGATAGAGAAAGAGAGAGAGAGAGAAAGAGAGAGAGAGAGTCAGCGATTGTTAGAGAGAGAAAGAGAGCAGGAGAGAGAGAGAGTTCTGTTAATTGTTAGAATTTTAATTTAAAAAATCTTTTAGTTAACTAAATTTAAAATGTTAATAATATTTAAAATATAATAATAATAAAATATTTAATATTCTGGTTAATACAAAATAGTCCAAAATACGCCCGGGTCGGGTCTAAAAATCCAGTTTTAAAATACGAAAAAATATACATGTCGACCAAAACTAAAATAGGATATCCGGGTAACGAAAATGCATACCCCCAAGAACGGATGCACGCACGTGCACGTAGCCATCCAAACAGGTCCGTTACACTGAACGGGACGAGAACAAAGAGCGCGGATGCTACGACGGGACTAGGGGTATCATGCAGGCCATGCAATATATTTTTTAAAAATATTTTTCTTGACTTTAAATGTTACATTAAAAAAATGCAGATGCCAGATATAATGTCGGTATGCAATGTATAAAATAAATGAAAGTGCACGGGTCCATATAATAAGCCAGGATAAATCATAAACAGGAATCAAGACAGGTTTTTAGCAAGCGGGTCGGGTTGGATGCAAATACAGATGTCAAATACACTATTCGTACCCAAAACACAATAAATCAGGAAAATACCATAAATAAAGAAATACTCGAATTAGAACTGGTATAAATGAACTAGGGTGTTGCACTCAATTTGAGTCTCGGTCTAATACAATCCGAATACAATCCATTCTTAAATACAATCCAAATATAACTCCAATACAATATGAATCCATATATACCATAATACAATCTATATCAACATGACTTGATTTGACTGATCCATGGATATACATTGACTTGTCTACTTGACTATCCGTTTATATCTTTATTCATTTACATGAACAATCATGGTTTCGGCAAGTCTTATATCTGCAAATCATCTATAAAACAACACAATAAACATTACGGGTTTTTTAAAGGGGTAGACTGGTACGGAATGTGTTAAAAGTGGCATGATGATGGTCACTATAATACACCTAACTTGAATATCCATTGCCGTTGTCCCGTGGGTTTTGACGGGGCCTTGTACTCCATATACCATAGCCCACAGGGTAAGTTGGACTCCTCTCGTATATACTTGCACATTCTGTACCAAGCTACAAACAATTGCGTTAACATAATAATCATACATTATATCAGATATATTCTCTTTACCTGTTCAGTCTATTTCTATCACTCTTTGGAACTTACCGAGCGATTGTTCGCTGATGATATTCCTTTTCTATTCTTTCTTTGGATTGTTGTCAGGAGGACCCGACTCTTTGGAGATCGAGCCCAGCTTAGAAGACTTGGAGCAGTTCGCAGAAGACCCAGAACTTTAGTTACTTGTATATACCTTTACTTTCTGTTCATGCCATTGTTTAGGCATTGCTTTCCACATTGTATTTACTTTCCAGTTGTATTGTAAAGAATGTTTAATAAATAAACAAGTTGTTGTTCATTTACGTCTCATGTCATTCTTATGTACATTTATATTATATTACTTATTTACGCTTAACCTGTTTACTTCTGAGTAAATACGTCGCGTGCCTCGTCGCGTCTTCTTATCTGTACACCAGGAAGCGGGGCATGACAGGTTTTGTTGGTGACCCATGCAGGCCAGTTCTGCATGGAAACCTAAGCAATATATCACAAGAATCAGCAACTAAACATTCTTTATATTTCTATTCCTTGAATTCTATCCTAACCCTATTTTCCTTTCAAGGTTATGGATTCCCTGAAAAATACGAGCACGAACGCCAATGGCAACACCACACCACCTCCTCTTCCACTTACGCCTACCGTTGTAGTTCTGATCAACGAGCAGATAGTACTGCTCGAGGCAATAAAGAGCCTCTTGGAGGGACAGCAGCAGCAGACTGCTTTACTCATGAACTGCCCAGAAGCGGAAACACCTGGAGTGAAGCAATTCCGGGCACTTCATCCGAAGTAATTTTCTGGGAAAGAGAGCCCCTTGGAAGATGAAGAATGGGCTCAATCCATTGAGAACGATATGGCAGCAGCACAAGTGCCATACATTTCTCGGGTAAGGGTTGCGAAGTTTCAACTTACTGATAACGCCCGAATATGGTGGAAGGCGGAAGAAAGCCGTCTTACTCAGCCGATTGAATGGAGGATTTTTCGTGAGATGTTCAACGCGAAATATTTCTCCGAGACTGCCCGATTTAATATGGAGCAGCAATTCATCCACTTGCAACAAGGTTCGATGTGGACCAAATCTGTGGATGAATATGACGCTGAATTCACCATGTTAAGCAGGTAAGATATGTCTTAAATATTCGAATTTCTATTATCACATACTACACAGCTAACACAAGACCGTAACAGGTTCATGGCACACCTCATACCGACTGCTGAGATCAGGGCCAGACGATTTCGGCAGGAGTTCGACCAGGAAATCCAAGCTGTTTTAGCTACAGGGGATTTTCCAACCCACGACTTAGCTTTGAAGGCTTCCCGTCGATACGAGACAGTAGTGAAATAGAAGGGCAGACCTCAATCTACCGGTATGAAGCACCCTGCTACTCAGATAGCAGGAGGAACCGTTTCCAGGCCACCGTTTGTACCCAGGAGACCGGGAGTATCATTCAACCGGCCTAGTCCAGACTTATGTTTCTACTGCAAAAGAAATGGACACCTGGCGAAGGATTGCAGGCGTGCTAATTACCTATGCTTAGTCTGTGGCTCATCCACACATGATATTGGGTCTTGTCCTCACGGACTCAATCAGAATACTGCATCCAGACCAGCAATCACCTATCCGCAGCAGCCATCTATCCAAGCACTCGCACCACGTCTTGCTCTCCCAGCTCCACCTCCTTATAGACCTACTACACCTCCTCCTCGTCAGTTCCATCAAGCACAAAGGAACCTACCTTAAGGACAGAGCAACGGACAGAGGAATACGCCTCCCGCAAGGAGGAATGTACCTAGGCGTCAGGCTTTCACAATGACTGTGGAAGAAGCTGAAGCCGCTGGCCAAGTCATTACTGGTGACTTCCCATCTTTCAAATTTGTTCAATACTTATTTATATCCATATATTCTTTTCCATACTTAAACATGTCCCACATAACTTAGGTACAATCTTAGTAGCCTCACTTCATGCACTAGCATTCTTCGATACTGGAGCATCTCATTGCTTTATGTCGCAATGGTTCGTCCAAACTCATGCGATTCCAGTCACACCACTCGTATCCAGCTGGAATGTCAATTCAGGGAACGGCGTTCTAAAGGCAATAATGGGATACGACCTGTGTCCAGTGGTCGTCTACAGCAGAGAATTTTATGCAGACTTCAAGGTGCTGGACATACCGAACTTCGATGTAGTTTTGGGTATGGATTGGCTTGGAACTTTCTACGCTACCATCGACTGTTATCAAAGGAGGGTAGTGTTTGAGATACCAGATCATCCGGTCTTTTATGTCAAAAGTGGAGACCGTACCCTGGAGCCTAGCACATACAAGGCAAAACCGAAGAAGGCAGTGATTGCAACTCTACGGGTGGAAGAAGACAAGCCAGAGGTAGTTCGAGAGTTCGATAATGTATTTCCTGAAGACATATCAGGTTTGCCTCCTGATTGAGCTTTTAATTTTGGAATTGATTTGGTACCTGGAGCTCAACCGGTGATCAAAGCTCCATACCGATTAAGTCCTGAAGGTTTGAAGGAAATCCATACTCAGCTAGACGAACTTCTGCAGAAAGGATGGATTCGTTCAAGTACTTCAAGTTGGGGATCTCCAGTTTTGCTTGTGAAGAAGAAGGAAGGTTCATACAGAATGTGCATTGATTATAGAGATTTGAACGAAGTCACAATAAAGAACAAGTATCCACTACCGCGAATCGACGATCTGTTCGATCAGCTAAGTGGGTCTTACGTTTTCTCCAAATTAGATCTTCGTTCGGGTTATCATCAGGTGAAGGTCAAAGAGTCTGATATTCCGAAGACGGCATTCAAGACTCGCTATGGAAATTATGAATTTCTCGTGGTGCCATTTGGAGTGACCAATGCACCAGCCATATTCATGAATCTGATGAATCAAGTTTTCCGAGAGTACCTAGACAGGTTCATTGCCATATTCATCGACGACATCCTGGTGTATTCTAAGAATCGGAAAGAGCATGCTGAACATTTACGAATTGTCCTGGAGACTTCGCGACAAAATCAAATCTATGCCAAGTACAGCAAGTGCGAGTTTTAGCTAGAACAAGTCGGATTTCTCGGACATATCGTTTCAGGTGAAGGAATCTCTGTGGATCCAGTTAAAGTATCAGCAGTAAGTGAATGGCCGACACCAAAGATAGTGAAGGACATTCGAAGTTTTTTGGGATTAGCGGGATACTACCGAAAATTTATTGAAGGATTTTCGAAGATTGCAACACCCCTGACCAAGCTCACGCGTAAAGATGAAGAATTCGTGTGGTCAGAAGCATGCGAACAAGTTTTCGTAGAAATCAAATCAAGATTGACAACAGCGCCTATTCTCGTAATACCGGACCAATCCGATGCATCTGGTAAGGGATTATGATGTGTTCTACACCAGCATGGTAAAGTTGTAGCTTATGCATCAAGACAGCTGAAAGTTCATGAGCGCAACTATCCGACGCATGATCTGGAGTTGGCAGCCGTTATCTTTGCACTCAAGATTTGGCATCATTATCTTCTTAGAGAACGGGTAGATATCTATACAGACCACAAAAGTCTTAAGTATGTGTTTACTCAGAAAGAGTTGAATATGCGGCAGAGAAGATGGTTAGAACTTATGGCATACTTCGACATCAACCTACAATATCATTTAGGGAAGGTGAATGCAGTACCTGATGCACTTAGTCGCCAATCACTATCAATGAATCTCACCGCAGAGTGGAAGCTACAACAAGATTTGCATCAGATGGAGATAGAAGTGATCATGCCAGGTAACGCTTCAAGTTTGATGAACTTACAAGTTCAGTCTACAATTGTCAATCAGATCAAAACAGCTCAAGCAAGTGATGCCAAGTTGCAAAAGATCAGAGAACAAGAAAAAAGTGGACTTCGAACAGACTTCATCATCCATGAAAACGGATCTTTGAGATACGAGCAGATTCTGTGTACCATAAGGTTCTGTTCGGGAAGAGTTGATGAAAGAAGCTCACAGCTCCCCATACTCAGTACACCCTGGTGATATAAAGATGTACAAAGATCTGCGGCAACATTACTGGTGGCATGGAATGAAGTGTGAAATAGCCACAAGCATAGCCCAATGTTTGGTGTGTCAGCAAGTGAAAGCTGAAAATCACAGGGCTGCTAGTTTACTTCAACCGTTACCTATCTCAGAATGGAAGTGGCAACACATCACCATGGATTTCATGATTGCTCTTCCTCGCAGCACGAAAGGTAACAATGTTGTATGGGTTATTATGGATCAACTCACAAAGTCGGCCCATTTTATTCCCTTTCGAGTTGGCCAATCTACCGAGACATTAGCAAAGAAGTGCATGGAGGTAAGTTTGAATCTAAGTAAGATTTAACTCTTCAATGTGTACTATCTCTGATACCTATGAACTCATACAGGAGATCGTGAGATTATATAGAGTACCGGTTTGTATTGTCTCCTATCATGACACCAGATTCCGATCGCAATTTTGGCAGAGTCTGCAAGTTAGCTTGGGAACGAGTCCGAACTTTAGCACAGCTTACCATCCACAAACAAATGAACAGTCTGAGCGAACGATTCAGATCCTTGAAGATATGCTAAGAGCATGTATTCTAGACTTCGGAGGATCATGGGAAGATTACCTACACCTTGTGGAGTTTTCATACAACAACAGCTACCAAGCGAGTATTGGAATAGCACCGTTTGCAGCTCTTTATGGAAGGAAGTGTCGTTCACCATTAAGTTGGGACGACATCGGAGATAGGAACTCTTTAGACCTGAGATGATAGTGGCAACTGTAGATGTAGTTTGCACTATCAGGGAAAGAATGCGCATAGCCCAAGACAAACAGAAGCACTGGGCTGATGCAAAGCGCTGACACTTGGAGTTCCAACCGGGAGATCATGTCTTTCTGAAGATTTCTCCAAACCGTGGAGTGATTCATTTTAGAAAAAGGGGTAATTTAAGTCCGAGATACATTGGACCGTTCGACATACTCGAACGAGTCGGAGAAGTGGCATATCGCTTGGCACTTCCACCCTCATTGGAAAGAGTGCACAATGTGTTCCATATATCCCAACTCCGAAGATATGTAAGCGACCCCAGCCATATTCTTGATCACTCCGAACTCGCTGTACAGATGGATCTATCTTGTGAGCAACAACCCGTAGAAATCCTGGACAGAAAAGTAAAGTCACTCTGGAACAAGGAAGTAAACTTGGTTCAAGTGATGTGGAGAAAAAACTCACCAGGAGAATCAACATGTGAAAGAGAAAACGACATGCGTATAAGATACCCTTTCTTATTTGTAAATTAGTCCTTAAATATTTGTAAATTTCGAGAACGGAATTTTTATAAGGAGGGTAGAATGTAACGACTCTGTTTATAATGTACAAAATTGTTTAAAAATTAAAGTACTAAATGGAGTATTTGCAACCCTGAGTATGCTATAAGTATTTAATTTGTTTTAGAATAGCAAGAAAACACTTGTAGCTCATTGGTAAAGCCCTGCAACTGCTGTAACGTAACTCCTGTGTTCAAATCCCCTCAGCCACATATTATTTTTGCTGATTTTTCTTTTAAACTTTTTGAAAGCCCAAAAGTTTACACGGGCAACACGCGTAAAAACGAAAAGTCTCAGAAATCAAACATGTGCACTGAGTTATATGAAACGACACTGACACGTGGCATGATTCCAGACCTCACCCCCTTTGAAATGGCCAGCGAGATGAGCTCTGAGGCCGGCGCCGCCGGGCACCCCGTACCAAATGCCTCCAAAATTTTGCCCTAACACCCCTTGGCCTCCCCCCACTACCTCTTCTGTTTGTTTTTCCTGCACATTAACAGAGAATTAAAAATGAGCTTTTAATCCAATGTTTAATGCATATTTAATTCTCATTTTTATTCCCTAAACCATAATTCTATCCTATAAATACCACACCATACCCCAGCTCTCTCCATTCTGAAATTTATCACCAAAACTCTCAAAATTTTCTAAGTCAAATAAGGTGTACAAGTGGAGTTAGCCCAAGGTCATCTTCTGACGACGACTCGGGACAAATCCGGCGACATCGCGACTCCCCGATTGTTACGTCCCGCTTCCTGGTGTACGGGCAGAGGACATGGCGAGGCACGCGATGCATTTACTCAGAAGTAAACACGCTAAGCGTATCTAAGTAATATAAAATGAAATATACACAAGAGACAAGATGTAAATGAACAGCAACTTTATTTATTAAGCATTCTTTTTACAATACTGCTAAAATGTAAATATATGGAATGAAAGCGATTCCTAAACAGTGGCATAACAGAAACGAAAATATATACAGGTAAACTAGAGCTCTGGGTCGAAGGCTATCTGATCCAAGTCCTCGCTAGTGAGCTCTGTCTCCAGAAAGTCCGATTCACCTAACAACATTCCAAAGAAAAAAGAAAAGAAATATCGTCAGCGAACAATCGCTCGGTAAGTCCCAAAGAATAGGTGGAGACAGAATAGACAGAAGGAGAATGTAACTTTTAAAATTGTATTATATTGTTAACGCTGTTGTTTGTAGCTTGGTACAAAAAATGCCAGTGTATACGAAAAGAGTCCCACTATTTCGGAGACTAAGGTATACGGAGCACAAGGAACCGTTCAGCCACGGTACAATGGCAATGGAGATTCATATTAGGTGTATTATGGGTACAGTCTCGTGCCACTTTTAACACCTTCCGTACCAATCTACCCCTTATAAACCCCGCGATATCTTGATTGTATTGTTTGTTATATAGATGGATGACTTGCCGAAATCATGATATCAGTAAATGGATGTAACTAGAGAATCATGTAGATGGATGTATATCCACGGTTCGGTTCAGTCAAATTATATATTGAAATAGATTGGACAGACAGATTCATATTGAATTGTTGTATTGTAAGTTTATACTTTAATCGTATTCAAGTCAGATTGATTAGATTGAGACTCAGTCTGACTCAGACTCTTTTAAAAAGAACTTGCAATCCAGAATTAGTTTTGATATTATCGGTAACTGCTGCACATGGACGGCAGGATTTGTGTCTTTTTCCAAGACAATTACCGGGTTGATAACACCGTTGTTAGATTATCTACCTTAAATAGGAAAGCACCCATATCTCTGGCTCCCTGAGGCTTAAAAGACTGATCCCGCTTAAACCTATGTTTACTAGCGTCCTTATTGTAATTTAGTACAACTTGAAAGGGTTTTATGTAAAAATAGTTTTGGTATAATTTTAAAATACACCTCAAGTATTTAATTATCGTGTTTTGGGTTTTCATGGATGTGTATTTTATAAATGTGAAATTTCTAATGAGTGGAACCTAATTTCATAATATATGGTATTTTATTGAAATGTCGTAACTGTGTTGTATTTGTATGGTATTTTCATGTAATTGTGATTCCTTTGATTTAGAAAACTTGGAATATTTATATAATTAAATTAGACATTTTGATAATAGATATATATATTTAATGAAAATAATTTATTTATTTTCTTGTGGAAGTCTCATTTTCTAAAGAAAAATGCATAAAAATTCCATCGAGATCGAATGCTCCTTTCGGAGGTCTGCATCTCGCTCTATTAGGCCCGAGAATATGCGATAATCCGCACCATCCTGAACGGAGTCCCCAAAAGTGCGTTGTAGAGACGCAATTGCATGGAAATGTTTAATATATCTTTTTATAAAAATGATTTTATAAGTTGATTGTATTTATTTGCAAAGTCGTTTTATCCCAAGAATAAATTCCCAAAACTTCATCATGCTATGATAGAGATATCTGTTGTGATGAGGTAGGTCATTATCTCGTGAACTATCTAAAGGTGATATGTTGTTTATATCGGATACTAAAGTATGTGGTATTTTACTATAAAACTGCGATAAAAATTGCAATATGAATTCTTTTGATGTGAAACTTGTTTAATATGTTTATTAATGTTTATTGAATATGATATGAAAGTTTAGTATTTTCTTGTTTAAGAAAAATATGATTTTTAAAGGAAAAAAAATGAATCGGAAGTTGGATTAACTCCGCTTCCGTCGGATTTTAGTATTTAAGATTTTTAGAATAGAGAAAGAGAAGGGAAGAAAGGTCTTACTGGCTTCAATGAGAGGAAAGAGGTAGGAAAAGGATTGGGAAGCGTCGGGACGTCGTTTCGTCGCCAGAATCTCCTCGAAATTTCGTCGGAGTTTCGCCCTTCGCTAACTCCACTTATACACAAAAAGGACTTGAAAGTTTTTGAGAGTTTTGGCTGGGAATTGTGAGTGAGAATGTGTGAAATGGGGTGTGGTATTTATAGGAAAATTAGGGTTTGGTATGTTAAAAAATGCATTTAGAATTTGCATTAAAATTGGATTAAAAAAGCATTTTTTGCTCTCTGGAATTGTGCAGAGTATACAAACAGCCTAGGAGAAGTGGGGTAGGCCAAAGGTTGCAGGGGAAAAGAATTGGGGGCATTACCGTCGGGTTAGACTGGCGGCGCCGGGATTTTTGGTGCTTGTCGCCGAGCTAATACCGACGTGGGGTGTTGGGTCTTGGTGCCACGTGTCGTGTCGATTCCTATACCCTCATGCACATGTTTAAATAGTCAGTGTCTTTTCAGTTTACGTGTAGTGCACGTATAGACTCTTGGCTTCTAAAAAGATTAAAAGAAATTTAAATAAAAAGAATGTGTGGCTGATGGGATTTGAACTCGGGTACTATATCTCAGCAGTGCAAGGTCTTACCAATGAGCTACAAGCTACTTCTTGCTGTTTCTAAAGAAAAACAAATTCTTATAGTATTCACAAGAATTGTAAATACCCCAATTGTATATTAACTTTTAAACAATTTTATGTCTTTGAAATTGGAGTTGTTACAGTCTACCCTCCTTACAAAAATTTCGTCCTCGAAATTTACAATTTATTTTAAGGAGTAGTTTACAAATAAGTAAGGATATCTTGTACGCATCTCATCTTCCCTTTCCCATATTGATTCTCCTGGTGTGTCTTTTCTTCACATTACTCGAACCAAGTTGACTTCCTTGTTCCGAAATAACTTCACATTTCTATCCAGAATCTCAACAGGTTGTTGCTCACAAGATAAATCTGGCTGTACAGTGAGCTCGGAATGATCAAGAATATGGCTGGGGTCACTCACATACCTTCTGAGTTGGGATATGTGGAATACATCATGCACTCCTTCCAATAAAGGTGGAAGCACCAAGCGATAAGCCACTTCACCGACTCGTTCGAGTATGTCGAACCGTCCAATGTATCTCAGACTAAGCTTACCCCGTCTTTCAAAACGTATCACTCCACGGTTTGGAGATATCTTCAGAAACACATGTTCTCCCGGTTGGAACTCCATGTGACGGCGCTTTGCATCAGCCCAATGCTTCTGTTGATCTTGGGCTATATGCATTCTTTCCTTGATAGTACGAACTACGTCAACAGTTGCTACTATCATCTCAGGTTCTAGGAGTTCTCTATTTCCGATATTGTCCCAACTTAATAGCGATCGTCACTCCGTTCCATAAAGTGCTGCAAAAGTTGTCATTCTTATACTTCCTTGGTAGCTGTTGCTATATGAAAACTCCACAAGATGTAGGTGATCTTCCTACGATCCGCCGAAGTCTAGCATACACGCTCTGAGCATATCTTCAAAGATCTGAATAGTTAGCTCAGACTGACCATCTGTTTATGGATGATAAGCTGTGCTGAAGTTCAGACTTGTTCACAAGCTTGCTTGCAGACTTTGTCAAAATTGTGATCGGAACCTGGTGTCACGATCGGAGACAATGCAAACTGGTACTCCATGCAATCTCACGATTTCCTACATGAGTTCATGGGTATCAGAGATAGTACATTTATGAAGAATTTAAATATTATTTAGATTCTTACCTCCATGTACTTCTTTACTAGTATCTTAGTAGATTGGCCAACTCGAAAGGGAATAAAGTGAGCCGATTTTGTGAGTTGATCCACAATAACCCATACCTTATTGTTACCCTTTGTGCTGTGAGGAAGTGCAGTCACAAAATCCATTGTGATGTGTTGCCACTTCCATTCTGGGATAGGTAACGATTGAAGTAATCCAGCAGTCCTATGATGTTCAGCCTTTACTTGCTGACACATCAAGTATTTAACGACGCTTCTGGCTACTTCACGCTTCATTCCATGCCACCAGTAATTTTGACGCAGATATTTGTACATCTTTGTACCTCCAGGGTATACTGAATAAGGAGAGTTATGGGCTTCTTTCATCAACTCTTCTCGCACAGAACCTTTAAGCACACACAATCTACTACCGTATCTCAAAGATCCGTCTTCATGGATGATGAAGTCTGTTCGAAGTCCTCTTTCAACTTGTTCTCTGATCTTTTGCAACTTAGTATCACTTGCTTGAGCTGCTTTGATCTGATTGACAATGGTAGATTGAACTTGTAAGTTCATCAAACTTGAAGCGTTATCTAGCATGACCACTTCAATCTCCATTTGATGTAAGTCTCGTTGAACCTTCCACTATGCGGTAAGATGCAATGCTAATGGTTGGCGACTAAAGGCATCAGGTATTACATTCACCTTCCCTGGATGATATTGCTGGTTGATGTCAAAGTCCGCCATGAGTTCTAACTATCTTCTCTGCCGTATATTAAGTTCCTTCTGAGTAAACACACATTTCAGACTCTTGTGATCTGTGTATATGTCCACTCGTTCACCAAGAAGATAATGGCGCCAAATCTGAAGAGCAAAAATAACGGCTGCCAACTCCAAATCATGCGTCGGATAATTACAATCATGAATCTTCAACTGTCTTGAAGTATAAACCACAACCTTACCGTGCTGATGTAGAACACATCTTAATCCCTTACCGGATGCATCGCAATGCACTACGAAACCTCCAGATTGGTCCAGTATGACGAGAATAGGCGCTGATGTCAATCTTGACTTAAGTTCTACGAAATCTTGTTTGCATGCTTCTAACCACACGAATTTTTCATCTTTACGCGTAAGCTTGGTCAGGGGTGTTGCTATCTTGGAAAATCCTTCAATGAATCTTCTATAATATCCTGCTAGACACAAGAAATTTCGAATGTCCTTCACTGACTTTGGTGTCGGCCATTCGCTTACTGCTGATACTTTTGCTGGATCTACAGAAATTCCTTCGCCTGATACAATATGTCCGAGGAAACCGACTTGATCTAGCCAAAACTCGCATTTGCTGTACTTGGCATAGAGTTGATATTGTCGTAGAGTTTCCAGAACAATTCGTAGGTGTTCGGCGTGTTCCTTCCGACTCTTTGAATACACTAGGATGTCGTCGATGAAGATGACAACAAACCTGTCTAGGTACTCTCGTAAAACTTGATTCATTAGGTTCATGAATATTGCTGGTGCGTTGGTCACTCCAAATGGCATCATAAGAAATTCGTAACGTCCATAACGAGTTCTGAATGCCATTTTATGGATATCAGATTCCTTGACCTTCACCTGATGATAACCTGAACGAAGATCTAACTTAGAGTAGACGCAAGATCCACTTAGCTGGTCGAATAAATCATCGATGCGCAGTAGTGGATACTTGTTCTTTATTGTTACTTCATTCAAGGCTCTATAATCAATGCACATTCTGTATGAACCTTCCTTTTTCTTCACGAGCAAAACTGGATATCCCCAACTTGAAAGGCTGGGACGAATCCATCATTTCGCCAATAATTCGTCCAACTGAGTTCAGATCTCCTTTAAACCTTCTGGACTTAACCGATACGCTGCTTTGATCACCGGTTGTGCTCCTGGTACTAAATCAATGCTGAATTCAAGAGCTCAATCGGGAGGCAAACCTGATATGTCTTCAGGAAACACATCGTCGAACTCTCGAACTACTTCTGGTTTTGATCCTTCCTCCGCTTGAATTTCCGCAATCACTGCCTTCTTTGGTTTCGTCTTGTATGTACTTGGCCCGAGGGTACGGTCTCCACTCTTGAAATAAAAGACCGGATGGTCTGGAATCTCGAATACTGCCCTCTTTTGACGACAATCGATGGTAGCGTAGAAGGTTCCTAGCCAATCCATACCCAGAACCACATCGAAGTTCGGTATGTTCAGCACCTTGAAGTCAGCATAGAATTCTCTGCTGCAGACGACCACTGGACACAGGTTGTATCCCATTGTTGCCTTTAGAACGCCGTTCCCTGAACTGACATTCCAGCTGGATACAAGCGGTGTGACTGGAATCGCATGAGTTCGGACAAACCGTTGCGACATAAAGCAATGAGATGCTCCTGTATCGAAGAGTGCGAGTGCAGGAAGTGAGGCTACTAAGATTGTACCTAAGGTATGTGGGATATGTTTTAGGTATAATGAAAAGATATATAGGTATGTATATGGACTGAAAGAGAATTTGAAAGGGAAGTGTTACCAGTGATGACTTGGCCGGTGGTTTCAGCCTCTTCAACAGTCATTGTGAAAGCCTGTCGTCTCGGCACGTTCCTCCTTGCTGGAGGAGCATTCCTCTATCCGTTCCTTGGTCCTTGAGGTGGGTTCCGCTGAGCTTGATGGAACTGACGAGAAGGAGGTGCAGTCGGTCCATGAGGAGGTGGTGCAGGTAGTGCAAGTCGTGGAGCAGGTGCCTGGATGGCTGGGCACTGCCGGTAAGTGATTGCTGGCCTGGATGCAGAATATGGGTTGTGTCTATGAGGACAAGACCCAATATCATGAGTAGCTGAGTCGCAAACTAAGCAAAGGCGATTTTCTCGCCAGCAATCTTTTACCAGATGTCCATCCCTCCTGCAGTAGGTACAAAAGGTTGGGCTAGGCCGGTTGTTTGGTACTCCCGGTCTCCTTAGAATAAATAGTGGCTTTGAAGAGGCTCCTCCTGCCATCTGATTGACAGGGCGCTTAACTCCGGCAGATTGAGGTCTGCCCATCATTTTTACCGCCGCCTCATATCGACGGGCTGCTTTCAGAGCCAATTCACGGGTCGAGAAATCCCTTGTAGCTAACGCAGCTTGGATCTCCGGATCTAACCCTTGTTGAAATCGTCGGGCTCTAATCCCATCCGTCGGTATCAAGTGTGCCGCGAATCTGTTAAGGTATTGTGTTAGCTGTGTAATATATGATATTTGAAAATCGAAATATTAAGGCATAACTTACCAACTGAGTATGGTAAACTCAACATCATAATCATCCACGAATTTGGTCTATATCGAACCTTGTTGTAAGTGGATGAACTGCTATTCTATGTTGAATTTGGCAGTCTCAGGGAAGTACTTCGCGTCAAACATATCGCAAAAGGTCCTCCATTCAATCGGCTGGGTGAGACGGCTTTCTTTCGTCTTCCACCAGACCCGTGCATTGTCAGTGAGTTACAGCTTCGCAACTCGAACCCAAGCGATCTCTGGCACTTGTGCTGCTGCCAGATCATCTTCAATATCTGAGCCCACTCTTCAGCCTTTAGAGGGCTCTCTTTTCCTGAGAATTGCTTAGGGTGCAAAGCCCGAAATTATTTTACCCAGGGACTTCTGCTTCTGGTCGGTTCATTAAAATAGCAGTCTGCTGCTGCTGTCCCTCCAGGAAGCTGCGGATCACCTCAAGCAGTATCGTCTGCTCATTGATCGAAGCAGCTACGGCAGGTGTAAGTGGTGGAGGTGGAGGTGTGTTATTGACATTTATGCTAGTATTGTTTGGGGAATTCATAATCTTGAAAGAAAAATTTCGGCTAGGACAGATTCAAAATATATGAAATTGGAAAATTTAAGGAATATGAATTGTAAAGAATGTTTTTAGTTACCGGTTCTTGTGTTATATTGCTTAAGTTTTCCACGCAGAACAGACCTGCATGGGCCACCAACAGAACCTGTCACGCCCCGCTTCCCGTTGTACGGGCAGAGGACGTGGCGAGGCACGCGACGCATTTACTCAGAAGTAAACACGCTAAGTATATCTAAGCAATATAAAATGAAATGTACACAAGAGACAAGATGTAAATGAACAACAACTTTATTTATTAAATATTCTTTTTACAATACAGCTGAAATGTAAATATATGGAATGAAAGCGATGCCTAAACAGTGGCATAACAGAAACAAAAATATATACAAGTAAACTAGAGCTCTGGGTCGAAGCTATCTGATCCAAGTTCTTGCTGGTGGGCTCTGTCTCCAGAAGGTCCGATCCACCTGACAAAATTCCAAAGAAAAAAGAAAAGGAATGTCGTCAGCGAACAATCGCTCGGTAAGTCCCAAAGAATAGGTGGAGACAAAATAGACAGAAGGAGAATGTAGCTTTTAAAGTTGTATTATATTGTTAACGTTGTTGTTTGTAGCTTGGTACAGAAAATGCCAGTGTATACGAGAGGGGTCCCACTATTCCGGAGACTAAGGTATACGGAGCACAAGGAACCGTTCAGCCACGGTACAACGGTAATGGAGATTCAGGTTAGGTGTATTATAGTTACAGTATCGTGCCACTTTTAACACCTTCCGTACCAATCTACCCCTTATAAACCCCGCGATGTCTTGATTGTATTGTTTATATTGTTTGTTATATAGATGGATGGCTTGCCGAAACCATGATATCAGTAAATGGATGTAACTGGAGAATCATGTAGATGGATGTATATCCATTATTCGGTTCAGTCAAGTTTTATATTGAAATAGATTGTACAGACGGATTCATATTGAATTGTTGTATTGTAAGTTTATACTTGAATCGTATTCAAGTCAGATTGATTAGGTTGAGATCCATTCTGAGTCAGACACTTTTAAAAAGAACTTGCAATCCTGAATTAGTTTTGATGTTTCGATAACTGCTGCACATGGACGACAGAATTTGTATCTTTTTCCAAGACAATTACCGGGTTGATAACACCGTTGTTAGATTATCTACCTTAAATAGGCAAGCACCCATATCTCCGGCTCCCTGAGGCTTAAAAGACTGGTCCCGCTTAAACCTATGTTTACTAGGGTCCTTATTGTAATTTAGTATAACTTGAGGGGGTTTTATGTAAAAATAGTTTTGGCATAATTTAAAAATACAACTCAAGTATTTAATTATTGTGTTTAGGGTTTTCATAGATATATATTTTATAGATGTGAAATTTCTAGTGAGTAGAACTTAATTTCATAATAAATGGTATTTTATTGAAATATTGTAATTGTGTTGTATTTGTATGGTATTTTCATGTAATTGTGATTCCTTTGATTTAGAAAACTTGGAATATTTATATAATTAAATTAGACATTTTGATAATAGATATATATATTTAATGAAAATAATTTATTCATTTTCTTGTAGAAGTCTCATTTTCTAAGAAAAAATGCATAAAAATTCCATCGAGATCGAATGCTCCATTCGGAGGTCTGCATCTTGCTCTACTAGGCCCGAGAATGTGCGATAATCTGCACCATCCAGAACGGGGTCCGCAAAAGTGCGTTGTAGAGGCGCAATTGCATGGAAATGTTTAATACATCTTTTTATAGAAACGGTTTTATAAGTTGATGGTATTTATTTGCAAAGTCGTTTTATCCCAAGAATAAATTTCCAAAACTTCATCGTGCTATGATAGAGATGTGTGTTGTGATGAGGTAAGTCATTATCTCGTGAACTATCTAAAGGTAATATGTTGTTTATGCCGGAAACTAAAGTATGTGGTATTTTACTGTAAAACTGCGATAAAAATTGCAATATGATTTTTTTTATGTAAAACTTGTTTAATATGTTTATTAATGTTTATTTAACATGATATGAAAGTTTGGTATTTCCTTTTTTAAGAAAAATAGGATTTTTAAAAAGAACGAATCGGAAGTCGGATTAACTCCGCTTCCGTCGGATTTTAGTATTTAATATTTTTAGAATAGAGAAAGAGAGGGGAAGAGGGGTCTTACTGGCTTCAATGAGAGGAAAGAGATAGGAGAAGGATTGGGAAGCGTCGGGACGTCGTTTCGTCACCGGAATCTCCTCGGAATTTCGTCGGAGTTTAGCCCTTCGCTAACTCCACTTGTACACAAAAAGGACTTGAAAGTTTTTGAGAGTTTTGGCAGGGAATTGTGAGTGAGAATATGTGAAACGGAGTGTGGTATTTATAGGGAAAATTAGGGTTTGGTGTGTTAAAGAATGCATTTAAAATTGGATTAAAAGAGCATTTTATTGCTCTCTGGAATTGTGCAGAGTATACAAACAGCCTAGGGGAAGTGGGGTAGGCCAAAGATTGCAGGAGAAAAGAATTGGGGGCATTACCGTCAGGTTAGACTGGTGGCGCCGGGCCTTTTGGTGCTTGTCACCAGGCCAATACCGACGGGGGGTGCTAGGTCTTGGTGCCACGTGTCGTGTCGATTCCTATACCCCCATGCACATGTTTAAATAGTCAGTGTCTTTTCAGTTTACGTGTAGTGCACGTGTAGACTCTTGGACTTCTAAAAAAATTAAAAGAAATTTAAATAAAAAGAATGTGTGGCTGATGGGATTTGAACTCGGGTACTATATCTCAGAGTGCAAGGTCTTACCAATGAGCTACAAGCTCCGTCTTGTTGTTCTAAAGCAAAACAAATTCTTATAGCATTCACAGAAATTGTAAATACCCCAATTGTACATTAACTTTTAAACAATTTTATGTATTTTGAAATTGGAGTTGTTACAACGATGCTTTCAAACCCTTCCCATAGCTCCCCTCTCTTTTTATCCAGTAAGTCATTTCTTTTCTCCTCTCTTCTCTATTATACAAGTTCTCTTTTCAAATGTCGTCGGTAAGTGGAGTTAACCGACTTTTAAATTCTATTCTCTTTAAAATAATAATTTTTCTTAGGAAACTCAGATCCATATTATTAAACCTTGCTTATTAAATATTAACTAAAATTTAGAAATCAATTTCACCATAAAACTCCATGTAAAACCATGTTTATTACACATTTACAGTTTAATACCACAAGGTTTACCTAAAACATTATTTCATATATTTGCTTATATTACCTTTAGAAAACTCACGAGATAATGACCTATCTCATCACAATACTCGTCATGACATAGCACGATTGCCTCTTTACAATATTTTGGGATAAATACAATTTTACAGCAAACTACCTTAAACCAACAAAACCGTATTTTTTAAGATTGTTTTAAATTAAATTCCTTGCAATTAAGCCTCTACAACCCATTTTGGGGAACTCGATTTGGATGGTGCGGGTTATCGCACATCCTTGGTACCAGTAGAGCGAGATGCAGACCTCCTCACGGAGCATCCGATCTCGATAGAATTTTTATTACAATTTTTAAGAAAACGAGATTTCTATTTAATAAATAAATTTATTTTTATATATTTATTTATAATATTATTAAATTATCTATTTTAAATACATATTATAAATTCTATGTTTTCTAAACAAAGGAATCACAGATTTCATGAATCTACCATCACAAATCTATACAATTCCAATTCACACTAAAATACAATATTCTATTCAATCTAGGTTTATATTTACTAGAATACTTTACATTTAAAAATTACATCCATGAAAACCCTAAATACGATAAATAAATACTTGAGAATTATTTTGAAAGTATACTAAACTATTTTTCATAAAACTCCCTCAAGTTTATTAATTTACAATAAGAACTCTAGTAAATATAGGTTTAAACGGGACCAATTCTCTTAAGCCTCAGGGAGCTGGAGAAAGTTGGTGCTTGCCTATTTAAGGTAGAAAACTAAAACGGGGTTATCAATGGTAATCGGCTTGGAAAAAGTCACAAATCCTGACGTCCATGTGCAGCAGTTATCGATAACTCCAAAACCTAATTCAGGACTTCAATTCTGTTTAAAGTATCTGACTCAATTTGAGTCTTAGTCTAATACAATCCGAATACAATCCATTCTTAAATACAATCCAAATATAACTCCAATACAACATGAATCCATATATACCAGAATACAATCTATATCAACATGACTTGATTTGACCGATCCATGGATATTCATTGACTTGTCTACATGACTATCCGTTTATATCTTTATTCGTTTACATGAACAATTGATATCATGGTTTCGGCAAGTCTTATATCTGCAAATCATATATAAAACAACACAATAAACATTACGGGTTTTTTAAAGGGGTAGACTGTTACGGAATGTGTTAAAAGTGGCACAATGATGGTCACTATAATACACCTAACCTGAATATCCATTGCCGTTGTCCCGTGGGTTTTGACGGGACCTTGTACTCCATATACCATAGTCCACGGGATAAATTGGACTCCTCTCGTATACACCGGCACATTCTATACCAAGCTACAAACAACTATGTTAACATAATAATCATACATTATACCAGATATATTCCCTTTACCTGTTCAGTCTATTTCTATCTCTCTTTGGGACTTACCGAGCGATTGTTCACTGACGACATTCCTTTTCTATTATTTTTTTTGAATGTTGTCAGGAGGACCCGACTCTTTGGAGATAGAGCCCAGCTTAGAAGATTTGGAGCAGTTCGCAGAAGTCCCAGAGCTTTAGTCACTTGTATAGACCTTTACTTTCTATTCATGCCATTGTTTAGGCATTGCTTTCCGCATTATATTTACTTTCCAGTTGTATTGTAAAGAATGTTTAATAAATAAAAAAAGTTGATGTTCATTTACATCTCATGTCATTCTTGTATACATTTATATTATATTGCTTATTTATGCTTGACGTGTTTACTTCTGAGTAAATACGTCATGTGCCTCGTTACGTCTCATTATCCGTACACCGGGAAGCGGGGCGTGACAAATACACAAGTTTAAAAACCTTAAAATCTTACTAAAACCACACTAAAACACTCCTAAATTTTGATGCGGGGAATCTGGGGAAAAATAAAGTATTACATAGGTTAAATCTCCACATAAACTAAACCCAGACCATGACCCACACCTTAATTCAATACTATGGCCGCAGATATATTCAATTTAGCCACAAATTGTGGTTTGGAATTGGAGTTAGGGTCTCGTGCTTCAGTGGGTGTCTTCTGGTTATCCTAATAGATCAATTATACACTCAGAATATTTTATAAAGATCCCAGTTCAATCTATAATTCATTTGAGCACCAAAAACCTTACAAAAAACCTATTTTTTGACATCTATCAAAGTGTTCTGAAACTTTAACACTTGGATACTTGAAAAAGGTAGATGTTTACCTATATGGATGGAGCACAAAGGAATTCCAAGCTCTTGAAGTGTTTACTTGAGGCTTCTTGAAGCTGTATTGGTTTAGCTTGAACTTGTGAACAATTTTCAAGAAAAAATCATCAAATTCTTTCTGCTTTGGTGAAGGGTTGCGAAAATTTGAGAAGAGAGTTAAAGGAAAGTGATAGGTTCAGTTTAGAAATGAAATGATCATATGGATTATGAGAAGGAGAAGGTGTAGAGAAAGGTTGTAGAGCAAGGAGGAGGTGTATGAATACAAATGTATGATATGGTATGATATTTGTGAAGGTTTGATATAACCTAACATAAACTCATACCCTCTCTTTACGCATAAATACCCTCTACAATTAACTACCCTCTACAAATAAATCCCAAAATCTTAATAAAATATTTTTATCATTATTTAAAATTCTAAAATAACATTTAAAATTTGTCTAAAATGTTACAAAGGGCCAGCGCCTTTTAAGAGAGCGGATACCCCTTTTGAGGTACCGGCGCCGCTATACGTGATGGGGTTTTTGGGTTGGATGCCCCCGCGGCGTCTTGTTACATTTCATTTCATTTTATTTTATCGTTTAAAAGAAGCAAAGTGTGCAGATTTCGACGAAACATTGACGGCATAACCGCTAGATTTCTTCGGTTTTTGTTTTATTTTGGAGAACATTGGTCGAAACCTAAATTTCCACGTATTTAGGTGAAGCACGGATGAAATCCGTGTTCAAGAGGTGAGTACGGATCGATATCTGGATCCCCGAGAGTTTCACTAAGGGATAAGCCTAAGGCCTTCCATTTGGTGAAATCATCTTCAACCTTTTCTCTCATTTTGTCAAAAAAAAAGCTTTCTTGATTTTTAGAATTTAGGATTTGGATCTTGAACGAGGGAAAGATGTCCCTTTTCCTTCTTTGAGGTCTTTGATCTTATAAGAGAGGGTTTTAGAAGATAAGTTCTCTTTATTCTGTCTCTTTCCTTTTTGAATCTTGAGGAGTTAGACGGAGGAGGCAAAAATGCTCTTCTTTATGGAATTTGATGGAAGAAAGAGCTACCATTTTAATGAATATATGGGTTTTTGATACTTATTTTAAGAAAAAGAAAGGTTTTCCTCTTGATTTATTTGGAGGAGAAGAAGAAGAGATGGAGAAGAGAGAGAAACAAACCCTAGTATTTTGTGCAAATGAGAAAAATTTTAACATTTCATCATATGGTTGGGTTTAAATACTCATTACAATTTGCAACTTAGCTCTTGGATTTTACATAATTATTTTTTGTTTCTCCCTTGTCCATGTACATATCTTTTGCACATGCGCCATGAGTTTTACATAATTTTGGTTTTTTGTGTATTTGTATTATATTTTTACACTTATTTGCATACAAAATTTATTTATTACAATTTTCTTTTTCTTTATTTTTCGATGGTCGGCCAGCTTCACTTGGGCTTGAGGGGTTTGGGCGTGGGCCCACTTGCTTGGGCTTGGATCTTGGATTAGTTTGGCTTGGATCCACTTATCTGGGTATTGACTTTGACTTTTTGACTTTGAGTTTGACTTTTGAGTTTGACTTTTAATTTTTGATTTTTAGTTTCTGCAGTGGCGTGGAAATTTCAACCCCAACGATGATATCGATAAAAATCTAAATTTAATATAAAATTACTACCAACATGAGGTGCTAAAAGAGAATTTGTGGAGCATCATTAGAATTTAGAACAAACCCTATTTAAATCCTATTAAATTTTATGGAATTTAAGATTTGGTTCCTAAATTTTTTAGGTGATTTTATCCCAAAAGCAGGGGTGAAATATTGTTTGAAGTTTTGATGCACAGGTGTCAAAAATTGTTGTTCTAGATACTAAACATGTACCGATGATCAATAGCTCGGTTGGTATGCATTTTCTTTTCTAGGGAGAGTGCAGAGGTTCGATCCTCTGTGTGTGTGTGTGATGTGTGATGTGTGCGTTGGTGTATTGTGTGTGTTATAGGTTAGGGCTTACGGTCCATTACCAAAAAAAAAGTACTAAACATATCAAAAAAACCTCACCTTTGTTTTCCAAACACATATCCCATCCTAAAGCTGACCTTAAAAGGTTTTGATTATAAGTTCGTAAATTAGCTCTGTTTTTATCAAAATCTGGAGGAACTTTCTCACAGGTTACATTGCTATTGCTGTTGCGGAAAGACGATCATGAAGATATGCAAATGATAGAGAACAAAACAAAAACAAACCATAGGCAAATAGGAAATAAAAGTACTAACCAATAGGCGAAAGCGAAACTTTTATTAATTACCAGATAGGAGGAGTACAAACGATGGACGAATTACACAAATCTCTCTCAAAACCCTAACTCTCAAAATACAAAAGAGTTCTCTCAAAATATCATAAAAGATATTTCAAAGGCATCAATTCCTAGGGTTACAAAATACTACAATATATATAGTATTTTGGAAATATGATCAAAATAACTAATTTCCAAACTAACAAATATCCGGTCCATGACGACGGCAGATGGCTGATGAAGAAAGTGCAGACGTCTGCCCAGGAGTCTTCAGAATTAATAGAGCGTTCACAGACGTTTGAAGAGAGAGCTTCAGACATCTGGTCTTCAGGCTTCGAAAGTACAAAACGCTTGCAGACGTCTGATGAGTTCTATGCAGACGTCTGCCCGATGTATGCAAAACATACAGAGCGTCGACAGACGTATGAAGCTTACGTTTGTCCCCTTATTTATAGATAAACCTGAATATCGAAAAACTCCGAGATTGGGCCGAATCAACAGGGAAACTTGATAGGGATAGGAATCGGAGGCATACACAACAAATCTCCATCTTGCCTCGCACTCCCCACAAAACTCCTCTACAAAATTAATAGTAGCTTCACCTTCACCACAAAATCCATAAAGGGCTCAATGAGTGCGACACGCTCCAATTAAGTTCAAGTAATGCTCAAACTTAACAACAGAAAGAGACTTCGTCAACATGTGAGCCGGATTATCCGCTATACCAAATTTCTTCACAATAATCTCTTCCTTTTCAACAACTTCCTCGACTAATCAGTACCGTACATCAATGTGCTTCGTCCTATCATGATGTATCTGATCTTTCGTGAAGTGAATCGCACTTTGGCTATCACAGTAGACTATTATGGTATCCTTTGGAATACAAAGTTTTGAAAATAGTCTTTTCAACCAGATTGTTTTCTTAACGATCCCAACAACGGCCATATACCTCGCCTTCGTTGTAGACAACGCTACCTGTCATGTCCGCTTCCCAAAGCGGTAGAAGGCACACGACGAGATCCGCGACGTATTTATGCCGAGAAAGGTCCTTATCGAAATAAATATGTTAAGCATATTATAAGCAATATAAATATAGATAACAAGAATTTAACAAATGTATAAATCCAACTATCTATTACATTTCAAGTCACAGAGTTCAAAACAAGACAACAAGTCTGTAGTTTTAATACAACGAAATAAAACTAACAAAGCCCGAACAAGTAGGCATACTGGAGAATAAAGATGAAGGTAAAACTAATAATCCGCCTGGAATGAAAACTGAGTGTGATCTTCCTCGGTCGGCTCAATCTCCTCTGTCACTAAGCCATCTGACGAACATTTCCAAAGAAAGAAAGAAAATAAGGAATGTCCGTCAACGAACTTGCGCTCGGTAAGTCCACAATAAAGATGTGATAATAAATTAATGTGATATAATGACAAGTATAAGAGTATATATGAATGTGGCCTACCGAGATGAACGAGGATAATATGTCAAATAAACACGACAAACTATATAAGCATTGCAGTTTTACATAAGCATGTCGGTTCAGTATAAGTATGGTGTCGGCTTACATAAGCATATAATAAGTATAACTGATGAACATGAAGTGAATGGCAATGTGGTCTAAGAGATCACTACAAGGGTAAGGTAATATAACGTCAGTTCGAGTGTGAGCATCAACCACCACAGGGGTATTCTTAATACCTAAGACTATCATCCAGGAGCAAGAAAACACGGGCTCGAATCAAGAGTTAGTAATGTATCGTTTCAGCCCTGTACCACAGCAGTATGAATATACCGTTTCATCCCGGTACCACGCCATCTAACGAAAAAGCCTCATATGGCCTCTTTCCTTCATTATTCTTATATATATATATATATAGGGGGGGAGTGATCCATTGCAAATCGGTCCACGTTTTTTTAAAAACGGGAACTCCTGATCTATGACATTTTTATGATCCGATCAGTTCAAGTTGATCACCTTACTCTCAAATATATATGTATGAAAAATCCAAGGATTTAAAGACATCTAACCTATTTATTGGATAGAATTTATGTTGCATTATCGAAAGATGTTCATTTTTGCACCCATCGATGCATATGGTAGAGGTATTCAAATCTTTTGATTTTTCATACACACACACACACATATATAAGAGTAAGGTGATCAACTTAAACTGATAGGATCGTTAAAATATGTCGTAGATCAGAAGCACCTGTTTTTAGAAAATACGGATCGGTTTCCAAAAGATCACTCCTATATATATATATATATATATATATATATATATATATTAATGGAGGAAAGGTGCCATTTTTTCGACGATCGGCATACATCACCTCCATCTTTATCATCTAAGATGTGGATACACCAAATTTCATGTGATTATACCATTTTTTCACCGTTGATTTAGTTGGTGCAAAATTAATGGTTTCCCGACAACAGAACTTTTTACATTACTAATTCAACGGTGAAAAAATGGTGGAATCACATAAAATTTGGTGTATGCACATCTTACATGATAACGATGATGATAATTGATGCCGATCATCGAAAAAAATGGTGGAAGTTGTATTTTTTCGACGTCACACAAGGAAATCCCCTCATATGGCCTCTTTCCTCCATTATTCTTTCTCTATATATAATTTGATCAGGATCCTATCGGAAGAATTTGGGAACAAATTCTTCCCACTTTTTCACAATTAGATTAATTTTAGGACTTGTGCTAATAATTATAAATAAAAACTTTCATTTATTACCAAACACAACATAATTAAGTACACAAATCGTAAAGTTAATCTAAGGTTGAAAAAGTGGGTAGAATTTATTTCCAAATACTTCCGATAGAATCATAATCAAACTATATATATATATATATATATATATATATATATATATATATATATATTTGGGAGTGATCCTATGAGATTTGACCTCATTTTTTATTTTGAGGTCTATTTCTCAAACACAATTCGTCGTGTTTTTCACCGATCCGCATCGGTCATCGTGATCTACGTGTGTTAGATAGGTTATGTATCAAATTTTACGATATTTTGAGACCTCTCACTAATTCATCATACATATTAAAAAATTGATAGCTTTACGATGCATGAAAAATAAGATCGCTTAATGATGTGCTAGAGATCTCCAAATCTCGTAAAATTTGATACATAATCTATCTAGCACACGTAGATCTTGATGACCACACGACGGATTTGTGTGTTTGAGAAGTGGACCTCAAAATAAGAAATGAGTCTGAATCTCTCCCCCCACCCCCCCCCCCTCTCTCTCTCTCTCTCTCTCTCTCTCTATATATATATATATATATATATATATATATATATATATATATATATATATATATTCCGCAATTTTTTGTCCTCTAGCAGGTAAAATTATCCTATACCATCTGGAATTTAAGAATATTTGCATTCAGTCCCCGCTAGGTTCATCTACATCTATTTCTAGCACAGAAAATTATCCTCCGCCCCTTTGATTTTAACGACATTTGCATTGGGTCCCTGCGCTTGAGGAGGGCCCCCAATAGTCACATAATTCGCGAATTATTCGGCGAGTTCGTGAATAATTCGTGAACTATGTGACTGCCGATTAAATCTGCGAATTATTCGCCATCACCGAACGCGCCGAATTGTGGCCGAATTATTCGCGAATAATCCCGAATTATTCGCGAATTATTCAAAAAAAAAACGAATTATTCAAAAAATAGCAAATAATTCACGAAATCAAAATCTAGCGTCTCATATATTAATTTTATATTAATTTTTTGCTCGAAATCCTTTCCGAACATTTCCCGAACACTTACCGAATCTTTTCCGAATACCTGCCGATTTTTTCCGAATAGTTCTCCGAATCCGAATTTTCGACCTTGCCGAATTATTGCCGAATCACGAATTTGTGACTATGGCCCCCTGCTAGTAACTGTATAAATTATTTCTCTCCATTAGTAAATTATTTAATCAAAATCAATTTTGAAATGTCTTTACTAATATAACCAAACCATGGAGGAAGTTTGCAATTAAATGCCACTTTTGCATTAAATATCGTTTACTATGCATTTGATGCTATATTGAAAGAAAGAAGGGGAAAAAATGGTAAATAGCAGGTCTGCTTGAATAATTAAAGAATGCATCTCGGAAAAAACTACTATGTAAGGGCTTGCATGGTGCAAGCCCTTACATAGCCCTTGGATGGGCTCCCCCCACTTGCAAGGGGAGCCCATCCAAGGACTCTAGAAGGGCTTGCACAATGCAAGCCCTTCTAGAGTAGTTTTTTCCATGCATCTCTAGCATCTCATTTGGATAAATTTTTCTTCAATATTAAACTAACAACAGTATTATGCCCACCACTTTATCAAACCGGCCGAGGGACTCTTTGGTTGGGGGAGGGTTGTGAAATTTGGATTCCCAAACGGTGCAATTGAAAATTTTATGATTAGTTAATTTTGTGTTTGGTCGGTATTGGATTCTTAATATTGCATTAGTAGATTCTAATCTTTGTTTGGTTGAGAAAAAGGAAGCGGGATTTGGATTTGAGGATCGGAGAGAAAGGTAAAGAGAAAATTAATTTTTTAACATATAAAGTGCAGTGGGCCCTACCTAATTTGCTTGAATCCACAAGAATCTCGCCAAAAAAATAGGATCTGAGAATCCATGTTTTACGGTGGGTCTTTTCCTAAAAACAACCAAATCCAAACTTTACTGACTGTACAACCAAACACAATATTTGATCATGGGCATTAGAATTCAAAGTGCAAAATCCACACAATCTCATACAACCAAACAGCAGGTCCTAATCATCGTCACTTTCTCGCGGGCCCCACCAGTATTCAACGAGAAAAGCCCATGACCCCTGTGGGCCCCAAACGGATCCGAACCGTCGATAGGGTGATTAGGTTTCAGTTACTCGAACCGTCCCATCGATAGTGAAATGCGAAATGTGCGATCTCATAGATCCAACGGCCCACGAAGCCCAGGCCACAGGCCCGGAGAGATCCACCGTCCGTACATTATTAAAACCCACTGCCGACGTGGACGAGGACCTAGAGCAGCAACTGTGCCGACGTGGCAGCAGAGGTCCGAATCAGATCTGACCGTTAAAATTACGAGAGCGAAGATCAGCCGTCGGTTGATCTTTACGTGGGCTATAAAATAGAGAGCAGAGCTTCGATTTTTCCGTGGGAATTAATAACATTCTGCCCTTTTTAGTTGGGTTAAGATTTTAGAGAGAGAGGGGGGAGAGAGAGAGAGCAGTCGCTTTTGGATTCGTGAAGAGAAAAGCGGTACAATTATTTCAGGGTTTTGTTGTGTTATCTGAATGTTTGGTGTGGTTTTTGTTTGGTTTGGGTTTTTTAATGGAAAGGTGATGGTTTTGGTTTCTTTGGGTACAAGAAAGACGAGGGTCTTTGTTTATTGATTGGATTTGGAAGTGGATTGGATGGTGATTTGCGATTTGGATGCTGGGATTCGAGGTGATTTTTGAATTGAATTTTGATGGATCTTTGATATTATTGGGAATTTTTCAGTGAATTTTGATCTGTTTTGTGCTGGATCGAGATGGTGTTTTGCTCTTCGTTCGTTACATTTCGTCGGTTTTCATTGGCTTTTGGGATTGTGAGTTCTTTGAGCTGCGGTCCGCTTTTTTAATTTTTTTTATTTTAGGTCAATTAAATGATTTTTCTTCTGTTTTTTTGATGGGCTGAGCTTTTCTTACTTAATTATGTGAATATTTTATCAGGATTTTGTAAAATCTTGCAAGATCTAAAGCTGTAGCAGAAATGGGTTCTTTGATTTCAATCGTTTTCATGATCATGTAATGATTTTTTAGATTTAAAAAGTTCTCTCTGCATTCCAACAGATTAAAGTTTTAAAATTTTCCTTTTCTTTCTATCCTTTTTCTTTCCTTTTTTAAATTTTCTCTCTTTTTGTGCTTTGAATTTTCTTCAATTTTGGGTGAATTGAATGGATCTCTGTTACGCATCTGTTGGCTTAGTCTCTCAGTTATCAAGAGAGAGTAAATAAAATAGATTTTTGAGATATAAATATATATATATTTTCTTTTCAAATTAATCTTTCCATATTTAAAAAAAAAAGCTAAATTTAGAATTAGCAACAAAGAAACAAAAGCCCCAGCTTCATGCGATTCTCTCACACCCAGCATCTCGCCTTTTTTCTCTCTTTGTGTGTTTCCTTTTTTTATTTTCAATTTTTAAAGTTATCTCTTTTAATAATCCACTGGGTTTTTATTTGTTTCAATTTTATAGAATTTTGAAGAGAGAGAAAGAGAGATGGAGAAAGAGAAAGAAATCAGAGGTCGAGATCTGAAGAAAAACGGCGCTCGCTGCTTCCCTTCTCCTTCCTCAACCCCTTCACCCTCAGGTACTAAATTTTCTCTCTCTCAATGTTCCCAAAATGCCCCTGGTCTGGTTCTAGTTTCTGTTTTGCTTAGAATGGGGATTGGATCTTTAATGGGTTTTTGTTTTTATCCTCAATTTTGGAGTTTATCTTGTTTGTTTCAGTATAATTTTTAACTTTTCTAGATAACTGGTCTATAATTTATTTACTGAAATACCCTTATCATGGATCCTAGGAGCCAGGTTTTGATAGAAAATAAAAGGGACCTTTGATGGGTTTTGTTTGATTTTATTATTATCAATTTGGCTTTGGCTTGATTTAATTTGTTGAATTTATTCGTAGTTGATTGTTATTACTAAAAGATTTTATTATTATCAATTTGGCTTTGGCTTGATTTAATCTTCTCTTTTTATAATATTCCTTTTCTATCACTGTTCATGCCTTGTGTACTTCCCATTATACCCCTGGTAAATTTGATCCTAGATGAGCAAATGTTAAAAGAGATTCTTTTGCTGAATCTTGATTGGTTCTTCTTATGAAGCCTGCTCATTTGAGCTGATAGACATTGGATGCTTGACTGTCATTCCATTTCCAGTTTTTAAAAATTTTTTTTTTTTTGGATTCAAATATTAGTTTTGCTTTTTTACCTCTTTCAGCTGCAATCTCTCCCTCTAAAGCTTAAGTACCGGCTTAAACTATCACCACTCATCAACCACTCCATAATCCCCCAAATGTCCCCATCCTGCATCCTAATTTACATCAAAGATGAGCAAAGGTTTCTATTTGTATTTTGGTTTTAGTGTTAAAAAAGAAAGGGGAAACATTTAATGGATTCTTGTCTTACATTTTGGCAGTGTCTTCCATCAGCTTTCTTTTGTCCTTTTTAGGCTGGAATTTACCTCAAAGCAAGTTTTTTTTATTGAACCCAACATTTTGGCAGTGTCTTACATTTTGGCAGTGTCTTCCGAGCACTAAATGGGAGATCATGGGTCTCCCCCACAGACTACTATTGCCCACCACTGGGCTATGTGCCTCGCACTACCTCAAAGCAAGTTTATTAAAAAATAAATTGTTTATCATGTATTTCTATTACAAAGGAGAAGTAATCTTGAAATCCTCTCAAGTTTGATATGTTTTCCATTGTATAATTTTCAGGTTCCAACAATAACTGTAATGGCAAAGGAGATGAATATGTGATGGAGAATTGTAAAAAAGCAAGAGCCAAGGGGTTACATGTTAGTTTTAGTGATAATAAAGAGTGTAAAATGGACGGCAAATGCAATGGTGGTGAGTCCGAGGGAGAGGACGGTTTTATTCTTCGCTCACCACTGAATCCCAATGGTGGTAGTAGTAGTAGAAGGAGGGTCAAACTCCAAGGAAAGGTTGGTTTTACTTATAAAAGTGCTTGATGTTCTGCTTAGCTATCTGTTTTGCTTCCTTAATCCTGATTACCTATTCTTTTATATGTATATATAAGGTATCAGACAATTGTGGTCCCGTGGCTCCTCTTGTGGTGCCGAGCAACGCGAAGAAATTACGATCAGGTATGTTGAATTCTGATTCAATGCTTTTATGTTGATATAATTTTTGTGTTGGTATAAATTTTGGTTCTTTCATCATCATCTAAGCCTTTTCCCACATCCGAATGGGTCGGCTACGAAGTAAAGCACCAGTAAAGATCCGACAAAATTTTAGGATAGGTCATCGACCTTATGTCAACTCTCTCTAAATAAGCGTCAAATTCCTTGTTCAAATAATTATGACAAGAGAGGGGCTTCTTATAGTTGACCAGTCGGCATCCTCCAACTTATCATAGGCTATGGAGAAGTCTAAGAGAAGAGGAATAGATGATATATTTGCGAGATGGAATTTTGTTCAACTATGAATATAGCCAAGTGTGAAAAGTTGCATATTCCAATAAATTTTGGTTCTTTGGATATCTTAATTTAATTTAGCCCTTTTCCTCTCCTTTTGTAACTTTATGAATCAGAACCTTTTGGCTTTTCTTCAGTGGTTCTGTCGTATTGTTCTATTTTCAGTGGTTGTCACTATAAAACTACCTTATCAGTTGCAATTGTTCCAAACTCCATTATTTAATCATCTTATGTATCAAGCTAGATGCTGTAGCTATTTTATTTGTTTGTTTCATTCTAAGCATCATATGGTTATGAAAGAATTATGTTTTCTTATGTATTCTTTTGTACTTCAGCAATTCATAAACGCTGTCGCAGAGAATCTTTGAAACAACAGCATGCTTCTGATGAAACCCAACAATTAGACTCCTCTAATGCAGAAAGATTGAAACAAAAGATGGTAGGCTTATATGTCACAGCTAATTCGATATGATTTTCTTGTTTCTATTTCTGGGTTACTTGTTATGTGATTTTAGCTGTTTTGTTCAAATAGATAGACGAAATCAGAAAAGCTGAGGCAGAAGTTGCTGACACTTTGATTTCTATGGCCGGTTTAATTACTAGTAGCAATCCAGTTGAGACAAAAGAAGATGGGGAGATTATAGGAGAAAAATTGGAGACAAAGGGACCCTCTGCTTCTCCTTCACAAGGTTCGTCTTCCCTGGTTATTGAAACTGATAACTGCAATTAACTTTTCAGAACAGCGATAGTGAATGCATCTGTTTGTTTCTTACAGATCCAAAGTTTTTGGTTCCATGCAACGGTACTGCAGCTAGCAATCCCGTTCCTTGTGGAGATGGTTCTCCTGACACCGTTATGGTTGATCCTTCTACAATTGAGGAAACGACGGATGTCAGTGTTAGCAAAAAGCTTGATGCAGAAGCAAATATGGAACCGGTAAACAATATTGCACCTTTAAGAGATGCTGTGAACTTATCCAATCCTCAAGGAGCTTCTCTTCATCATATTCCTGAAAATGGGTGGGTATTTCTTACTTCAAGGTTTAGATCGTTGTTCACCCTGCTTAAGGTCGATTGTTTTAATCTTGCCTTGTGAACGTTTACATCTGCAGAACATTGCAGCCAACACAATTGGATGCTCATTTGCTTCAGAAACAAGTAATGCTTCTGTTCTTCGGAACTCATCAATTGTTATTGGAATTGTGACAACTAAAGTTATTGTTGGTATGTTGATGTCAGGTTGGTCCTACTTCAATGGAATTTGATCCTCAGTTCTTCAAACAGAAACCTGAGTGTGATGCTAATGGCAGTAGTCAGAAAGGTACCTAGATGCTAGTATTTTTTTTTTTCACTTTTTTACAACAACATAGTGTTACTATTGATCCCTCTAACGATATGAAATCCTTTACTTACATGTAGCTTTTATTTATTTATTTTTCCCTCTCTAATTATTCCAATCTTTATTTGAAACAGCTCCTAATAAGCAACCTGCGTTGCATAGGAAAGGTCACAAGCAGTTAATAATGTAATTTCCCCTTACATACCTTACCTCCTCAATATGTGCTCCTTCTAAAAATTTCCTTGTGCAGTTTGTATTGTGATTTCTAGTTCTAGAATGCAAACCAACTCTATAATCCTCTTTCTCAGGCTGTCTTCGAACAAAGCTGCTGCTTACCCAAGTTCTGTTTCTATTTCTGGAAGACCTGATAATATCAATGGTCTTCCTATGGAGAAGGTAAATGCTTCTCTCTTTTTTCTGAATTTTATTTTTCTCAGAGGGGTGATTGGAACAAAATTTAAGGGCCTTTATTATTAGGAATCACCTGGGCACCTCTCTAGTTTGTATATTGCATGCTATTTATTCATTTTGTATATGAACATTTTATCTATATCTTCTGATCCCATCTGTCTTCTTCTGAAATTTGAGCAAGTCCTTTAGTTACACCATTTTTTCCCTAAGCAGTAGCACATCTAACACCACAACATTATTTCGTGCATTACTCTCGTTTCTGGTTTATAGGCTTATGCAGTCTTCCTTATGCTTTTGCAGCTCTCTCTCTCTCCAGCTGATACAAAGCGACAATGGAATAAGTGTGGCAATCAGGTTTGGATTTGCCATCTCATCCAAAACCATCAGAAAGAAGAAAAGAACCAGCTATACATACTTCAAAATAACCAAGCAAAGGCAAAGGAAGGATCAAATTATAGTGCCCCTCTGTCAAATGTAGCTCAACTAGAAAAGAGTAAGCTGGAAGCTCGAAATCGAATGTCTCAAGATTCACTTCTACAAGCTCAGCAAGCAGCCGACTTTGGTGGAGCCTATGCTCAACAAAAGCAGGTAAATAAATTACTTCTTGTTTGTTAGGCTAAATTGCACTAACATACCTGTGTTGTTTTTCAGATTTATACCTGATACGTTTGTAGATTGCAAGTTATTACCATTAAGGATACAACAAAAACAAGCCTTCATCTGAATATTTTTTTGGTCGGCTATCTGAATCTGTTTTTTATACTGTTTTTAAGGTCTGACTCTTGGTTTAATTGACAGTTACCACATTGTTTTTGACCCGCTCTATATATATTCGTTTAGATCTATCCCTATCCCTAATTGCATCTTTAACTATAATTTTGTCACTTCTCATAACTAAGCATATATTGGTCTTCATTGCACATGTTCCTATCGTCATAGTGTGTTCTCTCTCATTTTATCCATTATGGACGGCCTCCAACTTGTTGCAAATACACCTATTCATTATCTTATCTTTTAGAGTATTACCGCTAATTCATCTAAATCATTCAGCCACGCACATTTTTTGGACATGTTGTTTTCTAATAGCCCTGCATTTTGATCCATAAAGCAATGCTAACTTAAATAGCCCTATCAAAATTTCCTTTCAACTTCAAAGTATCTTGCAATCACGCAGCAATCCTGAAGCACTTCTCCGCTTCAACCATCCAGCTTTGATTCTATGAACTACATCTTCCTCTATATTTCCATCATAATCATTTAAAAAACCTAAGATGTATAAATAAATACGATTTGAAATTATTGGTCATTGGTGCTAAAATAAGGAAAAGGTGTATAGAGGTTAAAAGGCTCTCACTAGAAACAGTTTATGGTATTCATTTTAAAATCACCGTGTTCATGGTATTAACTTGTAACTTACAAAGTCTGTGGTATTTATCTGCAAAATTCAGATCAGCCGTGATATTTTAGTGAAATTTAGCCGTTAAGTACTTTTGTCTGCTTCTTTATGCTTGTTGTAACGAGGGTATGATTGTTACTTTTACAGGGTTCCGAACTTCCCACCTTGTCGGCTGTTGGTGATACCAAAAGTTCAGCCAGGAATGGGAAGAAGTCGGGGCAGTTTCAGTTTCCTTACCCTCCCAATCCTTTTATGTTTCCTCAAGGAGCCTATGCATCGCAGTATCAGGAGCAGTTAGCTGCTGGAGCTAATCACCAGGTGTGTGATCTATTCCTCACTGTCAATATTAGATTGGCTAAAATGCTGTTGTTCCTATATTAGTGGTAGTGCCGTGAAACACAGTTAAATTTTACACGCGACCATTCCCTTGCAAACACAGAAGCTGTTTGTGTGTGTGTGTGGGGGGGGGGGGGGGGGGGTTGTTGTTGTTGTGTGTGTGGGGGGGGGGGGGCTACCAAAGCAATGCATGGACTGCCATGCAGTGGGCTTCAAGTGTGCATGCAAGTGAAATGCATCTGACTGTGCAAAGCAATTTTCTTATTTGATCCGACTTGACATAAAGTGTGATAAAATTTGTTGACCAATTTTCATGATTAACAAGTGAGATGTTGCCTTGTCATTGTCGTTGCAGCCAGATCCTGTTTCCTCTCTATCCGCACGCGGGCGGGCGAGGGTGTGTGTGTTGGTGTCATATCTGCCGCAGTTAGGATACCGATAAAACTCAAGTGTTGGTGTCATATTTGCCACAGTTAGGATATCGATAAAACTCAAGGTCTTTGATGCTCCCTAGTTTCTTTCTGTTAATCATATATGAGATTTTCTTTAGATATCTAACCCCATATTATGTCTAAAACAACCAAGTTATGCACATAAAAAACCCGATAATTTAAAAAATATGCTTTATTGGTAGGCTATTTGGTCATTTGTTATGAAAAATGATGAGAATTTTTGGATTTCTCAGCATACCCCCCACCCACCCACCCCCACACCCACACCCCGAAAAAAATCCGTGAAAAACTCTCTAGATCCAAAAAGTTTTAGGTTTAAGTCCTTATAGTACAACCAACCACTTTTACTTTTTAATATTCTCATATTACCCTTGTCGATTTCTTGCACATAACTGCTACATTTAGTAGCTAAACTGCTAAATTTTAGCTACTAAATTTAGCGGATAACTGCTACATTTAGCAGATGTAGTCTAGCAGTTTACATTAACTGCTATACTTAGCAGATAACTGCTACATTTATCAAATCTGGCAGTTTACATGCTAAATGTTGCAGTTTACTTGTTAAATGTAGCACTTATCTGCTAGAAGTTAACAATGGTAATATGAGAATATTAAAATGTAAAAAGTGATCGGTTGTATCATATCGACCCAAACCTAACCTTTTGGATCTAAGGAGTTTTTCAGTATATAATTTTTTGCCCAGGGATTCTTTCCTATTAGTTTTTGGACCTAGGGTGCTAGGACCATTTCTCTCTCTCTCTCTCTCTCTGTGATCCATTCTCGACCCAAATCCCATCACGGTATAAAAGCTTCCTGACCTTGTACCACTGGCTGAATGCTATTATAGTCTCTGTTTGGCCAATGGAATCCCCAGCTTGCATCTCATCACATTAATAGTGTATTTTCTCTCAACTGCTACTTATAATAATAATAATATAATAAAAGCACAAACAACATTTTCAATGCAATCCCCTGCCTGTTTGGTAAAATGTAGGTACAACTTCAACTACAGCAATACATGGCCAGTGGCATGTTACTGGGCCATGCATCAGCAAGAGGCACATCAACAAATCAGCAGCAGCAGCAGCAGATACAACAGCAGCTAATGTGGCAGGCCCAGTTGGCCCATTACACCAAACAGTTGGGTTTCGCAGCGAAGAACCCATCTTCGTCCACTCCCCCGTCATTTCCTCTTCCCACTGATTTCAACCCGAATAATCTGCACAATCCATATTTTCCTCCTCTGCCATTGTCATCGGCACAGATGTCCTCGATATCAAAGCAGCAGCAAAATGGTGCGGGACCCATCCTGCAGAGCTCGCCTCAGTCGCAGATGATGAGCAAAGCCGAGAGTTTTAGATGAGAAACTCTAATCCCCCCCCTGTATGTTTGTTGTCGGTCGATTCTTTATGTTTGCCCGACGGAGCAAGTGCTTCCCCGCGCTGTTGCCAAACAAAGGAGGATTCGGGAATAGGCGAAGTCGCAGGAAGTACTTTGATCGAAGGAAGTCGGGGAGGAGATTTGAATTTTAATAACTAGGATTTTCAACGGGGGTGTACATTTGGAAACTTGAATGCCATGATTGACTATGTATACCAACAGTTGTTAAAAAACGTTTTGTAGGAATTATCATTACAAGATATATATAATAAAGGAAATAAAAGATACAGTTTTGATTTTCGGAATTTCTTAGAAAAGTTTTTTTGTGTTATATTTTGAGATTTACTTTTTCTTGATGTATATTTTTGGATGCAGTTTTTAATAATAGAATATGAGAGTCAGCTTTTGGTTATAATCCAAATAATGAACCTGAACATCAGCATGAATTATGCAAGTAATTTAGTCGAATAAGGCTTCATGTTGAAATGCTGTAATCAATTAGACTGAGAAACTGCAACCTTCACTTCAAATGATTATCATCTTCAATAATAATAATAATAATTAACAGAAAGAAATACATTTCAGTTGGTCTCCCAGTGATAAAGGCACTAGCAACAACAGAATCATATAGTTCATTATAAGTGAAAATTTCACATAAATACACAACTTGTGAGAATAACAGAATGTGGAGAGTAGAATCCATAAAAAAAATCATATTCTATCCAATTTATTCTGACACATGCGACAAAGTTGTACATTGCTCAAATTTATTGTTATAACCCAAAACCTTTAGATGATGTCATTATTGCATCATTTTGGAAAAATAAATAAATTCAAAAAAAAGAAGAAACAACTAGCTATTATCCTATATTTCATCATAAGCTTGCCCATTTCATCTATAACAAAAAGACAAAAGAATATCCAACTCAACTCTCTCTCCTTCCTCCCAAGAAAAAAAGATAAAAGAACATTAATTCATCTCTCTCACCCATACCTCCCTTTTAAAAAGCCGAAAGAATACCTTCATATCTTCCTAATAAATTTTAATATGCATACAAAACATAAATTATTTTAAAAAATTTCTGGGTATAAGTTTCTAGCCCAACTATTTAATCATGAAAATAACGACCAATTGGGGAAAAAAATTATTTAAAAATAACCAACACATAACAACAACATTATCTCCATGAAATGTCCACGATAAAAAAAATTTGTACAAGCTTTCAGTGGGATATATATATATATATATGTGTGTGTGTGTGTTTTTTTTTTTTTTTCAAAATATACATGCATCGCACCCGCAAAATACCAGTTCATATTACTGCAGCTCCTGAATATTAGAATCCTAGAAAGCCAATACTAAGTAAATTACTCAATCTCAGAAACCCACATTACCACTTCTCTTTGATCAAGTGAAGCAGTAGCACAAATACTAAACAAAAAATCTCATCATCTGCAACCTCACAACATATCCAGATAAACTCAATCAACAGATTAAATCTTGTAAAGTAGGTAACAACATCTGCATTTCAAATCCTTAAATACATACTTTTCCCCCACCGTATACTTATGTGATTATGTTAGTAATATAACTTATATAAAATTAGACATTTGTTTATCTGAAAATTACGCTTTCAAGCAGGTGTAATGATGACGTGCAGTAGCTTGGCAATCATGCTACACCATGTCAAGTATATTAGTCGTAGGCTACTGAACCATTTCCAACACTATTGGAAGAGGATGAACATTTGCTTGAATTGCTCTCATCAGTGTTGCCACTACTAACCTTTCTTTGCCGCGGCCATTGCTTCGCTTTACTCCCTTCTGAAGACAAGTCCTGTGATAAAGATGCTGTTTGTAAGATGTACAAAAAATGAATGTGGAAAAATTTAAGGTGATACCATTTTGATTTTTCTGATTTGCCAGAAATTCGACTGTCATTTTTTTTTTGTGTTTTTGGGGGAGCAGAGAAACAAGATACTGATTTGATTCCCTGCTCATGTCAATTAGGCCGGCATGTTTATTTTCCATATCAAATACATTATTTTTGTAGAAAAGGGCTTAGATTTCCTAAAGGACGTAGTAACCCTTTAATATGGCAAACATGTATTACAGGTAAAATAACATTTTCAAACCATTCACACTTATAATTCAGCAGAAGAAATAGCCCTTAACAGAGCCGAATTGAAGAAATGTATTGACAGGTGACCCTAAATTTTTTGGTCATAGGCTGTATTTGCTATTTATTGTATTGCAGCTAAAACTGCTGAACAGAGCTCATAATAGGACTAGCTTTTTAACACAGGCCATCCACATTCATGAAGATGTATATCAATATATGAAGATAGTACTGATCTGCAAGAGTTTCAATTTTTATATCTAATAACTATTGAGAAAAGCGGATCAATTATTATTTTTATTTAAAGCAATGTTGGGAAAGTGACCTCTACAAGGCTATGTTGCATGGATTCATCATCGAGGTGGCGAATTCGTATCTCTATCGGATACATACAGATTCACAACCTAAAATTTATGTTGTACTCTAAAAGTATAGAACATGAATAAATAACCATGACAGTATAAATTCATCAATGTTGTTTGTGAAAATTTTCATATTCTTAGTCTAGATTTGCTAAACTCACAACTTTGTCATTATGTAAATATGTTTAAACCATATTTGAGTAGCTTAGAATTGTTTAGAGAGTATTTTTTTCATTACTTAAATATTTATAAGTATATTAATATATATTTATATCGAACTAATTGATTAAAAATATATCTCATATCCTAGGTTGTTGAAAAAATGTGTATCAATGAATCCGAATTGTATCACGTCTCGTATCCATATCCATGCTATTTAGGTATAAGGACATCACCAGCAGCATTCTTGATTTTCACATAAACATGAAAAGAATTAAATTCAAATTGCTGACTCCCAATAACAGCAGGGAATTATTTATACTAGACGTGATCACGTGAAACTGTGAAAGCTACTGGAGTCAAATTAAGAAAAAGTAAATTTGCCAATGTAAAAGCGATAAAAAAAAATCAAATGAATTAAGAATTTATAATCATTCTAAATCATATTAAAAGACAAACCTGGTCTTGTGCTACTTTTGAATGGGAAGAAGTGCCTGCAGATCCAGGAATCTTAAGCTCCAATTCTGTCACAACATCACTAAAATCATCACCCCTTTCTGCACCTCTACTCTGTTGAAGATCCGTGGATTTGCTACATGAATCATTCTGGCGATAGGTTTGAGATCTACTGCTTGGATGTTGATTATAAGGAAGTCTTTCAGAAGCCAAGTGTTCAGCACGGGGATTGCGCGTGGAAGTATAGGGCAGGTAAGGATATGGATGCATTGATGGGTGAATACGTATCGGAACGGAAGGAATTGGAACCGATACTGGGTATGGATATGGAGGTGTGGGCCCCATAACAACTGAAGGATCCACTGGAGCCCAAGGGTAATAGCATCTAAGCCTTTGCTGATACTGAGCATTTAGATTCTCAATTTCGGATTTTAATGTTGTTTTCTGTTCTCTTAGCTCATTCTTCTCTTGTGTCAACTATGAGGATGAGAAATGCAATAAGAATCTATGAAATGCTTTGCTGGGTTAATATATTATAATTTTAGGTTAAGTGATATCACCTCACGTGATTCTTCGGATAATGAAGCATGTTCAATTTTCAGTTTGTTCACTTGGGTAGTCAAGTCTTTCAACATCTGGACCGTATCAGCAAGTATGGTTGCTTTGTCATTCTTGGGACGATCTGGATCTGCAATTTGACCACCAGCGAAGAACAGAAGTGTCAAGCCCAAATATGAAGACAAGGATTGTAAGAAAAGAAAAATGCAAATGTGCATAACTAAATTAAATATATCTATTGATCCCCTGTACCTAACCTAAACTTGGCACAATATAAGGCAATTATTACGCTGTCCATAAATATCATAACAACTAATTAACTGGCAAGGGACCCTGCGTAATGCGTTGTACGAAGTCCAAAATCAAGAAAAATCATATTGAATTAAAAGTTTATTGTAATATGATTTGTAAGGTGTAATAGCTCATATTTAATATGGATGATTAACTTGCAAATGCTTTGGTATTTTTCTTTAACTATTCAACATTTTCCTTGGCATAACATACGAGAATTGCAAAATCTTTAAAATCTCAAAATTTTCTTTTCTCTTCGGTTTTTCAATATCTTACTTGTTAATAGCACATGAGAACCACGAAATGTACAAAAATCTTTTTGAAAATTATTTTCTTCAAATTTTCAACATTTGGCACGTAGAGAAATTTTAAAAATATCCAAATTTTTGTTTTCATCGGTTTTCCAGTATTTTGCTTGCTTATATGCTTATAACATAAGAAAATTATCAAAATTTCAAAAAAAAAATATTTTTCTTCAGTTTTTCAATATTTTTCATGCGAATTTTCAGTTTTCTAAGGTTATTTAATATTTTACATGCAAACGGAGTCTTTGTCTACAGAAATACGTTGAGAAAAGGCACATGCATGAAACATAATCTTTAAACGAGATAATGCCTTTTCAAATCTCTCAAAATGGAATTTCTTCCAGACATATATACCATGGTTTCTTACTTCGACATGGTGCAAATATCTAAATTTCACCATTCTAGATACTTTTCAGACCCCTTTTGGGCTAACGGGCTCGACTGAGATGATAGATCATATGATTATTACTGGAAGGCCTGATTCTAAGTCCCAGTTCAAGGCTTAAGGTTCTAGCCTGGACCTGTACCTTTAATGAGAATCCAAAATAAGAAGAATGGCTACCCGCTGAGCTCTTTCTACTGATTGATAGGGAAAGGTAGTGAAACCTGTTGGGATCGAAATTTACACCCCACTGCTGAAATTAAAAATCAAAAATTCAAAGTGAAAGTCAAAAAGTCAAATTCAATGCCTAACCAAGTGGACCCAAGTCCAACCAACCCGGCCCAAGCCTAAGCAAGTTGGCCCATGCCAAAAAATGCCTCAAGCCCAAACGAAGCCGGCCATCAAAGAAGAAAGAAATTTGTAATAAAAAAATTGGATGCAAATAAGAGTAAATGTAATAGAGATAGACAAAGGCCCAAATTATAGGAAGCCCATGGCTCATGTGCAAAAAGGTGGACACATAGATATGAGATAGGCAAAAGGCCAATTTTGTAAAGTCCAAGGGCTAATATGTAAGATGTAACGGGTATTTAAATCCAACCATATGATGAAATGTTAAGTTTTTCCATTCCACAAAATACTAGGGCTTGTGCCTCCCTCTTCTCTCTCTCCAAGCTTCTTATTCTCCAAATAAATCAAAAGGAAGACCTCTCTTCTTAAAATAAATAACAAAAACTTATTAATTCATTGGAAGGGAGGCTCTTTGTTCCATCAAATTCCATAAAAGAGAGCTTTTGGATCTCCTCCATCTTCTTCTTTAAATCCAAAGAAAAGAGGAAGAATAAAAAGGAATCCATCTCTCAAAACACCACTAATTCATGATCCAAGGTATAAAAGAGGAAAAAGAAGCTCCTTTTCCATCATCCAAGATTCAAATCACAAGTTCTTAAGAATCAAGAGCATTTTAGCAAAATAGAGAGAAGATTGAGTGTGACCCCACCAAAGAGAAAGCATTTGGGATTTCCCTTGAAGAAACTCTCGGGATGCGGATTTTGATCCGTACTCTCCTCTGGAACGAGGATTTCCATTTGTATTTCATCCAAACGGAAACATATGCCCCGGTCTATATTTCACTAAACGAAAACCGACGAAATCTAACGGCTATGCCGCCGAAGCCCGCACATTTAGTCTTTTCTAAAAAATAAGTAGAACAGAAAACAAAAGATAAAAATATATATAAATAATAATAAGACAAAAGCCGCCGGGGACACCTGACCCCATAATAATGCCGCCGGATATCCGAAAAGGGGCACCCGGACTCGGGCCTCCCCTCGAAAGGGGGAGCCACCCCCCTAAGGGGGGAGCTGGCCCCAGCCCCTCCCTAAGGGGGAGCCGACCTCGGCTTCCCCTAAGGGGGGAGCCGACCTCAGCTCCTCTCCCAAAGAGGGGGCCAGCTCGGGTGCCTCAGGGGGGCTCGGCACCGACTCCCCTCATAAGGGGGGCTAGCTCGGGTGCCCCGGACCCGGGTTTTCCTTCCCCGGACACCCGAACCTTTATCTTTAATAAAAAATAAATAAACAAAAAAAATGAAACAAACTTGCATTTCTTTTCATACACACATTGCACACTAAGTTCGCATAATCCGTATGACCCGTTAATTGAAAATTCCCTCGCCTCAAAACGAGCTGTAATTAACGGCATATTTGTCTGCGGCTGCCGGATATCAAAATCCCTACAATCAATAAACCCTTGCCTACTTTAGACAAAGGAAATCTGTAAACGCCTGACAAACGAACGCATCCATCTCAACTGGATGACGAAAAATACTCTACAAAAGCATGACAATCGCAAAAATTACAAAAAATACATCATTATTTGCTTTCTTCAAATTTCCAATATTTTGCACACTGCCACATGAAAGTTGCGTAATTTTTATAAACTTAAAACCTTTTGTTTTTCGGTTTTACACTATTTTGCGTGCTTATATATCATACGGATATTACGAAATTTTCAATTTTCTTTGATTTTTCAATATCTTCAAAATTCTAACAAAAATCCGATTCACTTCAAATTTTAAGTATTTTGCATAGCACACGAATTTTTTAAAACTTCAATTTTTTGTTTCCTTCAAATTTTAATATTTTGCATTCATAGCACACGAAAATCATGAACTTTTCATTCAAAAATCTTAACATTTTTTGTTTTATTCGATTTTTCAATATTTAGCACACAATGATCGTGAACTTATGAAAAATATTAAATTTTCCGTCTTCTTCCGTTCTCAAAATTTAGGTTCTCACAGCATGCGAAAATTGCTAAAATTTTGAAAATTTTTAAAAAATTCTTCGGGTTTTCAATTGGTGTAGGTTACATAGCAGACGAAAATCCTGAAAATATGAAAATCACAAATTTTTTTGCTTTCTTCGGTCTTTTATTATATTACTCGCTATGTAGAGTAAGAAAATTGCAAAATTTACAAAAATCCCAGAATTTTCGGCTCTTCGGCTTTTCAACATTTTGTTTGAACAAACGAAATCCACAAAATTTTGAGAACTATCAAAAACCTTTTGTTTTCCTTCACTTTCTCAATATTTAGCATGATGTACAACACATGAAAATCGCAAAAATCTAAACAGTCTCTAAATTTTCCGTTTTAGCACACGAAAAGCGTGAAAGTGATCAAAATTTCAAAATTTTCAAAATTTGTAATTTTTGAAAAATTTGAGGGGATAAGATTTAATTTATAGTCACATATGTCCAAGCTAAACGAGTAAATATTACATATAGATAGCAAGGCGCAATTTGTAATTTCTGAAAAATTGAGAGGCTAAGACAAATTTATAGTCACATATGTCCGACTAGATGAGGGAAGAATTCAGAAAGAAAAAAAATTTCTTCAGATTTTCAATATTTTGCATGATGTAGCACATAATACATTAGCAAACGAAAATCTAAATTTACAAAAATCTCAATATTTTATGTTTAATGCAGTGTTTCAATATTTTGCTTCCTATGGCACACAAAGATCGCGAACTTTCAAAAATATCAAAATTTTCAGTTTTCTTTCATTTTTCAATATATAGCACACGAAAATTGTTAAAATTTAAAATATCTCAAAATTTTATGTTTCTCTTCATTTTTTCACTTGCTATATAAAACATGAAAATTGCAAAATTTTCAAAAATCCTAAATTTTCTAGTATTCTTCAGGTTTTCAATATTTAGCTCGCTATAAAAAATGAAAATCGCAAAATTTTCATCAATCTCAAAAAATTGTTTTCTTTGCTTTTTCAATATTTTACATAATATTTTACTTTCTTATATAGAATATAGATTCTATGATTTAAATGCCACCTTCTCTATCATAGTAATGTTACAAAGCTAATGTCCTAGCCATTTTTCCAGTCTTAATTTGTTTCCGGACCATTTGGCTAATATGGTGGCATCAACAGAGTTGTTTTGTTAAAGCAAGCAAACAGCAAGCCAAAATTCTCTGTTTCTCATATTGCAAGAGATTTCTGAACTAAAAGCAAAAAAGAATTAAGAAGACGAAAGATTGAAAGGAAAAACAAAAAGGAAAACATTTCTCCTCCAACTAAAAGTGACTAATGAATGAGATTACATGTTCAGGAATTTGTCTGCTGTTTATCAAATGTTTTTAAAATGACGTATACTGCACTAGTAGTTTTGCCTTGAACCCACGGTTTTCAAACCCAGATCATGAAAACATTCAGTAATAAAAAAAATAACTGAATTTCCTAACAAGTACAAAGTTGTCTGCAAACTGATTCTTATAATCATGAAAAATACTGGTTGACAAATTCCACATCCTGAACTCAAAACCACTATTTGAACCACAGTCCTAGGATAGCATCTGTTGCTACTATATGGTAAAAAACTGAAAAGTCGTTGCTCCAAGGTAACTCTAATACTGATTATGTGTTGGCATCACATGCGCTAGGACTTTTATACTAGATTGGACAGATAATGAATTTACCTAGGGCTTTTCCCAACTCCAGAAACTGTTCGTTTAGTCGATCTCTCCTCAATTTTTCCCGGTCTGCTTTCTGACTTTTCCGTGCAGCAATGGGGTCCTTTGCATCATGTTCCACCCTTTGACTGCAAACAAAGGGGAGAAAGTATATCAACTATGCATTTCAACATAGAAAATATAACTATCTAAGTGTACTTGTGGTGCTAAACACACTAATAGCTTGCTCTAGAGCTGGGTCTGGCAATGCAAACATCACCAAATTTTGGGGCACGCTTAGTAGACATGACAGTGAGTACAATGGTCCTGTTCGGAGCTGGGACCCACCTAAAAATCTTAATCAATCCCAAGTATTTGTGACAAGCTTAATGGCTATGGTATGTCAATGTTTTGCATTACAGAATGGGGTTTTGCATTACAGAATGGGCTTAAAAGTGCAGAGATGTATACATTTGTATTCATGCATATTGTATTTATGTAAATGATGCACGATACCAAATCACAGCTTTCCAGCAAAAAGAGTCAATCATAGAGATTCAGATGTTAAACAGTGCGCCATCAACAACAATAGAAGTTACTACCGCTCAGCATGCAAGTTTACTACCATAATCTGCACCATTGCCTCAGAACTAGTACAAGCAAGGGATAATTGATAGCTGTTGACAACTGATCACATCACGACAGATTCTGATTTGCCAAATATATATTTTAATCACATACCACATTCAAGCTATTTTCCAGTTTAATTCCAGAGACATAAATGTAACTCAACTTCATGACATGAATCTGATTTGAGAAAGCAGCAGATTTCGATCTCATTTTGCCCTTACCGACTCAATATGAAGGAACCCTATTGGGAGATAATCATACAGGATTTTAACAAAGGGCAAATACTAGGAGCATTGGATATGCACGAAATATTCCTATATGAAAGGCGCATGATTATTACTACAAGGTGGACAGATTGCAAGTACACTTCATGATTCCAAAGCCCCCTTCAATCAAAAAAATAAAAATAAAAAATCAACCTTTGTCAAAATTTCAAATTTTAATGGATCATCAATTTTCCAAAGCATTCCACATGAGAGGCTATAATCATTAACTTTATCACCGGTAGGGTATAATCATTGTAAGATCAAATGATTGTAAATAGAAAAGTTTCCTTTTATCTCCTGATAGCAGAAAATTAGGGTTTTTTCAGTGCACGATTAAGCAAACGCTATCGAATTCAACCTCAAATGACAAAATTTCTACCAAAAAGCGATATTTTATGGCGTAAAAGAGAGAGGAAACCAACCTTGAGATGCCTGAAGGATCAAATAATCCCTCAGATGGCTTCCACTTATCCATCGAGAGATGAAACCCTAGATCTCACTCTCAGAGCTCGATTAGAACGAAATCCCCCAAATGTAACGCAAATTGAGATCCTAGGGCAATGGGCAAAGCGATCGTGGCGTGAGGTGGAGAACGCAAGCAACCCACTGGATTCAATCTCATCGAGGGGGGACAAATGGCGAGTGACTGCCACGAGCCAGAAAAGAGAGAAAAATGGAAAGTTTTTATGCATTTCTTTTTGTCTTGGATGAGTTTTCTTGTATCGTGAAGCGAAAAGCTAGCACGCTCTTGGGCCCACCCAACCAAAGATCAGGGTCCTGCTTAAAGTTGTCTATCTATCTACCATACTACTGAAATTGATTCGTGAAAGCAAGAAATTTTCACATAATTTTGCTAAAGTTTGGATACGATGGAGATATTATTTTGGATACTATATGAATCGCAAGCTTGGTCCAAATTTCGCAGTTGGCTGAATCGAGTCAGGTTGATTTTGATCGGCTTCAATGTGCCTCGTAACGGTGGATCCAATTACGAAAAAGAAAAAAGAAAATGGGGAATTTTAAAACCAGTATGCTAAGAATCTGTGATTATTTTATACCTGCTATATGTTCAAAATTTGTCCACTTCTTTATTCAATAATCCCTGCAACTAATTTTTACTGTAATTTGGCACGTGCGATACGCATAGTGTAAATAAAGTTATAATTTAGGGGATGGTTATATATGTGGATATTCCTTATTATAATTTATAGTTTAAAATTATGCAATTCAAATTAATTCATTTTAATTTAGTTATGGCGACACGGTGACAAACTGATTGATTTTTGTTTTTTTTAAACATTTCCTTAAGCATCTACGATTATTCCATATCACAGGATACTCTGCATATATGTTCGAAATCTGTCCATTTGTTTATCACATAATCTTTGCAACTGATATTTATAGAACTGGAAGATCATCAGATTGTTTTTTCTACCGTAGACAAGCCATTTAAAAGTAGTAAAATTCATTACAGTATTTTTTTTATACCATATGAATGATTGTTAATTTTTATTTTTTGAAAAATAAAACTAATAAATGTTATTTTTGAAAATACTGAAAGTTTATGTTATTTATTTGTACCTGATCATGTAATGATATTTGCAATTTATAAACCTACTGGTGTTTTGTATGGAAAAAGACAGAAAGTTCATGGTATTTCATTGAAAGTTCGCATAGCGATTTGGGCTTCAGACTCCTCGCCTCGAGTGACTGAGATCCAAAAGCATCCCGTTCTCTCTTATTACTTCTCGCCATGGGGATTAGGGTTTTTTTTCCCTTCCTCATCGCGATCCTCCTCGTGGCCTCCCCATTCATCAAAGGTACTCGACTCAATCTCTCTCTCTCTCAAACTTCGCTACTGTTGCCTCTCGATCTATTGTATCAAATGAATTTGTTGGAGATCGATCTGCTAGGGTTTGTTCTTAGGTTTTTTGAGGATCCGCATGAATGGATCTAATTCTAGTTCAATGCATTAAGAACTTCACTTGGTTGAATTCATCAAATCGTTTTGCATGTAGTTTTTATTTGATGGAATGCTTGAAATCAAAATATTTGGTTGATTGGATCTTAGATTTTGAAAAATGCTGGGAGATTTCTAGTTTGACTGGTAAATGGATGTTAAATTTTCTTTGTATACTCAAATCTATGAATAAATTAGGTCTTGAAGTAGTTATCTTGCTGTGATTGGCATTTGAATTAGATAGAATGTTCGAAGTTAAGCATTTTTCTCTGTGAAAGGTGACTTATGGTAGCAGTTGGTAGTGATCAATTTGAACATGTCCTGTAATTGTTTAGGGTGACCCGAGAGCGTATTTGAAGCTGTAGAACCTCACTTGAATCTTGGATATACTGAAAATACTCGTGTCACACCCCGCTTCTCAAAATACGGAATACGAAGGGTGACAAGGTCAGCCATGCTCCTACAGTCAAGAAAATATCCTGTCGTAGTCGCACTCCGGTTTCCATCTTTACGTGGTAATCAGTAATCAATGCACAGATAATGAGAAATGCAGTCACTAATTCTATCAAAACAGATAGAAGATGTATCAGATAGAGAACAAGGGAAAGATAGCGCTGGCGTCGCTGATCTAGATGTCCGCGATATTTTCGAGGTACGACCGATCCTGATTCGAGCTAAGTCCACCTCTCACTCCGAGCATGCATACTCAGGTCGTCAGAGCGACGCAATAGCAATATATATAAATACATATGTAAACACGTGCAATAATGATGAACATGAAACAGTAAACATGAGTAATGACATAAGCATGTAGTAACCGGTGCACGTAAACAATATACCAGGTATATCGAATCAGTAGTCAATGCAATGTCCATGTCACTAAATCTATCAATCTCTAAGTCTGTAACGACCGTGTTTTCTAATACTTAATAAAATATATTCTATTTAAATTCTAGTATCAAATAATTATTTACGTGTTTCTTTGATAGAAAAATATTTTTTTGTAATATTAATAATTTTCATAGCAGTGAAATATGATTTAGGGAATTTTATAAAATCTATTTATTGTTTTCCTAGACATAAAATGTTTTAATAAAATTTTATAATGCCTTAAAATAATCTGCATATTTTTATTATCAATTAAAATAATTAATTCGTAATTAAAAATATTTTAAAGGATAAACTAGATTTTAAATAATTATAATAACCAGCTAACAACATGGAAATGGATATATTATTTATTTTTAGCCCAAAATTATTTTTATACTAAAGATAACAATGAAATATATTTTCTGAATTTTTCATAATTTTCCCGTATTTTTAACTATTTTTAACAATTTTTTTAAAATCAAATTCAATTTTAAATAATAAACAGTTAGTATTTTTATTTATAAAAAAATTTAAATTAATCCCCTTGATCTGGACCGTTGAATACAAGATCCAACGGCCAAGAGCCTCGCGGCGGCGCCCACGTAGTGGGGACCACGCGAAAACGCGTGGTCTCCACACGCAGCTGCACGTGACGACGCGTGACGGACACGTGGCGGCGGGCGGCGCGATCCAGACCGTTGGATCTTGATCTAACGGCTGATGCGAAGAGGCGGCGGTGGCTAATCATCAACTGATGATTCACAATCATTAGGCGGCGCGGATTTTGGGGAATTTTAACGGATTTCTTGGATTTTATGGTTGGTGAAAAAACCCTATAAATAGAGACTTCAAATACTGATTTCTCACACCTCAGAACTCCAAAAATTCTGAAAAAAATGCCCACGCCTTCGTATCGACAACGCCGACGCTACGGTTCCACCCAAGTATCGAGGAAAAATCTGAGCGCGGAGCTATTGAGGATTTTGTACAAGCCTACGCTTTCAACCCATCGGCATCCGACTCAAACAAAAGGTAGGATCCGCCTCTCTCCCCTCATCTGCCACCTTCTTCTTTTTCAATAACCTTAGTTCCGACTTCTAATCAACAACCCCCATTAAAATGATGTTATAATATTCTTGCATGCATATTCTTTTGTACCCTTAATGATGATAGTCTTAACCTATGATTTCGTAATCACTCTTATATGCCAAAAAAAATGCTGCACTCTCATACAATATGGAATGTGACAGGCTTAAAGTCATAACCCACAAGTATTGATTCACCCCTTACATATCCACACTTACCCATACTGCCAATTTGATCTCGAAATAGCGTACTTCCACAAAATACCCTCATTTTATTAAAATTTTGTATTTGTTTAAAATATCCACTTGAGATAAAATATTTGGAATAAATGTTTTAGATACGATATATATATTTTACTTACACTTTTTCTTCAACTACTATAATTTTGTTAAATCCCTTCACATTTTGAAAAGGGATAATACTAAATCTAAATAACGACATATGGTTTTTCCAACTTAGCCCTTTTCACTCGAAAGGGTATTTTATATTAATTCTTCTTAAAATGTTAACTAAGGTTTAATGAGTTACCCTAATAATTGGGTAATGTTTTACGCTAGTACCTAGTGGTTGATAGGCAATCGTCCTTGAAAAAGACACAAATCCTGTTATCCATGTGCAGCGGTTGCCAACACGAACGTATTTTCTAAAACATTACATCAAACTTAAAACACTATAATTTCATAAAACTATTATTTACAATAAAATACCTCAATCCATCCTAAAAAGAGATAATTTCATTTAAATACCTTGACCTTTACTAAAAGGCTATTTTCAACAAAGACCATAACCCTTATAAATGATATTTTCCAAAAGGACACCTAAAACTTTGTTAAAAGATAATTTTTCAAACAAATACCATAACTTTTTATCAAAAGGATATTTTCTCAATAAAATATTATGGGTTTCCAAAACGATAAATATTCCAAACATCATTGTTTTTTTATAAACAATAAAAATAATTAAACACTATTATCCTTTATTAACTAAATGTTTTATAAGATGATACGAAATACATTACAAACTTTAAAAGATAACAAGACAAAACGAGCGGTTGTGGAAGGCCATATTAAATGAGATCAACTTCTTAATTACAAGTTTATGACATACATGACACATGTTACGGTTAGGGTTAGAATGCACGGACTTAGGTATGGAATATTTATTGAGAAGATCCCGATATTCCGGGTGACCAGTCTGATGTACGGACGACTATACATATATGAAGATCCCTGCAGGCAGGGTGACCAGTCCAATGTATGGACGACTACTAACCCGATATTCGGGCGAATACTAACCCTATTTGAGGGCGAATGATCCAAAATGTGGATGACATACAATATGGAAATTCCATGCCTAGAGGAATACGCGCTAACTCTAATTCATCAAAACCTTTATACTGAACCACGGGGATGGGTAGTTTGATTAGGCAAGGAGATTCGGAACTCGGATTTCCTTACTACTCGATCATGATCCCGGGAAGTGAAACGGTACATTTCACTTCCCCAGTTGTTGTTCCGTGGCCACAACGGAATAATCGCGAGTATCCGGACGCTTGTTTAACAAACTAAAACGTTTACAATACCTATTGATACTCAACACTAAACTCACATCATGTGCTATACCCGTCTGTTACCTTATCTACCTTTCTTTATGAGACACGAGTTATTCAGTATCTTTGATGTGGATATATTACCAGTTTAGACTTGTTGTTTATTATAGAACTGAAGGATGGTAATACCTGTGCACTTGAGTGATATTCACGCTGGACAAAGCTCCATCGTAGTTATGGGACACCTTTCGGGGATGTTCACACTACCGCATTGGTTGCCATCCCAGGCACGAGCACCAGTTCATACTGCTTCCAGCTAGTCATGGGATACCTCAAGGATACGAGTATGTTCACCAGTCAATTCCATCCATACACGCCTTATTTAACCTGATCTAACTCTTAGACTGAATATTCGTTTGACTTGACTTGAACCTTTACCAAACATATATTTCTGTCAACATATCTAATTTGCATACAACCTCATACCTTTATACCCATGTACATCATATTCATTATATTTATATATGCCTGTTTGTTTCTATACCTACTTCCTTATGAGGCAATCCTACCCGAGTATAACTCGCTGACGGGCTTTCCTTTTCTTCCTCTATCTTTGGAATGTCCGTCAGATAAGAATGAGTATTATGGTGAGGAGCAAGGTGTGAAGCCAACTTATGAAGATTATGCAAACTGGACAATGGAAAATTAGCTAGATTTAATTTTTGTTGTTGCCCACATGTTTAGGGCTTTTGTTTCTCCTCGATGTAATTAAACTACTTAGTTTATTTTACTCTTTTTTGGGGGATGTAATAAAGTTTGGTTAATGGAAATAAATGCCTTTCGCTTTTATTATTTTTGTTTTGGTACACATCCTGCATGTTAAATATTCATACGCTTAACGTAACTGTATTGAATTGACCACCTTCAATACAGTTAGGTTGCGGACCATGCCACGTCATCCTTCTCCTTCTTTTGGGAAGCGGGGCGTGACAAAGTCTCACTGTTCAAGTCACTAAATCTATCGTCAGTCCAAGTGTGAGCGTCAACCACTGCAGGAGTATCCCTAACCTAAGGGTAGGCCCCAGGGGCAAGGGAGCACGGGCCCGAATCACGCTCGCTAATAATCAGTAATATCACCCATATGACTCTCAAAATCGCTGTATATGCCGGCAGTGGGACTCCCGAGATTCCGTTGATCGAACTCACACTCAAACTACCCTACACCTCGTGGTCTACATCAAACACCGAACATGAACCCAAATACTAGTCGCTCCATGACAAGTCTACGCGAGAACTGGAGACGGGATCTCCATCATGCATGGCTCGATTGGTATTCAAGATAAATGGACAGTACTCGATATCTTACCTATGACACTAATATACGTGCTTCCATAACCGTCCCATTCCAGTTATAATCACATCTATATATGTCCTATAGGCGTAGACAATGCAATAATTTAACTGGTTCCGCTGATTGTGTACAAGTACGTGTCACTTCACTTATTCATTCACGGTTTAACACTAACATTTGCCACAATCCAATCACTAATACTTATCACTGGGTAATGTGTCACAGTCACTAGATTATCAATGTTTATGACCACTATTCAAATGAGGGTATAACCGCTACATGATATGATGAGAATGTAATTAATTACGATATGAATAAAAATATTAGCAGCCAGTGCCCTACTACTTGCATAATTTACTATAAATCACATGCGCATAATTTAGCAAAACAATATAAAAGGGGTACGCAGTATATTTAATTATCTGTACAGCAAAATTGGTTTCGTGTCAATCGGACTTCAGTTTTGCCAGTTACGGGCACTTCATTTTAAGTATTTACTGCTGGAAATCCAATTTCTGAACTGGAAGTCCGTTTTGTAACACGCTTTACTCCCAGTTGAGAGCAAAATTAGGCGACACTACAGTTGGATAATATTTATGTTTAACAATTAGGTTTCCAACGTATCAGACAGATCGATAATATCCACTGTGTGCTGGGAGTTATGCAATGTTTATTATCGGGATATGCGTTCTGTCCCTGCTTGGGACTGCAGTATGTACTGATAGTTTAAAATGTGATTAAAATAGCAAACGATGATAAAAACGAATGAAACCACTTTCATTAGTTATCTAACAGATTTATCTTCACCACGGTATAGGGTTCCGCATAATATCATTTTCACACAGAGATATGGAGAATTTCTAATCAAGTGTTGGCAAGCAGTGCTGCTCTGGACTGCAGTCCAGAGCCGCACTCCCGAACGATTTTCGTCCCCGTTATGAAATTGAAACAGATTATAATTTATATGGGTTCTAGGTTGTCGAGTCGGCTTCGATACGAGCCCTTGAACATAGTATTCCGGTGTGTATCCAAATTATTATGATTTTCACAAGTTAAGTGTACGGGAAATTTCAGATTTGGCAGATCTAAATGGGGATGACATTTCACGGTGTTAGGGTCCGTATTTTTGACCCAACTCTTTACATAATATTCATTATCACTAAGGTAATCCGTTACATCTAAGTTCCGCCATATTAGATTTGGTTTTCATATTGAACTCTTGACTGGTGTATACAGGTGACAATCTAACCCGATTAATTCATGAGAAATCTAAGTTATATTCATACGATCAATAAACCCAAGGTGGGTCCGATCTAATATGACCAAACATGATGACTTGAGGTATATGTGTTCAATTAAACTTATCACTATAACGGAATTGATATATCTACACACGATAACACACGCATGTATATACCTCTAATTACATAGCAATATGATATAATTTATATAAATTATAGTAGCATGATTTGTAAGTGAAGGGGGTTTCCACTTGCCTCAGTCGCTTAATATGGAAGCGACGAACGTGCAGAGTTTGTCTCGACACACGAGACGACGTGACTCTGGACACGGTGGGGCGCGGGCGTGATACGGTATTGGGCACGGTCTTGACTCGGTGCGTGGTTCGGGAGCGGCACGGCGCGTGCACTAGATCGGGCACAGTGTGGCACGGAGGCTGGTACGACGTGGCACGGGGACTGGGTACGATGTGGCATGGGGAATGGGTATGGGGCGCAACACGTCTGGGTGCATGGTGGAACGGAGGCAACACGGCTTGGGGTTCGAGCTTGGGTTAAAGCCTTGAAGTTGGCGCAATGTCAGTAGCGAGGAGCTCGGGTGTTGCGACGGTGGTGGCCTGCGGAAAGGAGGAGCTCGGTTGCGGCTTAGGTGCGAGGAGGTCGGCTCGATGCGATGAAGGCTCGGCGATGGGGTTCTCGGTCGGGTCTGGAGGCGACGAGGTGGCAGTGGGTTCGACAGCGAGGTGGTGGACGGTGGTGATGCAAGGAAGGAATTCGGGTGTTTGAAGGGGAGTGGGGGTGGCCTCAGTTGGTGCTCGGCGAGTTGCAAGGAGCTCGGTTGATGGGTTCGAAGTCTTCGACGAGGGTAGAGGCTGATGGAGACGTGGCAGCGGTGACGATGGCCTCAGCGGCGACGGTACAGACGATGGGGGCAGCGGCCGTGGTTGTCGAGGTGGTCGGTGATGGGTCGCTCGGGTGCAGGAAAAAGGAGGAGATGGCCGGAAAGGGGTGGGTGCGGGGCGAAGGGGGTTGCAGCGTGGGTTGTGGGGGAGCTCGAGGAGGGGCTGGTGATCGGGGCTGTTATTGGAGGAGCGGCCGGAGGTGGCTCGAGGAGTGGCCGGAGGTGGCTCAGGCGGCGGCGGCTCAGGTGCAGGCGAGGGTGCTTGGGGCAAGCTCGGGATGTGGGATGGTGCTTGGCTCGGAGATGGAGGTGGCGAGAGGCAAGGCTGAGTGGAGGAGGTCGGCGACGAGGTTGAGCTCGGTGGTGGGATGAGGTGTTGGGAGGAGGAGGTAATGGGGCTCAGGGTCGCGGTTGCAGAGGAGGTGGAGTTTTGTAGGGCGAGACGAGGTCGAGGGTGAGGGAAGTCGTGGCCGTTGGAGGCGTGGATGCGAGGCTCGCGGTCATGGGGGAGGAGCGGGGGACGTGGGGGAAGTGGCCGTTGGGGAAGCGAGCGGGGGATGTGGGTCGCAGGGGCGTGGGTGCGAGCAGTGGGCGTGGGCGCGAGAAGCGGGGGCGAGGAGCCGTTGCGAAGGGGGAAAGAGGTGGGAAAAAGAAGACAAGGGGGAAGAAGGGGGAAACGGGTCAGGTTTGGGTTTGGGTTGGGTGTCGGGTCGGGTTGGGGGTGTTGGGCCGGGCGTGGGTAGTGTTAGGGAACGGGCTTGGGCTGGGGTTTAGGTTAAAAGGGAAATAGATTAGAAAAAGAATTTGGAATAATAAAAAAGTTAGAGTGAGGAAAATAAAATATTTAAGCTAATAAAATTTTGTAATTTTTGTTTTTTTTAAAAGCACGGAAATTATTTAAAGTAACTGGGTATTACAACTCGTCAGATGGAAAGCCACACAGTTTTGATTTAAAGGAAAGTGATTCAAATGAAAACCAAGTGATGATGCTCATAAGTGGAAATTCCTCAGATGACGACACGTAGCGGATGACGTGTCATCCGCGTAAGCCCGCTAGATTTCTGAGTAATTCGGAAGTATGACTCATTGGGGACGTTCCTCGGGGCCTCGTATTCGAGGTTGTATCCGACCCTTTGGAGACCTTTCCGGAGTACCTTCCATATTCTCTTAGCAATCAGCCAACAGCTCACTTCCGAGCAATCCTACAACCGAACTTCCACAGCCTCCTTGCTCGTCTCCGAGCTGTTACAGAGCTGAGCTTTCTTTGCCTCCCGGTCCACTTCCGAGCCATCCATCAAGCTGAGCTTACTCAGCTTCCCCAACCAACCGAGAACGCAGAGCCCAAGTGCCCCCGCAACGGATCCATGTATCTCGCCAAAGCGAGATATCCGCCACCCTACGTTCTGCATCCCACGCTGGCGCGTCCCTCCATTAATGAGTGTATCGCATCATTGACGCGGGCGTAACTAACAGTGAGGTTCTCGGGCCGGCTCGCTCCATGTGACCACTATATAAACCCCTCTTTCAAACGACTCAGGTAAGTGAAATTCATTCTAATAGGCCGCTACTATGCTATTATTCAACGGTACTAACTTGATCGTCGGAAGGTCTTACGGTGGTCACCCATCCCGGGACTTCTTTTGTAGATAGCTCGGCGTCGACACCAACCCATGAAGATCCACACATTCCAACTTCAAACTAAATCTCAACCGCTCAAAACCGCTTGCACTAGATCGACGGAGGACAACATCTAAGGTAGATCACGATCTCTATCAGTTGGCGCCGTTTGTGGGAAACCTTCAGAGGCTTCTCCACCCATAAAGTTGATCTTCCGCCCTTGACCCGATGGCGAGCGACAACTGCGACGATCCCAATACGAGCCGCCCCACCCTCCATTTCGGAGGCGGGAGCGGTTCTACTCCCCCGCCTAACGTCATGGGCGCCTTATCCGCTCGGATCGACAGACTCATAGTTATGGTGGATACGTTGTCCACGTTCAAGCGGCGGGCCTTACCCATCATGCCGCAGTCCCCCTCCCCGGGATAACGACATCCGTAGAAGAACAGATGGGCACGCTCAGGCCCTCGATCTCGCTCACGCTCATCTTAGCATCACTGAATGCCGGCGTGCCAACTCCGGCAACCATGACCCGCATGTGGTGAATGATTTCATGACCCGCTGGGCTCCGGATAGCTTCACATCTCGATCTCAGGAAAGACTAGGCCGTCGCTCTGACACCCGCCGTGCGCTCACTCCCCCTGAGGAGGCGTCGGTCAGTTCGCCTGCTTCCACACGCGACCGGCGCCCCTACTCACGTCGAGGCCGCGCGAACGGCGAACGTCGGGACTACTCAAGAAGGGTCTCGCCCGAGAATTTAAGAAATGTGATAGAGCGGAATTGAAGCCGCACCATCGCGCAGACCTGGAGCGGGGATAGCCGCCGCTCCGACTGTGCTGAATCCTCGGGGTACCACCATTGGATCAAAGCCCTCGAAAAGGAAATTGAAGGCATACGACGAGACGGCTGTATGTCCGGCGAAGGGGCAAAGTACTCTGCTGATTCGCTTACAAAGCCCTTTACAGAAAGGCTACTGACCGAGCGCGTCTCGTTCAAGAACAAGCCGCCTAAAGTGGCCCTCTTCGACGGGAAGTCCGACCCGAAGGACCACTTGGACGCATTTACGGTGGACATGAGCTTTCAAGACAACTCGGGCATGGCTTAATGCGGAGCTTTTCCCACTACCTTAATCCGAGCTGGCCGAGACTGGTTCCGAGGGCTTACGCCGTGCTCCATCTCGACCTTTGATGAGATGGCTACCCAATTCCTCGGTCATTTCTTCGGAAACCGACGACAGAATAAGACGGTCGATTACCTGTTCATCGTCAAGAGCAGAGACAAGGAATCCTTTAAAGGGTATGTCAATCGCATCTACAATGCCTTCCTGGAGGTTTCTAAGCAACGCAACGAAACAATTATCACCGTGCTGAGGTCGGGTCTTAGGCACAAAGAGTGGCTCCGTTCTTTTGCATTGACGCAACCTAAGACCATGGCCGAAGTGAAGTCATGGACCGAGCGAGAAATCCAACTAGAGTCAAAGGTGAACTCCAACCTATCCAGAGGCGACCAAACAGACCGAAAGAAGAGGGACAGCTAAGGGCGAGAGGTTCTGTAAGCTCCCGCCAGCTACCCAAAGAACGGGCAAGCGTCTCCGCTGCCCGTACTGTGCCTATCACATGTCCCAGGGTCACCTGACTGAGAGCTGCAAGCAGCTCCGTGACTACATCGAGGAGTTGATCCGCTCTGGCCACCTGGCGAAATACCTACGGGACAAGCGGCAGGCGGAGCGGGAGCAAAAGGACCAAACCCTTCCCGAGGAATTAATGATCGGGCAAATCATGGTCGTTATCGCGGACCCAGCTCGGGAAAGTGGAGGAGGGGACCACCGCCTCCTACCAGTCGAAGAGGTAAGCGATCCACCCCATAAGAAGTGCAGGAAGGGTGACCCGGTCGTCTTCACCGACGAAGACCTTCACGGCATATCACTTCCTCATAATGACTCCCTTGTGATAGCGGCCCGAGTCCACCGTTACGAGGTTCAGAGAATATTGATCGATTCAGGGAGCTCGGCAGACATCATGTTCTACAACTGTTTCCGACGTATGGGGTTGGATTCATTCGACCTTCAACCGACCTCCCATGTCCTCTCTGGGTTCACCAACCACTCCGTCCCGGCAGAGGGATCGGTCACCTTCCTCCTCAACATTAGGGAAGCGGGCAAGACGTGGACCATACCGGTGAACTTCCTCGTTGCTAAGGTCCCGTCGTCCTATAACGTTCTCCTAGGATACACGCATGACTTTCAGGGGTCATTAGATACACGCGACGACCAAAAGGAAGTTCGTGGTGCCCCGGTGGAAGCGTTGACGGAAGTCCCCCTCGTAGAGGGAGCCGATAGCCGGACAATCTAGATCAGCTCTCTTGACAGGGGACCACCGCGAAAGCCGGATCTGGTTCCTCCGAGATAACTCGGACATTTTCGTTTGGACGCCAGCGGACATGCCTGGGATTGATCCTGAAGTGATCTCCCATAAGTTCGGGGCCGACCCGAAGGCCCGGCCTATCCGACAGAAGAAGAGAAGTTTTGCGCCGGTCGAACAAAAGGCGATAGAAGACGAGGTGGATCGATTGCTCGCTGCCAATTTCATCAGAAACCTGGACTACTCGGATTGACCGGCAAATGTGGTCATGGTTAAAAAGGCAAACGGGAAATGGCGCATTTGCGTCGATTTCACGGACTTGAACAAGACTTGCCCCAAAGACAACTATCTACTTTCTCGGATAGACCAACAAGTGGACAGTTCGGCCGGCTACGAACTACTGAGCTTTATTGACGTTTTGTCCGGTTACAATCAAATCCGGAAGAACCCGGCCGACGAAGAAATTACCGCCTTCACCACTGATCGGGGGTTCTACTGCTACAAAGTGATGCCCTTCGGACTCAAGAACGCCGGGGCCACGTACCGGCGGCTTGTCAACAAGCTGTTCAAACCACAAATTGGGAGAAATATGGAAGTTTACGTCGATGACATGCTCGTAAAATCCACCTCGTCAGCCAGACATACTAAAGACCTCGGTGAGACATTCGACGTCCTGCGCAAGTATAAAATGAAGCTGAATCCAGCTAAGTGTGCGTTCGGAGTCATCAGTGGGAAGTTCCTCGGGTTCATGGTTACCCACCGAGGAATCGAAGCAAACCCGAAAAAGATCAGCGCCATCCTTAATATGGCAACACCCAAGAGCAATGTCGACATCATGAGACTTACGGGGAGGGTGGCTGCCCTGAGCCGCTTCATGTTCAGATTCGGAGAGAAGTGCCTCCCATTTCTTCAGGGCCCCAAGGAAAATTCCTAAGTTCGAATGGTCTGAAGAGTGTCAGAACGCTTTCGAACAACTCAAGACGCACCTGGCGACCCCACCGCTACTCACTCGACTGGTCGAGGGTGACGAGCTGTTGCTATATCTAGCCATCTCCGACCAAGCTGCAGGCTCAGTGCTCGTCAGAGAATTCGAAGGCATACATAGACCGGTCTACTACGTGAGCCATGTTTTCAAGGACGCAGAAACAAGATACCTGACCATAGAGAAAATAGTCCTGGCGCTTTTCGTCGACTCCAGAAAACTTCGACACTATTTCCAAGCGCACACAATACTCGTCCTCATCGAGCGACCTTTAGGGTCTATTCTCGCCCTCCCGAATCGTCAGGTCGTCTGGAGAAATGGAGGTGGGAATTGCCCAATTCGACATCAAATACCGTCCCAGACAAGCCATTAAAGCACATGTCTTAGCGGATTTTGTTGTTGAATGCACCATCCCTACTAAAGAAGGAATGGCAGCGCGAGGCCCCGAACCGCGTCTTTCGGTCGAGGAGGTGCCCGACCCTATCCCGAATTGGGTACTCTACGTGGACGGATCCTCCACAGAGGAGGGGAGCGGGGCTGGCCTGATCATCCGTGGCCCGGATGAAGCGGAAATGGAATACTCCTTAAAGCTCGGTTTTAGGGCATCAAACAACGCCGCGAAATACAAGGCTTTGTTGGCAGGGCTACAAATCGCTTCCGGGTAGGACTGAAGACCATGGTACGCAGCGACTCCGCACTAGTCGTCGGCCAAGTAATTGGGCGTTTCGAGGCCCGAGAGCCGCTTATGATAAAATACCTGGCCGAGGTAAAAAAGCTTCGGAAAAATTTCGACGAAGTCTAAGTGGAGCAGATTCCCAGGAACTTGAACACCCAGGCCGACGCCTTGAGCAAGCTCGCTTCTTCGGGCCAACCATAAAAGAAATATCCTCTTCGAAGTCTTGCCACGGCCCAGCGTGGAAGATAGAGAGGTAACGCTCAAGATCTACACAACTCAGAAAGAAGGCCAAGATTGGAGAGCCCTTCGTGGAATTCCTAAAGGACGGTGTACTTCCCGAAGACCGATAAGAAGCTCGCCGGTTTCAGGCCAAAGCATGCCATTTCATCTGGAGCAACGGAAACCTATACAAGAAATCATACACTCAGCCTCTGCTCCGGTGCATCGACCCTTATAAGGCAGACTACGTTCTGCAAGAGCTACATGAAGGGGTCAGGGGAGCGCATCAAGCAGCCCACACCCTGGTCCAGAAGACACTGCTTCAAGGATACTATTGGCCGAGAATACACCAGGATGCCGAGAAGCTGGTCAGAAAATGCAAGAACTGCCAACTCTTCGGCAGCATACATCGTCTTCCCGCTACTGAACTAACGCTACTCAGTGCCCCTTGGCCGTTTGCACAATAGGGGATGAATATGGCGGGTCAACTCCCCACCGGCACGGGTGGACACAGATACATTCTTGTCGCTGTGGACTACTTCACGAAATGGATAGAGGCCGTGCCCATCAGAAAACCGGACGCCGCCTCTACGATAAACTTCCTACAGAACAACATAATCTTCCGATTTGGAATCCCGAGGTGCATGGTTACCGACCATGGGACCAACTTCGAAAACGATAAAGTCAGAGTTTTGCAACGACTACCACATATTGATGAAGTTTGCCGCGGTCGCACATCCACAATGCAACGGGCAGGCCGATGTAGCGAACCAAGGCGTCATTCGCGGTCTCCGAGCCTGCTTAGAAAGAAGGCAAGGCAGCTGGGTCGAGGAACTACTGCGGGTGCTATGGGCGTTGCGGACGTCGAAAAAGACACCCATGGGAGAAACCCCATTCAGCCTCTTCTACGGAACTGAGGCAATGGTCCTCGCAGAAATTGGACTACCCAGTTATAGGGTCGAACACTTTGATGACGAATCTAACACCTTGGCACTCCAAAGCAACTTGGACATCTTGTTGGAAAAACGGGATCGGGCGCAAATCAGAACAGCCGCCTATCAGCAGCAGACCGCTCCCTACTACAATGTCCGAGTTAAATATCGGGCCTTCAAGACGGGAGATTTGGTCTTACGAAGAGTTCATAGACCAAGGGAGACTGCACAAGTTCTTTCCGAAGTGGGACGGACCATTTCTCGTAACAGAAGCGTTGCCCGGTGGAGTATACCACCTGCAGGACGCCGGGGGCGTAATTTTTCTCGGCCTTATAACGCAGAAAAGCTTAAGTTGTATAAATAAGCATGTGCCTTCTTTTAAATAATGTAATTCCTTTCAGCTTCATCATTAGCTAAAAGAAGAGAAGTTCAGTATTAACTAAGTCTTCCGAACTAGGTCCTCTCACGGAAGAGCTTCCCGCGCCTACCGTGGGGCTCCGTAGCCCACATCGCGAGGCCACCGAGCATATTCCTGCTCGGTCCATCCACAACGGGCAGCTTCCTGCCCTGCAAAGAAGTGGATCCGAAGCCCTCATCGCGAGGCCACTGAGCAGATTCCTGCTCGGTCCATCCACAACGGGCAACTTCCTGCCCTGCAAAGAAGTGGATCCGAAGCCCTCATCACGAGGCCGCCGAGTATATTCCTGCTCGGTCCATCCACAACGGGCAGCTTCCTGTCGTGCAAAGAAGTGGATCCGAAGCCCTCATCGCGAGGCCGCCGAGCATATTCCTTCTCCGAGCATATTCCTGCTCGGTCCATCAACAACGGATAGCTTCTTGCCCTACAAAGAGTGGATCTAAAGCCCTTGTCACGAGGCCGCCAAGCAGATTCCTGTTCGGTCCATACACAGCGGTTAGCCTCCTGCCCTATGAAGACATGGATCCAAGACCCGCACCAAGAAGGAATCGAGGGATGCCGATCTATTCAAACTTGGCTATCGCAAAACTCGTACTCGATGCGCGGTCGTCACCTTCGACTCCGGGGAAAGGGAGGATACCGGCCTACAGGAAGATCGTGTCACGCCTTTTTGATAACCTTTGCGTCGCGCCCGCCTAAACACTAGCAAGATAAAATGCTTGCGAGCTAAAATTACTTGCAAGATAAAAAGACTTGTACTTGCAAGATAAAAGAAGAGAAGTTTTGCGAGCTAAAAGAAGAGAAGTTTTTGAGCAAATATATGTACTTTATTTACGATCAAAATTATATACAAGATATTATGGGCTTCTCAGCCTTGCAAAAATGCCCGGAGGCTTACAAAATTCTAAAAGAAAACGAGAGAAAAATGGGGGATAACTCAGGCTGCACGCTCGGCCGTCACCTCTCCTTTCTCTGCGCCTCCGTCGGGAACCACAATGGTGACCTTGGGCTCAGCGCTTCTGCCATCTGCTACGCCTTCTACGGCCGGCTCGACGCCGCCCCCTGTGGCTCTTCCTCGGCGAGGGGGTGCCTTGCGCGGAGCTCACGATCGACGAACTCGGGCATGGCCTCTTTGACGGCGTCGAAGGCGTTGTGCCACCCAATGGCCGCGGAGTCGGCGAGATCGATGTAAAACTGATCAGACGCCTTGTACTCCTCCATGGCCCTCTCCGCCCGGCTCTTCGCGAGCTTCACCGCATCACAAACCGTCCGGGCATCCTTTTTTATGGCGTCCCTCGATCTTTTCATGGCGTTGAAAAGCCCGTTCGTCTCCTCCATTTGGACCTAGATAGCCCGGTTAGATTCGGTTAAAAGCCGATGGGACTCCTTCAGCTTGGAAACCGTCAGGCCCTCGGCGACCAATCTCGAGTCAAGGAGCGTCGCCTTTTCTTCCGCCTACTGCAACTGAAGGAGAAGCTCTTCTTCTTGAGAGGAAGATTCGCCCGCCTTCTTTATTGTCGGGGCAATCTCCTCGGACTCCATAGCGGCAAGGAGAGCGCAGTGCTGGAGGACCTGAGTAAAACATGAAGCGTGTTAAGAAGCTGAAACCGAGGAAATAAAGCTTAAGAAATTTTCAGGGAAAGCTACCGACCTGAACCGCCTCCTGAGCTATTGTGGCTACTTGGGCTTTCATGGTTCCCCGGAGAATCTTGGCCCCAGCTGCCTTTTTTATGTCTGCCAGCAAGCTGTCGGCCACGGATAGCCCCGAGGGCACCTAGATAAAGAAGTCACCCTTCTGCATTTGGATCCCGGCAGGGGGTGTCCGAGAAACCACTTGCTTCTGTCTCTTAAGGGGGGAGTCAACGGAGGGAGTCACCTTCGCCCTAACCCGAAGCGCCAGGTCCTGCACATGTTTCTCCCCCTCCTCCCGCGGTGTTCCTCCGGGACGGGGGCACTGTGGGAGTCTTGGCCGGAGGAATTGGCCTAGGAGCCAGGCTCGAACCTGGCCGGGATGAGCTTGCACCACCGGTCTTTCTTCCCTGGGCCTTGGCAGCCATAGCGTCCATAATTTTTGATCGATCGATGGGCTCTGCAAAAAGAAATAAAAAGAGACGAAAACATAAGGAAAGGGTCAACAACACAGAAATGGAAAAATAATTTTGGCGAACTCTAAACAGATCGTTGAGAGCCCTAACTTACCCAAAAAACGCGCAAGACTGAGCCCGGGCCAGCTCGGTACCTGCTTGGAGAGCAGGACATCAGCCCGCTGGATCGGTTCCCACCGGGACACCACCTTTGCCTCGGGGGCGTTCGACTGCCTCACCCTCGGGCAGTCGGCCATGTGCACTAGGTGGGCACAGGCCAATCCTCACCCTTCGGAGGCCTGACGAAGACGAACTTCTCCTTCCATTCATGGATGGAAGAAGGGACGACCGCTACTCCAGACCCGGCCGTCCTACCCTTACGTTTTTTAAACGACAGATACAACCAGCTCGGCTCTTCCTTACTGGTACCGGGATGATTTTTATAACAAAGAAAAGATAGGAGGAGGCTCAAATCGAAGGGAATCCGATCAAATTTTAACCGGACCAGAAACCCGAGGAGGATCCTCCACGAGTTCGGCACTAGCTGGCACGGGGCAAGACGACAACAATGGAGCGCCGCACAAATCTTGGATGAGAAGGGCAAACGCATCTCTGCCCGGAACGCTTTCAAATACAGGGCAATCTCCTTGCCTCGCACTCGGTCTGTTCGCTCACCCTCTCTGGCCAAACGGAGTGAATAGGCATAGGGGATATGGAACCGAGGCCGGATGTCGGAAAGCTCGTCCAGACGATTCAAGACTGAAGGCGCATCGCGGGTATTCCCGATGCACACCTTGGGAGTCCTTGTCACCGCCCGACGGCAAGTGACAAGGGCGGCCTTGGCCCTGGGGGCGTACCCGACACAGAAGACATAGATTAAGAAGAAGAACTCTCTCGGCTATCTGAAGCAGAGGAAGAGAAAGACCCGCTGGACTCGGCCCTAGAAACCGGAGCCTCATCGTCCGACTCTACCCCTACTACATCTACAGATACCTCGGAGGAAGACATCTAATCTGATTCAAGAAAAGGGTTTGCCGAGGAAAATTCAGCAAAAGATCTGAACTAAGCGGGAGTGCGCCGGGCAATCTTCAAACAACGTGAAGCAACTAAGGCAAAGTGTCGGCCCAAGGATGGCCCCTTTCTATTTATACACTCCAAAGAGAACATCCTATGGCCTAGATCGATTCCCGCCAAAACGAAGCGTCGCGTCTAGCAGCCATCGAGGCTCCACGTGGCGATCGACCATTGGAAATGTCTCTTTGTGGCAGGAGTCAGAGACAGCCTGTCACGCTCCGCCAACCAATATTGGACACGTGGCCCGTAGCCCAACTGACGATCAAGTGAAACGGCATCCCTTTTTTAAAGCACAATTATTTCACCGATCCGCTGACGTCATCGGGGATATGCGTGAAAATGAAGGCGCACGGTGAGATGCCACGTGGACTCGAAGATCGAAAAGACGCAACTGCCAAACGCCCTGTCGTCCCCGGACAATCCTCCACGAAAAACTCTCCGCACCAAGCTGAGCAGAGAGAACCAAACAGACCACTCTCGACCCAAGCCATAAATAGGTTGAAACGAGAGTGGGGGGCTAATCTTGATGTTCATAAGTGGGAATTTCTCAGATCATGACACGTAGCGGATGGTGTGTCATCCGCGTAAGCCCGCTAGATTTCTAAGGAATTCGGAGCTGGAATAAGTATAACATATTAGGGACGTTCCTCGGGGCCTTATCTTTGAGGTTGCATCCGACCTTTTGGAGACCTCTTCGGAGTACCTTCCATATTCGCCTAGCAACCAGCAAACAGCTCACTTCCGAGCAATCCTACAACCGAGCTTCCACAGCCTCCTTGCTCGTCTCCGAGCTGTTACAGAGCTGAACTTTCTTGGCCTCCCGGCTCGCCTCCGAGCCATCCATCGAGCTGAGCTTTCTCGGCTTCCCCGACCAACCGAGAACGCGGAGCCCAAGTGCCCTCGCAACGGATTCGTGTATCTCGCCAAAGCGAGATATCCACCGTCCCACGATCCGCGTACCACGCTGGTGTGTCCCTCCATTAATGAGCGTATCCCGCCATTGATGCGGGCGTAACGCAGGGGCGTAACTAACGGCGAGAATCTTGCGCCGGCTCGCTCCATGTGACCACTATATAAACCTCTCTTTCAGACGACTCAGGTAAGTGAAATTCATTCTAATAAGCCGCTACTCTGTTCTTAATCCATGGTACTAACTTGATCGTCGGAGTGTCCTACGGTGGTCACCCACCCCAGGACTTCCTTTGCAGATAGCTCGGCGTTGACAGCAATCCATTGAGATCCACATATTCTATCTTCAAACTAAATCTCAACCGCTCAAAACTGTTCGCACCAGATCGACAAAGGACAACATCTGAGGAAGATCACGACTTCCATCACCAAGTTTATTATTTGCTTGTTTATTATTTGCTTTATCTTCATGAAGAAGGGTTACTTATTTGGAGAACTCTTCATAGCTAATGTTCAGGGCTGAAGTGGTGATAGAGATGTTCTCCTTGGTGGAATACAATACCCGTTAATGTATTCAACGAGAGTGTTTTTGTTTGGGCACAGGACGTATAACGTGTAGATGAGATGAATGATAGTATTTTTAACGCGGTTTATGGGCATATCTTATAGAAAGGCGGTCAAACATTTCAAATTCTCAGTCTTGTCGGGTATTGAGTGATTTGAATGAAAAAAGTATCCTATGTGATATATTCTAAATTACATACTTTCATTCACGTTTTTTTATTAAATGAATTTGTTGCTGGATGGTCTTAGGTTTGCAGTGTTTTGAATTAAAGTTCTTTTTTAAGATCATTCTAACTCTATTTGAAATATTGGCACGTTTGACAATTAAGTCTTTTTTTCCCCCAAATCTCAATGATCGGCTAAATGATCTTTTCCCCACTATGATTTGTTTTAATTAAACCATCACCGGAAGGACACCCTGACAAGTGTTTTTTTCAAATCACTATAGGAATGTGTAGGATAGTTCGACGCGTTATAAGTTTCAAAATAACTTATTTCGACGCGCTCTCCAAATTGCGACGGAAGACCACCGTCACAGCAAACGGCGTCGCTGTAGGTTACTTCGAAATAAACTGATCAACTTCGACACATCAGATGTGTCGAAATAGGGATTATTTCGACGCGTCAGTTGCATCGAAATAAACCTGATTTTATATGAATAAAATATTATTTAAAAATATAAAAAATATATTTTATACTGTATTTCGACGCATCTGACGAGTTGAAATAAACGTTTTTTCGACGGGTTATACTCGCCGAAATAAGTATTAATTGCAGAAAAAAACAATTCAAAACAGAAAACCTGAAATTCCAATTACAATCAATCCAATTTCGATCCAAATATCGATTACAATCCAATATTGATTCAAATTTCAATTAAAATCCAAATATCAATTATTATCCAAATATCAATTACAATCCAATATCCATTCCAATATAATCCTAAAATTATATATGTACAAAAGTGATGAATGAAATCACGCGAAAGGTCGATCACGGGTGGGAGAAGGTCGATCACGAGGGAGGCGCACCCTTAGAAAGAGGGGGGTAAAGCTCATACGATTAAAAGTTTAAATTAAATAATTTAGTAAATATGATATTTATATATTTATATATTATTAAGTTATGGTTATCGAACTTACTAGATGTACTGGCATTCCTTGTTCGACGTACATGCTGATAAGATTAAGCCTCTGCTCGACTGACTGGCCAGTAAATGGATCAGGAGCGAGAGCGGGCGCGGGGGCTGATCGGTGTGAAGAACCGCCGGTATCCGGCGTCCGCTCCTGGGGAGATCCATGAAACACAGGGGTCCTAATCCTACACGACGTCTCCGATGCCACGTCGTCTGCCTGACAATATCTAGGAGGTGGATGCCTAGTCGGCTGGAAAGGAGTGTTATACTGGCGAGGAGAGATCTTGGAGGACACACATTGGACTCTCCCGTGATGATCCGGTCGATATGCTGTTAAAGCCCTATCTACAGCGAATGTTCTCCGCGCGTCATCAACCGGGTGTCCCTGCTCCGTCTCCATCTTCTCAATCAACCGATCTCTCTCAGCCGACATCGTCACCTGTATGGAGAAGAAACATATTACCATCGTTCTAACAGCTACACAATAATTATTCCAAAATAATTAAGAAACACAATATTAGTGGAGTCTTACATGTTGCTCCTGGGCCGCAATCGATGCAGGTGTGCCATCGTCCCGTACAAATATGGTCCTGAAGACTTCGATCCGATCAAGGAACTCTCTATTATGGCTTTCTTGCTGCATATTACATTTAGAATGTTAACACATAAATTTCTAAGATATTTTTTGAACGTATTAATATTAAATATTGATTGTCAATACTTACGTGTTCGATGCAAACCTGTTGGGAACTCTTGCTCTCTTCCCTGTAAACATCTGCAACTGAACACAAGATGCTTTGCCTTGCTCGTTCCTCTCCTGTAGTTATATCAAATATTGTTTATTGAGTTGCTACAAGAGTAAAAAAGTATCGTCAAAAGACATACCCTAAACTCTGAGGTTTAGAAATGCTCGACCAATGCATGCTAGTATGCGTTGGACCAAAGTCGATCCGGCTTCATCGCATACCTCTCCTCATTAAGATGTTTTTCGTCTATAAGGTGTTTTTCGTCACCCCATTGAGATGGGAATGCACGCGCTTGTCAGGCATATACAAATTCCTCCTGCTTAGGGTAGACCGGAGTTTATTGATTGTGGAGATCCGAATCTCCGGCTGCCGCAGACTAAGCAGCCGTTAATTACCCATCACTTTTGGAGCGAGAGAACCTCCGATTGACGGGTCAAACTGGTCATGCAAACTCAATGTGCCGTGTACGTGTGTAGTGTTTTGAAGGGTTTTGGATATATCGGGGGCCTCGCAGAGTTTACGGGGGTCCCGCTACCCGGATAGCGGACTGGGGGTTAAGGGGGCAAGCAGCCCCCTTGTGGGGTGTGGGGTAGCATCCCATTAGAATTTTTTTCTAACGAGAGGTATTTTTAGTGGGAAGTGTATGGAAAAAAAGAGGGATGAACGTCGTCTTAAGAACGCGTGGGCGTTGGACGTCAGCGCCTCACGCGCCCGGCACGTGGGCACTGGGCGTCTGCAGAAAAAGGGGGTTTAGCCCCGAAATCTGGACTTAAACTCCCAAAAGGATTTTTATTATGGAGTTTAATTCCAAAAGGATTTTTATTATGGAGTTAAACTCCAAAAAATTTTAAATGGAAACACCTAAAAGTTCTCCCCCAAACGTAAGTAAAACAGCGTTTTTACTGTCTAAGAGTTGAAGTTCAAAGTTAGGGGGAGGGAATATCATCAATCTATGCAAGGCCTTACACAGATCAAATGTTAACACCAACCATTCAAAAATGTTATCGTGATTCGTTCAGGGTTGGTGAAAGAATGCATAGAGAAAGAAAATGAAGAATACGCGAGATCGTGTATGAATGGAAGTAGTATACGGTCTCGGTAAATAAGAAGACGAAGATGAAAGATAGGGAGAAAGAAATGGAGTACAAACTTGAGATTGAAAATTGATTGAGTATATTAGTACAATTTGTAATGATTTAAAACTGGAATTGTTTAACTGCACTAATTTATCAATACTACGAGAAATGTGATCAAACCTGTCAAGATTCGCAAGAAAATATGGGTCGACCGAACTTGGTAAACCAGATGAAGGAAATGAAGGTATCAAGTCGTCTTGTTGTTTGAAAACAATGGGACAAATGGAGGGAAGTAACTGAGAAATGGTATCGGTTAGGAGCTCAGGAGGATGTTCACAGTCAATGGAGGGGACATGATGATTTAGAAAATCCGACTCATCCAATAAAACGTGTTTATCCTCAAAGATATCCTCAACATTCTCCTCAAAATTAAGCTCATCCATGCAATCGATCAAATCATCATCAATAATATCTAGACACAAATAGGGTTCGGGAAAAACAGTTAATGGTTCGGGATGACGTCCACACGGATATGAAGAAAAGTGTTGAATTGGTGAGAGATACTCATCCAAGACTGCAGGTTCATCATCAAAATTATCCCCAACATCAATATTCTCAATCAAGTCAAACTTAAAGTTCTCAAACATCTCAGCATGGTTTTCAATCGGTTGTTTTTGTAGAGTGGGGATGTAGAGATCAAAGGGAGTGGTATCGGTTTCATTTGAAGGGGACCCTTCACAATCGGGTAAATCAAATATTACGTAGTCGCACAACTCATCAAATATTCTATCTTCAATTGGTGAATCATTTGGTCTACTCGATAGATTTTCGGAACTGGAGTTGTGAAATTCAATTGGGAATGGGTAGGTTTGATTTTGAAGGGTGGATTGCTCACTACTCAAATAATCAAATTGTTCTATTGCCACATTATACATTGTAAAATTTTGAGCTAGCTGCTGGTTCATAAGGTTATATGAGTGTGGCCATGGATGCATTCAATTTCTCCATCTGTCGGCACGAAACTACCCGAAATTCTTCCAATGTTCTTTCAAGATTAGACATGGGTTGTGAAGGAGTTTTAATAAAAAAATCAAATTCGTTTGGATACACGAAACTCTCAAATTGATGTTCAGAAGCAATTCTAGGGAAGGTGCAAAAGATGGGTAGGATCGATAGGAATCGAATGGATGCGTAAAATGTGCTGGATTAGAATCAACACTTTGATAGGAAGATGATTGGAATTGTTGATCAAAAGAATTAGGAGTGGTGAAAGGCGAAAGATCGACTATGAAATTGTACAATACGTTCAGCAATGGACATGGGTTTAAAAGCCGCCACATTACCCTCAGAAGGGGTATTAACATGAGAATGAGTGAAAATTTGAAATGGTTGATATGACGTGGATTGTGGTGTCCAAGTGGTGTTTTTAGAAACGTCTATCCGATCTTTCAAAGAAATTTTGGGTATGGATAGATCGTTTGAAATCCTACCAAAGTAAGCCGTATGAAGAAATATCTGGTTAAGGGTACCAAAATTCGGCAAGAGTTGATCGACGTGGAGTACCCATGATATGAAAAGAAGAGGGGATAAAAAAAGGCAGTGAGGGTTTTTTAAATATTTTTTTTTATATATGTTAGTGATTAACAAAAGAATGAAATGAAATATACACACAAAAAGGTAAAATAAAGACAATCACGACACAAATACTACACACCTAAACAGTTTAGGGTTCACTTAGGTCAACTAGACTTGCTCTAGAATTTGATTGTCGAAGTAAAACTGTGTCGACAAACGGGCTCAAGATATACTGATCATGAAGCCAGGTAAGTGTAGAGATAAGGGGAGATTTTTCAACGCTTTCGCGAAATTCCTTAATTAGAATAAGCCTTTCTCTTTTGGCGGTTACGCCGTGAACATTTTTCAAGACATCCCATAAACGATATAACGTTAAGCAGTATTCTAAATATTCTTAACTTCTATAATGAGGACGAAATCCTTAAAGGCTTAAACTCTAATTTCTTTTAAAATTTGTGCGGGTAAACGTTATGCTCAATTTCGTGATTTATGAGCCATGGAAAAAATGATGAAATTCTTTACCGTATATTGTTGGGTGCGTTTGTCCTTAAATCCATATTTATGGATACAATGCGCAATCAATGAAAAAGTTATTCAAAACATCAAGCAATCGTTTTTTCAGTTTAAGTGCGGCGCTGCAACAAATACGGTTTAGTCAATTTAGTTTTTGGTGGCGAACTTGTAAAGAATCCTGCAAAAAAATTTATTGGACGTGTCAGATTTGAGAAAGAAGGCGTTAGAAATTACATACCGATATTTTGGGTTAAGAAACCCTCATTGAATTGATCCCCGAGTGCTTGAATGTTCGTTTGCGCGGGTCAAACCATCCGTATATTTGGCAATGTACTCGTTTATCGCCTTGGTCTTGAAAATGGTACTTTGCTCCACACGATCACCGCTCGCAACTCCGTAAAATTTGAAAATGTCGGAATACGGATATTTAGTGCGAAAAACCGATACAAAAAGCCAAACTCCTGTACACACAAAATTATGAAATTTAGAGTATGAAAATGGGGTACAAACAGAACAAGAGAGCACCATAAGAAAAATGGGGGGGGTGGGGAAGGGAACAAGTCTTCCCGCAAATTGCGTCCAGAATGGATATTTTGGCAGCTCGAAAATTGAATTGGGGCTCCAAATTTCTACTGTGGTCTCAGTGCTCTATAAGTATCCTATTTTTATACGCTAAGTTTTTGTTTGAATCTCCAAGTGATAGCAGATCAAAATAATAGAGAACAAAATTTTAATAACGTTAAATTTTTGTTTTGGTTTTAGAAATTTTTCGATTTTTGTTTTGTTTTTCAGAATAGTGGTTAGCGTTATACATAAACTATACAGAACTTAAACCGAGATCACAAGAATAAAAGCGTTACCGTCTCTTTGGCAACAGCGCCATTTGATTGAATGTTTTTTACGTGGCGTATTTAGTTCTAAAGTACCGCAATCAAGACGGTATCGTATGTAGCTAGCCGTGATGAGTACGGGTCGTCCGCAGGGAGAATATACGTTTTAGATTCTTGTTTTCACGAGTTAAACCAAAAGTCAGAATTGTTCGATTCTAACCTATGTGTTTTGTATATGCAAGATAAAACTTGTTAGGGATAGAGTTAGATTAGTTTAGGTTATGAGAATCCGTACGCTTTGCTTTGTGCTTTACTTGACTATGGATATTAGGGTAATCGGAAACAATATGAATTAGGGTGCTGAAGTACGGTATTTGCGATTGCGCGTGAAATCCGACTTATCGACCTTTGTCCTTCCGTTCTTGTCTCTTAACTTTTGCCTTCGGTCAAACCAAACGCAACCGGTCACGGATAGTAATCACCGTTATCCTGATAGGACATGGTGCCTAACGGAACGCTTGCGTAAAATTTGGACGGAGTTCAATTGACAAGTAAATTGCAAAGGAAAGAAGTAATGAAAATTTGAACTTAAACAACACCTTCTCATTCCCTAACAAGAAGGAAATTATTCACAAACCATTACAAATATGAAAAGAGAACGCAAGATAGAATAGATTAAAGAAAACATCATTGCAAATAAGTAAGTGCAAGAAAATTAATTGCAAGTAAGTAAAGATAGGAATTGATCAGATATTGCATATTTTTACGATCATTTTTCCTATTATGATTAATTAATAAAAGGTGTTATTTGTAATTTAAGAACATATGTGGGTTTATCTGTAAAAAGATTTTGTCATATGTTTCTTAATTTATAATTAATACAATTGGGGGGATATATGCATATCATATTTAAATAAAATATCCATAAGATTCTTAATTATTAAAATATATATATCATGTCATATCAAATATTCTTAACCATTATTATTAAGATATCATATCCGTAATTTAATTAAAAGTGGTTGGAATATTATCTCAAATAATTCGAATGCTACTGATGATTTGATTTGAGATATTGTGTAGCTATTAAAATAACAAATCAATTTAAGGCTATAAACACAAGTAAGAGATCAGATCAAATCAAGTTAGCAAACCAAATCTGCCGAATTTTAGGAACAAATTGAAAATTTTCGCAACTGAGAGAGAAAAATATATTTTCATCAGAATCTCCTAAAATCGAGAAAAGAAAGCACAAAACATCTGGAGGCGAGATCACACCAACAGGCAGCAGATCCGCGGTGGAAATGTGCTTTAGGCGGCGGAACCGCTGTCAACTCATGGACGTTGGATGCGAAATTTCAGGGGCTTGATTATCTTTTTACATACTTTAAAATGACGTGTAGGGTTTCAAGTTTCAGAGCCTATATGGAGGACCGGGAGCAATATAGGCTTATCTATCTATCATCTATCCATCGATCGATCTAGATCTAAAGAGCAAACTAGGGATTTTAGTTCTTTTAGTTTTTTTCAGCAATCAAATTTTGTAAAGCAAAAGTTTCAATAAAGGGTGGTTTCTTTCTTTTAATTTTGTCTCATTACTTTCCGCATTTACTTTCTGCATTTATTTTCTGCACTTTTTTTTGTTTTTCTTATGAGTTCCTTATTCTTCTACCTTTCGTCGTTTTTCCCAATGAGCGAGTAAATTCTCGCTTGTTAGAATTTGTAGGATATGGTAGTATAATGGATGGAAAAAACCCTTATCATAAAGTTTTAATTTTTATAAACTTTAAGAAAGGGGGTCTTAACCCTCTTATTCGGACGTGCTACCAATTCATAATAGTTGTGATCTCGATTTGAGATTCGTTAATATTTACTTTGTTGAGAGCTTGAGATAAATAGGGATCAATGGAAGGACGAGGATCAGTAAAGGGAAACCTTAATCCCTTCAGGTACCCTAATCCACATTCATCGCTATTTCTTTAGTATTAAATAATTAAAATATAAAAAGAATTATTTTTAAAACTCCATCCTTCAACTAGTAAATCCGAAAAAACCTACAAGCCCTTCTCTTATAAAATTTTCAAATCTCTTTAGTATAAAACGATAAAAATCCAACATTTCCTCTATTAACTCGTCTAAAACAAGAAAAATAGTTCATCATTTCCTTGTGGACGGCCCATATTCACTATCGGATAGCTATTGCGACACCGTTATTGATTGGGTAACTAGGACACACAAAGACACGATTTTTCACAATCAACCAAATGGTGCCGTTGCCGGGGAAACGGTAGTATTATTTTTCTTGTTATTCGGGTTGATTTCTAAAAAAAACCAGAAAAAATAGAAATAGAAATAAAAACCGCATCTTGTGTTTTTAACGATTCTTGTGCTAGTTTTGCGAGAAATCTGGAGCACTTGGAGCGAACCAATAGAGATTCAGGGACTGTCAAATAGGAGCAGAGGAGCATTGGAGTGCTGTGCAAAAATTTAGAGGGGAGATCTCGCCAAAAGGCGGTGGAACCGTGGCCGTTTGGAGCATTTGGCGGCTGAACCGCGACCAAAATGGGAATTCGGGCTCCCAAATTTTTCCGGTATTATTTTATCATCTTCCTCTCTCCTTTGAAACTTTAATAAATCATTTACCTGCAAGATTCTTTGCAAACAGCGTCGCTAAAAAATCTTTTTGCGTGTTTTAGATTTTGGATTGTTTTGCATATTTAAAATGGACATTAAGGGGAAAGAAACCCAAATTCAGATTAGGTGGGGATTTCATCACCCTTTCTAGGCTCCACAAATTAAAACAAGTATACGCATCACCTTACATTTATAAAAAATATCTAGACCAAGTCTCTAAGGACAATCGCGCTCAATTAGTACAAGAGAGGGTCGTGGGTAATCTATTGCTTATCCGCATTTTTCTTGTGGTGTCTAAGGCAAGTATGACTAAGAAAAACGGTTTACTTAATTAGACCCGCTATTTCGATGATTCATATAGCGGACACATCCCACTTACCTGGCTACAAGATTGATAAGGAGGCGATAGAGGATTTATCCTACGTCTTGTCCTTTGGAAATCTAGAAGCGGTCTAGTGATTTGACCTAAGTGATCCTAGCTCTATGGATTGTTTGTGCACGTTTGTGATTGGTTGAGTCGAGTTTCTCTTTCCAAGCAAAACAATTTTAAAAATAAAAAAAAGCTTTAAAAAATTACCATTTCACGCTCTTTTCTTTTCATTCTCTTATGATGAGAAACCCAAACCGACCAACTCTTGGTGAGCTTTCCTACACACAACTAGATATTTCTTTATATCGCTATTGCTTTGGTAGAACTTCCGACCCCACCATTTCTTTAAGGGATATGATATAACGCTCTAGAAATAACAGTTGGACATCTCACTCAAATTCCTATTAATCGTGTCAAAATTCAACACCTTCTTATGTTGATAATCTTTTTAAGGCTAGTGAGGAAACGTTTAAACCCATGTCCATTGTTACGCATATTGCGAAAGCCCGTATCCAAAGTTTCATACCTTTCACTGCTCTAAAAACCTTAGGACAATAATTACAATCATTTCCATATAAAAATGTTGATATTTCTTTTGAGGCGAATATGACAACTTTTATATCCATGACCATTGCTGAGCAAATTGCAAAAGCCAGTCACTAACAATTCAACCAAACTCAATTTTCTTCATATCACAATGTTGATTCTAATCCTATCATTGAAAATTGGATCCACCCTTCTAACTCTTATCAACAATACCAAATTTTCATATCCTCTCATGTTGATGCTTCTCTTGAGGCTAATGTGGCAATCCGTAAACCCATCTCTATTGCGGAACATATTGAACTTGCCCGTAGCCAACAATTAAACATATTCCAACCATACTCAACTTTTGCACCTTATCTAGACAGTGCTTCTGAATATCAATTCGGAAGTTCCAAGTTCAAAGAGAATCCTTCATTGAAAATTCTTCACAAATCATGTCTAGTTTTAAAATAGAGTTGGAATTGAGTAGTGAGAAAGAACCATGGATCTCTCCATGTCAAACCGAAACCAACACCTTCCATCCTGAACCCCAACTGAATGTATTTGATGATCAATTGTTTAATAATCTAATTGATGAGGTGTTCGAGAATAACATGTTTGACTTTTCCAATCATAAGTGTGAAAGAGAGTCTTATACCATTCCAAATCAAACCGATGCTTATCCGACTAAACTTGACATTTCAAATCTTCCAATTTTATCAAGTGAACCTAATGATCCATCGATTGAGGATAATATAATTGATGAATTTTTAAAGAACTATTCGTTTGATTTGACTGAAAGTGCTTGTGAGATCAGTGTTGAGAATATCTTTGAAGATAAACTCGCTATGTTGGATGAGTTGGATTCCCCGACCCATCATGTGCCTTCCATTGAATGTGAATATCTTCCTGTACATTTAACCGATCCGATTCTTACCACCAACCTATCTGATATGCAAAACGATATTCAGCATTCATCTCCCACATCTAGTTCAACAATGCTCAACACCTAAGTTCGTTTACCCATTTCATTACACACTTTCTTTGGTTCTTCTCATATTCTTTAAATTCCACCGAGTTTTGATGAACCACACTTTGATATTTCGAGTTCTATAATTCTTGAAAGACCACTTGAGTTAGACTCTTTTGAGAATAAAGTAGATGAGATTTTCGAGTCTCCTACCTCCATAATTTCTGACGGATCGAGTATTTTAAATCCTGGTGCGCAACAGATTGACTTTGAAACTTTTAACTTTCCTAGTGAGTCTGCCTATTCTACTGATATAGCTATCGATTCCTTTCTTTCCGATGAGATCATCATTCGGAATATCGATGAAAGTTTCGAAGATATTTCATCGAAGAACTCGCGTTCCTTGAAGACTTGGATGCTGTGATGATTCAACCTCCACCGGAAATTCATGCGCCTCCCTTTAAGGCCGAAGAAATTGAACTGCCACCCCTTCTTCTTATCACATACGAGAATACTGTAGGGTGTTTTTCGTCACCCTATTGAGATGGGAATACGCGTCGCTTGTCAGGCGCATTACAGATCCCCCCTGTCTAGGGTAAGCTGGGGTTCATTGATGGCGGGGATCCGAATCTGCGGCAGCGGCGGACTAAGCTGCCGTTAATTACCTTTCGCCTTTGAAGCGAGAGAACCTCCGATTGACGGGCCAACTAGTCATGCGAACTCAATGTGCAATGTGCATGTGTTGTGTTTTGAAGGGTCTTGGGTATATCGGGGTGTAATTTTTGACCCCAACAAAGTGCCCCGCGCATGTGGGTTGTGTGCATATAATTGATGGATATTGCCCTATATGGAGCTTGATTTGGTTGGGTTCCCTTTTGACGACGTGGAGGGTATGCTGCCATTTTAGCGACGTGGACGGTCGGTGCTGCCATTTTTGCGACTTGGACGGTCGGTGCTGCCATTTTAGCGATTTGGACGGTCGGTGCTGCTCTTTTTGTGACTTGGATGGTCGGTGCTCCCATTTTTGCGACGTGGACGGCCGGTGCTGCCCTTTTTGCGACTTGGACGGTCGGTGCTGCCCTTTTTGCGACTGGGACGGCCGGTGCTGCCCTTTTTGTGACTTAGACGGTCGGTGTTTGATTTGACCTGCTCCGCTTTCTGCGGTGTCGCGATTTGATTTGACTTGCTCCGCCTCTTGCGGTGTCAGGGTTGAAGTTGACTTACTCCGCTTCTTGCGGTGTCGGGGTTGAAGTTGACTTGCTTCACTTTCTGCGGTGTCATGATTGATTTGTTTGATTTGATTTATTTTGGGAGTTCTCTACCCGTCTAGCGGGACTTTTGAGCTTGGAAGCGCTACCGGATGGGACATTAATTTGATCTGTTTGATTTCTGTCTTGTTTGGCGGGACTTTTGAATATGAGAGGAACTTAGAATTTGGATTTTGTTTGGCATCAGCATTGCTATACTGGAATAATGCCAGGAGCAACTCATCATTTGCCCTTGGCAAGACTTGGGATTTGTTTTTTTTTTTTTGGGTCAGCATCAGCACCGCTAACACTGAAGTGTAGTGCCAAGAGCGACTCATTATTTGCCTTTGGGAAGACTTGGGATTTAGGTTTTGGGTCGGCATCAACACCGCTAACACTGAAGCAATGGCAGGAGAGACTCATCATTTGCCGTTGCCCGTTGGGGAGCGATGGCTTAGGAGACGGGTTTAGATCTTCATCACCTAAGGCTTTTCAATTTTATGAGCCGTAAGGATCTCATAAAAGCATTTTCTCCCTACGAGTCGAGAGGATCTCGCAGGTGTACTTCTCCCTATGAATCGTGGGAATTCCTAAGTGTGTTGCTCCTTTGTGAGTCGTAAGGATCTCACGCGGCGATTTTCTCTTCATAAGGTCGAGAGGACTTTGCGATTGTATTTCATCTCTTTTTCACGTATTTGCGCCCTTTCGGGTTTTCACAAACTCGCCGGCATTCCTGCTGTTTTTACTCACGGAGCCCTTTCGGGTTTTCATCCGTACTCATTTTGCTTGTGGACATAACTTTTTTTTACATTGGCAGATCTTCAGCGCTGGTGGGACTTTAAATGTAGTCCCGCCGGTAGGACTTGGAAGAGATAGGGGTCGTTTATGCCCGTGGATTTTATACGGTTTTTACAGGATGTATGATCTAGACCGTAGGGTCGGTGTGCTCAATTCGCCTGCGACTTGGAGCATTCACGCCTAGTATTTCTTGAGATATCGGCCATTGATGGGTGGCATGGGCCTTTCTTCCTTGGCATTTATTAGTTGGTAGGATCCTCTATCAAACACTTTCTCGATGACGTATGGTCCTTCCCAATTTGGCTCGAATTTTCCCTTGGCATGTTGATTGGGGATAATCGGTCTTTTGAGAACCAACACCAATTCGCCTTTTTTAAAAGCACAGAGATGGGTCATGTTATCATAGGCCCGTGACATTTGGGCTCGGTACAGCTCCAGATTTGTTGTATTGCGAGCCTCTTTTCTTTGAGGGCGTCTAGCTCTTTGAGCCGAAGGAGAACGTTTTCCTTCTCCGTCAACTCGTGTTAGACGGCCATTCTTAGTCTTGGAACTTCGACTTTGAGCGGGAGGATTGCTTCCACTCCGAAGAGTAGTGAGTATGGAGTGGAATGAGTTGGAGTGCGGTGCGTGGTACGATATACCCACAACACCTCGTGGAGCTTGAGATTCCAATTTCTCTTGTTGGATGAAGTATTTTTCCTCAGGAGCTTGCATAAAGTCTTATTGAAGGTTTCGGCTAGCCCATTGGCTCTTGGATTATAGATGGAGGAATATCTTCAGTCCATCTTGTGCTGAATAGCGAACCTTGAGATTTTGAAGCTCTTGAAAGAAGGCCTGTTGTCAAAAATGATTTTTCTAGGTGTACCGAAGCGGTATAGAATATTATGCCGGAAGAACGTCAGAATATTTTCTGTCTTGACTTCTTTTAGCGGGATAGCTTTAGCTCATCTGGAGAAGTAGTCAGTTGCGGCCAATATGAACCGGTGGCATTTGAATGACGGAGAATCAATTGGACCAACTGTGTCGGTGCCCCCAAATTTCGAAGGGCCATGACGCCACCGTAGGATGCAGCGGATTGGGATGCTTATGAATGAAGTCACCGTGAATTTGGCAGAGATGACACCTCTTCGCATGCTCTTTGCAATCCTTTATCATGGTAGGCCAGTAATATCCAAGCCGTTTGAAGCCGCATTTTAGGGCCAGATTGGTGAGCTCTGCAGATGCCTGGGTGAACTTCTTTCATGACTTTTTGGGCTTCGACCGATGACAGACATTTGAGCCAGAGGTGGTCATATGATCTGCGATATAGCGTATTATTTACAAACACGTATCGAAGAGCTCTCTTCTTCAGCTGAATACTCGCAGATTTTCTTTCGGGCAGCTTGTCGTATCGGAGGTACTCTATGAAGGGTTCTCTCCAATCGGGCCCATCTTGGATGATCAGAGCTTCTTCGGCAGGATTGTTCTCTTGTTCTACGCTTCCCTCTTCACGCAAAGAGACTGGAGGTAGAATTTGCCGGCTTCTGACTGTTATCAGAATTTCATCCACATCGGGACCAGCCAGCTCCTTGGCTAAGCGAGCGAGTACGTCGGCTTTTCCATTCAATGCTCTAGGAACTCTCATCAGTTCAATGTGGGTGAACTGTTTCATAAGCTCCACCACCCGGTTTCTGTACTGAGCTAACTCGGGTTTGTATATCTTATAGTCGCCGCTTATTTTGTTGACAACAAGCTGTGAATCACCGTAGACTCGTAGCCGAAGGATTTTCATTTCTATGGCGAGCTCCAGACCAGCTATCAGAGCCTCGTACTTAGCCTCGTTGTTTGTGCGAGCTCGGTGAGAGCAAAAGAACGCCGTAGGGTTCCTATCGATGGCGTGATGAACACCAATCCTATCCCTGCTTTTATCTATGGGACGCTTGATTTGCTGGAGGTCCTAATTGATGAGGCTCCATCAAAGTAGAGCTCCCAACATGGCTCGTCATTCTCGAGGTGCAGCACTTGTTCGTCGGGTAACTCGCAATTGAGCGGTGACCCTTCTGGTACGGGATGAGAAGCAAGGAAGTCGGCGGGGGCTTGCCTTTTTACTGCTTTCTGAGGAGTATAAATTATGTCAAATTCAAGCAGCATGATAGCCCATCTTGTCATTCTACCAGCTAGGCTTGCTTTAGTCATTAAGTGTTTGAGCTGGTTGACCTTGGAGATCAACATAACCCGATGAGCGAGAAGATGGTGTCTTATCTTTTTCATGGCAAATATCAGGGCCATGCACTCTTTTCGATTGGGGAATATTTATGTTCCGTCCCGACTAACGTTCGACTGAGGTAGTAGAGGGCATTCTCTTTTCCCTCCTCATTGTTCTGGACGAGGAGTACACCGAGTGACTCATCTAGCGCGGCAGTATAGAGGATCAACGATTTATTTGGAATGGAAGCAGCAAGCACTGGAGGGTGCAGCAGGTACAGTTTGATATTTTCGAACGCTTCTTGACATTCGGCATCCCAGACGAGAGGAGCTCCTTTCTTCATGAGCTTCGAGAAGGGTCTGCATCTTCCCGATAGGTTCGAGATTAACCTTCGTATGTAAGCAAGCTTGCCTTGAAAAGATCTTAGTTGCATCAGATTTTTCGGAGGAGGCATCTCTATGATGGCCTTTATCTTCGATGGGTCGACTTCGATCCCCCGATGTCGGACTATGAAATCCAAGAATTTTCCTGATGACACGCCAAAAGCGCACTTTAGAGGATTCATCTTTAGATCGTATTCCCTCAGTCTGGTGAAAACGGTCTTGAGATCTTGGATGTGATCGGTCTTGGCTTTAGTCTTGACGACCAAATCATCAACATAACATTCGACGACTTTATGGATTAGGTCATCAAAGATATTGGTCATTGCCCTTTGATATGTAGCACCTGCGTTCTTTAATCCGAATTGCATCACCTTGTAGTAGTATATCCTGATCGGGGTTCGAAATGCTTTGTGTTTCTCATCCTAAGGCAACATCTTGATTTGATTATATCCAGACGAGCTATCCATGAAAGTGAACAGCTCGTAATTTGAGGTATCGTCGACCATCATTTCCATGACCGGAAGTGGGAAATCGTCTTTATGGCACGACTTATTGAGATCCCTAAAATCGACGCAAACTCGTATCTGCCCATTCTTCTTTTTCACTGGGACGATGCACGCGATCCAGTCTGCGTATTTCTCTTCCCTGATGAAGCCGGCATCGATGAGTTTCTTGGTTTCCTCGGCGACCTTTTCTTTCGGTTCCCTTCTCATTCTTCGAGGAGCTTGTTTGACTGGCTTAGCACCAGGAGATATAGCCAGCTTATGCATGGACACATCAGGGGAAAGGCCATGCATTTCTTTGTACGTCCACATGAAGCAGTCGGCGAACTCATGCAGCAGGGCGACTATCTGCTCTTTCATTTCCTCTGACAAGAGTGAGCTGATGTAGGTCGGCCTTGGATTATCGGGCATTCCCAAATCAACCTCGGTTAGCTCGTCGAAGGTTGCTTGTCCGCCATCTTCGAACTCTTGAGGGGCTTCTTCTGGCTCGACTAGCTCGTCTTCATCATTTGACTCTTCGTTAGCTTCACCAATATGAATCATGTAATATGTCTTGACGTTAGGTTGAATGAAACCTATGCCCCGTCTAACTGGGATTCGTCCATCGATGAGTGCTCGGACCTGAGGCGGGTGCCACTGCCCCTCATAAAACTTCGCTTCGGAGTCTGTTTGATATAACCGACATCCGCACTTTTTAAAATATTCCCGCATCTCAGGCACATAATTCTAGGGTTTAGGACGGCTCTTATGCCTCTTTCATAGGGAAGGCACGCGACAGTCAAATCGTCCGGGTGCACGACAGGATTTGACCCATAAAACAGGATACCCTTCTGCCCACTCTATCTTCCGGGAACGTAGAAGGTTTTCAGCTGGTCCACGGTGGAGACTGACAATGCATCGAGCTCTTTGCACATCTTCTCTGGCACCCTTGTGATGGCTAGGGAACCTTCCATAACTTCAAAAGTCTCTCTTAGCTTCGCTTTTTGCATGAGAGCCCGATCTACACAGCTGTTGCAAGACGGATCCTCTTCTTCTGATTCTTTAGTGTCATTGCCTAAACGAAGGCGAATTTTGCTGTCGGATGGGCTTTCGATATCAGACTCGTCCGTATCGCTACCAAGATGAGGGCGGTTTTTATGGACGGACGGACTTCCAACGTCGGACTCATTAGTGTCACTGCCGAAATGCGGACGCACTTGGGGTTTTTTGCTTTTGAAAGTGACAGCCGGCTCAGATTTGCTTTTGAGTTTCGGAGCCGTTCTAACTTTGGTCAGCTGTGGCTCAGCACTTTGGAGGTTCACAAAGTACCGAGTGTTAGTGATATGTATGTCCTAGAGGCCATTATTGTATGATATAGTGGATGCTTGGACATATATATGGAGGACTTTTTTGCTCGATATGATAGTATGCTATCTGGTTGCCTTTATCTTAACATGTTCACTGGTATTATTATATTGTCTCTCATTTACATGTTAATAAAGCCCTTAGGATGTAAGCTTGACTACCAGGACTATGATGCAGATCATACTACTGGGACTTGGGTAGTCTATAAGCACATCCTTCAATTGTTCCTAGTCGAAGGAATATCGAGACAGGGCATCGATATTCCAGAGTAGACTAGTGTGTGTATTTCTTGACCCTGTATGGGGCGATGGTTGATCCCATATCTATTGGTGTTTGACATCAAAGATTGTACACAGGTGCTCATTAGAGAATGGGTACACTGAACAGGACCCGCCGAGAACTCCTAGATGGTACTATACCTATCGTCAGATAGCAGTTCTCTATTGACACTGGTACATGTTAGTTTGTAGACCCGAGATCGTCATAGAGTATTGTATGGTTCCCACTTTGCTTTGATTTCCTCCCTACCACGGCTCAAAGGAGTCGTGCAAACAGGTGGATTTTGGGTACAGTCCCGAGTCACATGGAAGCAATGAGCGATAGGGGGGTTTCGTCTCTCACGGTATAGGGAGTTGATGTTGCGCTATACTCGATTGGCTATAACAGGAAGTCCCTGGCAAGGGCTGTTGAGAAGATTTACTGGTAAGTGTTATCAGTAGTTTCTCGTACCGTTATAGGCCTTACATCGGCATGACTTATCAAGTTATTGGGATTTGACGATTCCACCCCCAGAATCGATATGCGACATATTAGACGAAGAGACCGGACTGTACGGTAAGTGTTACCTATAGGATTCATGGGAGTTTGAACAAGCTTGCTTGTTGATTTTCTATTCGTTCAATACTTGGGTAGCTTTTACGTCCAGCTAGTACCGCTGACGGCTTGTGGGTGAATGATGTGATCATCATTTATTGCTGGCGTATTGACGAGTCTTTAGAGTCCCATATAGAAGTTTCCTGGTTCAAGCGAAACGAAGTAGGGCACATATGTTGATATATGCGGGGGCTTGATTAAATACGAGTATGAGACACCGTATTGTAATCTGGCGGTTATTTGTTATCAGTTAGGTTATATGTGATATAGCCGGATTATTGAATCAAGTATTGATTTGATAATGTGATATACAGATAAATGATATTAGTCGGTTATATGCGATATAACCGGATTATTAAATCAAGTGTTGATTTAATAATATGATATATATGTATATTTGATGTAATTGTATATTAATTAATATTATTGCTCACTAATTATATGCTTATATATATATATATATATATATATATATATATATATATATATATATATATATATATGAAGCATGTCATGGATTTTCTATTTTTAGAAAATAGAAAAAGAGATGATAAATGGGGAGACTTTGGAGGGATGGGCATAGCATGGCTTATTCTATTTTATATTCATTTGCTTGCACTATTGAAGCATGGCTATAATTTTTAAGTGTTAAAAATTGTATACTTCAATAATGTGAGAGCTTTGATGAGCCATTCTACACTTCATTCCACAGTTAGCCATTTTCTTGAATTGAGCTCATATGATGAGTTTCTCTCTAGCTCTCTCCATCTTCTTCACCTCCACCTCCAAACTCAATCCCTCACATAGGTTGTGAACCCTTAAGCTTGTGAGAACCCTAGTGAGCAAACATAACCCCTACTTCACCATCCTACATTAGATTAGCGCTTTGGTATAGTGTGTTTTCTTCATTAAAGAGTTTAGTGAAGAGGTAGCTTGAATTAGCGGACTTCGGGTGGATCATCTTCGGCACGAAGGTCATCGAAGAAAGTTCGTTCAACCTTTAAGTGGAGCCTAGTGGAATCACGAGGACTACAACCCGGAGTTTTAGAAGATAAGGACACGGTCTACAAAGGTTGTAGCCATCCATCTCTTAGTGTAAAATTTATGATATCAAGTTAAACCCTAATCATCTAGTTTAAGATCTTGGTTAGTGTAGATCAGCACCCCGAAATTTTTAAAAACGGCATGCTTGATTCTAGTAAAACCCAGTGGTGGTGCTAACATACACTTTCACCGAGAATCTTCATATCAGACTTCATGCACACCGGACGACTGGATGTCTCCGTCAATACGTCTTTCTTCTCCATTTTTAGTATACTTCATGTACTGATGGAGAGTTGATGGAACAATGCCGTAATCGTGAAGCCACGACCTTCCTAGGAGAATCTTATAGGACGTGTCGGCGTCAATCACGTATATCTTGGCTTCAGTTTGTAGGACACCGAACCTGATCGGCAGAGCTATGAATCCCAGAACTTGCTGGCAATTTTGATTGAAGCCTTGAATGGCAATCATTTCCCTTGACAGCTGTCGGGCGTCCATTGACAAACTCTTCAGAGTCCGCAAGTTCATGATGTTCACTAAGGACCCTGGATCAATCAATATGCGATTAATCCGGACTCCGTTGTTGTACCCTGTTACGTAAAGCGGTCGGTTGTGCTCAGCTGTTCCTAATAACAGGTCTTCATCTTTAAATTTGACCGCGGCTGTGTGCAGAGTGTACTGGGCTTCTTTCATATCAATTTTCGCAAAGTGAGCTTGGTACCCTTTGGGATTTTGTAGAGCATGAATGAGAACATCTCTAATCTCCTTAGATAGGACCAAGGCATCGTAGATGCTCAGGAGAGACGAAAGCTTTCGAAAATGAGCCAAGACATTATAGTCCACCGATGAAGGACTCGAATTTTCATGAGCTGGCTCTCCACCATCTTCTTCATTAGCGACTTGTTTTTCCTTTCCTTTGGGGGTGTTGCCCTGATTTGGCAGTAGAGCCCTGCCGCTTCTGGGCTGGATTTGGTTGGCCTTTGTGGCGAGCTCCCCGTCCTCTTCGGGAAAAAAGAGCTCCTCCTCAGAGTCGCTGCCAAGATGGATGGCGTAGCAGGTCACTATAGGGGTCTCTTCATTGGAGTTTTCTTCTATCTCTTCCAGAATCTCAGCTGCTTCTACAGGGAAGAACTCCTTCAATTGAATTAGAGTTCTTTCCTTTTGTTCATAGTCTTCGAGAGAATCGATATATTTTTGAATGGTCGATCTCCCTACAGACTCTTTTTCACGTCGAGCTGCACTTTTCTTCTTCTTGTGCTTTTTGGATTTTGAGCTTGATTGAGCCGAATTGGCAGCTGGAATGGTGGGCTTCTTCTGCCCTTCTCATTGTACTGCTTATTGACCCAGTCTTTGAAAATATAGCAATCCTCGATCGCATGGCTCACTACTTGGTGGTACGGGCAATATAGAGGAATGTCTGTCATTTTTGCTTCGTGAGGTCTTTTCGACTCTGGCAATTGTAGACCGTTGTTCAGGGCATCTTTGAATATCTTTCGGACCTTGTCCCTCCTGAAAGAGTAAACCTTGTTCTTTTTCTCCTCCAGGGAAGGCCCTTCTCCTTCCAGCACTAGCTTTCGAGACCGGTTGGTTTTGGATTGGCCTGCCTTTCGCCTGCCTTCATTATCGGACGCATTGAAGACATTGGTATTGCTGGAATTCCCGCTTCTACGGTTATCGTCCTTCTTGCTTTTCCAAGGCTTGTCTCTCTGAGAGTCCGGGGCAGACTCTTATTTCGAGCGTTCCAACATTTGAACTTTCTTGGTCAGCTCCTGAAACGTCTTGAGGCATGCTGTACACAAGAATGAGACCATCCAATGCTGAGGTTCCCAATGAGGAGGCTGACGGACTGGTCCTGCTCTAGCGGCGGTTCACACTTGACAGTAAGGTTGAGCCATCGGGCAATAAAGTCTGTGTTGCTTTCGTTGTTTCCCGACTTGGTTCTCACAAGATCAGCAATAGAGATTTTATCACTGACACTCATGAACCTTTGCCGAAACAAAGACTCCATTTAGGCAAAAGTAATGACGGACCCGTCTGGTATACTCGCGTACCATTCGAAAGCAACACCAGTCAGACTATTGACAAACTGACGAAGAAGGAGCGCATCATTGCCCCCTGTATTTCCGCACAACGCTTTAAAGTGGGCGACGTGCTGATTTGCGTTTCCCGTCCCGTCAAATCTTTCGAACTTAGGAATGACATAGCCGCTCAGGAACTCGATTAGATTATACTGTGCGAGATATGGCCTCCTCCTACTGCCAATTTCTTTCTGAGTTTCGGCTTCGGCCACCAATATTTCAACCTTGCTGGTGACCAAATCTATTATCCGATCTTGTGTTAGCGGAATGGTGCTATCTGGGGCCAAGACGTCCCCAGAAGCGGAATGTGGTCGACATTCATGCAGCTCGCCCAATCTTGGACCCAAAGGGACAGGCTTCGGTTGCTTCGGATTGTCATCACCCGGCTCATGAGTAGAGACTTGTGCTTGATTGGGAGGCGCCCGAGCAATTTGAGCCGTGAGCTGCATCATAAATCACAACGTTCGTTAGGTCGTCAATTTTTGAATAATGCTTGGCCATCTCTTTATCTTTGCTCCTGAGCTTTTCTCGAAGCTCTTGAAGCAGTTCTTGCTCTACGGTCCTGGGCGGAAAGTTGGCTCTTCTTCGCTGTCCGAGCTTGACTCCATATGGACCGAGGGGTCTTTCTGCCTATCAGCCTCATCGAGAGGGTTTTCATCATTCAGCGAAGGCGGCTGATCTTAGGAAACAGCAACCACATTCAAGCCAAATTGGGCTTGGGATGTGGTGGCCCCATTCTTGTTTTTGCTGCGCAAGTTGTTACTGAGACGCGCGCCCGCTATATAGATCGTATGGATAACATATACAGCCGTCTTTTCATTATTAACAGCTGATTTTGCGGACTGATGTCGTGGCCCTTCTTTTTCGATAACAGGCAATCGACTGAAGTCGGCTGTCCTGACTGGGTTCTTGAATGGTGCTGGTGCTTCCTTTTTGGTTTTGCCCCGTTGTTTTCGCACGGCATAAAGTGCCTGATAGACTCTTGAAGAGACAGTGTAATGCTTTCTCTGTTGGGGTTGAGATACGTCTCTTTGTAGTATCATTCGGACAGCCGTCTTCCTGGTTCTGGCGGTCATGGCATTTTTCTGAACCCATTTCAGAGGTTCGAAGGAATTGTTGATTTTTACGGCCGACTCAGCCGTCGTCGTGGGGTGACCCTACTTTTGGAACCTCACAAGATTCCATTTGGCCGGAGTCCTGGCCCTCTTGTTGGCTCGATACCTGAGCCGCTTATGTCTCAACTTTTCTGTTTTGAGCACTTGGCTGGCTACGGCTCTTTGGGAAGCCGTCGTAGACCAGGCATTGGAGGGTTTTGGAGATACGCCTGATTGTGCACTTGTTGGAGTCGTCGCCTGAGCTCGTCCGCAACGTTTGATGTTGTCCTTTGTACCGGAAGTCTTTCCCCCAGCCGGAGCACCAGAGAGTCGTTCGGACACAGTCTTAAGTTTGGGTTGTGGTGCCTTAGCGATCACAACGTTCGGCCTCTTGCCCCTTGAGACCGGCTTGGCCACCTGGTTTGCCGGGATTTCTGCCAGATGAGTGCTTCCGGCGGATAGATGATGACAGAACCAAATTGACGGGACAGTTCCTCCCACTACCAATTGAGGCTTGCGGGGAGGACCACGCGAGCATTGATCTTGACCACGTACGGGATCGGGGTCGCGTCAGAAGCTGAATCCATCTTAGAAGACATTGTCGCTGAAAGTTGATTGCTGCACGGAAAAACATTATTTTAGTACAAACATTGGTATATATGTTAAATGAGTTCGCATGAACACTTGACCCGAAATATGGGAGGAGAGAAGCATCCCACCGGGCGTGCCAAAATCTGTAGGGTGTTTTTCGTCATCCCATTGAGATGGAAATACGCGTCGCTTGTCAGGCGCATTACAGTTTTAGGGTAGGCTGGGGTTCATTGATGGCGGGGATTCGAATCTCCGGTAGCCGCGGACTAAGTTGCTGTTAATTACCCTTCGCCTTTGAATCCAGGGAACCTCCGATTGACAGGCCAACTAGTCATGCGAACTCAATATGCAGTGTGCGTGTGTTGTATTTTAAAGGGTCTTGGGTATATCGGGGTGTAATTTTTGACCCCAACAATACGACTATTCCATCCATTCCTTAGTTTTCACATTCTCATTTTCATTCACAATTACTTTTTCGTCTCCACCAACCGAGACGTAAAATCTTTCGATTACATATCTTATCTTCTCCCCACATCATCTCTTATTGTTACTCTCATTTCTGTTTTTTCTACTCAAGACATGATACAAACTCCATTCTTATAGATTCTCAAGTCTTCTTTATTTCTATCCGTTACACTATCTTTCACCAACCATGGTGTTATCTTGATAAAATATTTGAATGGTTGGTATTGGTTTTTGAGCTTTGTAAAGCCATGTATATACTAATGCGACTTTCTCCTCTCTTAGTTTGAACTTCAAATGCTTAAATAGTTGTAACACTGTTTCAACTGAGAATGGAGGTGTGTATATTAATAGATCTAAAATAAAAAAATAAAAAATGGTGTGCGCTGAGAACAAGTTTGGGGGAGGCTTTCTATTTGACTCACTATTGCCCCTATCATTCTCCACCCAAGTCTACAGGTTTGGAGCTTACAGGACGACATCAGTGAGAACACTGCTGCAAACATGTTTGGGGGGACGTTTGTATTTATTCACATATCATTTTACACTATAAAAAAAGAGCACTATAAAAAAAATTTGAAAATAAAATTTAGAAAGTGAAAAATACATATGAAAGAGAGAAAGAGACATAAGAAATGTAAGAAAATTAGATATTTTAGAACAAAACTAGTAATACGTAGTCATGAGCTGTTATCTCAAAAGTTAGTAAGATGAAGAAATTACTAGTCTGCGGATAGAAATAAGTCTGAAAAATAGTTCATATTCTTGAGTCTAAACTCCTGAACGTTGATACCCTACTATACGTATTGTCACACATCTTAAATCTTGGGGTAGTAGAGAATACCTTGAAATACCCATACCTGAAAACCTTAGTATATAAAAAAATCAACAAAATATAAATGACACATAAAAGAAAATTGAACACTGGTTTTGCAATTACTTAAGGCAGCATAAAAAAATATAGTGAGGGTTTCTTATCACTTAGTGCCTTAGACCAACTGGTTTGGGAGTCACTGCTAAGCCTTAAATGTTACAAAATTAGGATATTACTAAGTACGCCTTAATAAGTGAGCACATTCAGTAATCGGTTGGTTAGTGCATCAAGAAGTATTAACGGTCGCATGAAGAATGTGTGAGCAAATCCATCTAAAACATCACCGATTAAAAAATACTAAGGAATATGGACAAAGGGTATAATAGCTTGAATTGAATTCTCCAAGTGTAGGGATGACTTTTACACACACGTAGGGGTATATGATCGATGTTTGGAGGAGAGGTAGGGAGGAAGCGTAAAGACGATGTTTTATTGAGGGAAGATGTGATTTCCGACATCTTTTCAAGACCATTAAGATAAGGCTCATGACAACTAAAAAACTAGTGTAGTTTGAAACTCTTATTTTCAAGTTTTTCTTTTATGTGTTCCATATCTTTACATATAATTTTCGTCTTCTTTCCTTTATTTTCTAAATTTTGGGATTTTGTGGGTGTAATCCGCTGAAAACCCTCAGGAGACAACACTCCTTCTACTAGGGACACCTAAAGGTTTAACGGCTTGCTGTACGAGCTAAGTGCAATCGTGTTGCCTACGAAAGTGTGCTAGGTTTTTCTTTTTCTTTTTAAAAATAAAAAAATGCCCGGGACGATCAAAAGATAAGTTTGGGGATATTTGATCAGTCATATTTATTGCACATTTTTTCGGTCGTTTTCCCTATTATATTAATTAATAAAAGGTGTTATTTGTAATTTAAGAACATATGTGGGTTTATTTGTATAAAGATTTTTTCATATGTTTCTTAATTTATAATTAATACAATTGGGGGAATATATCCATATCATATTTAAATAAAATATTCATGAGATTCTTAATTATTAAAATATGCATATCATGTCATATCAAATATTCTTAACCATTATTATTAAGATATCATATCTATAATTTAATTAAAAGTGGTTGGAATATTATCTCAAATAAACCAAATGTTGCTAATGATTTGATTTGAGATATTGTGCAGGTATTAAAATAACAAATCAATTCAAGGTTACAAACATAAGTAAGATATCAGATCAAATTAAGTTAGCAAACCAAATCTGCCGATTTTTAGGAACAAATTGAAGAATCTAGCAACTACAGAGAGAAAAATATATTTTCAAAATATATTCATCAAGAAGAATCTCCTAAAATCGAGAGAAAAAATCACAAAAAAATTGGAGGTGAGATCACACTAACAGGTGGCAAATCCACGGTGGAAAGGTGCTTTAGGCGGCGGAACCGTGGTCAACTTATGGCCGTTGGATGTGAAATTTCAGGGGCTTGATCGTCTTTTCACATACTTTAAGATGACGTCTAGGGATTTAAATTCCAGGACCTATATAAAGGACCGAGAGCAATCTAGGGTTATCTATTTATCATTTATCCATCGATCGATATAGATCTATCGAGTAAACTAGGATTTTTAGTTCTTTTAGTTTTTTCATTAATCAAATTCTGTAATACAAAAGTTTCAATAAAAGCTAGTTTCTTTCTTTTAATTTTGTTTCATTACTTTCCGCATTTACTTTCTGCATTTATTTTCTGCACTTTTATTTGTTTTTGTTTTTCTTATGGGTTCCTTATTCTTCTACCTTTCGTCGTTTTTCCCAACGAGCGGGTAAATTCTCGTTTGTTAGGATTTGTAGGATAAGCTAGTATAATAGATGCAAAAAATCCTTTATTTTCTTCTTATAAAGTTTTAATTTTTATAAATTTTAATAAAGGGAGTCTTAACCCTTTTATTCAGGCGTGCAACCAATTCATGATAGTTGCGGCCTCGATTTGATATTCGTTAATATTTGCTTTATTGAGGGCTTGAGATAAATATGGATTAATGGAAGGACAAGGGCCAGTAGAGGGAAACCCTAATCCCTTCAAGCAGTCTAATCCACATTCATCGCTATTTCTTTAGTATTAAATAATTAAAAGATAAAAAGAACTATTTTTAAAACTCCATCCTTTAACTACTAAATCCGAAAAATCTTACAAGCCCTTCTTATAAAATTTTCAAATCTCTTTAATATAAAACGATAAAAATCCAACCTTTCCTCTATTTACTCGTCTAAAACAAGAAAAATAGTTCATCATTTACCTATGAACGGCCCGTACTCACTATCGGCTAGCTATTGCGACACCGTTATTGATTACAGTAACTAGGACACACAAAGACACACTTTTTCACAACCAATCAGGAATACTAGGAACCAAAGTGCAAGAATGTAATTTTCATTAAAAGTTCAAATCCAAAATACAAGCTATGAATTCAATATCCAAAACTTAAACTTGGAAGTTCAATGAAGAGCTTGCAAGATCAGGAGAAGGTAACGAACTCAAACTTACCTAACTGCTATATAAAAAGAACTAAAATAAAATTACAAAATATATAATGAAAGTGGCAAAAGAGTAGTCTAAGTATGGCCCCAAAGTTTGCTCTCTGATCTGGTATTTATAGTAAGTTCATCACCAAAAATAGACTATAAGAGTGAGATGGTATGACAGAGAGGATGGCCCACAAGAAAAATGAGCATATTTGGATCAGAGTGGACCGCAAATTGCGGCTACTTTGAATATTTCGGCGGACAAGATGAAGTTGGTGGGGCCCGTCTTGGTTTTGTGATCTCATGACTACTCCACCATCAAACTGTATTTGCAATTTCTTCTAATTATCATCTGGGTGATATCTGGAGTTTTTGGAGGGAAAATGTTTAGCTTTGAATCCATCACATCATAACTTTTCCATGTCATATATCAAGCCCACTTGCTCATCCACTTGCCCACTTGCACTACTTGAGTTCATACCATATCATGGCAGCCCACTTGGTTCATGCACCAAAATACTTGTGTTCACACTTGTAATTATTATTGTGACATGTTGGACCAAAATGGATAAAAGTTATGCACACATGTATTGTTGCAAAATCTTCTTGAATATTGATCGGTTTTCGTTCCGGTTGCAGCGTCGGCTTACAAATGTCGTATCCGTGCATTTTGAATGCGTTTCCAGTGTTTTGTCACGAATATCTGTATCCTGTACTTATTGAGCAGACACGGATTAATAGTACCGATATATCACAAAAATGATAACGAATAAGCGGTATTGAAATGCAATTTTTCGTGATGAACAGAAATCAAGCACATTAGTTAGACCAAGTGCACTTTATCTTCAGCCTGATCTAGTGCATAAAGCGGTATCGCCCCGACAAGCGCCGGTGTAGCACTCTAGATCGCGAGGAAAATCATCTGTAAAAGTGAAGATCGGCGAGAGTGTAAGTCTACGGTAGTGCCCCGGCCGTCTGTCCGAGGCCAAAATGCGGAAACGAAAAACTTTTTCAAACTAGAAACCGACGCTATCGCAGACTTTAAACCCGGATCGAACCATTAACCTACAACTAGCTACTAGAGAAAGGGTTGGAAAGCTATACCGATCGATCCGTGTCCTTCGGTCTTTGGCCACCATCCCAAGCTCCTCACGGCATCTCCGGTCTCGATCTCCTCGTCGAAAAGGGCACCACATCTTCGAGTCTTTTTACGGGCTCTCGCTTCATCCGAAGCAACTCGGGCACGAAGTTCGCTAGCCGACGTGTCCAAGGCGAAGTAGAGAATGTTTGTGACAACTTTGTCTCTTGCATCCATGGCATGGATGGAGGTTGAAGATGAAGCCATTAATGGAGGTTGTGAGCTAGAGGAAGAAGAAGAAGAGGAAGAAGAAGAAGTCCCCTTTTCTTTTTCTTATGTATTGTGTTGATAATGAGAGTGAGAGAGTTTGTTCAAAAATACAAGACCAAACTCTATCATATGGCAACCCCTCTCTCTCTCCTTCTCATTTCAACACTCAAATCCATCAAATAAAGTGACATATGCACAAGAAATGAGACCATGAGTCACCCATGAAGTCTATGTCACATTAAATGCACAAAATGATGATTTCTAGCTCACAATTTCCATTTGTAAACATTAATCCAAATGTTTACAGCAATAAAAAGATACGGCAATATCTAAAGTAAACTCATGACGGATCACAAGGATACCCCTCACCTGTATATACATATCTGCATCCGCATTCCGACTAAATGCGAATGCGATGAGACTAAAGTAATCCAACAAATCTAATACTAGAATCCGGCTTAAACCAAAGCCCACCAGTATGATCCGTCCGATCATGATCCGTACACTACCGCACGTATATGATCGAACCCTGCCATATATCATACGGCCTCTACAACGTTTCGCCCGAAACTTGAAAACTGTCTGTGGGGGACTCTAAAGACTCGTCAATATTTTGGCTGTGGATTTAACCACTAGCACGTCAGAAGTACTAGCTGTACGTAACGGGCTACCAAGTATTGACCAAAAGGGAGGTCGATGAGCGAACTCATCCTGACACCCTACTGAGCCTGTCAGTGACAATATCCGTACAGTCCGGTCCGTTCGTCTATGAGCATCGCATGGCGGGCCTAGGGGGTTGGTAAAACTCAGACCCCCAAAAACGGTACAAGTCGTGTCGGAGTGTAGCTCAGAACAGCCTGAGATACTACTTGAATACCTACCAGTAAATCTCCTGCCTTAGCCAAAGACTTCGTGTAATGGCTCTCCTAGACACAGCGACATCTCACCCCCAATACCGGGAGAGACGAAACCCCTGCCGATCCGCTCACTGCCTCCATGTGGCTCGGGACTGTACCCAACTAAAACCTGTTTGCACGACTACTTTGAATCGTGGTAGGGTAGTAATCAAAGCACAGTGGGAACTCACACGAGACAAATGACGATCTCAGGTTGATAAACTAACCTGTACACATGTCACCAGGGAACTGCTATCCGACGTCAGGTATAATACCAACTAGCATATTCCCGGCGAGTCCTGTCCGGTGTACTCATAACCCAATGAGCACCTGTATACATCTTAGGTGATCCAACTGACACCAATGGCTTGTGAGACCGGCCACCGCCCCTTGTCGGGGTCTCGACTGTATGCACTAGTCTACTAATGGAGTATCGATGCCCAGTCTCGAACTCCCACGACTAGGGACCACTTTAAGGATGTACTTATAGACCCCAGCTCCCACGTATATGATCGCCATCATACTGCTGGCCGTCAAGCAAGAATCCTAAGGGCTCTATCAACGTGCAATAGTGACCTGTAAGGTCACCTGAAACAGTACACGATAAAGATAAACCAGATTGCATACTATCATCTTGAGTAAGACTGTCCTACCGGTATAGGTCCTCCCTCAATCATTGCAATCACGTGCTTGCGATCCAATAATTGACTCTAAGGGCACTATACCCAACAATCTCCCACTTGCACTCAAGGCTAATTATTGCGATGTCGCATACTCACAGCCCGTGTGATACCGAACACCCAACTTCTCTACTAATTAGTCTCACAAAGCCCGTTTGCGAAACTATTGCGTTCGAGGAGTAGCCTCAGTGAGTGGATCCGCCCTGATGTTTCTTTCTATGTCTCTCTTTATCTCAAGTTCGCGGAGAAAGCCATCTCCCGAAATGAGCAATACCTGTCTCAGAATATGTCTGGATATCTGATGGGACCTAGTTCATAAATGAACTCCAAATCCAACTTCTTAGACTGTATCGTCAACTGAACTTAATCAGTATCCTGCGCCATGCCTCCCTCAGTATCCGCTTGGACCACCCGTCCAAAATACTGCCCCTTGTCAGAGAGAAAACTATAACTCTGACAGTCACTCTGTCATCCAGGTCACTTTGGAAGCCTGGAATGATAACCGTCTCCCGAAGGAGGCTGTCGTTATCATATCCCTAGAACATCCACTTATGTTCTAAAACTGCTTCCGAATGTTTTTCCAGGATAGTATTAATATCAACTTATTGTATCTAGTGCAAAAACAACATCTGGTGTGGTACTTGACATCTCATGATTGACTCAATTGCCTAAGCAAGTGATCTGCCAATCATGCACACCCCTCTCCCCTTTAGTCTCTAAGACACATTTAGAGAGGGTGACTCCATCACCTGCAGGTACACTACCGTGCCAGGAGTCGTCCATTCTAAAACACCTTTAGAATGCTGTCTTAGTACCTAGATTGGGAAACTACCCAAATCTAGATCTAGTAACCAGAATATCTGATATAATATCCATATCCTATGTGGAGAAACCACTGTGTGACAACCAAATTATAACCGATCGTAGTATAGCATTTTCACTTCCTACTATGTGTATGTCATCCATGTACCAGGCATCACACCCTACTACCTTCTTAACAGATCCATCCCCTTTTCTGATGAAGTCAAACTTATGACTGTCACATCAAAAATAGATGATATATCTCCGCTATTACCGCTTTAGTCTATAAAATAGACATAAGCCACTTGTCCACTATACTTCCACTGCTCCCACTGACTATGACAACTCTCTGGCAGAATAATATACACGTGCACTTCTAAAGCCAGTTCAGAACGACGTTATACTCATCCTCCTGTCGGGTCTCACAATCTAGAACAACAGCATCGGCAAGTCTGGGTAAACAAGAACCTCCTTGTCACCGTCTTTGAGCATACCGAAGTACCTCTCGAGTGCCTGAGGTTACCCACCATATCTGCGGAGTGGCCAATGGAATGTCAATCCAGATTGAATCTTTAGATTCTTATCAAATTTTCAGTAATCGTTTACGGTTCTGGAATCACTTCCAGTTCTACCATACTCCCACTACTGTTTTCTGAAAAATCCATTTTTATCAAAACTGTGGCGAGTCAAGAACAATATCACTATTGATCTTCCAGATGGTAAAAAGTCAACCCTCGTCATAGCCCGGGTCAACCCACAAACAGCCATTACAGAAACGTGCCTTGAGTTATCCAGAGTCTGGTTTTAAGCATAAGCCGGACAACTCCCCGTATCTTAACATTGTTAAGATATGAACTATTCTATATCCAATATAGAAACAGAGACACTGATTTAATTGGAACCAGATTCAAATCATGCAGCTGTTTCCAGTGCATGTCAACTAAATGGAGAGAGGCCGATCAGCATTACTCAACTTAGGAGTGCTTCCAATTATGAGTAACCTGAAAGAGAAGCAGGTTCTCTTAATCATTACTATTAACTGAATACCATACACAAGTATCTACATCTTCGATCACCTTAAAGAATCCTGATACTTGCAACGCCTGGTTCTCTACTTTATTCTTATACCTATAACTTTTCAAAACTTGGACCTTGCATTTCTACGAAACACATGTCTAAGAACTAGAGAACTCATAAGTAAACAAAATATAGTACGAGTACCAACCCCTCTGTCCTAATGGACACTGGACAACATACAATACTCTGTATAAGTCCCCCGAGTCTAATAACTCATTCCCTTTGTGTCGTAGGTTGAAAACTGTACTTATGGTTAAGAAGAATTACACCGCTGTTTAATACTCCTTATCTAACCATCCACTGATATAGGTAAAGGTCATAGACATAATTTCAAAAAGTTATATCTCACTTTATAAAAATAAACGTACAGATATATCAATTTGAAATTGGTGCATAACAACGGATATTCAAAACCAAATATTTGTCGTCCGGCAAACAACCCAGGCGATTTCCTCAAATATCACCAATTACAACGAATCCCGATATAATGAGGATGATCACACAATTCCCAATAACTTACTCCCACTCATCATCTGTAAGACCATACAGATGTGAGAATCAAATCTGGTAAATACATACCCTGGAGCAATGGCTAATTGGGAAATCAGTTTTCTTTTAACAATATACAGTGAAACTGAAACATGTAAATGTTTCGAAGGGGTATCCGGGTATTCCTAGTAATTCCTCTTCCATTATCAGATTCACAACTGTAACCGTATATTTCTTTGCCATCTCTCCAAATCCTTTTATATGTCTTTAGTCATTACTTTCTGTACACCCTTTTAGGCTAAATGGTTTTCTTCCTTCCCTACCGTTCGGCACCAGCCTATGGTTTGGAAGAAGACTATCCAATAAGCATAATGGGTGTACTCCTCTAATCCTAGGAGCACTCGCAACCCGAGAGAAGATAAAGATAAAAGACAACTGAATAAAACCTTATCCCTATTTCTCCTGAACCAGAATCCATCCCCGAACTGGAACAAGTTCCTTCGAGTTCGTATATAACCATACGATGGAGTATCCAATAAACTTATAGATCTTTGTAGTGATACGGAGTGTCCCGGAGAAATACAAAGGTGAAGTAGGAGTGGCGATGAAATACTTGGTTTGGTCGTGAATAGCAGTCGCAATTTACTTTGCCATCTTACTAATCCCTTTATTTGTCTTAACTTATTACCTTCTGTACACCATCGTTAGGCTTAATGGTTTTCTTCATTCCCTACCGTTCGGCACCTGCCTATGGTTTGGAAGAAGACTATCCAATAAGCGTAATAGGTGTACTGTCCTAATCCAAGGAGCACTCGCAACCTGAGAGAAAGTAAAAGGAAAAGACAACGGAATAGTCCTATTCATTTTCTCCAGAACCGGAAACCATCCTCGAATCTGGAACAAGTTCTTTCGAGTTCGTATATAACCATACGATAGTTTTATCCAATGGAAGTGGATGTTCGTAGTAATACGGGGTGTTCTGGAGAAAAGGGTAAAAGTAGGAGTGGAAATGAGGTATGCAACTCTGACAATCCAAAAGCCAGTGTTTTAAGAAAGTTCGGTTAACTTGGTCACTGAGTCATAGTCAAGGGTCGGGTCATGGTTGCTGCCAAAGAGAGAGAGAAAAGAAACATTCTGCGTGCACTCTAACCTAGATCAGAATGGTTATCAATTTATCTAATCAGAAAACCTCCCACTATAACCTCAAATTCTCCTGCAAACCTGAAAGAAGAATTAGTCGGGATCACCCGAAGAGTAAACCAACTCATCAGTGGGAACCGGGATCTAACTATCATCGCATGATAACGTGATGGAATCCACTCACGTTATCACACTCCAGAAGGTATGCGCATATCTGGCAAGTTTCAGTTTCTTTAGAAACTTCCGATGTGTGTTTTTACCCCTAGGACCCAAGTGACCTTGACTGAGCCAACATATCAAAGATCCTAGCCAAGTTCAACCCTTCATTATCTTGATTGCATTAGACCCACCCGCACGAGTCCTTGACTGAGCCAAAATGACCGTACGACTGTCCTAACCAATCACATATCCATAAGACAGAAAAGCATTACAGAGCTACCGCACACTACGCCTCGGCTGAGCACGACATACGTAGCACGAATACTAAGCAATACTAATCTGAAATGACGGAGGGCTACGGTTGGTTTTTGGCGAAAAACCTTTAACGTAATGAACTTGATATCGTTGAAGGAAACAGATAGCTTTTTATAAAAATATAGTGGCGAAAACCTTTGCTAAAGAGGTCACTCCCGGTGAAGGGATCTCGGCTCTTTTCCCGTAGAATGAGGTGCAGGATATTCCAACTGAATACCACGATGCAAAGCAAAAAGTAATCAGCTATAGTGAAGTTATTACCCTGACGCAAACTTCTGTCCAAGGGGTCACTCCCGGTGAAGGGATCTCGGCCCTTGCCTCGTTGACTGAGGTGCTGGATATTCATAACCGAATACCACTGTGCAAAACAAAAGAGAACGTCCTTACAATAACAGCATTTTTTGAAAATGTTCCAACAACATCAGAATAGTTTTGTTTAGCTTGCATTGATCCGAATCAATGCAGTCCCATCAATTAATCATACCATAAAAGAACGAAAATACGATGTACGTATATGTTATCCGCATTCGCCACTGGGTCCCGTCATCACCCGTTAGGTTATTTAACTAACGACAGAGCGGGGACTGGACTAGCGCGGGTGCAAAACATATACAACATCTACTAGTATATATATCAATACATAATATTCGCTCAAGGCGTGATAAAAATGCAACATCACAAAAATGTAATAAGCATCACAGAACAATACAGATAATCTGGGATCCCCGGGTTTCATAGAGCCGCTACTGAAACTCGACGTTTCCCTGGTCGTGTGGATAGCCTGTGCAATGAAATCCTAGACCCCTACGGGCGCGGCAAGTTACCCGCCAAAACTTGTAGCGAGGCAGCCCCCTTCAACAACGTGAATGGACCACCCAGCACTTCACGGAATCCGGTAACTTGAGCACCCCTCCTTGGGTCAACCTGTACCCCCTACGAGTGCGGCAAATAGCCCGCCAATTCTAGAGTGAAGCCTCCTCCGTCTCAAAACCATGAGATGCGGGCCCGTTGCCCTCTAGAATCCGGCTATCCGTGCACCCCACCGCGGGGTAATCCTAGTACAGAAAGTCAAATATACAACGGGTACATCGACCTCAGCCCGGTCGTGCCCCAAAAGAATAATATACAAACAGGCAGTGACGGCAGTCCACATGTCGGACGCTCGCCCCGCATTATCAAATGTAAAAATACAACCAAACTGTACTACCATTGCACCAGGCTATCCACCACGACAAATCCGCAACAACACAGCACAACACAGAATATCAACGTGAATGTCACGTTCGCAAATCCGTCTAAAAGGGCTATAGCAATTAGACAAGATTTACCGATTAAATGACATCCACGGTCGCAGATATAATGTAAATACTGTGAACTAACATGTTTAAAATATTCGATCGACAAAATTTCCCAAAGTGGGCCCCAAGCACAATACCCAGTACTCAAACAAATATGGGCCCAAACAAAAAATACCAGAAACCCCATTTCCAAGTTAGAAACCACTGCATGAAAAATGGCGCCCTAATTCTACAGTAGTGCGGCGGAACCGCGGCCAAAACAAGGTTAGTTCCGCGGTTCCGCGGCGCAATGATGAGATCATGGCACCAAATTTCAACAGTGTTCATTAAAAAGCCTGCCTGAATTTCTGCAATACTCAATAATTTTTCGACGACAATAAAAATTCGACAGAAAGTTCAGTATTGGAAATGCAGTTTCGGAAATTTTGTTCGATCGAAATTCAAAACACATTAGATCAAGCTAGTAAAGGTTAATGGCGTGGCTCTGATACCATGTAAGTCTACGGTAGCGTCCCGACCGTCTGTCCGAGGCCAAAATGCGGAAACAAAAAACTTTTTCAAACTAGAAACCGGCGCTATCGCAGACTTTAAACCCAGATCGAACCATTAACCTACAACTAGCTACTAGAGAAAGGGTTGGAAAGCTATACCGATCGATCCGTGTCCTTCGGTTTTTGGCCACCATCCCAAGCTCCTCGCGGCATCTCCGGTCTCGATCTCCTTGTCGGAAAGGGCACCACATCTTCGAGTCTTTTTACGGGCTCCCGCTTCATCCGAAGCAACTCGGGCACGAAGTTCGCTAGCCGACGTGTCCAAGGCGAAGTAGAGAATGTTTGTGACAACTTTGTCTCTTGCATCCATGGTATGGATGGAGGTTGAAGATGAAGCCATTAATGGAGGTTGTGAGCTAGAGGAAGAAGAAGAAGAGGAAGAAGAAGAAGTCCCCTTTTCTTTTTCTTATGTGTTGTGTTGATAATGAGAGTGAGAGAGTTTGTTCAAAAATACAAGACCAAACTTTATCATATGGCAGCCCCCCTCTCTCTCCTTCTCATTTCAACACTCAAATCTATCAAATAAAGTGACATATGCACAAGAAATGAGACCACGAGTCACCCATGAAGTCTATGTCACGTTAAATGCACAAAATGATGATTTCTAGCTCACAATTTCCATTTGTAAACATTAATCCAAATGTTTACAGCAATAAAAAGATACGGCAACATCTAAAGTAAACTCGTGACGGATCACAAGGATACCCCTCACCTGTATATACATACCTACATCCGCATTCCGACTAAATGCGAATGCGATGAGACTAAAGTAATCCAACAAATCTAATACTAGGATCCGGTTTAAACCAAAGCCCACTAGTATGATCCGTCCGATCATGATCCGTGCACTACCGCACGTATATGATCGAACCCTGCCATATATCATACGGCCTCTACAACGTTTCGCCTGAAACTTGAAAACTGTCTGTGGGGGACTCTAAAGGCTCGTCAATATTTTGGCTGTGGATTTAACCACTAGCACGTCAGAGGTACTAGCTGTACGTAACGGGCTACCAGGTATTGACCAAGAGGGAGGTTGATGAGCGAACTCATTCTGACACCCTACTGAGCTTGTCAGTAACAATATCCGTACAGTCCGGTCCGTTCGTCTATGAGCATCACATGGAGGGCCTAAGGGGTTGGTAAAACTCAGACCCCCAAAAACGGTATAAGTCGTGTCGGAGTGTAGCTCAGAACAGCCTGAGATACTACTTGAATACCTACCAGTAAATCTCCTGCCTTAGCCAAGGACTTCGTGTAATGGCTCTCCTAGACACAGCGACATCTCACCCCCAATACCGGGAGAGACGAAACCCCTGCCGATCCGCTCACTGCCTCCATGTGGCTCGGGACTGTACCCAACTAAAATCTGTTTGCACGACTACTTTGAATCGTGGTAGGGTAGTAATCAAAGCACAGTGGGAACTCACACGAGACAAATGACGATCTCAGGTTGATAAACTAACCTGTACACATGTCACCAGGGAACTGCTATCCGACGTCAGGTATAATACCAACTAGCATATTCCCGGCGAGTCCTGTCCGGTGTACTCATAACCCAATGAGCACCTGTATACATCTTAGGTGATCCAACTGACACCAATGGCTTGTGAGACCGGCCACCGCCCCTTGTCGGGGTCTCGACTGTATACACTAGTCTACTAATGGAGTATCGATGCCCAGTCTCGAACTCCCACGACTAGGGACCACTTTAAGGATGTACTTATAGACCCCAGCTCCCACGTATATGATCGCCATCATACTGCTGGCCGTCAAGCAAGAATCCTAAGGGCTCTATCAACGTGCAATAGTGACCTGTAAGGTCACCTGAAACAGTACACGATAAAGATAAATCAGATTGCATACTATCATCTTGAGTAAGACTGTCCTACCGGTATAGGTCCTCCCTCAATCATTGTAATCATGTGCCTGCGATCCAATAATTGACTCTGAGGGCACTATATCCAACAGAAAGAGCAGCCGTCCTCAATGATCCCCGAGGAGACAGAGTATGGCCTCACATTGGGCATCGGTGTAATTAGGTTCATAAAAGCGGATGTTAGCATGGGAAATAATCTCCCTAATAGAATATAAACGGCTAGCCATGATACCTAAAAGAAAAGAAATTGGAAAGGCGTCAGTCCATAAATTTGAGAAGTCCTATAAAGGGGTGGAATATCCAACTTCGAAGCTAAAAGATAAAATCGGCTGATTAAAACCAAACTTAAGTGACATGTTTCAAGTTAAAGAAATTTTTAAAAGTTATCTTAAGTTAAATTAAGTGCGCAAACAAAAGAGTGCGCAAGCAAATGTTAAATTAAGTGCGCAACCTCAAAGTTACGCAAGCTCAAGTTAAGTCAAGTGCGTAAAGGCAGAGGTGCGCATGAGCACTTACCAAGTTATTAAAGAAGTAAAGGCTTCTAACACGAAGCAAGGGCTTCAAAAATAATATAGCTCTAAAAGAAATGGAGGAGATGGCCCCTATTTTTAGGGTTTTAAAAGTCAATTCACATCCCTACGGATCTCGAGGAAAATCTGATGGACCACAGCTTGACACTGATCGCACCAACGTGCGAGACACATGCACACCAATAAACATGCGCACTTGGTAAAATTACTGGCTGCCATGCGCATGTGCAAGGCACATGAGCATATGCTAGATGCCTACGTAGCATCTTCGCAAGTGGCAAAGCCCATCTTCGAGACATGCGATACGTGCAACACACGTGTGCATGCGTACCCTGACCATAGCCGGTCCTATTAAATAAAAAATATAATAACAAACCAAATCAAATAAACTTGGGGATCAAAGATCCAACGGTGCACATGCACCAAAGATTGATCCAACGATGAGCACGTCGCCCTTAATTGATATGTATCAATTAAAATCAAATCGCATCCAAATAAAATCAAAATTAGCATAATTTGTTAACAATAAACCCTAATTTTTGCTTTCCTATAAATAGAAGCCTCACTTTCAGAAATTGGATATCACGGACCCCCTATAAGCTCCTGCGAAAAAGAAAGATCATCTCCATAAATCAGAAAAAAGAAAGAAAGGGTGAGAACATAATAAAAAGAGCAATATTTCTCTTTGATCACAGAAGCCTTTGCTTCTTTCATAAAAGCTTTTGCTTTTTCATCGAATCCATCGATCCATCATAAAAGAAATCAAAGGTTTCAGGTTCGATCGCTCTCATTTAAAAGTTCATACTTTTATGAGAGAACGATCTTAAAGATATGATATCCTTATCGACATATGACTTGACATCCACATAAAATGATCTTGTGATGATATCATCACCAAAAAAATCAAAGAGTATAAGCTATTGCTTATCTATGAAAGCTTTTGCTTTTTGGTCAAAACAAGTGCGCACCCAAACCACGTGCGCACGTGATAAAAATCGTCTACACAGACATGCGCATCACGTGATATGCACGTATGCGCACTTGATGAATACTGCCTATAAAGGCATGCGCGTCATGTGATATCCACGTGAGCACAGGCGAAAATGCTACCCAATGAATGCATGTGCATCACGCAACCAGCACATGTACGCAAGTCAAAAATGTTGTCTTAGTCAGATGCGCACGTATATACGTGCGCACGTATATACGTGCGCACATAGCAGTTTGACCCGACAACAAGTGCGCATCACATGATACACACGTGCGCACCCTTTCCAAAAGAATAAATATACATGCGCATCCCATACGTGCTTGCGCACTTGAAACAACAAGCCATTGCTTGATCACTTAGTCAAAAATAAACTAAGTACATAAGTTTTTGCTTCTATAATCCATTGATCAAAACATCAATAAATATAAGTTGATCTTAGTCTCAAAGATGACTAACGGTCTTTATATCGATATCTTCTAAGTCGATCTTAGTCTAAAATAAGATTAGCGATCCTTAAACCTTTGAACTGATGGCAGAAAATACTTAAGTTCATCCTAAATCTAAGATTTACGGATTTGGACTAATCCGCACCATACGGGCGACAAAATCAGTCTCCGTATACAATCCAAGGGCAACCCATAATAAACAAAATATAACACAATACGAAGGGATAGACATGGAAAAGGAGAAAGTTGTTATCGCTTGGCGATAACGTAATTAACTACAGGGGCTTGTGCATGCAGGAAAAGCATTCCCAGAATCAAAAACCCCTCACCATTGAGGGGGAATCTGATAAGTATGTTACATCGGTTGCATCTATCCAAACCTTCGATAAACGGTGCCATAAATAAACTTGGTATCTTCGGAGATGTGGACGGATATGTTCCATACAGCATCTGTTCCCAAATTCAGGCAAGACGTTCTATCCCGGTTTGTATCTGTTTTTGGCGGTAAACAATATCATATATAGAATCGCATGCACAAATTTAGATGGAACTATATTCAATTGATATGCAATTGTTTCCAGTCCATATCCCTTAATGAAAAAGGCCACATAGCATTACTCATCAAGGAGCGCACACACGGATGAGTAATCTGAGAGGGAATCAAATTCTCGATTACGGAAAACTCGGCACAAGTATCCATATTTTCGAACACTTTGAAGAATCTTGATACTTCCAATATTTGGTTTTCTACTTTATTCTTATATCTTATGAACTTCTCAAAATCTTTAGACTTTGCATTTTAATAAGAATACGTGTTTAAAATCAAAGAACTCATAGGAAAACAGAACGAAGTGTGAGTACCAACCCCTTATCCATATGGATATCGGACAACATACATCAATATATATAAGTCTTATGAGTTCACTAACTCATATTCCGTGTGTTGTAATTTGAAAATCGTATTTTTGTTAAGAATGTATATACCGTTATCTTTATGCACCTTACTCAATCAACAGATTGATAAAGATAAATGTTTAGAACATGTTTTTCAAAATTTATATCCCACTTCATCATTATAAAGAGACAGATATATCAATTTTTTTTAAAATGCTGCATAATAACAGTTATTCAAACCTAAAAGTTTGCCGATGGGCATCCAGGTGATTTCCCCAATAGCAACCATTGCTTCAATTTCTGACATTGAGGATCAAATCACTTTTTCCAATACTCCACTCATTCTCAGCACCTGTAACAACTTACAGATCTGTGATTCTAATCCAGTATCAATATACCAAGAAGTTAGAGTTAATTGAGAAAAGGTTTCAATTAAACACAGGAAACATGAAACATTAAAATGTTTTAAGGGTGTCCGAGTGTCCCTAGTAACGCCTCTTTCAATGCACATGCTTACAATAATAGTTGCAATTTCCTTTCTACACACTTCAACCCGTTTTTATGTCTCTTCCACTTACCTTGTGTACACCGAACTTATGCTAGTTGATTTTCTTCTTACCTTATCTTTTAGCTCCAGCTTAGGGTTTGGAAGAAGGCTATCCAATAAGCGTAACTGGTGTATTCTCCTAATTTAAGAAGCTCTCATACTTGAGATAATGTGGAGGGAAGGGACAAATGAACAATTTACTTTCTCCGGAACCAATTGCCATACACGGACTAAAACGGTTTTTTCGAGTTTGTATCTAACTATACGAGATGGCCATTCCAAGCAATATGGATTCCCGTTGTGATACAGAGTGTTCTGGAGAATACAAAATGGAAAGGAGGAGCGAAAAGGACATATGCGACCTTGTTGTGAGTTAAGGCAATCATGACATTCCATATCCGTTGATGTAAAAAGATTCGGTTAACTTGGTTTATGAGTTTCAGTTTAAGGTCAGTCATGGGTCGCTGTCAGAGAGAGAAAATAAACACTCAATATGCACTCTAATCTAGTTTAGATTAGTTTATAAATTCATCTAATCATAATGGCTCTCACTATTTTGTCAAATTCTCATTCAAACCTTAAAAGGAGAACTGGCCGGAATCATATAAAAATCTCTCGGGAGTACCTGTTACTCACAGTGAGAATCGGGACCCAAACTATCACATAGAAGGTATGCAATCACATTGCAAGGTTCAACATTTGAAACTTCCGATATCTGTTTTTACCCATAACGGTTTATGAACTTACTGAGCTAATAAATCATAAGTCGCTTTTCAAGTTTAACCCGTCATTTTATGCCTAATTTAGACCCACCCGCACAAACCCTTGACTAAGCCAATAAAGTTGTGCGACTGTCCTAACTAATCGCATCAACATGAAGGCAGGATGCACCACTTAGCTACCGCACACTACGTCTTGATTGAGCCAACAAACGCAGTACGAATACTAAGTAATACTTCTTGAAATAACAGAGGGCTATGGCTGGTTTTGAAAAAAACCTTTAACGTAATGAACTTGATCTCATTGAAAGAATTGAATGGTTTTGCAAATTTATAGTTACATAGACTTTTTCTTAAGTGCAGATTCCCCGTGAAGGGATCATGGCTCTTACCTCATCGAATGAGGTGCAGGATATTCCTAACCAAATATCTATATGCAAAGCAAAAGAACATGGCTATAATTTCTTTTGAAAAATAGATTGGTTCCAACGTGTTTTAGGTTTGTTTTCTTTGCATTAATCCGAATTAATGCAATCTTATCATTTAGATAACAACATATTATCTAGTATCTTCCCACACCATTACAAAAAAAGTATGATATGAAAAAATAAAATGCTATATACATCATCCGCATTCGCCACGGGGCCTCGGGTCTTCACCGTAAGATTACTTAACTTACGGCAGGGCAGAGGCAGTGCTAGCGCAGATGCAAAACATATATCAGCATTTATTTATATATCATATATATCAATATATATATATATCATCACAAGCAGATAATCAACATTACAGGCAAGCGATAAATATCATCACAGGCAGGTAATCACATTACAGGCATGCAATGAACATCACAAAATATAGAAAAGCGGATATACTAGGAATTCCGCGTTTCGATTGAGTCGATCACGAAACACGAAATTCCACAGTCGTGTGAATAACCCGTACATCATCGATTCAAGACTCCTACGAGTGCGGCAAGCCACTCGCCAATCCCAGTAGTGAGGCAACCCGCAGTAAATATCAAGTGGGCCACCCTTCGGTATCTAGAACCCGGTAACTTGGGCACTCCTCCGTGGGTCATACCTAACCCCCTACAAGCGCGGCGAGACACCCGCCAATCCTAGAATGAGATGACCTGGGTCTTAACTCCTTGAGATGTTCACCCTTTGTATTCTAGAATCCGGTGACTTAAGCGCTTCATCGCGGGGTATCCTAGTACATGAATCAAAATATATATATACATCAAGTGGCGACATTGACCTCAACCCGGAAGTGTCCCAAAGAAATAATATACAAACAACGGCAACTTCGGCCACAACTTTCAGGTATTGATCGAAAGAAAGTCAACGAGAAAGCTTATTTGAACCTAGCAAAGTCTATCAGTGACAGTCACCATACAGTCCAGTCTCTTTGTCTGAGAGTGTCACATACCGGGTCTAGGAGGTGGAAACCGTCAGACTCCCAATAACCCGATAAGTCATACTAATATCAAGCTCATAACCATCTGAGAAACTACTGATAACACTTATCAGTACATCTCATCTTTCTTGGCTAAGGATTATGGTTATAGCCAATCACGCACAGTGCGACATCAACACCCTATACCGAGAGACGAATCCCTTCGATCGTTCACTGCCTCCATGTGTTTCAGGACTGTACCCAACTAAAACCTGTTTGCACGACTCTTTAAAGCCATGGTAGGGTAGTAATCAAAGTACAGTGGGAATACACACAAGACACTAGGACGATCTTAGGTCTACAGACTACCATGTGCTCATATTACTAGAGAACTGCTATTTGACGATAGGTATAATCCTATCTAAGAGTTCTCTGGTGAGTCCGTACAGTGAAAATCATTCATCTAATGAGCATCTGTATACAATCTTGGTGTCAAACACCAATGGCTATGGTATCGACCATTGCCCCGGTCGGGGTCAAGAAACGTATACACTAGTCTATTTTGGAGTATCGATACCCAGTCCCGATACTCGACCGGGGACATTTAAGGATGTGCTTATGGACTACCCAGGCCCCACTAGTAGGATCCCTATCATAATCCTGGTATTCAAGTAAAGATCCTACGGGTTTTATATGTATCAGCGATATGTAATAACGAGTAAAATGTATTCACATGAATGATAAAGTCAAACCAGATAGCATACTATCATCTTGAGTAAGATTGTTCTCTCGTATAGGTTCTCCTTCAATTACAATAATTGCCTTGAGGGCATCTATATCCAACAGTATTTACCCCTGATATAGATCAAAATGATCAAAAAGTGGATCAAATGATTAAGAACTAGATCAAATGATCAAAAATTCGACCCAATCAACAAATCTTTTGATCAAAATATGATCATAGTTAGTGCAAAGTACACAATGAACAAGCCAAAAGCTTGTTCATTACAAGTGGGACCTTCTACCTTGGGCAGTGCCCCTTGAAGCAATTAAAAATGAGTTATTTTGAGCCATCCCTCCATCGGGATGCCCCCTCCCGATGGCGGAAGGCCCCCTCCTGCTACCAGGAGGCCCCTAAACGGGGTGTCCCGACACGCTTGTCTTTAAAGCAGTGTCGAGACCCCCTACTCGAATAGGCTTTGACCTATTCTTAAGGAGATAGTTGGGCGATTTCCTCCCCCCACTTCACTGATATTTAGGGAGTAGTTGTGCACTACTCTGCATTCACAGAAAGATATAAATACCCCCTGTGAGCCAACAGATAAAAGGATCAAATCCTTTTGCCAAGAAAATATAGCCAACAGATAAAAATATAGCTATAGAACTTTGATCAAAGTTCTCAGAGAAGAAGAAGAAGAAGGTGAGCAATAGGAATGGAACCACCATTCCTTCACTCCTCTGAATCTCTCTCAAAGTTCTCAGAGAAGAAGAAGAAGAAGGTGAGCAATAGGAATGGAACCACCATTCCTTCACTCTTCTGAATCTCTCTCTCTCTCTCAATCTCACTCTGTATGTGTGTGTGTGTGTGTGGCCAGAAAGGCTTATAAAAACTTATAAAAGTTTTTATCCCCAACCGAGGACCTTAAAAGTCATGGCCATGACTTTCTTCAAAAGAGATGAAGATATAGAACACAAGTCCTTTTGTTCTTCACCAAATGAACAGAACATAAAACATAGGTCATTCCATGTTTTGCATAGGCCACCCTATTTCTTACATATAATTGAAAATAGAAATCTATTTCTTAAAGAACATAGATCAGGAACCCATATGTTTATATATATATATATATATATATATATATATATATATATATATATGGAAGAAAGAGGCCCTAGGAGGCTTTTTCGTCAGGTGGAGTAAAAAACTACACTCTCCACCATTTTATTCAACGAGCGGCACCGGCCATTTTGATCTACATCATCTAATATGTCGATATACCGAATTTCGTGTGATTCTAACACTTATTCACCGTTAATTTAGTGAAATCAAAATTAAAGGTTTAATGACAATAGAACTTTTTACATCGCTAAATCAACAGTGAAAAAGTGTTAGAATCACACCAAATTTGGTGTATCGACATATTAGATGATAGAGATCAAGATGGTCGGTGCCGATCGTCGAATAAAATGGTGGAGGGTGTATTTTTTTGACGCTACCTAACAAAAATCCTATTTGTTTTTCAGACATGAGAAACATGTATTTATAAAAAAATATGAATAGGAGAATCATATTTATTCTCGGTACATGAAAATATGTCTTCATGATACATGTGAATAAGAAACCCTATTTATTCATAAGATATGAAAAAACATATCTTCACAATGAATCTAATGTTAAAACACCGTATTCCTCATTGAAACATGGCTCAAAACCATGTTTTACCTCTGAACACAAATCTATATGTTCATTTTGCACAAAACCGTTGAGGATGATGCCACATTTCGCTTTTAAGTGCAGGAAACTCAATCCAATGAGTTCTCACTAAGAAAACTCTCAATGGCCTTAAACGAGCCATCGATAAGCCTCCAAATAAGCCTCTCGCTTGTGTCGGGACCCCAACTCCCGACCATCGGGAGCCCCCCAAAACAGGCCTCCCGGAGCAAGAAACTTCTAGTTGCTCACTCTTAGTGTGGACCCCACCTAAGGTGTCCCACCTACAATTCAAAAAAGAGTGATGTGGCCCTACTCAGGACAGTGCCCATCCCTATGTGTCAAATTGACACTAACTAAAATACCACCAAGAATAAAGAATAAACCCTTAAATTAGGGTTCCACATGTGACTCTCGTATTTTGCAATACCAATGTAATTTACATTCAAAATTATTAACAAATATGAATAGAATGAATATACAATGTTCTTATGTTTTTTCTCCCTGTGCAATTATAATATATGATGCGATGCGAATTAAAGCAAACTAGTATGGTATCCCATCCCAGATGTGCTCTGAGATAACAGGGTGTAATTAACGGTATGCATTTGCGCTGCAGGAAGTTTCGAACCCAGGACTTTCTAGTCAAACTTTAAAACTCAAATATTTGTTTTGTTTAAACTCTACATATTTTAAACGTTCAATCGTTAGAGGTCCTAAAGATGGTAAAGAATTTCCTCTTTTTTTGAAATTAATATTTACAAAACCGGGGTTCACTACTACAATGAGGGGTTGCCCCTACGAATATAGGAATTCGTAGGGGCAACTTTTTATTACCCCTATGGATTAATCCGTAGGACCATCGGTTTGCCCCTACGGTGCCCATCGTAGGGGCATAAACAAATTAAAAAATATTAAAATATAATCTTTTATTTGGCCCTACGTTGCCGTAAAAGAAAGCCCTACGGATTAATCCGTATGGGCAACAAAGGGTTATTTATAAAAAAAAATAAAGCTAAATTATTTCCCACAGTCACCAAAATTTCCCACCAATTTCCTGATCGAGCACCTGTGCATCGTCGCCACCACATCTGTTATCGTCGACTTCCTCATCGCCACCACACCCGTTGTCGTCGACTTCCTCATTGCCACCACACTCTCGTCGTCCCCACCACACTCTCGCTGCGAGCACCTCTTCGAGCTCCTTCTCCGGCCTCCTCCACCTCGTCGAGCTCTTTGCCGCCAGCCGGTGACTACTGAGGTGAGTTAATTTCGATTTTAATTTATAATTATGCTGTTTTTTTGTGTTATTGTTGTTGATTTTAGGGTTAGGGTTAGGATTATAGCTAGGGCCAGGTTAAATTGGGTTAGGGTTAGAGTTAATTAGATAGGATTAGGGTTAGGGTTCGGTTGACGTTGAGAGTTAGGGTTAATTAGGTAGGGTTAGGGTTAGGGTTCGGTTGATGTTTAGGGTTGGGGTTAGGGTTAGTTTGGGTTAATTAGGTAAAATAGCGTTGGTGATGATTAGGGTTAGGGTTAATTTGATTAATTAGGGTTAATTTTGGTTTGGCCTAGGATTAATTTAGGTTAGGGTTAGGTTAATTTGGGTTAGGGTTTGGGCTAAGGTTAATTTGGGTTAATTAGGTAAAATAGAGTAGATTTGTGTTAGGATGTTGATTAGGATTAATTTGGTTTAATTAGCTTAATTTTGGGATAATTAGGGATAATTTGAGTTAGGGTGATGATTAGGGTTAATTAGGGTTAGGGTTTAGAGGGCACCAGTTCCTTATGTAGGATACTCGATGATAACGTAAACGTACAGCTTTACTGTAAACGTAAGAAAACTTTATCCTAAACAAAAAAACTTTGAACCCTTAAAAACGAAACGTAAATGTAAAACCTATTCAAGTTAAAACCAATATATGATACTCAATGATAATATGAAATTTTCATATTCTCATCGATATATGTGAAAATCAAAGCGCGACTCAGTTCCCGTCTATCGGTTAACATACATTCGATATTTTTCGTGACATAGAACTATACAGAAGTTGTTAATATCGGACGGTATAGTTCGGTACTAACAACCGTCGTGTAGTCTATGTGACAAGAAGATTCAATCGTATGATAACCGATAGATTTGTCCAGTGTGGACAAGTTAGAAATGTATAAAGAAAACAGCTGCATTCATTTGTGTTTTCATTCGTTTCGAGTTATTTCGTCGGTACTTTTCCGCTGGTTCTTCGTGTACAATGATAAATTAGATGTTCATTTCAACGTTGTTTCACAATATTGAAATGATTATCTATTCTATTACAGTGTACTCGGAGAACAGCAGGGAGGTGCTGCCGAAATTTACTCGAAACGGATGAAAGCACAAGCGAATGGGTATCTGCTCTATACATTCTTAATGGGATAGAAGCCTTATCCTCGACAGCCGAAACACACACATACAACACGAATACACAACAAACGCACATATATACTAACAACCCTACACCTAAGCGAAATTATAAATTGAAACACACATACACAGAATACAACTCATACTTGGGTATCTTGAAATCTAACTTTGTTAATCGATAATTTATTCTTTTCAACGACAAACTTGCCTCTACGGATTTTCTTCTTTGTCGGTAACTATCTCGTTTTTAGATTTCTCAATATAGTCACCATAACTTACAATTTATATGTTATACGGTCTAACATGGCCCATGAGTACATCAGAGTTAAGGACTGGATGCACGTGGATTGGCAACAACACATGCAATCTAAATTCGTCGCAGGATTTGCTGCTTTCATTGAATTTGCACACGCACATAATAAGATCGTGTTAAAGAAGATTCTCTGTCCGTGCGATAGATGTGGGAAAAAGTTCTGATAGAAGGTAAAAATTGTAGAACTTCACATCGTTAAACATGGTTTTACTAGACTATATACAACTTGGCTATATCACGGGAAAGGACAAGAAGAAGATGGTAATGCAGCAAAAGAAGAATGAGAACACGGTAATGTGACAGATGAAGAAGAAAACGGTAACTTCTTTCTAGGAGAAGAAATGGAGGATATGGTAGAGCCTGCCCTCGGTGATAGTATTCCTACCGAAAATGACATTCCTTCTGGTCAAGGACCGCGTGCGAATAAGTATGAAAAGTTCATGAATAATACTAGAAGACTAATTTATGAGAATGCAAAGTACTCCACCCTATCATGGTTCGTCCAACTTTCCCAGATTAAGTGCCTAAATGGATGGAGCAATAAGTCATTCACGATGCTTCTGAAGTTCCTGAAAGATTCTATGCCCTCGGGAAATAACGTGCCCGACAGCTGGTATGAAACCCAGAAAACGATGTCTGATTTGGATCTGAAGTGTGAGAAGATTCATGCATGTTCCAAAGATTGCGTGTTGTACCGGAAAGAAAATTCAGATTTGAAAGAGTATCCAACATGCGGAGAGGCCGGGTATAAGCCGAAAGAATCTGATAAGAAATCTGATATACCTGTCAAGATAGCATGATACTTTCCCATAATACAGAGGCTGCAGAGGCTATTCAGGTGCAAGAAAAGAGCCGAGGCAATGATTTGGCATCACCGTGCTGCTCCAAGCGAAGATGGAAAAATGAGCCATCTAAGAGAGTCACCGGTATGGAAGGATTTCGATAGGAGGAACGGAATATTCAGTAGTGATCCTCGCAATGTCAGGCTCGGACTCGCTAGTGATGGTTTCTGCCCATTCAACTATATGGCTGGAAGCTACAACACATGGCCCATTGTAATGATAGTTTATAATCTGTCGCCTTGGTTGGCTATGAATCAATCCTACTTTATGATGCCTCTTCTCATTGACGAACCAAACTTACTGGGAAACAATATCGACGTCTATCTCCGACGTTTGATCGATGAGTTAAAATCTTTATTCATTGATAGTGTAGAGACTTACGATGCAAATACAGATACAACCTTCACAATGCGTGCAGTTTTAATATGGACAATTAATGACTTTCCTGCGTATGGAATGCTATCAGGTTGGTCCGTACATGGTCACAAAGCATGCCCTTATTGCCATCAATATACAACATCGAAATGGTTGCATTTTAGTAGGAAGGTTTGTTATTGCGGTCATCGGCGTTTCCTGTCACTAGACCATCCCTACAGGCTAGACGCTACTTACTTTAATGGTCATCAGAAGCTTCTTGGGTCTCCAGTCTCATTGTCCAGAGAGGACATGACTGCTCAGTGGGATGGTTTTAATAATGTGACTTTCGGGATAGATCCGGCAAAACAGGTCAAACCACCCTACTGGAACAAGTTAAGCATTTTCTACGAGCTTCCGTACTGGTCAACAAATTTAGTGCATCATTTTCATGACGTCATGCACATAGAAAAGGGAGTATCCGAGCACGTACTCAACTTGCTTCTTTGTAAAGACGGAAAATCGAAAGACAACCTCCGTGCTCGGATGGATCTTCAGAACTGGAAAATTAGAAGTGAATTGCATCCTAAACCGATAGCGGGTAAACCAGGCAAGTTTGTACTTCCCAATGCCGCGTATCATATGTATTCTTGATTTGGTTGGTCTAGTAAACCAGGCAAGTTTGACTTTCCTTCCCGAATCGGTTGGTCTAGTAATCAATGACCTTTGTTGTTTTTTTAGAGAATTGTGCGCTAAAACCTTGGATGTTGTGACGCTGGAGAATCTAGAAAATTCTATTTCATTGATACTTTGCAAGCTTGAGCGTATTTTCCCACTGTCATTCTTCGATATCATAATACACTTGACGGTTCATCTTGCAACCGAGGTTAAGTTTGCCGGACCGGTACAATATCGATGGATGTATCCTGTCGAAAGGTACGTGGAATTTTTCGTTTCACGCATTTTGTAAAATTATTATTGTCCTATATGCCCGTATTTATTTATTTAACATATTTTTCTTTAGGTACCTCTACACTCTAAAAAAATATATACGCAATAGAAATCGACCAGAAGGTTCGATCATGCAAGGTTATCTTTTAGATGAAGTAACCACATTTTGTTCCCGCTATCTGGACGAGAACATTGAGACGAAGCTTAACCGGCCTTGGAAAATTCAGGACGGGCCATATAGTAAAGCTGATTTTAAGAGAGGAGACACTATGTTTATCAACACGATATATCGGTTTATCCTCCTCAATAGCGTATATCTTGAAAAAATTAGAGAGTAAGTTTTTTTGGATTAATTGCTATATTTATGTTTGTGTATGAAATGATATAATATTAATGTCATAATTTATTGTTGAGAACAGAATTCATATTGATGAGGTACATAGGGACATCCTGATTGGAATGATGAACGAATAGAAAAATATCATCAGGATAATTTTTGCGATTGGATTGCAGATCATGTAAGTTATTCGAATAACATGTTATTGCCACCAGTCTTAATCCAAATTTATATCGTTATGTATTTGCCGTAAAATTTGTTTTGTCAGATCTACGGTCCGAACTTGTTTGCATCATTAGAGAGAGATTCAAGATGTTTAGCTCAGTTTCCTAGCATGAATGTTGCATATTATAAAGGATTCGGTGTCCTTGGATACAAATTTGAAATTAAGGACATAGAAATATCTCGAACCACTCAGAATAGTGGGATTGCAACGGTATGATCGGATGGTGTGATTTATTATGGATACTTAAATTGCATACTTGGCATCCAATATCCCGGACGATCAGAACCGTTTTATATATTTCAGTGTATTTGGTACGATACACGAACCGATACAGATAAATGGAGAAACAATCTCGGGACTTGGAAAGATAAATATGGATTGACTAGTGTGAACACATTTCGATTTTATGGTCAGGACGATCGATTTATCTTTCCGAACCAAGCGTTCTAAGTATACTACTCACAGTGCTTGAAATATCCGGGATGGAGTGTCGTATGCCGTTGGAAACCCAGGGATGTTTACAATGTCCCAGAATTCGATGATCGTATGGAGGACAGCGATGAGGATGAAGAAGAGAGAAGACTTAGAGTGTTCCGACCGTATGTTTCAAAAGACGGACTGTTTTCGGCTGATCGTGAAGTTACGTGGGTTAGAAATGATATCGATGATGAAATCCAAGTAGATATGTCTAATGCGTCCACGAAACGAAAAAGGTTATTAGTAATGTTATATTATTACTTCACATTTCTACGATCTATACATATATTGCATGCATATGTAATGATTGTACTCTTGTCTAAGTTTGATGACGACGCCCGGAGCAGCGAAGGGCAGCAGGAGCACCAGCAGAGACAGAGGCAGAGCGGTTCTGCCGTCTGGAGAGCTGTGTAGGGAGCTTCAGAGGGCTGGTCTTGCACCCCGATCGGTATCCCCTTCGGATGACGAATTTGTCACATCTCCAGGTATATTGATTTTGAATGTAATATTATAGATATACACGCATATTTATTTCAAATTACTTATATAGTCAATGATTTTGTCTAGCTGTTGGTGATGCATCCAATTCAGAGGCAGATGCCACTACTGCATCTGCAGGTATGTTTATATATCCTATAATGCACGCATATTGATTTAGAATGTTATATTATAAATATACACGCATTCTTTTTGCTCTTACTTAGATAATCATTTTTTGATTATCTAGCTGTAGGTGGTGCCTCCACATTTCGGGCAGAGGCCACCACCGCACCTGTGTATATGTTTATATATTCTATATTGCATGCATATTGATTTAGAATGTTATATTATTGATATACACATGCTTTTTGCAATTACTTATATAATCTATTTTTAATTGTCTAATTATAAGTGGTGCATCCACATCTGGCGCAGAGGCCACTCCCGCAACTTCCGTACCCTTCGCTCAGTCTGCAGGTTAGTATGAATAAATATAAAATATTTATTCATTTTACATATTCTCTAAGAATAAATATGAACTTCATATAATTTTATCGTTAATGTTTATTTTCTAGTTGGAGGGGATACATCCACGTTCGGGTCACCGGTTGTTCTTCACCGGAGGAACTATCGTCCCGCTCGTGCTGCTGTCCGGGCCCAGGCTCGTGCTGCTGTTGCCGGAGGTATATATCGCACTTCAATTTTTGTTAATTCTTGATTTCTTGATACCATTTTGTCTTAATATTGCTTGTCTAGATATTTCTTGTAGATGCAGGGCAACCCCATCCCGAAAGGAGGACTCGTGAGCCGAATCAGTCTCACAGGTTGAGGCCCGATAGATCTAGGGGGAGACACCATTCCCCCTCTTTTTTACCCCCGATTATCGCTATACTGACGATTATACCGAGAGATTCGGCCGGTATATGGGGGATGAGAGCCGCATCCAAAAGAAGTATCCACTTCACGTTGAGTGGGGCGATCAGTACCGGCGCCCATTTGCCCTCTTCTAAGATCAGGCTCGTGTATTAATATATATTTTCATTTGACTTATCCAATATATTTATTATTATTTAACACTTGCAATTTAAATACATTATTTTTTTTTATTTGCAGTTGGATTACGACTTTCAGCCTGTACTCGACCCTGATTACCCTGAGAGAGTGCTCGATCTTCATGCTCTGTACCTGGGAGTGATGAAGAACATGCAATCAAACATCCGATACAATAGGAACGAGCTGAATATCGACTGGTATTTGGTATGGCTGGCGACCCCCAAGGCAGAGAAAGCGACTCTCCTACATACTCCGGCCTTTGCGAGAGTCGACGTAGATACATGGCCTCTCTTGTGCCAATATTACGATTCTCAGCGCAAACAGGTTTGTAATTTAAATGTAATTCATTATTTAGTATAGAATTTATATTTTGTGTTGCTTAATTAGAAAACTAAATCAGAATGTGTTGTGCAGAAACAGGCCGATTAAAATAAGGAGAATAGGAAGTCAGCGAAGAGGGGCCGTCCCATTTATATAGGTGGCTCGAGGAACATTACTCGTGCCATGGAGGAATCGGTAAATTACAATAGATCTATTTTGATATAATGTAATATTAAGAGTTATTTTATAATATATGTAAATTTTTGGCGAATTGCAGAGAGCTCAAACCCTGGCGCAAGGTGGTACACCGAGCGTGCTGACCGCGTATCTTGCCGTCCATGGCACCTCGACAGATCCCGCCACGGGTGAGCTTCGATTCCCCGACACCACTACCCAGGAGTATTGCGTAAGTGTTAATATTTATTCTAAGTCGAATGAAATTTTTGTTTTGATAAGTTCAAATTTAAATGATATACTTATATTTTAATGGTTAATGTGGGTGTAGGAGCGGGCGATAGAGCGGGCGGAGGTATCGGGGATCGATTTTAGTGGACAGACCGATCCGATACTACTGATTCCAGTCCTAGACGCGGCACACGGAGGGCACCACGGAGGTTGGGAGAGAGGTCGGGGACTGGGTTCTAGCAGGGCACATATGAAGTTGGTCTCCACTCCGGTGGTTACTTCCCCTACCCCCGTGAGCGACGTCTGGAGCATCATGTTGCCACCTTGAAAACCACCGTCGAGGAGTTGAAGGAGATGTTGGTACGTATATTACTTAATAGCAAAATATTATATCACATTATAAATAGTAACATATGCAATATTAGCAGCCTGAGCTTATTTGGTTGTAGACTTAGCTTTGATTAATCATACTTATACAAAACTATCTAATTAAAATAAATTGCGGTTTTCCAAACTAGATACCCAAACGAGGCCTAAGTCCCTAAGTATTCTTAAATTTGGGTTTCGCAATAACCTGATAATGATACGAATTTGACTAAAATCTAATACACCGTTCTTACTCGTTTATTACACACAAAATTTAACAGATGCGAAAGGCTACTTCGGCTGCGGCTCCACATGTATCTCCTTCGACTGCGCCTCCGCAAGCCACTACCTCGGCTGCGGTTGCGCAGACCACTCCTGCAGCGCCACAGCTCGCTCAGACCCGCACAGTCCGCTCCTTCATTAGTCCCGCACAGTCCGCTCCTTCATTAGTCGAGTTTTTGATGACTCGGGACTTCACTGAAGAGCAGATGCGCTAGATTACGGCGATTATCAGAGGTGGAGGAGCTGGACCGAGCTAGGGTAGTTTTTTTTTTTTTTTTAAGGATGTATGTAGTTATCTGATACATATTGTATATATTTTGGACGATATTGGTGGTTGTTTGCTTGTTCACGATAATTTAGATTGATATCGTATTCTGTTTGTTTATTGCTTTTATATATTATGTGTGAGATGTTGATTATGAATATTTCTGTATTTGGTTATATGATGTATATATTATTGTGCACAGAGCGGGGAAAAATCCGAAAGCCCATTTTAAAAAAAACCTGATATTGTGTCCCTACGGATTAGTCCGCTGGGCCATCTGTTGCACCTACGGATTAATCCGTAAATGCAATGCTTGCCCCTACACAGTTCGCCGTAGGGACAAAATATGAGGATACCTGATATTTTGTCCCTATGGACTCAGTAACAGGGATAAAAGTTGCCTCTACGAATTAATCCGTAGGGGCATTTATCTGAACCTACGAATTAATCCGTAAGGGAATCTATCAGGCCATACGGATAAATTCGTAAGGGCAAGTATTTTATTTTATAAACCAATAAATTAAATAAAGCTTATGTCCCTACGGAGTTATCCGCAGGGATAAATGCCTACGGAGTAAGACGTATGGGCAATTATTACTCCGTAGGGGAATGTTCATGGCGAAAACTTGCATCTGTGGGCTTTTGATTTATGGTGGTGTTTTAAGTCCTCTACGGAACTTTTGATTTATGTTGGAGTTTTATGTCCCCCCACGGTTAAATCCGTAAGGACAACCCATTATTGTAGCAATGGTTTTAATAAATCTGCTGCAACACGTCCTTCCACCAAAAAAAATAATAAAATACATACACTGAAAATCAAGGGAAACCCCGTTGCTTCTATCAAACTTCAAGAATCAATCAAAAAACCTTGGTTAATTTAATCCTCGTTAAAGAACTATACCCCTGATCAAACTGCGACAAGATCAAAACACACTCTTTTTCTTCTAGTAAACTTAAACCAATCAACCATAATCACCCAAAAGATTGGAAATTTACCCTGATAAAGACTTATCAAAAAAAATCAAGAACAACCCCCATGCTTTCTTCCAAAAAACCAAGTTCTTAGCAAGAACACACTAATTAAGTTTTTGAGCCTCAACACCCCCATCTGGATTAATCATATGATAGGAAACTGAGTCCCTTGATCCCACGACTCTCTCATAACACGCCCTCATGTAAAACACCTCCCCTTCTTCTTCATCATCATCATCTAAAGTTAAAACTCCAGCGCCGGCAGTCATCAACCTCACGGTCTGCAGTATCTTCTTGTCCCAATCGGTGGGCTTTCGTCTGACAGCGTACCCGACCTTGTGCCCATTGCAGTAGGCCTTCCAAGAGGAGGTGCTGATGTGGCGTTGTGGGGACCGGGGGCACTCGAGTGCAATGCGGAGGAGGCCAGAGTGCATCTCCTTGACGAGAAGAGCGGTGGGGACAGAGAGTTCGAAGAGAAAGGGTGGGAGGTTGGTGGGGTCGGACTGGACGGAGAAGGCGACGTGGCCGCGGTGGCGGCCGTAGATGGTGCCAGTGATGGTGGAGCGGTGGTGGGAGGAATTGGGGAAGCTGGGGATGGAGGCAGCGGGGTCAATGAGGCTGCTTTCTTGGTCTTCTTTGAGGGGATCAGGCCCATCAGGGTGCAACGGTTCTTCGAATGAGCTGAGAAGGTTCTTAATGGAGGTGGAGGGGTTGGAGGTGAGGCAGCAGGCGAAGGAGTGGCGGAGGTGGTCGAAGATCTTCATTGTTTATATATATAGAGAGAGAGAGAGAGAGAGGATGTAGTTGGGAATTTGAAACTATGTGAGGGGGGAAATAACATAATGCATACTGTGTTCTGGGTCTACTAAACTAAGAATATATAGAGACTGGAAATTAGGCAGAGAGAGAGATGCGGGTTGATTGAAGATGGGCAAGCATATAATAGGAGCTAGCAAGAAAGACGACAGGGTTGGGAGTTTGAAACTATGTGAGAGGGAATATAACAGAATATATACTGCATTTGGGGTCTTAGGCATTTTTTTTTGGGGGGGAGGGAGGGGGGTGGGGAGGGGAGGATGGGAGCTAGCAAGGACGAGGATAGGGTTGGGAGTTTGAAACTATGTGGGAGGAATATAACAGGATATATACCCGCATTTAGGGGTCTGCAGAACTAAGAATATACCCAAGAGGCAAGATGTGGTGAAATAACTATAGGGCTTTCCTATGGCCCAGAGAAAAATCTTCATTGAGGCCTCTTCCTCGTCAGAGGAACTATGTGCTGGGGCCCTGGGATTAAGCACAAATCTCTTGTCATAGCAAACTGTGCTCTTGCTAATGAGAGCTTTCGTACTGTTCTCATGGCCAGTTTTTATTCCTGAATCATGGTCCTTTATGGTTACAAGGGATGTCCTTGCTTCTCGCAGTGACGAATTAGTTCTAGGGTTACAAGCAGACAGTGATAAATTCCAACCATGTGCTTCAAATGCTAGAACAAGTGACGGATGAGTTGATCTTAGATGGTTAATTATGTTCCATATGTTTGAACAATTTCGTCTTAATCATAAACATAAAGCTGATTCAACCTAAAATCATCTTACAATAGTAAGCCAGCTTTATCAAACAGCAAAATAATTTCAGGAAATGATACATAAGTAATGCTTATAATAATATACTTCTTAGTGAATTCTTAGTAAGCGGAGTGTAGAAATAATGTACTTCTACAAACGTAGAATAAGCCATAACTTTTTCCATCATACCTCTGAATATGGCTTAAATTTTACATCAAGTCGACCGTTGGAGAACTGTTAAAAAAAAGGCACCAAGTCAGGTACAGGTTTAGGCACCACAGATTTTGTACTACAAGCCCGATTAGCCACATAATTGTTAATAGGGCTTCGTTATTATCTTATGCACAAGTCATGGGAAGCAGGAGGCCAGATTTTGTATAAAGTTCTAGCATGAAGCCACAAATAACAGACAAATTTGAGTTTCGGTGGGAATCGAGACCAAAGAGAATATGTATGCAATAGAATGAAACAAAAAAATCTATATGAATAGAATGGAACATGAAACAAAACATCAAAAAAAAGCCAAGAGTTTCTCTTCTTCGAAGAAATTGAACAGCACGGACCTAATAATATCAATTAATTGTATCAATGTTGATCTTATTAACAAAAGGTTGGTGCTTCAGGAGCAGAGTAACCTGAAAAGTTTAACGCAGCACGTAAGATGACACTTTCATCTATGAGGACCATGTAAGCAAATAATATTACCACTGCAAGGCATGGAAATTATCGTCATGTACTAAATAAAACATTTCTGACATATCCTCTATGAGGACCCTAAAATACCAATGAAAAGAAGAGGTGAGATGACAATTTCAACTTTTCCTAACCACGACACTGATCTTATCAACTACAAAGTCGATGTTACAAATACCTGTGGGGTGAATCGCTGATCTGTTGACCAGAACAACCAAATATCTGGGATATCAAAGAGAACCATTGCAAGTCTCTCTAATCCAAAGCCCGAACGCCCAAGCAACACAATCAGTTCTACCGCTTCTCTTTAATATCTCCTGCACAGTCACTCCACTTCCAGGTACTTCCATCCATAGCGAGGCAATCATAAGCTCTAGAAGATGCTTAATTTAAAAAGGAAAAATGAAAACTTTCAAATATGCATATGATTAAAGGGTAGAAGAGAGTGGTAAGTATTACACATGTAAAATAACAACATTAAAGGGAAAGAATATCATGCTTTGGATTAAATCAATCCGAAAAACAAAGTAAGAATAAAAAAACTTAAAGAAATACTAACATTTAAGCTTATAATTTTCTTAATTTCAGATAAGTTTACGAAAGATTGTTCGCATTGTAATTTCCCTTTAAAAGTAAAGCTCATAGATTTTCCATCATGTAAGCAGAAAATTGGAACAAAGTACCCAAAATTGTTGTGAAATGTGATAAGTTTGGCTGAAACATTTACCTAAGTTTAACATGTGCTATAATATATTTTAATGTTTCAACATGTTCTCTTGACCTATATTTTTGGACAAGGAAATCTTGTATGGTATTGCTTCTAGGAATATCTAATAATTTCCTGTTCATGATCAATTTCTAGGCAGAGATCAACATCGTTATGCAAAGGATTCTCAAGTTTAAGGCTTAGCCGATGTTTTTGGAGGCTTCTCATCAATTGTTGTGTATGGTTCCTTGATAACTTCTAGTTTAATCAAGAGAATCGCTAAAATGAGTACGGTAATTGATGTTCCAAATTTGGTCAAGAAGACTAAATTTTTGCGATGGTTTGTTACGCAAATTAATAGTGTTGAGTCTGACGTACCTTGAAATATATCTCTAATTCAAACGATGGATCGGCAAATGGAAAGTAAGTGTCGACCCAGCGCCTTTCTACATCACCTGCACATTCCATAAGACTGAATGTTAAGGATGCCTACAATAACTCAACTGCTTTAGCAAGCTACTTCTATTATTAGCAGATGTATAACAGAGAAGGTTTAACTCTACCAAATAAATGTTGTGCCAAACCCTCAGGTGACTTTTTTAGATCCACAGCCGCATAAAATGTGGCATCTATACCAGAACCTGCCCATTCGTCTGCAGAGAATACTCGTACACCTTCCATCGATTTGCATGACACTTGTTATAAATAACAAAAAGAAAAAAGAAAATAGAATACCATACTCAAGTTTGAGTATCCATAAGAAATATAAAAATAATAAGGGACGATGTATAGAACCTGATGGAATACGGGATGGTGAGTTGCATCAATGGAATCCCAACGATTGACATCTCCAGTTACATGAAAATGAGTGTTCCCTTTCGCCGCCTCCGATCTCCATCCCCGTTCGCCGCCGCTGACGACAGCCGCCCGTCGCCACCTCCGATCGCCGTCCCCGATAGCCGCCGGCCACCACCCTTCGCTGCCGCCGACCGCCGCTGCCGACCGCCCGTTCGCCGCGGCCCGTCGCCTCGCCGCCCCGTTCGCCGCCGCTGACGACCCCCGCCCGTCGCCGTCCCTGTTGGCCACAGCCCATCGCCGCCTCCGACCGCCGACCAACCATACGCGTCGCCGGTCGATGATCGCCTTCGCCGTCACTGGTCATTCTCCGCCATCGATCGGCGTCCATCAAACTTCCATTAGTTAAGTACCGGCTAACGTACACTATTAAATATACTGCTCTAAATAACATATGGATTTTGAATTCAAATGACTAGCATTTTAAATAGAAAAGAATTTTATCAAAATATGGTCATTTCATTTACAAATTCCGGATTGTAAAATTATCTGGGACTAACACCCCCTTAAAGAGATAATGCCATCATTTTTATTCAGTTAGAAAAATCATTTTCCACTTGATAAATAGAACATTTTGACTGACAGCCAAGCATATTAGCTATTTTCATAGAATTCAGAAACACCCCCTATGTAAGTACAACAACAACAACAACAACTGAGCCTTTTATCCCAAGCATATGGGGTAGGCTACATGAACCAACATGAGAATCACGCCGGGTCCAGCACATGAATCCTCTGTCTCCACTCACTTCTATCGAACAATATACTTTCATTGAGTCCTTTGGCAACCATATCGTTTCGTATCACCTCCATCCATGTTTTCTTCGGTCTCCCTTTTGCCCTTTTGCTATTACCCATATCGAGAGTATCTATTCGTCGAACCGGTGCTTCCATAGGTCTGCGTCGTACATGACCAAACCATCTAAGCCGGTTTTCCCGCATCTTCTCCTCCACGGGTGCTACACCAACTTTTGCACGAATATCCTCATTTCGCACCTTGTCTTTTCTAGTGTTACCGCACATCCAACGAAGCATGCGCATCTCCGCTACGTGCATCTTCTGTGTATGATGCTTCTTAGGAGCCCAGCATTCTGTACCATATAATAAGGCAGGCCGAATAGCGCTCCGATAAAACTTCCCTTTCAATTTTAACGGAAAGTTACGATCACACAAAATCCCTGTTGCACTCCTCCATTTCAACCAACCAGCTTGGATCCTTTGATTAACATCACTATCGAACTCCCCATTCCTTTGGATGATGGAACCTAGATATCTAAACTGGTCGCTCGGTGATATCTCTTGCCCTTCCAATGTTATACCAATATGGTTCTGACTTCTCTGGCTACTAAATTTGCAGTGCATATATGCTGTCTTGGACCTGCTCAATCTGAATCCCTGAGATTCCAATGTTTGTCTCCATAATTCCAATTTGGCATTAACCCCTGCTTTCGTCTCATTTACTAGAACAATATCATCAGCGAATAGCATACACCAAGGGACCTCATCTTGGATAGTTCTAGTAAGCTCATCCATCACGATGGTAAACAGGAAAGGACTTAATGCAGATCCTTGATGTAAACCAATAGTAATCGGAAAATCACTTGTTAAGCCACCGCAAGTTCTGACATTTGCCACTACTCCGTCGTACATATCCTTGATTATGTCAATATACTTGACGGGGACCCCCTTTTTCATCATTGTCCCCCATAATACCTCTCTAGGTACCTTGTCGTACGCTTTTTCTAAATCAATAAATATCATATGCAAATCTCTTCTCCTCTCTCGAAAGCGTTCGACAAGTTGACACAGCAAATGAATCGCCTCTGTCGTCGATCGTCCAGGCATGAACCCAAATTGGTTCTCTGTTATCTTAATATCCTTCCTTAGCCTGTGTTCAATCACTCTCTCCCAAAGTTTCATGGTGTGACACATTAGTTTTATTCCACGGTAGTTTGAGCAACTTTGAATGTCACCCTTATTCTTATAGATAGGTACAAGGATACTTTTCCTCCATTCATTTGGCATCTTTTTTGTCTGCCAAATCTTATTAAACAGATCTGTCAGCCATTTAACGTCTATTTCTCCTAAGCATCTCCAAATCTCGATAGGAATCCCGTCAGGACCAACCGCTTTTCTTAAACCCATTCTGTTCAAAGCTTCTTTAACCTCAGTAAGTCTTATTTTACGCATGAAATCACGATTTATATCTTGAGATTGAATGACAAGTCCATCCAAATTCTTAGTAAAGCTCTCATTGAACAATTTGTCAAAATAATCTCTCCATCTTTCCTTGATATCCTCATCTCGAACTAAAACCTTCTGATTTTCATTTTTGACACACTTCACCGCACATAAGTCTCTAGTCTTTCTTTCCCGCATTCGAGCAATCCGGTATATATCATTTGCAGCCTCTTTAGTGTCTAATTTCTCGTACACCTCCTTGTAGACCTTAGATTTAGCTTCCCGAACAGCTTTCTTAACTTCCTTTTTAGCCATTTTGTACTTTTCAAATCTCTCCACATCTCTACTTTTCTTCAAATCTTTATAAGAATCTCTTTTAATTTTAATAGCAGCCTTTACATCTTCATTCCACCATGATATGTCCTTAGATGGTGGAGCACCACCTCTCGATTCACCAAGTAGATCTCTAGCTACTTTCTTGATACAACTAGCCATTTTGTTCCATGTTTTGTCTGGATCATCTTCCGACTGCCAATCCGCTTCTTGTACTACACGATCTATAAAAGCCTTTTGATTACCTTCTTTCAATCGCCACCATTTAATTTTAGGCTCTACCTTACGTCTAATCTTCCTAGGTTCTCTTCTAAATCGAAAATCTAGAACTAAAAGTCTATGTTGAGTAGTTACACTCTCACCTGGCACTACCTTACAGTCGATACAACAACCTCTATCTATTCTTCTCATCAGAAAAAAGTCTATTTGACTAGCATTTGATCCGCTCCTAAAAGTGATAAGGTGGGACTCTCTTTTCCTAAACCAGGTGTTTGCTAAGATCAAGTCATAAGATAAAGCAAAATCTAGAATCGAGTCACCTACTTCATTCCTTTGTCCGAAACCAAAACCTCCATGGATAGTATCAAACCCACTACGACTAGTACCTACATGTCCATTAAGATCACCACCAATAAATAACTTCTCTCCACTAGGTATACTTTGCACCACCTCGTCTAAATCCTCCCAGAATAGACGCTTACTAGCGTCATCAAGACCTATCTGTGGTGCATAAGCACTAATAACATTAAAGATCTCTCCACCTAGAATAAGCTTAACCAGTAAAATTCTATTACCTTTTCTCCTAATCTCAACTACATCCTCAAGCAACCGTCTATCTATGATTATACCTACCCCATTACGATTTTTATCTCTACCCGTATACCAAACCTTATAACCCCAAGGCTCTATGACTCTACTCTTTTCACCTATCCACTTAGTTTCTTGCAAACACATAATACCAACTCTCCTCCTAATCATCACCTCCACTAATTCTATTAGTCTACCCGTAAGGGAACCTATGTTCCAGGAAGCTAGACGGATCCTATGAAACCCTTGCTTATTTGTCACTACACCCGGGGTCCGATGTAGCGCGCCGTCTCTGGACGACGACCCTTGCTTATTTGTCACTACACCCGGGGTCCGATGTAGCGCGCCGTCTCTGGACGACGACCCTTGCTTATTTGTCACTACACCCGGGGTCCGATGTAGCGCGCCGCATCTGGACGACGACCAAGCCCTTGCATATTTAACACTACACCCGGGATCCGATGTAGCGCGTCGCTGAGTAGGGGACGCCCCAACGATATTCTTATTATGGTTCATGTCATAGAATGTGATAAAGTTTTACGTTGGCAGTCACAAGCCTACCACAACCCTCACCCTTTCTCATCCGGACTTGGGACCGGCAACGGTGGGTCACGCACCTGTTTGATTATCCAGTGATGAAGTATATAGTTTCCTAATTTTCTAGTGCAATAGGATGATATTTTTGATAACTGATCACTAAACCATAACCTGTTCAACTATCAAAGCCAATATGAAAGTTTCAAAGTGTTGCTGAGTTTAGATATTAATAGCATTGACTGAAGGTAGTATATCATGTAACAACTTCATAGTTCATAGATTTTTCATAGATATTAATAGACTTCTCTACAAAATTTCATGGCGTATACATTGAGCATAGTTAGAAAAACATTTCAGAATCTACTATCTAGTAGAACTTGAAATATTTCGATAAGTAATTAAGGTTTTATCCATCAAAATCTTACTGCTGCTATGCTAAGCTGTTTGTTAGGTAAGCTCTTCGAATCTTAATTATATATGGTCTTTTTCTTGATAGTTGTTAGATGTGAGACGGATAGCACTGAGGTGGAATTTGAAAGCGAAGGAGGTGAACTTGGCATTGTTGGTGATGAGGCCCAGGACTTCAGCTATGGTTCCCTTACCTCGGCTCCTGGCATGGATACTATATGTGTTTTCCCCCCCAAATCCCACAAGATGTATGTACTTTCTATGCTGCCTCTGTTGTTTTTGCTTCAGGCATTTATGAATTATTAATGTGTCTTCCATACTGCAGTGGTTCCAGCAGGGGAGGAAACTGAGTTGCTTGTTGGAGTGCATAACGAGGGTACATCATCACTTCTATAAATTTGTTTTGCTGTACTTTGCATTTGTTCACTACCAATTCACCTTGTTGTTAGAAATTTGGATGCCTTTTTGCATTATAGTTCCCCAACTCATAATCTGCTGCTCCCAATATTTTTATCATCATCTGTTCTATTATGTATGGAAGTCATGTTTATTATTGTCTCGCACTTGTTTGGCCACTTGCAATCATGCTTATCCTTATTTACTTAGAATACTTGCGACATGCATAAAACGATGCGTGTTATGGCTTTGCTTAGGAAAGTTATTGTTGAGTTTGTTTCGTATTCTCGACCCCTAGAATGTTCCCTAGAAGTTGAGACGGCTCATAACAATCTTGAGCCAGCTCAACTCTATGCTGAGACAGCTCAGTAAGGTCTGATACGGTTCATAACATATCTTGGATTACATATTTCCTCTGTTTGTATGAGACGGCTCAAGATAATTTTGAGCAGGCTCAAACGTCTGTCGGCGTCTTGAACCGAATTCTGGGCTGTGTTGGGAAATCCGATTTTTGCCTTATTCGCCTCATGCTATAAATAACAGTTTGTAACCCTGATTGGAAAATCCTTTCTTGATCTGAATTAAGAGAGAGGATGCTAGGGTTTGATGTCTTATGGTTTATTTTGTAGGCTTTGTTAGTATGATCCTATTCATCCCCTCTCTAAGATTATTTCAGGGTTTTGAGAGAGATTTGTTTGTGAGAATTCATCCACCATTGTAATCCTTTTATTTATTCGATTAGTAAAGTGTTTTTCCTTCGCTCGTGGTTTTTTCCGTAAGGGTTTTCCATGTAAATCTTGTATCTCTTCTGGTTTGTGCTCTATTTCTATTGCTTTATTTATTTGTTGCTTCTCTTTATCATTTGTTTATTGTTTTGTGATCGTATTTGGCGCAACAAATTGGTATCAGAGCCTCGTTTTGGTTCTTTGGGAGATTTGGTATACACAAGGTGTTTGGGGATTTGTTTGCTTGAACCGTTAATTCTTCGATCTTACGATCTAGGTTTACAGTGGGTGACGACGCTTGAGTTCTCTCCCCATCTTCTTAGATTGTGATTTTGAAGTCTTTGGTTTGTAAGCACTCAAAGTGTTCGTGGAAATTACTAAGTGAATTTCAACTGGTTCTTTTGATCCTGTATCATATCTCCAACGATTATGAAGTTCGATTTTGAGAAGTTCGATGAGAATATGAGTTTTAGTCTATTGTAAATTCGTATGATTGCCGTATTGACACAAAATAGTTTGAAGAAAGCGATTCTTAGAGAGAATTCAAGGCCTTCCATTATGACGGAGATAGCATGGGAGGAGTTGGATGAAAAGGCCCTCACGGCTATCCAATTGTGTTTGACAAACGAAATTTTGCAAGAAGTTCTACTGGAGAAGATGGGGGCTAGTTTGTGGTTGAAATTAGAGGAGTTATATTTGAAAAAATCTCTCACAAATCGACTCCTATTGAAGCAGCGTTTTTACACACTTCGTATGTCAGAAGGCTCTCCTATCAAATCTCACATCGGTGAGTTTAATTCAATAATTACATATCTGGGTAAGATCGATATTAAAATTGATGATGAAGACCAAGCTCTTCTATTGTTATATTTTTTTGCCATCCTCTTATAAGCACTTTCGTGATACCATAGTCTATGAACGGAATACTATCTCTATCAAGAATGTCAAAGAAAATTTGATAGACAAGAAGAAGATCAACAAGAAGTTAACTTCTAGCGAAAGCGATGGTCAATCTTCAGACCTATTTCTTCAAGGCAGCGGAGAAGATAGATCCGGAAGACAGCAAGAAGAAGTCAAGGTTGAAGTCCAAACATAAGAACTTGACCTGCAACTATTGTAAAAATAAGGAACACTTAAAAATCGATTGCTACAAATTGTAGAACAAGCATAAGCATGAAGACAAACAGAAGGAGTCTTCAGCTTAAGCTAGTATTACCGAAGGAGAAGGAGAGCTACTTGTGGTTCTTGACAACACACATCAATCCAAAAATGAATGGATTATGGATTCGGGTTGCTTCTACCATATATATCCCAATAGGAATTTGTTCTCCACTTATGAGTCTGTTGATGGTGGAGTGGTTTTGATAGGCAACAATAGCTCGTGGCGAGCTATTGGTAAAAAAACGATTCAAATCAAGATGTTTGAAGGCGTTGTGAGAACATTAGCGGAAGTTAGGCATGTCTCTGACTTGAAAAAGAATTTCATCTCATTAGGTGCACTCGATGGTAAGGGTTATAAGTTCTCCGCTGAAGGTGGAGTTTTGAAAGTCGGTAGAGGTGCTCTCATCGTTATAAAGGGCTTGAAAATAGGGTCTTTATATGTGTTGCAGGACTCGACAACTACCGGGTCGGCGACAATTTCATCATCTAAATCCATGTCAGATTCAGATGTGACCAGATTATGGCATATGAGCCTCGGACATATGAGAGAGAGGTATGGCCGAGTAATCGTCGAAGTACATCGAAGATGGAATTTTATGAGCATTGCATTTTCGGGAAGCAGAAACGAGTTAGTTTCGGTACGGCGGTGTACAACATAAAAGGTACTCTTGACTATATACATTCAGACCTTTGGAGACCCTCTCGAGTTGCTTCCAAAAGAAACGATGCAAAATATCTGCTTATTTTCATCGACGATCATTCGAGAATGGTACGGGTTTACTTCTTAAAGCAAAAGAGTGATGTATTTAATACGTTCAAGCAATGGAAGATATTGATTAAGAAGAAGTCGGGAAAGCAGATTAAGAGGCTAAAGACGAACATCATATTAGAATTTTGTAGTGGAGATTTCAATGAATTCTGTAAAAACGAAGGTATCATTCGGTATCATACCATTGTCCACACACTATAGCAAAATAGAATCGCAGAACACATGAATCAGACTCTTTTGGAGAAAACTCGGTGCATATTATCTAATACAAGGCTCGGAAAGGAGTTTTTGGCAGAGACGGTGAGCACGACATGCTACATTATGAATCGATCACCTCATACAGCACTTGGTAGTAAAACACCGGAGTAGGTATGGTATGAGAAGTACGCCGATTATTCAACATTTAAAGTGTTTGGTTGTCTCACATATGCAGATTGACGTGAAGACAAGTTAGGTCTTCGAGCTAAGAAATGCATTTTTCTTAGTTATGCTATCGGGGTCAGGTTATAGGTTGTGATATTCAAATCCTAAGTCGCCAAGTTTTATGATTAGCAGAGATGTCATTTTTGACGAGTCTGCTATGTTGAAGCCGAAGAACGCGGAATCTCCAATTCAAAACGATACAACGAAAGACGAGCCGAGCGTTGAATTTGAGGTCAATTAAAGCTCGGGTTCATAGGATATCTCTCCTTCACCATCGTCTGATGAAGCTCAGTCTCAAAATGAGTAGTATCTACTAGCTCGAGAACGATAACAAAGAGACATTAGATCGCCATAGAGATATGGCTATGATGATTTAGTGGCGTATGCGTTGTCCGTTATAGAGACAGTTGATAGTAGCGAGCCTATAAGTTACCAAGAAACTGTCTCATCTGATGAGTCAGTTCGTTGGCTAGTGGATATGAATGAAGAGATTGGGTATCTTCATAAGAATCAAACATGAAAGCTCGTTAAGTCCGAAGGAGAAAAGAAATTAGTTTGCTGCAAGTAAGTTTTCAAAAAGAAGGAAGGAAATCACGGGGTTGCGGATACTCGATATAAGGCACAATTGGTAGCTAAAGACTATTCAAAGGTTAAGGGAGTGGACTTCAATGAAGAATTTTCTATGGTTGTAAAACACACCTTTATTCGTGTCTTGCTCGGTTTGGTGGTTATGCAGGATTTGGAGCTCGAGCAGCTCGATATTAAGACCGCTTTCCTGCATAGTGATTTGGTAAAAAAGATCTACATGCAACAACTCGAAAATTTCGAAATTGAAGACAAAAAAGGCCACATTTGTTTATTAGAAAAGTCTCTTTATAATTTAAAACAGTCGGCTAGATGTTGGTACAAGAAATTTGATTCCTTCATGAGAGATATTGGGTTTATTAGAAGAAAAGGCGAAAATTGTGTTTATTGCAAAAAGCTTGCCGATAGTTCTTTTATATACTTGTTAATTTATGTTAATGATATGTTGATAGCAGCAAGATATATGGTTGATATTAAGAATCTTAAGGAATAGTTGAAAGGTAAGTTCGAGACAAAAGATTTGGGAGCGACCAAGAAAATCCTCGGTATGAAAATTAGGCACAATCGTAAGGGAGGAAAGCTTTATTTGTCTCAACATCAATATGTTGAGAAATTTTTGGAACGTTTTGGTATATCAGACGCTAAATCTGTAAGTATCCTTTTCGCAGCTCATTTTAAACTTTCAGCTCATTTATCACCGCAAACTGTGAAAGAAATTCAGTATATGTCGCATGTTTCTTATTCGAGCGCGGTGGGTAGCATTATATATGCGATGATATGTACCCGACCTGACATTTCACATGCAGTTAGTGTTGTTAGTCGTTATATGGTATCTCCTGGTAAAGACCACCAGCAAGCAATGAAGTGGATTTTACGATACCTACGAGATACTTCTGATGTGAGGTTGGAGTTTGGAAGGAACAGTTGTTGGATATGTATGTAATGGAGATTTAATTGGTCTCTCAAATTTAACCGTAAGTGCACAGTTAATTTATTATAGTACTTACGTATCGTACCGCAAGGAGGCGTTGTGAACTCTACTTAACTTAAAACGAGTTAAACTGAAAGATTGATTTATTTAACTAAACTAATTAAAATGCATGAAATAAAGTAAAATTGCAGGTTTAAAATAAAAAAGTTCAAATAGTAAAGAAAGCCTAAGATTTTGAATTACCTTGACCATCATGATATTCTATATGATTTCTATTCTTTTCTAATTCTCATGTTTAAATTCATCACTATCGGTTATATAAAAGCATAAAGTAAACTATTTTCGCAATGAAATATCAATCAACAAAAGTATAAATCATACGTTTAAAGATCTATCCTATCGATCACACAATATCATCTAGCAAAATAATTTAAACCTAATATTCTAATTAACCTAACAATAACTTAGTTTTACCCTTCTACAAAAAAACCCACAAGTTGTCAATTTATGAATTATATTATATTATCGGAATATTCTAAATTACCCTAGTTTAATTAGATTGAATCTACTATGATAAAAATTCCATCTTACCTTCTCTAATTAATTTTCTAAGTTGTCAACCTATCATTAAATTTATTAGTTTAACGATGATTCTATCTTTTCCTAAACAAACCTTATGGGTGTCTATCATTCATTGGTTTATCTAGTTTATTAGCATAGCATCAAAAAGAAGTAATTTTTATTAAAGAGATTCATCATAAAAACCAAATAGAAAAGAATAGAGAGAAATTTAAACACCAATCATAGCAAGAATAATTCAAAATTTCTAGAAAAGAAATTAGCTATTCATAATAGAAGAACGAGAATAATTAAATAAAATAAACTTCATATTAAGAATAACTATCAAAAATATCTTTTATCTCTTCCAAAAACCTAAAACAATAACTAATGAAGAGATGAAACCCTAACAAGGCTATACTGCAGTATATATAAACTATTGGTAAATTCCAAGTATAGTTTACAAAAAATTATCGAATATACAAAAATCCCTGAAAATCTCCAGCCTGACTCATTAAAATTTCGGCCTAAACTAGGCAATTTTCAGCCCCGGTCGAAAATTGGAAGCTTCTGGACTCCAGATTTCTGGTATGGCTTGGTCTCGACTTTGGGACTCCTGTTCCACTCTTGGTTTTTTTTATAAATTTCACCCTTGGCTTTGTTTTAGCTTAAAATAGTCCACATCCAACGCACATAATACGCCTTTTGTCACTTTTGCCCTTTAGCCCTATAATCTGTATTATTTCACAAAACACACCCGGAGTAGTATTAAATAGGCAAAATAAAGATAAATATAGCTATATAAATATACATTAAAATGCACCAAGCAAATATCTCCACACTTATCTTTTGCTACTCCTCATTGTGTTGGAGTACTTACCTTGTTATACCCGCATAAGTGTGTCTTACTTTTTCCGAAATCTTCATGGTTTCAAATTCTCAACACCTACAAAAGAAGATATGGATGCGCATTTTGGTATCCAAACTTTCTTGGTTTTATGGGGTTTAGTTTTGAGGACCCATTTTAAATTGGTATATAAAAATTTATTTATTTTCAACTTATAAGAATATGCAAAGTGACCGTGTGCACCACACTAATGACAAGTATGATTAGGTGTATGCATGGGACTCGAACTCTCAACATGTATATGATGTGTAGGATGAGCATGCTTGTGAAAAATTTGTTTTGTATAGAGAAATGCATGTGAATGAACAGTTGATTTTGCATGAACAGATTTATGAACATTCTTTTTATTAGAATAAAGTTGAACTAATTTAGAAAAAGATTTTTGAAATTTTGAAAAATTCATAACATCTTTTCTATGTAAAAATTTCATTCCCTCATTGGATGAAGGAATAGTCTTTTCTTTTCCCTTTGAATATTTATCAAGATAAACCGTCAAATCATGATTTTGCCTTTTGAGAGAGATTTTTGTTTGTCAAAATCTCTTGAACTTGAAGAGAGGCTTTCAAGGAGTCAACTTTGCTTCTAAAAGTTGAAATCAAATTTTCATAATCATTTTTTAAGACAGCACATGATAAAATCAATTTTTCATTTTCAATTTTTAAAGCATCAATAGTCTTAGATTGATATCAAGTTTTGAAAGAAACTCGTTTTTCTCCTTTTCTAATTTATCAATCAAAGTATCATTTGTCAAAAATTCTTATGAACTCATAGAAGATTTTAAAATATCAATTTTATTAGTAAAAATTGAAATCAAACTATCATTTTCTTTTCTTAAAGAATTGCAAGATAAAATCAAATTCTCTTTTTTGATTTTCAAAGATTCATTAAAAAACCAATTCCTTTTTCTCCATTTTTAACAACAAAATTTGGTGTTCAAGAAAGCTATCTCGAGACACTACCATATTGAGTTCATCCTGAAGGCTAGGAGAAATATCATTAACTTGATCAGATGTACCATCAAATGAAGAATTACAGTCCTTAAAATCAAAATTTTTCTCTTACAGAAACAAACACTTATCATCGTCACTTGTTTCCTCTTTAAAAACTTCAAATAAAGCGTTGACTTCACATGGTAGGTCATAACGATCACTAGGTTGGCTTTCTAGATCGAAAATATTTAGATCAACTGTCATATTCCCAAAAGAAAGTTTTATTGAACCATTGCGATAGTTAATCAATACGTTGGTGGTAGTTAGGAATGGTAATCCTAAGATTATCGGGATTTAATTTGTAAGGTTAGAGAAGGTTAAGTTTCTAAAACAATGAACTTTACAGGAAATACAAATTCTCCTAATTTGATCAACACATCATTGATCTCTCCCTTTGGCTTTTTAATGGAACGATCTGCCAACTGTAACATGATTTTTATGGGTTCAAGCTCACCTATCTCTTACTGCCCATAAACTGAGTGTGGTAGCAAGTTGACACTCGCACATAAATCTAGCAAAGCACGCTTGATTAGCTTTTCTCCAATAATGCATAAAATAGTAGGACAACCGAGGTCCTTATACTTTATGGATATAACATTCTGTAAGACATCATAAATATTACTGGCTAGAAAAACCTTTTTAGATATGTTTTTTTGTCTCTTCTTTGTGCATATTTCTTTAAGAAACTTTGCATAAGTAGGAACTTGCTTAATTACGTCTAGCAGGTATGTTCACTTTGATTTGTTTGAGCATCTTCACCGCCTTCTCTACTTTGGCATCATACTTCTGGGCCTTCAAACGATTAGGATAAGGTGCTCAAGGCGCAAGAGATTTATCATTAGAAGGAGAGTAGGATGTGCAAGTAGGAATATGTCTAGATGCTGGCTGTGTATTTGAAACTGAAGGAAGTTGCACATCATCAGCCGGTCTCTCATCATAGTCTTGAGGCATCTGTACTTGATTATCACCTGTTTTCCTGATCTCAGGATGGTAATTGCATTTACTTACGCAGTATTAGGGGCATGTTAACTGGATAAGGTGCCCTTTTCTCGCTCTCCTAATGATGTGGTCATCCGGTCAATTTTCTCCTCAAGTCTCACAATTGATTGTTGATTAGAAGATATAGTATGACCAGATATTTGCATGGCTAATTGTTGTTCTATGTTAGCGGAAGTTTGAGCATTAGCAGAGATCGCTTGACCAGATGCTTGGATAAAAGTGACCAACTGCTTTCTATATTAGTAGAAGCTTGACTTTGAAAACCGCAAAAAAAAGGACATTCTTCAGAAAGATGAAAGGAGTCTTGGCAATTTAAACAAAAAGAGGGTTGACTGACTTGTTGAACAAGGAAGGCGTCGTTAGCTTTTCAATTGAACGCCTAAGAGCAGCTAATTCTGCTTTCGTACCAATAGAAGTCTCCACGACGTGTATCCCTCCCGTGGATATGGGTGCTGCCCTCTTGCTTGGTTTTATCAGATAATTCTTCTAAAAAATTCCATTCATCATCTTCCTGTTTTTTCAAAAAGTCACCTTGGCATATAGATTCTACCATTAATTTAGACTCTAAACCATTATACACCATTTGGCAAACCTCCCACTTTACTATCCCATGGTGTGGACACTTAATTAAAAAGTCTTTAAAACATTCAAAATATTTCCAAAAAGATTTCCCGGTGTATGACGAAAAGTTCTAATTTCATTTCTGAATTTAGCAGTTTTAAAATAAGGGTGGAATTTTTTTAGAAAATTTTTAGTAAATTCCTCCCAGCTATGGATAGTGTTTGCAGGTGTACTATAAAGCCAAGGTTTAGCTTTTTCTATGAGGGCAAATGGTATGAGTCTAAGCTTAACTGTATCAGTGGTTAACTGCTTCAATTTGAACAATCGGCAAGGATCCCCAAATTCCGCAATAAAGACGTACGCGTCTTCTGATTCCAGGCCATGAAATTTAGGAAGAGAGTAAATATAAGCAGGTTTAATCTCGCAATCACGGCAGCTGGCAGCAACACGATACAAGAGGGTAACGATGTACGAACAGGATAGCATCTATCTTATAGTGTAAGTGCAACAGGGATCATATCACTCATTTTTTTAATAATTAAAATACCGAATAGGAAATACGGAAATTAAAGCTAAAACTATCAAATAAACTACAAAAAACAGGAAACCGGAAGAAAACCGGAACGTTGAAGTGCTGTGGATTCGCTTTGTTTTGCTGGCACTCGTGACACTTCATCAGAAACATGTACTGGTTCTGAACAGAGGAGGTAATTCTGAACGGTAACAAAAAAAGCTGGACTAGAAATTTGGTTAAATTCCAGCCCAAAAATTTTTCAGCCGAAATTTGGTTGATTCTGGCCGTGGAATTTTTCTGTTATCCTCTTACAAGCTCCAAATCTCCTGAGACTGCTCCTGGTTTCCTGAAATAAAACAAAAATTTGCAGAATAAAATAAAATAAAGATAAAGAAAATTAACTCGAATTAAAATTAACTAGAAATGCAACTGGCCTCCAACTCATAATCTGACTTGATGGAGATTTAATTGATCTCTCAAATTAACTAGAAATGCATTATGGTTCCCCAACTCATAATCTGCTACTCCTAGTATTTTTATCATCATCTGTTCTATCATGTATGGGAGTCATGTTTATTATTGTCTCCCACTTGTTTGGACACTTGCGATCATGCTTATCTTTATTTTCTTAGTATACTTGCGACACGCATAAAACGGTGTGTGTTATAGCTTTGCTCAGAAAAGTTATGTTGATTCTCTGTTCATTATCTGACTCTTTAAGTTTCTGTGATATATTCACACATTTAATTTAATTGTTTGTTTTTGTGTGCGTGTTCTCAAAGAAATACATATATTGCCATGTTCTTTTGTCTGATTCAACACTGCCTTGATTAACTGATTTTGAACTACTACACTGGTGGTTAGTATATTTTATCTCCTCGTAATTATTACCCATTTTCTTATTTAATACGCAAATGTGTTTAACGCTGCCCTAGGCTAACTTCTACCAAAAAGATCTTGATATTTAATTGTCGGTGACTCTGCTTTATAAGACCTAGTAATATTATGCTTGATATGAACTAGTAGAAAAGGAGGAAAAAAATACTATTTTGAATTTGTCGTAACTTTTCTCATCATATGAGGGTTAAAACTACCATTTACTTTGCACAATCATATGATTCATATTACACTTTTCCCCTAATTTTGTTCCTCATATATACTGATTTATTCCCCCTCCCCCCCCCCCCCCCTATCTCACTCCACTTATAAGCTACCACATTTACTCCGTCAGGCTTATGCGAGCCGCACAAATTACTTGCTTCATATTATTGTTAGGCTATAGCTGAAAATTACGATATTTACGAGTGATTGGCTAACTTGTACTGTTGTACATGTATTGAACACCATATTAAAAGTAAAATGAGACAGAATCTGAAATCTTAATAACATTCGATAAGGCTGAAGTTTGCGCCCCCCCCCCCCCCCTCTTCCTGTGACCCTGTCTCCTTTATAATGTTGATCTAGGCGTTACTTTTCATTTTTTGTTTCAATTTAAGTGTAAAAGAAATTTAAGAAAGAATTTAGTAAATTAAATCCTGATTGTCTATCGGATTCTGGGAATTGTATATATTTATCTATGGTGGGCATCCTTCAAGACAATAAACATTTGGATTTGTGCGGTTCATCTTTTAGATCGCATCACCTAGGTAACCTGGCATGAGGATGAAATTAGTTCTAATTTGTGGTTCCAAACTTTGGTATATCATCACCATAGCTTTGTTAATCTGATGGATATACAGGTGAGTCTACTTTGAACGTTCATGCTATAAAAGCCAGCGTTCATTATCCTTTTGATCACCGCATGTTGGTTCAGAATCTTACTGTGCAGGTAAGAGGGCATTTTCTCTTTTTTCTTATACTTTGTAACTATTACTGGTTCTAACATCAATTTCCTTGGATACACTTAACAAAAATTCCTTAAGCATAGACCTTAATGCAATGTATAATTTTTTGGAAGCAAAGGTAGTGCAAGAGTGTCTTAATAGCAACTAGTTCTCCTTTTGCATACTGATCCCTATTATTATATATGCCTTGGAGTAACTCACCTTAAGCAGGAACGGGTCTGCCCGGTTCCCTTGAAGACTAAAAGATATGGACCATCATGATATTCTTTGTTGAAATAAACTAGTTATATTTAGATAAAGCGGGCAATCTAAACTAAAATTTTAGGATAAAATTTCTTATTTAGAATTTTATTTGTTTTGGATTAGCTTAAGAAATTTAGTAATTTATCTAAATTGTAATAGGGATCCTATATTCATGACCCTGAACTTTGTATTTTATTTAGAGAAACTAATAAGAGTTTGAATGCTTAAAAATATTTCAAATTTGTGTAAGTTCTCCGTCGAGTGTGAAGCCTGTGGCAAGGGTGCCTTTAGCCACTAACTTAAAATATATGTTCCCTACATAAAAGGCCATCCATCTTCCTCCAAAATTAAACATGCACACACGCACACAGAGGGAAGCCGCCACTTGTGGCCTACATCCTTTCGCCGAGCAACCACATTCATCCTCTATCCCACACCGAAGAGATCTCAAATTAGATCCAAAATTTTCACAATACTAAGTAAAACGAATGCCAAGATTTTGGTACAGGTCCACAACAAATATTGGTCAAAAGACTAAAGGTTAAGGTTAAGTTTTATTTGGATTAATAGTTTGGAAATTTACTTAGCAATGTATTTGGATTTACAAGTCTGAAACTTTTATACACATATCTCGAAAATTTGGATCTAAATTATTTGTTTTTCAATTCTCTAAAAAATAATGTTTTGACACATACGAAGAGTGTTTTGTTAAATGTACACCCGATAGATTATCTAATATCATCATGAATTAACTCTTTTGTTCCAAAGTACAATTTGTTAAAAATTTTCTTATAAGTATATAATATTTCTTAATCATAAATATCATTCCCGTGATGCATCACTAATTCTGAAATACCAGTCACTGTAATACTGATAATTCTCTGTTAAAGTGTAAGACTGTGAAGGCTGTTGCACACACACTTTCCTTTTTATTCCAGCAAACTAGAGTTTCCTCAGTCGATCTTTGTGGAACAGGCGAAAGCATGTTTGTGCTCATTCATGCTACCATCTATTAATATCTAGTTATTCATTTCATTTTCTGAAGTGTAATATTCATATTTATGACTCTATTTAACTCTTTTTCTCTGTGATAAGTGTTTGATTTGTTGCATGCATATGAAATGCAAGCATCCTTCAATTGCAGGAACTTTACAATGCTCCAGTGCCAGCGGCTTCTCAAGCAGCATTCCCCTATATTTTTGTTGTCAGCAAATATCTGCAGGTATTGTTTCATTTAATACACAAGTGCTACTATAACATCTTGCCAACGAGCAAAAGATCTACAGTTTACACCAGCCTGCAGCTGGTCATGACCTGTTATCACCCCCATCCCCCTCCCCACCCCCACAAAATAAATAAGTAAAAAGAAGTGAAACAAAAATAAATTTAAAAAAAAAATTCTCGAACCAATTGTGTTTGCATGGATCAGCAAATAGCTATGTTATTCTAGGACTACTGGCAGTTTGCAACAGTGGGGATTCATTTGTACACTTCAAGAATCTAATATTTTGTTTGAATTGCAGCCTGGATCATTTAATTTAGTTGGGACCATTATTTATGAGATCGATGAGCACCCGTATCGAACGGTCTTTTATAATGAAACCATTGAAGTTGTTGAAGCTGGAGGTTTTCTCGGCGTTGAATCTGTTTTCCTTGTAAGTCTTGGTGTGGCACTTCTTGGCCTTCTTGGACTGTGGGCATGTGGTCAGATACAACACTTCTCAAAGGTAATTAGTCAGCTTTTCATTATTCATTCTGTGATATGTTTGTGCAGGTTTGAACAAATACTTCATTTTATAAATAAATAAAAATATTGTCAAAATTTTGTGCAAGTTTTAGCTATGCTGTTAAATGCAATTTTAAAAAAAAACCCATGTTTCACTTTCAAGTGTAATTAATTGCTTAGATAGTTTCTAGATTTACCTCCAAAAGGAAATGCTAGAATGTGTAGAGGAAGTAGATAATAAACCTAATATTAGTTAATTGATGCCATTTTTTAATTCTTGAAAAAGATCTAGTGAATCTTTATCGATGAAACCTTAAAAAGAAATGAGAGGTTGAATTTTTTTCTTTTTTCCGAAATTTGTTTCAGGGAACTGCGTATGCTCAGTCAAATTCGAGCAAATCGGAGAAGCAAAAGCAACTTACCTTACTTACTCTCTTAATCTGAATGAGGACTTATGTCGACTGATGTGTTGTAGTTTGTAAACTACATTTAGTTTTTACTTGATAGTTTTTACAATTCTCGGTGAAGACCAAAGAATTCTTTTTGTTGTTGCCGTAGATTCAGTCCAAATCCTAGTTTTGGAGGTTAATTAGTGATTTCGAGTTTTATGGTTTTTTTTTTCCTTGTAATACCTAATCTAGTAGTGCGATAATGACACTAATTATCACTTTATTCCAAGCTAAACATTTTGTTGAAATTAGGTGTACAATCATACTAGTTTCTTGCATGTGATCGCACGTGTTCAAATTGAAATTATGTTTAATCTTTTAATTTGAATTCAAAAAAAATTAAAGAAGATTAAGGAGCGGTTAATTTGTTTTCAAATGATTCACAATTATTCTAGTAGTTATTTAAAATTAGTAGAGATGATCGTATGGTTATAACTGATTTAGTTGATAATTGTATTTATTAATTATTTGGTAAAAAAAAATTCTACTCTGACTGTTTGAGTCTATGTTAGACCGTCAAATTGAAATCAATCTGGGACCCTCAAGTTTTGTGGATAATAGAGATATTGATGCTCCATATTGTGCACATCCATTTTGAGATATGTGGATATTGATGTCAAAACTAGTTAAAACGATTTCCGGAATAGCTTAATCAGATCGAATATATATCGTTTTGTGCAGACAAAGAGCTTCTGATTGAGGATCTTGAGCAAAGAATTTAGATTTGCGTCGATATTTTTCAAGCTAATCGACAATCTATAGTAATTTACCAGGCCTCTAACTTGTAAGAAGAAAACAATTAGCAATGGTGAAAATTAACCTCGTATGATTATTGACTAGATTGTAAGCAATTGGCTACATAGCATGAAAGCTTCCTTGGTTTTACCAGTACAGTGTCCCTTGGTAAGCTTATTTTTAAGAGATTATTTGCCATAATCAATTATAAATGATTATTTCTGAAAAAATATTAAAAAATCATGCAAATAAGTTATTTAGTGTTTGGATGGTTTTGTATGAAAAGTGATTATAAATATTCAGCGTGTTTGGATGAAAAGATAGATAAAGTGATTATTGAGTGTAAAATGACTAAAAGGACGTATCATGAATGCCATCTTAAAATTTGGATGAAAAAACAAAGGGTATTATGGTATATTACTTGATCAACTTTACTATTCTATATTCACTTATGGAATAAGCTAGGAATTCTTAGATTATTTTTTAGTGGAAAAAAATGTCATTTTTAAATTAGTCAAGGTGGGACCCATAATAAAATATTCACTTATTGAATAGTAAAAGAGATATCCAAACACACTAGCTACTCGGGATCCATATTGATGTGATTTTTAATCACTTGTTAACCAAAAATAATCCAATCCAAACAGGTCCTTTCTAAAATTCTATGTGCTATTCAGTATACATAATCGTTGCTTAAATATATTTTTTCCCCGTTTCTGCAGAATCTTTCTTAACAAAATAACTTTGGTGTTCCCCTTTTTATTTTTCTTGCTTTTTTCATTAACTGTTGATAGTATTTTTTTGTCAACAAAATAACTGTTCTTAGTCGATAATGTGACAGATGTGAGGTTATTCATAAAAGGGTGCCCTTTTCTAGGTACCAAATATGAGCAATATGTTTTGGCATTTTCCCAATAATAGACCATTTAAGAATAAATTTATTTTTTTTTAAAAAACCTTGTTGCTGTTAGCTTAATAAGTATTATGCAAAATAACCATAATTCAATCAGATGCAATATCAAACATACAGAAGGTGAATTTAAGATAAAATTATATCCAGCGATCATATGATTGTCACCTAGCAAATATTTTAAGATCGTCTCAAAAATCAGGCGGCAAAACAAAAAACAAAGGTAACCTCAGAATAAGTTTAGCTAACAGAGTAAATGAATGAATGATGGGTTTCTTGAAGAAATGCAGCATCATATAGTTTTTTTCCTAAATAAATCTTCTCTCATGTAAAACGGATACTAGATTTCAATTTTTATATTAAAATTAGGACAAACATATACAAAAAGAAAACGGAAACGGAAACAAAAATCATGAACTCACTTCGTGTTTTGTTGATCGATGCAGTAACCGTCTTCTCATCTCTTTTTACCTCGTACTTACATACAGCATAGATATTGTTAATATATAAACCAACATCCAGAAAACAGTATTGCAAGAAGATTACTCAGTCTATGCCTTCATTTTACTAACTAGCAAGGGCTTCCCGCAATGTGCGTATACGAAATTTAAAGTCAAGAAACATCATGTTAACTTAAAAGTTTATTGTTATATGATTTGTAAGTTTTAATATCTTATATTTATGAATTTCATATGTAAAATATATGAAGCATTAAATTGCAAATATTGTTGTATTTTATTTAGCTTTTTAATATTTTTCTTTTTATAGCATACAAAAATGTTTAAATCTCATACTTTTTTTTCTTTCTTTGGTTATTTTAATATTTTCCTTGTTATAATATACGAGGATCACGATAAAAGTACTAAGAATCCTCAAAAAAATTGTTTATCAACTTTTCAATATTTTGCATGCTATAGCATAAGAATATGGCGAAATTTTAAATTCGGTTTTCAAATCCTTTGCTTGCTATATAAAATGGAAAATCATGAAATTTTAAAAAATAAAATATTTTTTTTCGTTTTTTAATATTTTCCATAATATAGCACAAAAATCATAATTTTTTTTATAAAATATCAAAATTTTCTATTTTATTCATTTTTTCAATATTATTCATGCTATATAGCTCACAAACATAATGAAATTATCAAAATATCAAAATTTTCTAATTTCTTTTTATTTTAATATTTTGCATGATATAGCGCATGCATGACAATCGCGAAGTGTACAAAAACCCTAGAATTTTTATTTCCTTCAAATTTCAATATTTTGCTTGCTATAATACAAGAAAATTACGAATTTAAAACAAAGTATTTTCTTCGCTTTAAAATATTTTTCATGATATAGCACAAGAAAATCACAAAAGTTTTATAAATCTCAAAATTTTTTGTTTTCTTCTCTTTTTTCAATATAAACATGCAAGAAAATCATGAAATTTAAAAAATCTCAAATTTTCTATTTTTCACTATAGTATTTTGCATGGATGACAATCGCGGAGTGTACAAAAATCCCAAAAACTTTTGTTCTCCAATTTTCAATATTTTGCACGCTATAGCAAATGAATATGGAGAAATTTTAAATATCTCAATTTTTTTTGTTTTCTTCTCTTTTTTAATATCCTGCTTACAAATCACAAGAAAATCATACAATTTTCATTAAAAAAAATAATTTCTTTTCGTTTTGCAATATTTTCTATACATAGCACACAAAAATTAAGAAGTTTTTAAAAATCTTAAATTTTTTTATTTTATTCCTTTTTCAATATATTGCTTGCTATGTACCATAAGAAAATCATGAAATTCAAAAATCACAAATTTTAATATTTTCTTCATTTTTAAATTTTTTTTACATGCTAGAACACGACAATCGAGAAGTGTACAAAAAGCCTTAAAAAATTTGTTTTCTTGAAACATCCAACATTTTGCATGCTATAGTACACAAATATTGAGGAATGTTAAGAAAATAAACATTTTTTTTCGGTTTTTCAATATTTTCGCACACGAAAATCTCAACAAAAAAAAATTGTTTTATTCCTTTACAATATTATGCATGCTACATGATCATGGCAAAAGCCATAAAAAATCCACTTTTAAAAAAAAATTCAACATTTTGCACGCTATATATATAGCACACGAATATAGTGAAAATTTAAAAATCTTGAACTATATGTTTTCTTCGGTTTTCCAATATACACAACAAAATCATGAAATTTTAAAGAAAAAATATTTTTTGTTTTCTTCAGTTTTTTATTTAAAGGATAAGAACTGGGTGTATTTTTTTAGAAATATCAGATTTTTTGGTGTATTTTTATAGAAATATCAAAGTTTTGAGAATCCAAAATAAATATAAAAAAACCCTTTCCATACGTTTTTACTTGCTGCTCTTTTTTTTTATTACAAGTTGCCCCATCATTTCGGCTATTTCGTATGCATGCGCGGCCTACTGGCTTTTCGCCGTAAACCTGAAATTAGACACCGATTTCGGCATCAGCACCGCTACAACTGGAATGTTACCAGGAGCGAATCATCATTTGCCTCTGTCGATGTCGAACAAAGGTGGCTTAGCGAATAGGGTTAAGGTCCTGTCGACTAAGGCTTTTGACTTCATGAGCCGTAAGGGTCCCACAAAGGTATTTCTCCCTACAAATCGTGAGGATCTTGTAGGTGTATTTTCTCCTTAGGAATCGTGAGGATTCCTAAGTGAATGTTCCTCTGTAAGTCGTAAGGATCCTACAAGAGGGTTTTCTCCTTGTAAATCGAGAGGACCTACAAGGGTTGTTCATCATACGTACATATCCCCAGTCACGGATGGGACTTGGTTAGGGAAATGCTTATTCGCGCCCGTGGATTGTATACAAGGGTCAGCATTGAGCCACTTGTAGGGCAATATCGAAGGTTGTGGGAGTTGCTTAAGCACAGGTTTAGGTCTCTGTAACTTAAGACTTTCAAATCTTATGAGCCGTGAGGGTCCCATAAGAGAGTTCTCCTTACGAGTCGTGAGGATCTCGTAAGTGTATTTTCTCCTTAGGAATCGTGGGGATCCCTAAGTGTGTTCTCCCTTGTGAGTCATAAGGATCTCACGCGGGTGGTCTCTCCTTACAAGGTCAAGAGGACCCTGTAAGTGTCTTTTTTTTAACGAGATTGCGACCTTTCGGGTTTTCACAAACACTCGCCGGTAGCCCTGCTGCTTTTACTCACGGAGCCCTTTCGGGTTTTCATCCGTGCCCATTTTGCTTATGGACAACCGTTTATTTTTATTTTTATTTTTTTTATTATTTTTTTTATATTCATCTCGTCAGCCTAAGGATGCTGCGGTAGTAGTTTAAGGATGTTTCGGTCCGTCATTAGTTTAGGAACGTTTCGGTCCATTATCCAGTTTAGGACGTAGTGGTCCGTCGTTAGTTTAAGGACGTTTCGGTCCGTCATCTAGTTTTAGGACGTAGTGGCCCGTTATCTAGTTTTAGGACGTAGTGGTCCGTCGTTAGTTTAAGGACGTTTCGGTCCGTCGTCCAGTTTTAGGACGTAGTGGTCCGCCATTAGTTTAAGAACGTTTCGGTCCGTTATCCAGTTTTAGGACGTAGTGGTCCGTCGTTAGTTTAAGAACGTTTCGGTCCGTCGTTAGTTTAAGAACGTTTCGGTCCGTTATCCAGTTTTAGGACGTAGTGGTCCGTCGTTAGTTTAAGGACGTTTCGGTCCGTTATCCAGTTTTAGGACGTAGTGGTCCGCCATTAGTTTAAGGACGTTTCGGTCCGTGGGGCTTTCTCTATAAATGAGCATGATGCCCCCGGCATATCCATCTTTTTCGGAGCATGTGGTTGTGGCGGGCCCACCTTCCAGTTTTCAGACAGCGCGAGTTCGCCCTGTTGGTACTGGTCTTCAACCCAGTTTTTGAAGACGAAGCAATCTTCGAGCGGATGACTTACTGCTCGATGATAGGGGCAGTAATTAGGATCGTTGACATCTCCCGGCTGTAGCGGACGTTTTGGATTCGGCAGATTGACGAGTCCGTTGCGCACTGTCAGTTCAAACAGTTTCCTCATTTTATTTTGGAGAAACGAGTAAGGACGTCCCAATCTTTCCTCGAGTGATGGGCGTGGGCACAGGTTGTTTTGGCGAATAATCGATTTTGAGTTGCTCGGCTGTTGTTGAATGTTGGCGACGAAGGTCATTTTTCCTTTTCCTTTATCCTTTTTGTTCGCTCCGTCGTTTGCGGGTCCGAGATTCTTTCCGGGTAGTATGCCCTTGCACGGATGAATGTTCTCATGATTCTTCAATTTTTCAGAGATGGATTCATTGAAGAGAGGGTTGAAGGCTGTTTCTTCATCGAGGTCGTTCCTGTGGCAATTGCCGGCGACTCTTTTATGCTCATCTGTCGTGTTTTTCCGCCGTCTACGAGCTTCCCGCTTTTTTCTGTTGACGTAATGTTTGTGAGTGACATACCCTTGCCACCAACACTTAAAGGAGTCGCACTCTTCAGTAGCGTGTGCGATCTTATGATGATATAGGCAATAATTAGGATACATCTCTATTCCACCGAGAGTGTTTTCTTCCGAGGGTGGTAGCTTCATTCCCATTGATATGGCTTTAGCAAACCTTTTCCTCATCTTGAATTTGTTTTCATCGGCAGCGGATGTCTTTTGATTTGATGGGAATACCTCGACTCTTTCGTCCAGTCTGCGGTGTTTGGCTCCTTCCAGTATGGCCATCTCACGCTCTTGATTGGCTTTAACTTTCAGACGAATCTCATTCAGGAAGGCATCGATCATCTCATCTGACGGCCGCAGAATTTCTGGTTCAGGGTCCGTCCCCAACTTTTCAGCACAAGGAATTTCCTCATCGTCTGTAAACGAATGGGAAATCATATGATAACTCGCCACGTATTCTTCAGATTCATTCGACGAGCTGTCTCCCTCATCTTCCTCTTGAAAGACGTGGTTGAGAAACTCTTGGAGTGTAATGGGAGTCCGTGCTTTCTGGTTGTATTCCTTCAGCGCGTCAATTTATTTTTGTAAGTTCGTGCGCTTGTCACCAGGCTTCACGGGCTTCTTGGATTTCTTCTTCTTCTTCTTCGAAGATTTTGACGGCTGGTTGTGAGTGTTTGGGCCACCACCATCGGTCTTTGGAGTTGGACGCGGCTTCAACATCCGTTCAATGACCTGTGGTTCCAACAGGTTCTTCCACTTGATCGCTGGGCATGTTTGAAGATCGTTCAGCATCCTTTTGGTCTTAGCTGACAGCACAACCTCCCATGGGGCTTCTTCGACCAGAGAGCATGTTGCCCCCGGCATATTCAACCTTTTAGAGGCGTGAGGTTGCGGCGGATTCATCTTCCATCAGTCGGATAAGGCGAACTTGCCCTGTTGGTACTGGTCTTCAAGCCAATTTTTGAAGACGTAGCAATCTTCGATCGGATGACCCGGTACCCGATGATAGGGACAGTAGTTGGGTTCATTGATATCATTTGGTTGCGACGGACGTTTTGGATCCGGCAGATTTATGAGTCGGTTGCGCAACGCCAGCTCAAATAATCTTCTCGTTTTATCTCGGGGAAATGAGTAAGGACGTCCTAGCCTCTCCTCAAGGGGTACGTACGGACGCATATTATTTTGAGGAACAACCGGCTTCGAGTTGCTCGACTGTTGTTGAGCATTAGCGACAACGATCACTTTCCCCTTCCCCTTTTCATTTCGGGAGTTCGGCTTTGGAAGAGGAGGTCTATGGCCCATCTGATCCATTTGCGCTAGCTTGTCAATCAAGGCTTGGAAGGTAGTCGGCTTGAAGAACATTATAAATTGGGATATGGTCGCCTGCGGATCGAGGGTTCCCACAAACATACCCACTGCTGGCGCTTCTTCAATGCGTTGCTCTCATTTTGACCATAAGTTCCGCCACCGTATAGCATATTGGACCCATGTCTCGTCCGGCTTCACCCTGGCATTAATCAATGCCGTCATCGGGGTGCGTTCGCTGGCGCTTGCAAAACGCTGGGTAAACAGCAGCTCCATCTCCGCGAAGGTCTTGATAGAGTCGTTTGGGAGCTCAGAGTACCACTCGAACGCTGTATCTGACAAGCTGCCAACGAACTGGTGAAGCAACAGTTTGTCATCACCGCTGGTGTTGCCGCAGAGTGCCCTGAACTGGGCAACATGCTGGTGGGGATTGCCCGTCCCCTTATAGACATGGAACTTGGGAATGGTATAGCCCGGCGGGTACTTGATCTGGTCGTACCAGCTCGATATGGTCGTCCCGTTTTTACGACCTGACCGGCTGCTTCAGTCGCATGATGAACCCGTATTTGTTGGGCTATATACTCGTCCAAGTCAGCTTTGGAGATTGTCTCCTCCTTGGCTGTTGACAGAGCCGGTGGTGGATTTGACGTTTCTCCCCTATCATCTTCAAGGACGATCGGGGGATCTTTAACTGGAGGATCTTGTTGGATCATCATTCCCATCATGTCTTGGAACAGGAGGGCCATACGCTTTATGTTGGTTGCTTGTTCAGCAGCCTCTTTATCCTTCTTCTCCAATATGCGGCGAAGGAATTCAGCGTCTGTTTCTTGCTCTTGGCGTTCATCCGAGGACGCTTCAGGGCTTTCTTTTGGCCCAGTGAGTGCAGCCATCGCGGTCATCATTTCCTGGAGCGTTTGCTGTTGCTCCTGCGCTTTGGTCACCGATCGCGTGAGCGGTCTATGACTTATAGATATGCGGCTGTCCTCTTTACCAGACGCCATGTAGACGGTATGAACTACGATGCCCCCTGACTTCGGGCGTTTGGGTTCACCACCTTTGATATTCGCCGTCGGCGTGAGGACTTTCTCCGACCTTCTTCTCTTATGGGCCGTTGAAGTTGAGGGGGCCGTTGCTTTGGGCACCCAAGTGGTTGTCGCCTTTCGCTGCTTGACCGGAGGATTTTCTTCTTGCCGACCTTTCGACTTCTTGTGTTGGCGAGAGAAATTAGGATCAATCACAGATTCTCGGACTCGTCGCCATGTCTTGTAGATCCTAGAGGATAGCGATTGAGGAGACTGCTCCGGCTTTTCTGCTTCCACGGCGGTCTCTACCGGTGGAGGAGATTTTTTGAGCACCACAGTTGGCGAATTTCTGCGTACCCTGTTCAGCAGCTCAAAGCTGTTCCCAGTTGGAACAACAGCATTAACTTCCACCGTCGGAGCTGGTGGAGTTATCCCAGAGAGGGAGTTGCCCCCGGTCTTCCTTATCCGGCGCCAGTGGCGTCGTCGGGCGCGACGAGTTGTCGGTATTGGTTCAGAGACAGCTTCTTCTTGCCCCCTGTTCAGGCGAGGGACTGTTGCCGGTGTCAGCCTATTGAAGAATGACGTCCGTTGAGGAGTTGTGTCCAAGCGGTCAAAAGCAGATTTCTGAGCGGGAGTGGGAATAGTCAGCCGTGCAAAGACTGACTCTTTGACCGGAGAAGCCGCCTTGGCGACTTCAGGAGCAGCCATCTTCTTTGGGATGACCGCCTCAGGTGTTATGGGCTTCTTGATAGGCCCTTTGGTGCTCGAGCTCAGCCTGGTGAAGACTGAAGAATTGGACGACCCGTTGAGAGGGGCCGTGGGAGTAGCAAGTCGATCGAAGACCAACTTTCTTGAAGCTTCCGGTGCGGGCACAGGGATGGTGAAGCTTGCTGGCGGGATCATGGTCCCGAAGAACAGGCCGGTGGTGGCTTGAGTCACTTTCTCCATGAGCATAGTAAGGACGGAGGCCACTTGAGGCCCATATGCTACGCCTCCAGGTGAGGCGGAGCGTCGGTTGCATTGGCACTTTGAGCAGTTCGAGCAATTTGAGGCCATTGATACTTGATTTCTGCGCCAGGCGAAAGACCAAATCTTAGTAGCTTGAAATCCAAAGGCAACCATTAACAAACCGCGATTCGTTCGCGAAGACGACACATGAAGTGTGGAGTGGAAAGAGGAAAAGGTCCCACCGGGCGTGCCAGAATTTATTCCCCTCCGAACGGCGGCCAAGACGTGGGGACGTCTCGCCTGAGATTCGAGGCAGATGCTAATTGGTTTTATCCGCCTACCTCTCCGAAGATGCCAAGTTGATTTATGGCACCGTGTATCGGAGGTTTAGACGGATGCGGCCGATGTAGCAGACTTCGTCAGATTCCCTCTCGCTTGAGGGGTTTTTGATTATGGGGACGCTCTTCCCTGCAGGCGCAAGCCCCTGCAGTTAATTATGCTACCGCATCGCGGTAACAACTTTCTCCTTCTCCAGAATTTCACTTCGTGTCGTGGGTGTTTGTTTTGTTTGTGGTTGCCCGTGGATTGTATACGGAGAATAAGTTATGCCGTCGCCCGTAGGACGTGGATTAGTCCAAATCCGTATTTACTTAGATTTGGGTTTGGTGTTTTGGTTTAAGGATACGTTAGCCATATTGAGGCTAAGATCGACTTAAACTTTTGTTAAGGATACGTTAGCCTAATCTCCAGACTAAGATCAACTTAACGGGATCGTTTAGATCCAACAAAAGGGCAATTGGCTCTATTGTTTAGTTTAATGACGTTGCAGTCAATTTCCAGTTTAGGGACATGGTGGTCCATCATTCCCATTTGGGGACGAGCATTAGTTTAAGGACATTTCGGTCCAACATTCCCATTTTGGGACGAACATTAGTTTAGGGACGTTTCGGTCCATGTGTGGTTGTCGGGACCCGTCACCTCTCTGACGTCGTTGAAGAATTACAACGATAGGGGTCAGAGGAGTTCAGAGATGTACCCTTGAACCGAATGTAAATTGATTTAGGAGAGCAATTTTGCTCAGTCAATTTAATTTGAGGACTTACGGCCATGATTGGGCTAAGTCCAGTTAGAAAATATTTAACATTTTTATTTGTCTTTGGCCTATTAGGCATGTGCTAGGGCTTTGCCCCTGTTTAATAATGCACTGCATTTCTTATTTTGTTTGGGCTCTGCCCCTTTTATTGCATTTTATTTTGTTTGGGCTCTGCCCTTTTATAAATGATGCAGAGCATTAATTTTGTTTGGGCTCTGCCCCTTTTATTGCATTGCAATTTATTTTAGCCTACTAGGCCTTTTTGATTTGGGCATGGCCTTTTAGTAAACAATGCTTTGCATTTGTCAGGCGCTTTGCGCCAATCACTGAGCGCAAGCGCTTGTGGTGATGACACGTGTCACGCAAGTGCAGTGCGCTGCGCCAGTACGCTGCGCTTGCGCTGCTGACACGTGGCGCGCTCTGGTGAGTTGTGCCAATTTTGGAGAGCAAGGCTCTATCTTAAGAGCGCATAGCGCAAGTGGTTCAGGTGCTGACACGTGGCGCTCTCTGGTGGCTTGCGCCAACCCAATGGCCCAACAGTGCAAATTTTATAAGTGCAGGGCACTGTTTAATTTCTTGATCTAATTTAGATAAGAGAAAACAAGTTTTTCTTGTTTTTTCTTATTTTCAGAGAACCAGTGGTTCATAAAAAGTGCAAGGCACTTATTATTATTTGAAGATCATTGATCTTGTTCTTAGATCAATGATCTATTAGAAGAAATTCTTCTATTTTATGAAGGTTTTTACCTTTTTCTTGAACTTTCTTCAGACTTCTCTCTGTTTTGAGCTTCTTAATCTCTCACAATTTGATGATCATTTGAGTTGGGGTCTAGGGGTATTTATATAGTGCCTATAGATTTGTTAAGTTTGTTAAAGAGATCATTCTCTGAGTGATTTGGGGAATTTTCCCCACCGTTGGATCTTTGATCCAAGGGCTTCTGTTTTACAGAAGGCAATCTTCTTGTTTTAACAAGAACAGAAGGATCTTACTAGAATTTAATTCTGTTTGACGCAAACGTCCCAGCGCGTGACACGTGTCACGCAGTGCAGAGCGCAGCGCAACTGTGCTAGCGCAACTGCGCTGCCGCATGTCGCGCAGCGCAAAGCGCAGCCCAACTGCGCTAGCGAAACTGCGCTGCCACGTGGCGCGCAGCGTAGAGCGCAAGTCATCTGAAGTGTTGCTTCTTTTAATCTTTGTTTTAAATAGAGCCTTGCTCTGATTGGGCTCGCTGCCTTGGGCGCTGCGCTCCCTGCGCTGGCGTGCCTGATTTTGACACGTGGCGCTCTGCGCAGCGCAAGGGATCTGAAGCATTGCTTCAGTTATTTAAATTTTCAGAGTAGAGCTTTGCTCTGATTGGGGAAATCAGAAGCGTTTGCTTCATTTCCTGCCTTGGAATTTGAACAGAACTTTGCTCTGATTGGGGTAAACAATCCCGCGTTCCACGCCATCACGATCCCCATTAACGGGCGATCCGCTCTTTACGCAGGCGTGACGTCGAGAGCTTAACTGCCGGTGAGATTCTCGCGCCTGCTACTGCGTGCTGCCGCCACTATACAAACCCTCATCACAGAGAGGTCAGGTAGGCTATTCCTTACACTTTACGCCGTTACTCTGCTCGGATCTCATCACTAACTTGAGCGTCGGAGGGTCCTCGGTGGTACCAAACCACCCCGGGACTTCTTTGCAGGTACTCGGCGACGGCCTCCTCACCCCGCCTTCTCCTCTCAAAACCCATTAAGACCCACACGCAACGAAAGATAACCAGTCGAGTTCGCCTCAAGATCAACGGAAGACAGCATCCGACGAAGGCCCGAAAAGGAGCTCCATCAGAGAGAGATTTATAAAGTTGGTTAATGGAAAAGATAGCAGGGGATAGTACTCTAGAGATAAGAGAGAGAGAGAGTAGTCAGCAATTTTTTTTGTGTGCTTGAAAAAATGAGAAGATTTTATAGCCATTTAAAAGGCTGTCATTGAAATTGGATTCTCAATTTTAAGACCCCCTCTGATGATGCTCACAAGTGGTATTTTCTCAGATTACGATACGTGGTGGATGACGTGTCCCAAAGGCTACGAAGGTGGAATAAATGAGTTGCATTAAGGGCATTCCTCGGGACCTCGTTTCGAGGAAGTGTCCGGCCTTTCGGAAGACCTTCCGGAATACTTTCCACTTTCAACTAGCAAACTACCAATAGCTTGTCTCCGAGCTTCCTCGGTCTCCTTGCTCGTCTCCGAGCCATCTTTCAGGCCGATCTTCCTCGGCCTCACTGCTCGTCTCCGAGCAATCTGACAGGCCGAGCTTCCTCGGCTCTCCCGATCAATCGAGAACGCGGAACCCAAGCGCCCCCACAACGGCTCCGTGTATCTCGCCAGGGCGAGATATCCGTCTCCCCACGTTCCGCGTTTCGCGTCCCACGCTGGCGCGTTCCCCCATTAATGGGCGTCTCTCGCCATTAATGCGAGAATAACACAGGGACGTAACTGACGGCGACGATCTCGCGCCTGCTCACTCTACGCGACCACTATATAAACCCCTCTCTCAGACGACTCAGATAATTCGAACTCGAATTATCTCAATACGTCGTTACTCTGCTCCTATTCCTCGACTCTAACTTGATCGTCAGAGGGTCCTACGATGGTCATCCATCCTGGGACTTCTTTGCAGGTAGCTCGGCGTCCAACACCAACCCATTGAGATCCACACCCAATAACTCCAAAACCAAATCTCAGCCGTCCAAGCTCACCATCGCAGGATCGACGGAGGACAGCATCTGAAGGAGATCCGAAGCTCTATCAGTTGGCGCCGTCTGTGGGAACCTTTCGTAAGCTTCTTGACCCATAAAGTTGATCTTCCGTCCTCGACCCGATGGCGAGCGACAACCGCGACGATCCAAATACGAGCCGCCATAACGGAAGCGGGAGCGGCTCGTCTCCCCCGGCTAACGTCATCAACGTCTTATCCGCTCGGATAAACAGGCTCACATCGCTAGTGGATGCCCCCGTCCGCGTTCAAGCGGCGGGCCCTACTCACCAGGCCGCAGTTCCCCCTTCTCGGGATAACGACGTCCGCAGAAGGATGGATGGGCACGCTAAAGCCATTGATCTCGCTCACGCTCATTTCAGCGTCACCAAGCACCGGCATGCTGACTCTGGCCATCATGACCTGCATGCGGCGACTGATTCCATGACCCGCTTGGCGCCGGATAGCTCCACACCCCGATCCCAGGGAAGACTAGGCCGTCGCTCCGATGCCCGCCGTGCGCTCTCGCCCCCTGAGGAGGTGTCGGTCAGTTCGCCTGCTTCCAGGCATAACCGACGCTCCCACTCCAGCCAAGGCCGTGCGAACGGCTGTTTACCGCCGGAAACCGGGAAGACGGATGTCTTGCCTGAATCTGGGGGTAGATGCTAATTGGTGCTATCCGTCCACCTCTCCGAAGATGCCAAGTTGATTTATGGCACCATGTATCGAAGGTTTAAACGGATGCGTCCGATGTAGCAGACTTCGTCAGATTCCCCTTCACTTGAGGGGTTTTTGATTGTGGGGTCGCTCTTCCCTGCAGGCACAAGCCCCTGTAGTTAATTACGCTACCGCATCGCGGTAACAACTTTCTCCTTCTCCAGATGATCACTTCGTGTCGTGTGTGTTTGTTTTGTTTGTGGTTGCCCGTGGATTGTATACGGAGACTAATTTATGTTGTCGCCCGTAGGACGTGGATTAGTCCAAATCCGTATCTTCTTAGATTTGGGTTTGGGGGTTGAGTTTAAGGATACGTTAGCCTCGTTTGAGACTAGGATCAACTTAAACGTTAGTTAAGGATACGTTAGTCTAATTTTCTAGACTAAGATCAACTTAACAGGATCGTTTAGATCCAACAAGAAAGCATTTGGCCTCTGTTGTTTAGTTTAGGGACATTGCGGTCGATTACCAATTTAAGGACATGGTGGTCCAATGTTAGTTTAAGGACATCTCGGTCCAATGTTAGTTTAAGGACATCGTAGTCCATGAGTTTAAGGACCCCACAGTCCGGTTTAGAGACATCATAGTCTATAAGGTTTAAGGACATCGTAGTCCATGAGTTTAAGGACCCCACAGTGGTTTAGAGACATCGTAGTCTATAAGGTTTAAGGGCATCGTAGTCCGTGAGTTAACGACTTTACAGTCAATAGAAATGTGTGGTTGTCGGGACCCGTCACCTCTCTGAAGACGTTGAAGGATTACAACGACAGATATCAGAGGAGTAAAGAGATGTACCCTTGAACCGGTGTGAATTAGTTGAAAGATCTGTAGTCCAATTTGGGACTGAGATATGTTAAATATTCATGAGCAGATGGGCTCAATTAAATATGAGTTGAGGACTTATGGCCAATATTGGGCTAAGTCCAATAAATGTTTAACATTTTTATTCTGGCCTGTTGAGCCTTTATTTGGGCTTGGCCCTTTTAACAATGCTAAGCATTGATTTCTGACATCTTTTGTCTTGTATTGAATGGATAGCATTCATTAGAACAATATGTGTTCTGACAATGCGCCACGTAGCGCGCCAGGCGCTTTGCGCCAATTAAAGAGCGCATTGCGCTTCTGCCAAATAGCGCACACGAAAATGACACGTGTCACGCTTAGCGCTAAGCGCCAGTTTATTAGCGTATTACGCTTTCAGTTTATGAGCGCTTTGCGCTAGTTTAGTGGCGCACCAGTGAGTGACACGTGGCGCGCTTGGCGCTGAGCGCCAGCCCATGAGCGCAGTGCTCTGTTTCAGAAGCGCAAAGCGCAAGTTGTGTCTGCGGTTGACACGTGGTATGCTTTGGCGCTGAGCGTCGGTCCAAGGAGCGCAAAAGCGCAGTTCATGAGTGCAAGGCACTTTCCAATAGCGTAAAGCGCATTTGATCAAATTTATGATCAGAGAACAAGTTTATGTTCTTTTTAAAGGAGGCTTTGCCTCAAGATTCAAGAACAAAAGTTCTTATTTATAAAAAAGGCGCTGCCTTTATAGATCAAGGATCTGTGAATGAAGTAAATACTTCTTTTTGTTGTTGTTTTTATGATGAGATCTGTTGATCTCTTTTTTTTATCAAAGACCTTGGTCTTTTGTAGATCTATAATCTTTTTTAGAAGATAGTTCTTCTTTTCATGAAATGATTTCATCTCTGTGTTTCAAGAATCATGTTCTTTACCTTGAAGAAGTGATCTTCTTTGCTAAAAGCTTGCTTTTCTTTCTTTGAGTTTTCTCAAAGTTTGTCGGGTTTTTTTTCTATATCAGACTTAAAGTCTTGGGGCCTTTATATAGGGCAAATTGATTTGATAAATCAGTTAAAGAGATCTTTCTCTGATTGATTTAGGAATATTTCCCACCGTTGGTTCTTTGATCCTAGGGTTTCTGTTTTACAGAAGGTAATCTTCTTATTTTTAACAAGATTGAGAAAATCTTTTCATAACAGGATTTTAATTTTGATTAATTAATGATTTATTATTAGATCTTTGATCTAACGGTGGGGAATTCTTAATTCCAGCGCTGGCGCACCTACGTTTGACACGTGGCGCACAGCGCAGAGCACATCACAGCCTGCGCTAGCGCGCCCGTGTTTAACACGTGGCACGCAGTGCAGAGCGCAGCGCAGCCTGTGCTAACGCGTCCGTGTTTGACACGTGACGCGCAGTGCAGAGCGCTGGATCTGAAGTATTGCTTCAATTATTTTGAATTTTGAATTTTAAAACAGAGCTTTGCTCTGATTGGGGGAAACAAATGCTCCCCACCGTTGCGCTCACGTGGCGCACACGTAAGTGCAGCGGTGGCAGCATCTGAGCCCTTGGATCAACTCAGAAGTTGAAGAGGCGGTTCAATACCTATAAATAAGACCTTTGGTCCTTTAGATGATTATCATCTTTTTTCTTTGAGAATTTTTGTTCAGAGCACAGCTCTTCTACTTAAGAACTTCTCAAGAGTGAAAACTCTTTCCAAACTTAGGTAAAGTTTTAAAAATTTTAATAAATTTTAATAAATTAGGGTTTTACCCATTAACAGAGCCTTGCTCTTTATAGATCTTTGATCTACAGAAAACCCATTTAGGGTTTTATTAGCAGAGCTTTGCTCTCATGAACCTATAGATCTAAAGAGATCTTTTGGGGTTTCTTAGCCCATAAACAGAGCCTTGCTCTTTTGAATCATGTGTAGATTTCTTAATCTTTGATAAAGAACTCTTAAGAGTTTTTTCATAGATCTTGAAGATCCCAGGATTTTTTATTCATAAAAATTAATTGATTTTAATTTTCTTGATGGATTTTTCCATCATCATTACAGAGCCAGGCTCTTTAAGGAACTTTATTCTCTCATGATCAGAGTTTGACAAGTGTCGCTCTGTCATAGAGCTTTGCTCTCAAAGGAAGATTATTCCCTTCTCCCAAAGGATCTCTCCTTCAATGAGAATTTCCCTAAGGATTCTCTCATTAATTAACAGTCTCATCCAATGATGAGGCTGTTTTATTAATTATTAATCGATGAATTGTCATCTAGATTTTGTGGGTCCCCCTTTGGTCCCCTTTCCACTGCATTGCAGTATGGTACAACCTTTAAAGTACCAAGTGTCAGAAATTTAAAATTAAATTATAGTACTGACAGTTGATTTATGTTCCTCTTTTTGCAGGCAACATGTATTTCGATACTTCGTTTCCGTTCATTCGTTCAGAAGGAGGATTTCCTGGAGCACCTGTAGACCGGGAAGTCCTAGCTTTAATCAAAGATCATGACCCAGAACATAAGTATCTTCACCTCTGGGGGGAAATAGTATAATAATATTATTAAGGGTCGACAAAGCTTCTCGTGCGCGGTGCCGTCGGAGCCTATCTCAGCGATTCTGTATGCAGATGCACCCCCGGAGTACTATGCCGTGGAGGTTGTCAATTGGACTTCGGAGGGTCTTCTTCAACCTTCGATTGCCGCCGTACCCATGCAGCCGCCGGCGGTTTTGGACACCCTGGGGCGGCGCATATGCCAGGGCGAGTCGCGCCCTTAGGGACAACCCTACAACATCGGGCTAACTCCCCATCATCCGGCCGGGTATTTGCAGTGGGCCAGGTACATCTTGTCGGCGAAGAAATCGCAGTTGCTAAAGCTCGTCCTATACCCTGCGGTCTACGCTTCGTTGTTCTAATATTCTGCTCCTCCCACATGGTGGGTCAAGACGTTTCTGGAGCAGTGGAACATCCCGACCCATACCTTCCTTCTGCTTGACAGAGAGGTCTCCATCTCCTTGGAGGAATTTGCTGAGGTTTCCGGTCTACCGGTTAGGGGGGAGCACTACGAGGAGCTGCTTCCTCGGGATGAATACGTTTTTGCCACCAAGCCAGTGGTGATGGGCCTCACGCCAGAGAACGCCATTCAGCACCAGTTCCCTAGTCTGATAAAGGTGCTGAACATATACGAGAGCCTCTTCCTGGAATCCGGAGGTCGGGGGGTCAGTTTTGCGGACTTCATTGCTCGCTTCCTTTACCCAAAAGTCTTCTCGAAGGAGGATGTTAAATTCACCACGCTTGACGACCCTTTCGGTTTAGGTTTGGACAACCTGCCAACGACGAAGGTAGATCAGAAGAGTTTCTTCCTTCCCAACTCTCCAGTTGTTCCTTTTGCGGAGATTGCAGTCCCTGGGATTGATGAGGAAACATTCTTTTTGGGATTTCTTAGGTTATGATTGAGCTGGTTCGTGCTCCCGATGCACCTTCGCTGTATGAGGCCGTCTGTCTTTTATCCGGCTCACCGAATGACTATTGGGGTGAAAGTGGCTATCGGGGTTGCTGGTTTAGCCCATTTGTATTATGGCCTTAGTCAAGCGGCGGATACCGCTGAGCCCGGAGTGCAGCATGTGAACTTCTCGATGCATTACTTCATGTCATAGCTCGAGCTACATGCACTTGGCGTTTTTGGCATTCACAAAAGGCCTTCATTTTATGACCGGTGCAGCTTCCCCCGGATTATGCGATTAGTCGGCGCATCAATTGTAAATCCGTCACCGTAGGATGCTAGAGGTTTGCTCCTTCGTCCTCGTACAGTTGGAGATGGCATGACCTTCACCGACAAGGTTTTAACCATCGGAAAAGAGTCCGCCACAAAGGTGCGGCCATTGCAGGACATTTTTAAAGATGGAGCCTCAGTTTTGAAAGCTCGGGAGATCCTCCATTTATATTCTATTAGACCAGGCTTCCTAGTGTTTAGGCAAAATGATTCGGCGCTTTTCATGAGATACAATCCGCATCGTTTTGCTCAACAATTAAGCTATAATCAAGGAGTGCCGCTGGAGGCTTTCTTGCTAGAACCCACTGCCACTGAAGAGGGGATGCGAAACGCGCTGCATCACTTCATGCGTTTGAATACGGGCTCTCATTTCTTTATTAGCGAGCCAAGTTGCGCTCCGAGGATCCTTAATGTGTACACGGCGTGGTACCGGCATTCGATGGGCGCCGTCATTAAGGAAGAATGGCGGCTGCTGCTCGATCGCAAAAGCGCACCTCCTGCCAGTGATCGCAACGTCCCTTTGAAGCGACGGATCACTGTCCCCCCTCCGCTAAGAAAGGTCACTGCAGTTGAGCCTCCATGTGTGCTAAGCCCTATGCGTGGCTTGCCCCCTTCCAGCGCGCCTGAAAAAGAAGTGGCTGCTGCGTTCCCCGAGGACAGGCCTGAGCCACCGGTGCCCCGTGCTCCCGTGGAGACGGTAAATGTAGCTTCACCCGAATCTGGCGTGGGCCCGGATATCGGGACTCGTCTCCCCAAAGTGCCCGTCAAGCGTAAGCTTGTACTTGCTACGACTGGAGCTCGCGCACAAAAGAGGAAGAAGAAATCGGTTCTGTCCCTAGATGATGTACTAGGCCTGGAGCCTCAGGCTCCTTATAACGAGGGTCTGAGCGAGTATGGGACCAACGAAGGTCTCTTTATAGCGCCAGAAGACACTGATCTCGAGGCTACCATTGCCACTTCTGTGCAATCCGCAACCCACCAAGCGGAAATGGCTACCCTTGCGCAATCAAGTAAACATCAGTTGCACCTTCTGTTATTGCATTATATTCTTATTTTTACTATCATGTCCCGACTGACATTTTCCTTCCGTAACAGGTTTTACCGCTGAGGAGGCTCTGGTGGCTTCCCTCAGGACCTTTGAGGAAAAGGAAAGGCTTCGAGCATCCTTAGGCATCGGTATGCTTCGGTTTATCGTATTTCCGCTCCCGTTTTTTTAGAGGTGATCTGACCCCTTATTTATCTTATCGCAGGAACCACAATACCGATCCCGCAAGGTGATGCGGAGATGCTTCCCGGGCCAGCCATCGAAGTCCCGGCCTCCTCAGTACTGCCGAAAGAGGCCTTACTCAAACAGCCGATGACGGATGCCATAACGGCTCCAGAGGTAACCCTTGGCGCGGACGATGATGTCCCATTGGCGGAGGTCTTGAGAAGATCGGCTCTCACGGCCCGGGCGGAACGGAAGCTCAGAATGCGTGTAGCAAGGGAGCGTATTGCTGCCTTAGCCATGGGTGCAGGTTCGAGCACCGCTACCACTGCCCCTACTCCTTCGAAGGAATCCTCGGCTGCTTTGTCCACTGCCTATAGACGGGCAGCACGTACGGCTTGGGAAGCAAACGGAAGATCAACTTAAGGTAATGTGACATGGGGTTCCGTTGTCAAAGTTATAACTACCAGTTCTCATATATCTTATCTTGCAGGGCCGAATCTTACCGAAGAAGTGGCGGCGGCTGCTGAGCCCGGGGTAGCGGTAGAGGAGGTAGCTGTGGTTGCCGAACCCGAGGCGGCAGTAGGCGAGGTGGCTCCAATTGCCGAGCTCGAGGCAGCGGCTGGTGAGGCAGTCACGTTTGCTGTGCCTGAGATAGCTGCCATTGCCGAGCCCGAGATGGTGATGGGTAAGACGGCTACAATTGCTGAGCACGAGGTGGCCGCTCCCTCTCAAGAGTCGGGCACCGTCCCAATCATTGCTCTTCCTGCTTACGGATCTTGGCCATCTCCTGGCGTCGCAAGCATTACGACGGCTCTTGTAGAGTGAGGGGATGAGGCGACGGGAGGTGAGACCATCCCGATGGAGGAGGAAGAAGCCGTTGCTGTATCAAGTGGCGCCCTCGTCGCGGTTCCGACTGGCGACTCATCAGGTAGATTTTGGGTCATTTCTTTTCTTTTTATTCTGCAATCCTTTTCAATCTTTCTTGACAGTATTTATCTTGTTTCTAATGCAGGTGTGGCGAGCGTTGAGGTTGCGCTACTTGAGGCAGCGCCATCAGCTACCGCTTTGACGGTGACCACTCCTCCACCTTCTCTCGTACCATCTCAGATGTTGGAAGGTACGGATTTGTGACCCATCAGTCTTACTTCCATGCTGTATAATTTATGTACTGACATTGCATTATTGCGTCCTTGCAGGAGTCTTTTTTGACCACCTGTATCAGGTGCTGCACCCACACTTCTCCTTCCTGTCAAAGATTAGTCCGCCTGGTGGTGTCGGTGAGTATCCTTTCTAAATGACGTCCTTTCTTTAACGGGCAGTCACATTATTGCTAATCCCTCTTTGTATTGCTTGTAGCCTTACAAATCGAAGGCGGAGACGAGGTTATCGTTGCGCCACCGGTACTCCCAGCTCTGCCTCCTGTTGCAACCGGTGTAGTAGACTCTATTTTTCGTGTATTTTCCTTTATTTCTTAAGCCATCATCTGATTGTGATTTGTTTTGCAGAGGTCACATCGACTCCATCCTCGTTCGAGTCTCGCGTCATAATGCCGGCCGGACCCTTTTCCAGATGTCCATCCTCGAAAGGCGCCGCGAATAGTCTGCGCATGGTGAGAGACTATATTGAGGAGCTCGACATGAAGACTCCTACATCTGCTGCGGATTTTGCCGCGGAGGTTAACCTAATGTTGGAGACACTTGTAAACTTCCATAACGAAGGCGTCGTCGAGTCTTGGGTTAACCACTGCCGGAAGATTGAGGCATGCCTGCATGAGCTCGAGCTTATGCGTCCTGCTCCTGAGATTCAGGTTTTGAACTCCCAGCGGGCTGCATGGGTTGAGCAAGTGTGTCCTTCCTCCGCCATTTTGAACAAGAAGCGACCTTAAAGCGGAAGGAACGCGAGGAGGCTTCCGCTGAGTCTGTCCAATTGCAGCAATGTATTTCAGACGGGCTTGTATTGAGGCGGAAGCTCAACTCTATTGAGAGGGTTATGTAAAGTAGCGAAGTTGTCCAACAAGAAGTCGATGAGAAGATTTCATCATGCTTACAGCAAATGGCTCGAATTGAAGCGGAGCTGGCCACGGCGGCTGATCATGAGAAGGCGCTGAAAGAAGTGCGAGAGCAGCTAGCGGACTTGTTGAAAACGCTTCCTTCTCAATAATAATAATTTTTTTTTTACCATTTGTAATTTTGAATAAAATGTATTCATTCCTTTATTCATTCATATGATGTATTTTGTACCCAGTTGAATTCATGAATAAAAGATACATTTCTTTCGCAATGTCTTGTGTCATCTTTCTACTTTCTTCTTTTTTTTTGTTATCAGCGTGTCACTTTAGTAAGCATAGCTGGAGGACGATAGAGTGAGCATCTTGTTCCGGCTTCTTCGAGGGGCAGTGATGGCTTAGAAAGCAGGTTCAGATTTGCTACCTAAGACTTTTCAACTTTATGAGCCGTGAGGGTCTCATAAAGACGTTTCTCCCTACGAGTCGTGAGGATCCCATAGGTATATTTTCTTCTTGGGAATCGTAAGGATTCCTAAGCGCATTTTCTCTTGAGAGTCGTAAGGATCTCACAAGAGAATTTTGAGTGTGGCCGTGAATAGTATGCAAGAGCCTATCTTGAACTGACTTGCGGGGCCCCAGTGCTTAGGAAACGTGTTTTTTTAATCCCCATTGCTTAAGGCTTTGCCTTACGAGTCGAAACGAATCGAGAAGTTCTCGCAAGGATGTCCTAACATCATAGTTAACCTCTGCTCATTACGACAAAGGTTCGCTAGGGTCTGTGGTACTAGGATTTTGTCTGTCGTACTGTCGCATTGGCTGATATATTCCTCGATAGGCAATCTTGTTGTTCGAGTAGCTTTGCGACTGTCGTGTCTCTGATCCCTTCGGGGGCTGGACAAGACATCTTCAAGTAATCTTCCTAGGCAGTTTAACCTTCGGAAGAGCAAGCGTTGGGAATTTCGCCATGCCGCCTTTTACTTGAGGTTAGGCTCATTTTTGGGGAGCCCCGCTGAGTCATAACCACTCTGCGCTGGTGTGGGATGATCTCCAATAGTCTTTCGGGTTTTATATGAGTTGCCGTCAAGAATCTGAAGCTGGGAATTTGGCCTTTGCTTCGTTTGTTGGCATTGCGTCTGATGTATCGAGACGAATGTCGCGGTTGTCTCTAGGTTGTTGGTAAACCGTCGAGGTTTGGAACTAGGGATTTTGCCGAAGTTCCGTTGTTTGATTGTCGTGCCTGAATCCTGCTGGAGGAAGAGCGCTGTAGTGACATCTCTCTACTATATCGAGACGAACGTCGAGGCGGTGACCACTCCGCGCTGACGTGGGATGATCTCCGATAGTCTTTCAGGTTTTATATGAGTTGTCATCAAGACCCTGAAGCTAGGAATTTGGCCTTTGCTCCGTTTGCTGGCATTGCGTCTGCTGTAACGAGACGAATGCTGAGGTGGAGCCGGGATTTTGTCGTCGCTCCGCTTTGTTTCGACCGTGAGGTCTTTTGTTGACATTGCGTCTGCATCCTGCTGGACTGCGGAGGAACGCCGTTGTTAGTATTGCGTCTGCTGTATCGAGACGAATGCTGAGGTGGAGCTGGGATTTTGCCGTCACTCCGCTTGGTGATGACCATGGGGTCATTTGTTGACGTTGCATCTGCATCCTGCTGGACTGCGAAGGAACGCCGTTGATGATCTCTAGGCTGCCTGCGAACCGTCGAGATTTGGCTTCGTTTCGATGAAGCCTGGTGGGAAGGTATGGTTCCCTCTTTATTTGTGCCCCTGGATTGTATACAGGGATCGATGTAATTTCACCTGTAGGGCATAAGTTTTGTTTTATTTTATTTCTTTCCGTGATGTTCTATCATTTCAGCTTTTATATCGCGAAGGTCGCGATTGCCCAATCATTTCGGCTATTTTTCGCTGTGCCCAATCATTTTGGCTATTTGTTTTATTTTTACTCGCTTCTTTTTATTGCGAGTTGCCCAATCGTTTCGGCTATTTTGCATGCATACATTTTTACTTGCTAATTTTGTCGTAAGTTACCCCATCATTTCGGCTATTTGTATGTATGTGTGGCTCGCTAGCTTTTTGCGGCAAGCTTGGAATTAGATACCGATTTCGGCATCAGTACCGCTACAACTGGGATATTGCCAGGAGTGAATCATCATTTGCCACTGTCGATGTCGAACAAAGGTGGCTTAGCAAACAGGGTTAAGATTCCGTCGACTAAGGCTTTTGACTTCATGAACCGTAAGGGTTTCATAAAGGTTTTTCTCCCTGCGAGTCGTGAGGATCTCGTAGGTGCATTTTCTTCTTAGGAATCGTGAGGACTCCTAAGTGTATGGCTTCTCGTAAGTCATAAGGATCTTACAAGAGGGTTTTCTCTTTATAAGTCGAGAGGACTTACAAGGGTTGTTCACCGTGTGAGCATATCCCTAGTCGCTGGTGGGACTCTGTTAGGAAAATGTTCATTCGTGCCCGTGGATTGTATACAAGGGTCAATATTGAACCGCTTGTAGAGCAGCATCGGAGGTTGTGGTGGCTGCTTAAGAACAGGTTCAGATCCCTTTAGCTTAAAACTTTTGAATTTTATGAGCCGTGAGGGTCTCATAAGAGGGTTCTCCTTACGAGTCGTGAGGATCCCGCAAGTGTAATTTCTCCTTGGGAATCGTGGGGATCTCTAAGTGTGTTGTTTCCTTGTGAGTCGTAAGGATCTCACGCAGGTGGTTTCTCCTCACAAGGTCGAGAGGACCTTGCAAGTGTCTTTTAACGAGCTTGCGCCCTTTCGGGTTTACACAAAACTCGCCGGTAGCCCTGCTGTTTTTACTCACGGAGCCCTTTCGGGTTTTCATCCGTACCCATTTTGCTTATGGACATACCCCTTTTTTATTTTATATTTTTTTGTGTCGGACTTGGGATGCTGAGGTCTGTAGTAGTTTATCGACGTCTCGATCAATATCCAGTTTTAGGACATAGTGGTCCATTATTAGTTTAACGACGTTTCGGTCTTTGGTTCATAGGTCGGACATGTTTGAAGATCTTTCAGCACTCTTTTAATTCTTTGCCGAAAGAACAATTTCTCATTGAGCTTCCCTTATAAAAGAGAATGATGCCCCCGGCGTGTCCATCCTTTTCTGAGCATGTGGTTGTGACGGGTTTACCTTCCAGTTGTCAGACAACGCAAATTTGCCCTGTTGGTATTCATCCTCAATCCAGCCTTTGAAGACGTAGCAATCTTCGAGTGGGTGACCCATTACTCTGTGGTAGGGACAATAGTTAGGATTGTTAACGTCACCCGGTTGCGACAGATGTTTTAGATCTGGCAGCGTGATGAGCCCGTTGCACACTGCCAGTTTGAACAGTCTCCTTGTCTTGTCTCGAGGGAACGAGTAAGGGCGTCTCATTTTATCTTCGAGAGATCCCGGCTTGTTGCTTTGACGAACAAATGGTCTCGGGTTACTTGGCTGTTGCTGAGCGTTGGCGACAAAGGACGCTTTTCCTTTCCCCTTATCCTTTTTGCTTGATCCCTTGCTTGCGGGTATGGGATCCTTTTCAGGTAGCGTGCGATTGCGTAGCAGAATGTTCTCGCAACTCTTCGTTTCTTCCTCTTTTCCTGAGGTGGATTTCTCGAAGAGAGGGCTGAGAGTAATTTCTTCCTCAGAATTGCTTCCAAAGGTGATAACTTGCGATTCCTTGGTATCGGCTATGTGACAGTTGCCAGCAGCTCTTTCGCGCTCGTCTGTCGTGTTTTTCTGCTGTCGACGAGTTTCACGCTCCATCCTCTTGAAGTGCTGCCTATGAGAGACATACCATTGCCACCAATTTTTAAAGGCGTTGCACTCTTCGTTGGGGTGCGCAATTCTTTGATGATATAAACAGTAATTAGGATGCACATCCTCATCATTAAGGCATATATTGTCAGGAGAATTTTCTCTAAAAGAGGGCAGCTTCATTCCCATCGATATGGTTTTGGCGAACCTTTTCCTCATCTTGAACCTTCTTTTATTTGCAGTAGATGAAGTGCTTCGATCTGGGGGGGGTGTTTTAACCCTTTCATCCAGTCGCCGGCGTTTGGCCTTTTCAAATATGGCCATCTCACGCTCTCGATCAGCTTTGCTTTTAAGACGGGGTTTGTTCAGGAATGCATCAATCATTTCGTCTGATGGTCCTAAAAGTTCCAGCTCAGGATCTGCCCCCAGTTTCTCTGCATAAAGGGCTTCTTCATCGTCTATTGACGAGTGAGAGATCACATGGCAGCTTACCACATAATCTTCAGATTCATCCGACGAGTCTTCCCCATCATCTCCATCCTCAAAGACGTGACTGAGAAATTCTTGGAGTGTGACTGGAGTCTGGTCTTTTGGTTATACTCTTCCAGCGCGTCAATCTGCTTTTGTAGGTCTGTGCGTGTGTCACCAGTCTTCACGGGCTTCTTGGTCTTCTTCTTCTTCTTCTTCTTCGAAGACTTTAACGGCTGGGTGTGAGCGCTTTGACTATCACTACCAATTTTTGGAATTGGGCGCGGCTTCAGCATTCCCTTGATAATCTCGGGTTCCAGCGGATGCTTCCACCTGATTGCCGGGCACGTTTGGAGATTCTTCAACATTCTTTTAGTTTTTGCTGAAAGAGCGACCTCCCATGGAGCTTCTTCTATAAAAGAGCATGATGCCCCCGGCGCGTCCGTCTTCTTGGGAGCGTGTGGCTGTGGTGGGATCACCTTCCAATTCTCGGACAGGGCAAATTTGCCCTGTTGGTATTGATCTTCAATCCAGCCTTTAAAGACGAAGCAATCTTTGATTGGATGGCTTACTGCTTGGTGGTAAGGGTGGTAATTAGTATTGTTGGCATCACCTGGCCGCGACGGACATTTTGGATCCGGCAAATTTATGAGCCTGTTGCGCACTGCCAGCTCGAACAGTCTCCTCGTTTTATCTTGGTGAAACGAGTAAGGACGTCCTAGTCTCTCCTCAAGGGCTGGGCGTGGACGCATATTGTTTTGGCGAACAACCGGCTTTAAGTTGCTCGGCTGTTGTTGAGTATTGGCGACGAAAGTCGCTTTTCCTTTCCCCTTTTCATTCCGAGGATCCGTCTTTGAAGGAAATGGTCTATGGCCCATCTGGTCCATTTGGGCCAGCTTTTCAATCAAGGCCTGGAAAGTAGTTGGCTTGAAAAACATCATGAACTGGGAGATGGTTGCCTGCGGATCAAGAGTGCCCACGAACATGCCCACCGCTGGCGCTTCTTCGATGCGCTGTTCGCATTTCGACCACAGATTCCGCCATCATATTGCGTATTGAACCCATGTCTCGCCCGGCTTTACCCTGGCATTAATTAGTGCGGTTATTGGGGTACGCTCTCTAGCGCTCGCGAATCTTTGCGTAAATAACAGCTCCATCTCTGCAAAAGTTTTGACGGAGTCGTTGGGAAGTTCGGAGTACCACTCGAAGGCCGTTTCCGCCAAGCTGCCAACGAACTGACGAAGTAACAACTTATCGTCACCTCCGGTGTTGCCACATAGAGCCCTGAACTGGGTGACATACTGGTGGGGATTGCCCGTCCCCTTGTATACATGAAATTTTGGGATCGTATATCCCGGCGGGTAACTTATTTGGTCATACCAACCCGGATATGGTCGCCCAGTTTTAACGACTTGGCCAGCCGCTTCATTCGCCTGATGAGCTCGTATTTGCTGAGCAATGTAGTCATTTAGAGCGGCCTTGGAAATGGTTTCCTCTTTGGCTGCTGAAAGAGTCAGAGGAGGGTTCGATGTCTCCCCTCTGTCGTCTTCAATGATGATAGGATGGTCTTCAGCTGGAGGATCCGGTTGTAACATCATCCCGACCATGTCTTGGAAGAGAAGCGCCATTCGTTTTATGTTGGCAGCTTGTTCTGCAGCTTCTTTGTCCTTCTTTTCGAGGACTCTGCGTAGGAAGTCAGCATCAGTTTCTTGTTCGTGACGCTGCTCCGATGACGCCTCCGGGCTTTCTTTTGGCCCGGTAAGTGCGGCCATTTGCGTCAGCATTTCCTGAAGCTTCTGTTGCTGCTCCTGGGCTTTCGTCACGGATCAGGTGAGTGGTCGGTGACCTGTAGAAGCGTGGCTTTCCTCTTTTCCGAAAGCCATGTAAACAGTATGGACCATTATGCCCCCAGACTTGGGGCGTTTGGGCTCAGCGTCTTTGTGATCTGCCGTAGTCACAGGGGCTTTCTCGGGCCTCCTTCTCTTTTGAGCAGTTGACGTTGAGGGGGCCGTTGCAGCGGGCACACAGATAGTTGTCGTCCTTTGTGGCTTGACAGGACAGTTCTCTTCCTGTTGAACCTTCACCTTTTTCTGTCGGCGAGGGAAATATTGATCCATCACCGACTCCTGGACCTGTCGCCAGACTTTGTAGATTTTGGAGAATAGCCGCTGAGGGGGCTGTCCCAGCTTCGCCTTCGGTGCATTCTCCACGGGTGGGGGAGATCTTTTCAGTACGGCGGTAGGAGAGTTCCTGAGCACCTTGTTCAGCAATTCAAAGCTGTTCCCAGTTGGAATAGCAGCATTAACTTCCACCGTTGGGGCTGGTAGAGTTAGCCCAGAGGAGGAGTTGCCCCCAGCCTTCCTTACCCGGCGCCAATGGCGACGTCGAGCGTGTCGAGCTACTGGGATTGTTTCAATTTAAGGGGTGACTGCGTCATGCCCCCTGTTTTGGAGAAGGGCTGTTGCTGGCGTCAGCCTCTTGAAGACTGAGGTCCGTTGAGTAGCAGGATTTAATCTGTCAAAGACAAACTTTGGAGTGAGAACGGGAGCCGGAGTGGGAGCCGGCTTGTAAAGACCGACCCTTTGGCAGGAGAAGCCGCCTTGACGACTTTAGGAGCAGGGATGACTATCCTCTTCGGAATAACTGTTCTGGAATTGTAGGCTTCATCGTGGGCCCACATGAACATTGGCTCAATCTGGCGAAGATTGAGGCGCTGGAGCTGGACGACCCGTTGAGAGGGGCCGCGGTAGTAGCAAGCCGATCAAAGACCGACTTCTTGGGAGCTTATGGTGTTGGTACAGGGGTGCTGAAGCTCATCGGTGGGAGCATAGTCCCAAAGAACAATCCGGTGGTGGCCTGAGTCACCTGTTCCACCGGCATCGTGAACAGGGAGGCTGCTTGGGGCCCGTAGGCTATGCCTCCAGATGAGGCGGAGCGCGAGTTACAATTGCAGTTGGAACACTTCTTGCAAGTGGATGCCATTGATGTTTCGCTTTCTGCGCCAAGCAAGAAACCAAATCTTAGTACCTTGAACCCAAGGGCAACCATATCAAACCGCGATTCGTTCGCGATCACGACACACGAAGTGTGGAGTGGAAAGAGGAAAAGGTCCCACCGGGCGTGCCAGAATCTGTTTACCGCCGGAAACCGGGAAGACGGACGTCTTGCCTGAATCTGGGGGCAGATGCTAATTGGTGCTATCCGTCCACCTCTCCGAAGATGCCAAGTTGATTTATGGCACCATGTATCGAAGGTTCAAATGGGTGCGTCTGATGTAGCAGATTTCGTCAGATTCCCCTTCACTTGAGGGGGTTTTGATTGTGGGGACGCTCTTCCCTGCAGACGCAAGCCCCTGCCGTTAATTACGCTACCACATCGCGGTAACAACTTTCTCCTTCTCCAGATGGTCACTTCGTGTCGTGTGTGTTTTTTTTGTTTGTGGTTGCCCGTGGATTGTATACGGAGACTAATTTATGTTGTCGCCCGTAGGACGTGGATTAGTTCAAATCCGTATCTTCTTAGATTTGGGTTTGGGGGTTGGGTTTAAGGATACATTAGCCTCGTTTGAGACTAAGATCAACTTAAACGTTAGTTAAGGATACGTTAGTCTAATTTTCTAGACTAAGATCAACTTAACAGGATCGTTTAGATCCAACAAGAAAGCATTTGGCCTCTGTTGTTAAGTTTAGGGACATTGCGGTCGATTACCAGTTTAAGGACATGGTGGTCCAATGTTAGTTTAAGGACATCTCGGTCCAATGTTAGTTTAAGGACATCGTAGTCCATGAGTTTAAGGACCCCACAGTCTGGTTTAGAGACATCATAGTCTATAAGGTTTAAAGACATCGTAGTCCATGAGTTTAAGGACCCCATAGTGGTTTAGAGACATCGTAGTCTATAAGGTTTAAGGACATCGTAGTCCGTGAGTTAACGACCTTACAGTCGATAGAAATGTATGGTTGTCGGGACCCGTCACCTCTCTGAAGACGTTGAAGGATTACAACGACAGATATCAGAGGAGTAAAGAGATGTACCCTTGAAACGGTGTGAATTGGTTGAAAGATCTGTAGTCCAGTTTGGGACTGAGATCTGTTAAATATTCATGAGCAGATGGGCTCAATTAAATATGAGTTGAGGACTTATGGCCAATATTGGGCTAAGTCCAATAAATGTTTAACATTTTTATTATGGGCTGTTGAGCCTTTATTTGGGCTTGGCCCTTTTAATAATGCTAAGCATGATTTCTGACATCTTTTGTCTTGTATTGAATGCATAGCATTTATCAGAACAATGTGTGTTCTGACAATGCGCCACGTGGTGCGCCAGGCGCTTTACGCCAATTAAAGAGCGCACTGCGCTTCTGCCAAATAGCGCACACAAAAATGACACGTGTCGCGCTTAGCGCTAAGCGCCAGTTTATTAGCGCATCGCGCTTTCAGTTTATAAGCGTTTTGCGCTAGTTTAGTGGCGCACCAGAGCGCCAGCCCATAAGCGCAGTGCTCTGTTTCAGAAGCGCAAAGCGCAAGTTGTGTCTGCGGTTGACACGTGGCATGCTTTGGCGCTGAGCGCCAGTCCAAGAACATGAATGCAAGGCACTTTCCAATAGCGCAAAGCGCATTTGATCAAATTTATGATCAGAGAACAAGTTTATGTTCTTTTTAAAGGAGGCTTTGCCTCAAGATTCAAGAACAAAAGTTCTTATTTATAAAAAAGGCGCTGCCTTTATAGATCAAGGATCTGTGAATGAAGTAAATACTTCTTTTTATTGTTGTTTTTATGATGAGATCTGCTGATCTCTTTTTTTATCAAAGACCTTGGTCTTTTGTAGATCTATGATCTTTTTTAGAAGATAGTTCTTCTTTTCATGAAATGATTTCATCTCTGTGTTTCAAGAATCATATTCTTTACCTTGAAGAAGTGATCTTCTTTGCTAAAAGCTTGCTTTTCTTTTTTTGAGTTTTCTCAAAGTTTGTAGGTTTTTTTTCTATATCAGACTTGAAGTCTTGGGGCCTTTATATAGGGCAAATTGATTTGATAAATCGGTTAAAGAGATCTTTCTCTGATTAATTTGGGAATATTTCCCACCGTTGGATCTTTGATCCTAAGGCTTCTATTTTATAGAAGGTAATCTTCTTGTTTTTAACAAGATTGAGAAAATCTTTTCATAACAGAATTTTAATTCTGATTAATTAATAATTTATTATTAGATATTTTGATCTAACGGTGGGGAATTCTTAATTCCAGCGCTGGCGCGCCTACATTTGACACGTGGCGCGCAGCGCAGAGCGCGGCGCAGCGCAGCCTGCGCTAGCGCGCCTATGTTTGACACGTGGCGCGCAGCGCAGAGCACTGGATCTGAAGCATTGCTTCAATTCTTTTGAATTTTGAATTTTAAAACAGAGATTTGCTCTGATTGGGGGAAACAACGGCGAACAGCGGGACTACTCGAGAAGGGCCTCGCATGAGGATTTAAGAATTTAATAGAGCGGAATCGTAGCTGTCACGCCCCGCTTCCCAGAGTATGCTAAGATAGGCACGTGACAGAGCCAACCATGCTACCTGTGGATAGGAAATATCCCACCACAGTCACATTACGACTGTAGAGATATCAAGAACAATAATAAACAACTATCTAATACATGTCCATGAGCCAGAATAACGAGTCAAGAATAAAATAATGCGGAAGCTAAAAGATCCAATACAATAATAAACTGGAATGTACGTCCCATAATGCGGGCTCACATCAGGAATGAAAATACTGAAAGGGAACTAAACCAACTAATAACAGGTCCTCACTGCTCGGCCTGTTGATCAAAATACTCCTGGACAGCCTGCGATAAGGATAAGGGATCTGGGCCATGCAAAACCCAGACGTCAGTGCGTCATAATAACAATAACTTTAAGCAAGCAGGATGCGATGAAATATGCAGGCATGTAGTATAAACAGTAACAATAACATGAATATAGATCAGTGGACAAAATATATGTAGGTGAAGTGCAGTGAGTAGTCTAAACTGTGACATAGAGTTATCTACTCTAAAATTATTGAAATCAATTAAAGTAATCCTCCATGTAACTCAAAGGATATGTCCCGTTATCCCCCGGGACCACGGATCAGGTAGTGGGAGTCATGAATGACTGTGTCCCGTTATCCCCCGGGACCACGGATCAAGTAAGAATCACGAATGATTCTGTCCCGTTATCCTCCGGGACCACGGATCAAGTAATACCCTTGTAAGCTACACTTTAGTTTACACTTTTGATTTCCCTCATACCCCCAAGGTTATGTGTTCAAGTCAGGTATTGGTAAATCTGGAGCTAATGCCAACACAGGATCAAGCAGGTACAGGTTTGTCTGTATAGACAACAGGATATGTCCGTAGGGACAACAGGTCAAGATTGTCGGCATTAGTAACAAGATCAGGTAATGTGTCAAGCTGTGGTACATCAGGTCATGTCAGGTGGTGTACATGGATCAAATCATGTCAAGTAGTGCACATGTATCAAGTCGTGTCAAGCAGTAGTGTATCAGGTCATGTCAGGTAGTGCACAAGTATCAAGTGGGTGCTCATAATCAAACTGTAATAAGTATGGGTACACAAAATTAAGTATGTAGTACTAATATAACAATAAAATGGAATAATGTGATATGGTATGCAAATAGATATAGATTCAAAGATATGGATGCACAATTATCGATTAAGGTTACATTTATAGTTCCAATACTAATTAGGATGCAGTTTATTAAACATGGGTGTTAATATAACAGTGTTATGTATTAATGTGATCTATGGATGCAATTATATATATTTTAAATGAGATGGATGCAAACGGGTATCCGTAATCAGTAAAACTGTAAAATGGTAATGTGGGATGTACAACTAAGCAATATGTGATGTAAATATTCCATTGGGTGCAGTATGTTGTAATATGATATGTAACAAGATAAGTTTTCATGACCTAGATCTAAAATGATAGGAATAGATGCAAATGGAATATCGAAAAGTTATAAAACTAAACATGTGATGCATGATTTTAAATACAGGTATGATATTTATTTAAATGGGTATATAATGAGTTATATAGCATGTAGCAAGATTAACTTGCCTCGATAGATCACACGACGGGGTGCGCACGCGGCAAAAATGCGAGAAATGACGGAAAACTCGATTGAAGCATTTCATCGAACACTTCGCACAAAAATCGAAACTTTGTTGGAACGGAGATCCTGAGGCATGGAAACGATTGTCACGCTTCCATGGACTCGGGCCAAACCTTGAAGCCTCGGTTCTTGTCTCTGAACAACATCTAGCAGGCTTTCGAAGTCGAGGTTGATGTTGTCGCTGTGGCTGCTACTGCTGTTGATGTCGTAGTTGACGATGGCAACGACGGAGAACGAGGAGATGATGGCTGGAGGACTCGGCTTGAGGGGTGCTGCTCGGTCTTGGGTTATGCTCGGGTAGTTGCTGCCTTGAGGAAGGAGACGTCGCAAGGAAGAAGAAGATAGCCACGGCGAATACGAGGCGATTGGAGTTGAAGAAGGAGGCGATGGTCTCGACGGATGGAGTAGCAACAGAGGAAGAAGATGATGATGAAGATGCGGTAGCAGCCGACGGTGGAGGGGAGATGGGTTCGGTGTGTGGGTTAGAAGAGGAATCGATGATGATGATGATGATGAGGTCTGCTCTCGGAGAGGATGAAGACGAGGATGGAGGTCGGAAAGGGAGATGGCAGCGAAGATGACAACGGCGAAGGTTGAGGAGGCGAGGGAAGTGGCGACGTGAAGTCTTGGTGGAGGATATGAAGCTGATGAAGATGGCGGCGGTGATGATCGGTGGAGGATATGGGGACGATGATGAAGATGAGACTGGCGACATTGATAAGCGAGGCGAGGGTGGCGATGGGTTTGAGACGAGGGACGATGGGTTTGAGGCGAGGCGGTCAAAGGAAAGGAACAAGAGTTAGGAAGAGAAAGAGAGAAAAAAGTGATAGAGAGAGATGAGGGACGTGAGGGGAGGAGGTCGGGAGATGGGCAAGGATGAAGGCTAGGGTTAGGGTTCTTTTTTGAAGACGAGGCGGCAGGGATAAGGTTTGCGATGCGAAGATTTAAAGAAGAAGAGGGAGAGGGAGAGATATTACGGGAGAGAGAGAAGGAGAGAGATCACGAGGAGGAGAGAGAAAGAGAGAACGTGCAGGTAAAATATTAAAGATTAATATTTATAAAAGGAAACAGAGAGATATAGTTGAGATTAAATATATAAAAATATATTTTAGTTAAAAACGTATATTAATAGTTAAAAGGAATTAAAGAATATAATATTAGTACGTCTTGAGATTTTGGCAAATACGAACTTACTCCAAAACACGCCCGGGCCGGGTCTAAAAATCCGGTTTAAAAATATGAAAAATATATGCAACGACCAAAATTAAAAATGAATGCTCGAATAACGAAAATGCATACCCCCAAGAACGGATGCATGTACGTACGCGTAGCCATCCAAACACGGCCGTTTCACTGAACGGGACGAGAACAAGATGTGCGGATACTACCACGGGGTTAGGGGTATCATGCAGGCCATGCTATATAATTTTAAATTATTTTACATGACTTAAAATGTTATATGGTAAAAGATGCAATGCCAGATAAAATATCAGTATGCAGTATTCATGAAAATGCGCATGTCTAAGTAACAAGTCAAGATAATTCATAAATATGAATCAAATAAGTTCAAGCAAGCGGGTCGGTCGAATGCAATGTAAAAATGTAAAATACTATTAACACCCAAAACACGATAAATCAGGAAAAATACCACAAATAAGGAAATACGGGAACTGGAATTGGTATAAATGAACTAGGTTTTTACAGTAGCCGCACCCTCGCGCAGACCCAAAGCGGGGATAGCCACCACTCCGACCGTGAAGAATCCTCGGGGTACCACCACCGGCTTGAAGCCCTCGAAAAGAAAATCGAAGGCATACGACGGGATGACCATACGTCCGGTGAAGGGGCCAGGTATTCCGCCGATTCGCTCATAGAGCCCTTTACAGAAGAACTGCTAGCCAAACATGTCTCATCTAGGAACAAGTCGTCTAAAGTGACCCTCTTCGATGGGAAGACCGACCCGAAGGACCACTTGGACACATTTACGGCGGGCATGAGCTTCCAAGATAACTCAGACGCAGCTCAATGCCGAGCTTTTCCCGCCACCTTGATCCGAGCTGACCGAGACTGTCATGCCCCGCTTCCCAGAGTACGCTAATATGGGTACGTGACATAGCCAACCATGCTACCTGCGGATAGGAAAATCCTTCCACAGTCATATTACGGCTGTAGAGATATCAAGAACAAAATAAAACTAACTATCTAGTACATGTCCATAAGCCAGAGTAAAAGAGTCATGAAATAACAATATGCGGAAGCTAAAGGATACAATAAATGAAACACCTGGAGTGAAACTACATACCGACAGGAACCTCACCGCTCGCCTAACAGCGGCAAAACTCCTAATCAATCTGCAGCAAGGTAGAAGAATCTGGGCCATGTAAAACCCAGACGTCAGCGCGTCAAGTCATCAAGTAATAACATAATAAACATGCAATGCGAGTATAAACATGAATAAAGCAAGGGTAACAGTAATATAAATCAGAGCAGTGCAGGGTAGTGTGCAGTGAGTAAACTAAACTGTTCCATCAGGTTCTCTATTCTAAAGTCTTTGAAACCAAATTGATGAATCGTCGATGTAACTCAATACTATCCCGTGCATGCCCGGGACCACGCTCTAAGAATCTCGGGCTGAAACCGAGATGTGCCGCTAGGCAGTAAAAGGTAGCAGGTACAGGCGAGTGATGTCAGCATCATCACTCCGGGGCTGGCCTAGCCCGTAAGACTGACCGGAACAGGTATCGAATTGTTGAGTTACAAGTCAGGTTTCACCTTTGATTTCCCCATACCTCCAAGTTATGTATGTCAAGTCAGGTATTCAGTAATCAAGAACTAATGCCAACATAGGATCAGGTAAAAGCATGTTTGTCTAGATAGACAACAGGAACGGTCCATGAGGACTACATGTCAGGTTTGTTGGCATTAGACACAAGATCAGGTAATGGGTCAGGTCATGGTACATCAGGTCAAGTCAAGCAGTGTACGGTACCATGTCGGGTCAATCAATATGCGTGTAGCAAGTCAAATCAAGATGTAAACAATGTCATAGGTGTGCTCACAATTAGTTATATAATCAAGCATGGTTATCATCAACATGATATAAGCAATGAATTAAGCAATAGGCAGATTTACTCAATTTGCAGTACAGCTATCAGTTGTGTCACAGAGATGATTTCAATGTTATGTGAATGCAGGATGACAATTATGGCCTTTTAATCATGTTAACAAGTTTAAGAACTTGAGAGGTGCAATGATTTATATATACATGTTCAATACAGCTATTACAGGTTAAAATGCCCACGGGTGTCCAAATGGAACAAAACTATAGAGATAGTTGCCATAAGCTATGTCAATATTAAAATGTGATTAAACAGGTAAATATGGTTGTTAGGTTCAATTGCAGACTGTAGGTTCCAAGTTTAAAGATAAAATGATATAATACAATATTGTACATGAAAATGAGAAATGATTGTACCAAAGTTAAATTTACAGATTTGGGGTGTCACAATATATATGTAAATATTGTATAGCATGTAGCAAGGGATACTTGTCTCGACGGGTCGCGAATCGGGAAAACGGAACGTAAAACGTCGGCGGGGAAACTCGCGACGGGCGCATGGTTCACGGAATGAACCCAAACGACGAACAGTGGAACTACACGGGTCGGGGTATCTCGGAGGATCTGTGGGAAGGGTGGTGACGGTCGACCTCGTCGACGGAGCTCCGGCGGTGGCCTACGACGACAGCGACCAAAACTCTAAGAATGAAATCTCATGCATAGCATGTGCAATGCGCGGGTATTGTTATACGATAGACAATCTTGCTAGCTAGCTCCCTGGTCAAAGCAAATTACTTCGTATTGATTGTCACATCTTTCATCCACATTAGTATTGTCACCGCAACCTTTTGCTTTTGTCCACACAAACTACTCTAGTACTCTTCTATAATGTTCAAAGGTATCTTTAAATCCTCAGCATCAAAAGGAATCCAGATCCAATTCTGACTCATCCCAAAAAGGAACCTAGGGAACCTCTCTTACATGCTGCCCCTAAGATACCCTCACTGACAGAACCATCCAATTGTAAATTCTCTCCCTCGCCCAATATACCTTCAGATGTCATTGCCCTTAGAGCCCCAACCGCTTCCCTCACCATCTTATTCCTACAATAAAGTCTAAACAAAATCTTAAAGCAAGCAAAATCAGGTAAAATCCCTGTCAATAGCATCTTTCCTAGCAAAGCATTTGACTCCAAAACCCTCCCTTCCTTTCCTAATGGACTCATTATTGTGGAAAATGTGATCACATCAGGCGAAATTCCAATTTGCATCAATCCCTTAAGGATCCTAATCCCATCATCAATCCTTAGATGATTGCAAAATCCTTTTATAAGTGCATTGTAATACCTAACCTGAATCTGAAGCCCCAAATCAGCAGCTTTTGTAATCAACGACTCAGCTACCACAAGCTCGCCATCAACAACCAAGGTATCAAACAGAAACGAGAACACTTTACGTGACTTCGAAAACCTGAGGAACAAGTCTGCAGCGGCCACGTGGCGTCCATCGCTGCAGAGGTCGCCGACGAGGCGGACGAGCACGGTGGACCCGGGGGCGAGTCCATCGCGGCGGCGCATGATGGAGAGGATGACGTCCGCGGCCTTAAACTGGCGGCGATGAGACAGAAGAGGGATTAGGGTTTTAGGAGGAGGAGGGAGCCATGGGAGTGGGAGGTTTGGAAAAAGGAGGTGTTTTGAAAATTTCATGGTGGAGATTAGAGAGAGGAGAGATAGAGAGATAAAGAGAAGATGCGTAGCAAAATAAAGTGGGGTCCAGGGAAGAATGGAGAAGGCTGATTAGTTGAGGGGGAAAAAGGAGGTTAGGGAAAAGATTTTAATTAACAGATTTAGTATAGAAAAATCTTATAATTTTAAGAAATATATTCGATGGTTTGAATATTAGAATTTTGGGATTTTGGCGTAAAATAAAACATTTCCAAATTGCGTCCGGGTCGGGTCCAAAAATTTGAAATTGAAATAATAGGATTTTAGACGGGATCTAAAATTTGAAATGAAGTGTTTTATGATAAAAAAGCATACCCCCAAAACGGACACACGTACGTGCGTGTAGCCGTCCAAACTCGTCCGTTTCACTGAACGGGACGAGAACACGATGACGCTACCACAAGGCTAGGGGTGTCAAGTAGGCCATGATGCATATCATTAATTTTATTTTAGATGCTTTAAAATGTTATATGCAAAATGAACTGATGGGGTAAAATTACAATAAATAACAATCAAGTAAGATAAATGAAATGAAGGCCATACTCCATTCATAAAGTAACAGAAATTAGTAGCATTGGGCTCGGGTGTTACAATATACCCAACTTCAAAAGAATTTCGTCCTCGAAATTCCAAGAATGCAAATACAAAAAAACTACAAGAAAAGATGAGGAAACTTCTGCCGGATTTCATCTTCTCGTTCCCAAGTGGACTCTCCAAGCGAGCGATTACCCCTAGAAACAAGCACAAGAGGGATCACCTTATTCTTGAGAACCTTTTCCCCTCGATCCCCAATTTCAATTGGTCGCTCCTCAAAAGTCAAATCTTCTCGTACCGTTAGCTCCGAATGATCCAAAACATGCGTTTCATCTCGAACATACCTTCGTAGTTGAGATACGTGAAACACATTGTGCACGTTCGCCAAAGACTGCGGTAACGCCAAACGATACGCTACCACACCAACACGCTCCAAGATCTCAAAGGGTCCAACAAATCGAGGACTAAGCTTTTCTCGGCTTCCAAAACGAATCACCCCTCTAGTCGGTGATATCTTCAAGAATACCAAATCACCCACAGCGAACTCTAGAGGTCTTCTCGACGTATCTATCCAACTCTTCTGTCGGTCTTGTGCTGCTTTCATATGATTTCTGATAGTGTTAACATTCTCAACTGTCTGCACAACCAAATCTGGTCCCAATAATCTTCGTTCACCGACATCGTCCCAGCAAACAGGTGAACGGCATTTACGACCATACAAAGCTTCAAATGGATCCATCTGGATAGTTGCCTGAAAACTGTTGTTGTAAGAAAACTCCACCAAATGTAGATGATCTTCCCATGAACCCTTGAAGTCCAACATGCATGCTCTCAACATATCCTCAAGAGTTTGGATCGTTCTCTCCGACTGACCATCAGTTTGAGGATGATAAGCCGTGCTAAACTTCAATCGAGTCCCCAAACTTTCCTGTAAACTCCGCCAAAAGTGCGACCAGAACCGAGTGTCCCGATCGGACACGATGCTCACCGGTACTCCATGAAATCTTACAATCTCTTGCATATACCGCTCAGCCAAAGTCTCTGTTGATTGACCAACCCGGAAAGGAATAAAGTGAGCTTCCTTGGTCAATCGATCAACAATCACCCATACTGCATTATTGCCTTTTGGACTCCGCGGTAAAGCCGTCACGAAATCCATGGTTATATGTTCCCACTTCCACTGAGGAATCGGAAGTGGTTGCAATAAACCAGCAACCCTTTGATGTTCAGTCTTAACTTGCTGACACACCAAGCACTTTGCCACAAAGCGAGCAATCTCCCGCTTCATGCCTTCCCACCAGAAATGCTGTCGAATATCTCGGTACATCTTTGTGCCTCCTGGATGTACAGAATAAGCTGAACTGTGTGCCTCCTTCATAAGCTCTTCACGAATATCTCCCTTTGGCACACACAAACGGCTACCATACCTCAACGAACCATCTTCGTGGATCAATAAATCTGTTCGTAGTCCGGCTTCAACCTGTTCTCGAAACTTTTGCAATCTAGGGTCCTGCGATTGTGCTGCTTTAATGTTCTCGATCAATGATGACTGTACTTGCAGCTGCATCAACTGTCCCGTAGAATGCGGTAGCACAACCTCCAAGTCAAATTTTCGAAAATCTGCAACGATCTCCTTCTGCGTAGTTAACACCTGAATTGCTGGTAACCGACTAAGCGCATCCGGTACGACATTAAACTTCCCCGGATGGTACTTAAGATCAAGATCGTAGTCAGCCATCAGCTCCAACCATCTACGCTGCCTCATGTTATGCTCCTTCTGTGTGAACACTTACTTCAAGCTCTTATGATCAGTGAAAACTTCGACCCTTTCGCCTAAAAGGTAGTATCTCCAAATCTTCAAAGCGAAAATCACAGCCGCAAGCTCCAAGTCATGAGTTGGATAATTCTTCTCATGGGTCTTCAACTGTCTCGATGCGTACGCTACAACCTTCCCATGCTGCATCAAAACACATCCCAATCCTTTCCCAGATGCGTCGCTGTGAATCACCAATCCTCCGGAATTGTCTGGCACGGTCAGAATAGGGGCGGTTATCAACTTCTGCTTCAACGTCTCAAAAGCTAACGCACATTTGTCCGTCCATACAAAAGGTACCTCCTTGCGCGTAAGCTTGGTCAACGGCTCCGCCAGATGAGCAAAGTTCTCCACAAATCTTCTGTAATACCCGGCGAGCCCAAGGAAACTTCTTATCTCAGCAACATTCTTTGGAATCGGCCAATCACGAACTGCTGCAATCTTTTCGGAATCGACGGCAATTCCATCGCCAGACACAACATGCCTTAAAAACTTTACTTCCTCCAGCCAAAACTCGCACTTACTCATCTTCGCATACCATTTCTCCTATCTCGACGTTTGCAGTGCGATCTTCAAATGCTCCGTATGCTCTTCAAAACTCTTCGAGTAAACCAGAATATCATCAATGAAAACCACGATAAACTGGTCCAAGAACGGTGAAAAGATTCGGTTCATCAAGTCCATGAATACTGCCGGCGCATTCGTTACTCCGAAGGGCATCTCTAAGTACTCGTAATGTCCATACCGAGTTCGGAACGCCGTCTTACAAATATCTTCTGCTTTCACTCGGACCTGATGATATCCGGATCGCAAATCCAGCTTCGAGAATACCCTCGCGCCACTAAGCTGCTCGAAAAGTTCGCCAATGCGAGAGATTGGGTACTTGTTCTTAATAGTCATCCGGTTTAATTCTCGATAGTCTATGCACATCCTTCTTGTGCCATCCTTCTTCTTTACTAGAAGAACTGGAGCTCTCCAAAGCGAGTTACTGCTTCGAATCCAACCCTTTTCAAGCAATTCAGCAACCTGTTTCTTGACTTCTTCCAACTCTACTGGTGCCATTGGATAATACGCTTTGGATACTGGCGTTGCACCAGGAATAAGATCAATTGCGAACTCCACGTCTCGCTTCGGCGGTAATCCCGATATATCTTCAAACACGTCCATGAAATCACGAACAACAGCCGGCTCTTCACTTTCATCACTTCCATTGATGCAAGAATATTGTTCGTCGGCCTAGCCCTAAACTTGACTGGCCCGACAGAACTGCTTCCTTATCGCAACTGCTGTCTGCTGCAAACTCCCCTTCATCCCAGATAAACTCTGCTGCTCTCGGGCTGCCGCAAGTACTTGCGAGAAAGTGGTCAAACCCAGGGAAACAATCTACCTCTGGATGTCTACGTCCAAGCTGCGCATGAACCTCCGTGCCCTGTCTACATCGTTGGCAACTAAAGGTCCAGCGAATCTTCTGAGTCTCGTCCATTCTGCTTTAGCCCGATGAATTTCTCTTCCATTCCCTCCCGTGCCGTCCGCGGGAAGAACTTCTCCAGGAAACTCTTTGAAAAATCCGCCCACTTGATCGGCTTGGGCAAGCGGTTCTCTTCCACAAGCCACAATTCACGGGTGTAGTCCACTAACTGAATGCGTACCACATCTACTCTTTTCTCATCTGGAATCTGTGCCGCAATAAGTAAGTTCTCCGTATCAACCAGCCACTGCTCCGCTGGCAACGGCTCCTCCAAACCAGTAAATACAGACGGACCCAAACGCCTGAAATCTGCTACAGTCCCTATTCGGTCAACTGGCTTAGCTCCAACATTGTTCACAGACTGCTGAACAATCTGCAAACCTTCCTGAAACGAGTCCGCTTGCTGCTGGATCAGCTCGGTCTGTTTCTTTGACTCTCCAGCATTCCCCTTGTTACGCCAAGCATGGAGGCTTCGTCCACACGTCTTTGGTACGTCCTCAAATTCTTACCGGCCATAATCCTGAACTCAAAACACCCAACATTAGCATGATGATAGATTCTGAATATAGGTCAAGGCTAGAACTCCAAGATACTTAAATAGAGTACCGCATTGTAACTATGCCGCGGTATCATAGCCACAATTACTTAACTCCACCCAAGTCGCCTAAGTCCTAGAGATAACAAGGAAACAGGTTTTCGAGTCGATATGCAAAGGAAGTTTGCACATCGTAAAAGATATAATCAGGAAGAATGTGATTCAAGAATGGTAAAACGGCAAGGTAGCAGGACATGTTTCCTAAACACGGGTATTCTGATTCGTGTATTGGGTACAATACCCAACTACAAAAGAATCAACCCAACTAAGCCATGGCTCTGATACCAAAAGAACCATGTCACGCCCCGCTTCCCAGAGTATGCTAATATGGGCACGTGACATAGCCAACCATGCTACCTGCGGATAGGAAAATCCTTCCACAATCACATTACGGCTGTAGAGATATCAAGAACAAAATAAAACTAACTATCTAATACATGTCCATAAGCCAGAGTAAAAAAGTCATGAAATAACAATATGCGGAAGCTAAAGGATACAATAAATGAAACACCTGGAGTGAAACTACATACCGACAGGAAGCTCACCGCTCGCCTAACAGCGGCAAAACTCCTAATCAATCTGTAGCAAGGTAGAAGAATCTGGGCCATGCAAAACCCAGACGTCAGCGCGTCAAGTCATCAAGTAATAACATAATAAACATGCAATGCGAGTATAAATATGAATAAAGCAAGGGTAACAGTAATATAAATCAGAGCAGTGCAGGGTAGTGTGCAGTGAGTAAACTAAACTGTTCTATCAGGTTCTCTATTCTAAAGTCTTTGAAACCAAATTGATGAATCGTCGATGTAACTCAATAGTATCCCGTGCATGCCCGGGACCACGGTCTAAGACTCTCGGGCTGAAACCGAGACGTGCCGCTACGCAGTAAAAGGTAGCAGGTACAGGCGAGTGATGTCAGCATCATCACTCCGGGGCTGGCCTAGCTCGTAAGACTGATCAGAACAGGTATCGAACTGTTGAGTTACAAGTCAGGTTTCACCTTTGATTTCCCCATACCCCCAAGTTATGTATGTCAAGTCAGGTATTCAGTAATCAAGAACTAATGCCAACACAGGATCGGGTAAAAGCAGGTTTGTCTGGATAGACAACAGGAACGGTCCATGAGGACTACATGTCAGGTTTGTTGGCATTAGACACAAGATCAGGTAACGGGTCAGGTCATGATACATCAGGTCAGGTTAAGCAGTGTACGGTATCATGTCGGGTCAATCAATATGCGTGTAGCAAGTCAAGTCAAGATGTAAACAATGTCATAGGTGTGCTCACAATTAGTTATATAATCAAGCATGGTTATCATCAACATGATATAAGCAATGAATTAAGCAATAGGCAGATTTACTCAATTTGCAGTACAGCTATCAGTTGTGTCACAGAGATGATTTCAATGTTATGTGAATGCAGGATGACAATTATGGCCTTTTAATCATGTTAACAAGTTTAAGAACTTGAGAGGTGCAATGATTTATATATACAGGTTCAATACAGCTATTACAGGTTAAAATGCCCACGGGTGTCCAAATGGAACAAAACTATAGAGATAGTTGCCATAAGCTATGTCAATATTAAAATGTGATTAAACAGGTAAATATGGTTGTTAGGTTCAATTGCAGACTGTAGGTTCCAAGTTTAAAGATAAAATGATATAATACAATATTGTACATGAAAATGAGAAATGATTGTACCAAAGTTAAATTTACAGATTTGGGGTGTCACAATATATATGTAAATATTGTATAGCATGTAGCAAGGGATACTTGTCTCGACGGGTCGCGAATCGGGAAAACGGAACGTAAAACGTCGGCGGGGAAACTCGCGACGGGCGCACGGTTCACGGAATGAACCCAAACGACGAACAGTGGAACTACACGGGTCGGGGTACCTCGGAGGATCTGTGGGACGGGTGGTGACGGTCGACCTCGTCGACGGAGCTCCGGCGGTGGCCTACGACGACAGCGACCAAAACTCCAAGAATGAAATCTCATGCATATCATGTGCAATGCGCGGGTATTGTTATACGATAGACAATCTTGCTAGCTAGCTCCCTGGTCAAAGCAAATTACTTCGTATTGATTGTCACATCTTTCATCCACATTAGTATTGTCACCGCAACCTTTTGCTTTTGTCCACACAAACTACTCTAGTACTCTTCTATAATGTTCAAAGGTATCTTTAAATCCTCAGCATCAAAAGGAATCCAGATCCAATTCTGACTCATCCCAAAAAGGAACCTAAGGAACCTCTCTTACATGCTGCCCCTAGGATACCCTCACTGACAGAACCATCCAATTGTAAATTCTCTCCCTCGCCCAATATACCTTCAGATGTCATTGCCCTTAGAGCCCCAACCGCTTCCCTCACCATCTTATTCCTACAATAAAGTCTAAACAAAATCTTAAAGCAAGCAAAATAAGGTAAAATCCCTGTCAATAGCATCTTTCCTAGCAAAGCATTTGACTCCAAAACCCTCCCTTCCTTTCCTAATGGACTCATTATTGTGGAAAATGTGATCACATCAGGCGAAATTCCAATTTGCATCATTCCCTTAAGGATCCTAATCCCATCATCAATCCTTAGATGATTGCAAAATCCTTTTATAAGTGCATTGTAATACCTAACCTGAATCCGAAGCCCCAAATCAGCAGCTTTTGTAATCAACGACTCAGCTACCACAAGCTCGCCATCAACAACCAAGGTATCAAACAGAAACGAGAACACTTTACGTGACTTCGAAAACCTAAGGAACAAGTCTGCAGCGGCCACGTGGCGTCCATCGCCGCAGAGGTCGCCGACGAGGGGGACGAGCACGGTGGACCCGGGGGCGAGCCCATCGCGGCGGCGCATGATGGAGAGGATGACGTCCGCGGCCTTAAACTGGCGGCGATGAGACAGAAGAGGGATTAGGGTTTTAGGAGGAGGAGGGAGCCATGGGAGTGGGAGGTTTGGAAAAAGGAGGTGTTTTGAAAATTTCATGGTGGAGATTAGAGAGAGGAGAGATAGAGAGATAAAGAGAAGATGCGTAGCAAAATAAAGTGGGGCCCAGGAAAGAATGGAGAAGGCTGATTGGTTGAGGGGGAAAAAGGAGGGTAGGGAAAAGATTTTAATTAACAGATTTAGTATAGAAAAATCTTATAAGTTTAAGAAATATATTCGATGGTTTGAATATTAGAATTTTGGGATTTTGGCGTAAAGTAAAACATTTCTAAATCGTGTCCGGGTCGGATCCAAAAATTTGAAATTGAAATAATAGGATTTTAGACGGGATCTAAAATTTGAAATGAAGTGTTTTATGATAAAAAAAGCATACCCCAAAACGGACACACGTACGTGCGTGTAGCCGTCCAAACTCGCCCGTTTCACTGAATGGGACGAGAACACGATGACGCTACCACAAGGCTAGAGGTGTCAAGTAGGCCATGATGCATATTATTAATTTTATTTTAGATGCTTTAAAATGTTATATGCAAAATGAATTGATATGGTAAAATTACAATAAGTAACAATCAAGCAAGATAAATGAAATGAAGGTCACACTCCATTCATAAAGTAACGGAAATTAGTAGCATTGGGCTCGGGTGTTACAGAGACTGGTTCCGGGGGCTTGCGCCGCGCTCCATATCCACCTTTGAAGAGCTGGCTACCGAATTCCTTGATCATTTTGTCGGTAACCGACGACAGAAGAAAACAGTCAACTACTTATTCACTATCAAGAGCAAAGACAAGGAATCCTTTAAAGGGTATGTCACCCGCTTCTACAATGCCCTCCTGGAGGTACCCGAGCACCGCGATGAAACGGTCATCATCGTGCTGAGATCGGGTCTTAGGCACAAAGAATGGCTCCGCTCTTTTGTATTGGCGCAACCTAAGACCATGGACGAAGTGAAAGCATGGACTGAGCGAGAAATCCAACTCGAGTCCGAGGTGAACTCCAATATGCCCGGAGGCGACCAAGCAGACCAGAACAAGAGGGATAGAGAAGAGAAAAGGAAAGCCGATTGTCCGAAACCTTATTCCCCGAGATTCTAGGAGTACACCCCTCTGAACATATCCCAGACCGAGCTGTTAGAGGAAGCTAAGGGCGAGAGGTTCTTCAAGCTCCTGCCAGCTACCCTAAGGACGGGCAAACGGCTCCGAGGCTCGTATTGTGCCTATCATCGGATGCAAGGACATCCGACCAAGGATTGTAAACAGCTGCGCGATTGCATCGAAGAGTTGTTCCGCTTCGGTCACTTGACAAAATACATGCAAGACAAACGTCAAGCAGATAGGGGGCAAGCCGACCAAATTATAGCCGAAGAGCTGACAATAGGGCAGATCATAGTCGTCACCAATCGACCCAAATCCGAGCAACAAAGACACCCACCGAATCCGTTCATTTAATACAGGAGAGTTTAAACTGAATCATTGAATCTGTATTTTCTTTAATCATAAAAATTCTTGCTTCCTTGCAATCTGAACTGCTTCTCTTTGTTTCTATACTAAAACTCCCTGCAGGGCTGACGGGTAGCTTCTTGCTCGGCACATCCACGGTGGGTAGCTTCCTGCCCAACAACGCTGTGGATCCAAAGCCCTCATCACGAGGCCACCGAGAGATTCCTGCTCGGTCTATCCGCAGTGGGTAGCTTCTTGTCCAGCAATGCTGTGGATCCAAAGCCCTCATCACGAGGCCATCGAGTAGCTTCCTGCTCGGTCCATCCACAGCGGGTAGCTTCCTGCCCAACAACGTTGTGGATCTAAAGCCGTAATCACAAGGCGGCCGGGTAGCTTCCTCCTCGGTTCATCCACAAGAGGGTAGCTTCCTGCCCAACAAACGCTGTGGATCCAAAGCCTTTCTCACGAGGCTACCGAGTAGCTTCCTGCTCGGTCCATCCACAGCGGGTAACGTCCTGCCCAACAACGTTGTGGATCCAAAGCCCTCCTCATGAGGCCGTCGAGCAAATTCCTGCTAGGGCCATCCGCAGCGGGTAGCTTCCTGCCCAACAAACACTGTGGATCCAAAGCCCTCATCACGAAGCCACCGGGTAGCTTCCTGCCCGGTTCTTCCACAGCGGGTAGCTTCCTGCCCAACAACGCTGTGGATCCAAAGCCCTCCGTACGAGGCTACCGAGTAGCTTCCTGCTCGATTCATCCGCAGCGGGTAGCTTCCTGCCCAACAACGCTGTGGATCCAAAGCCCTCATCACGAGGCGGCCGAGTAACTTCCTGCTCGGTTCATCCACAACGGGTAGATTCCTGCCCAACAACGCTAGGGTCCCAAAGCCCTCCTCACGATGCCACCGGGTAGATTTCTGCCCGGTCCATCCATAAGCGGGTAGCTTCCTGCCCATCAATGTTGTGGATCCAAAGCCCTCCTCACGAGGCCACCGAGTAGCTTCCTGCTCAGTTCATCCGCAGCGGGTAGCTTCCTGCCCAATAACACTGTGGATCCAAAGCCCTCCTCATGAGGCCGCCGAGCAGATTTCTGCTCGGCCCATCCGCAGCGGGTAGCTTCCTGCCCAACAAATGCTGTGGATCTTAAGCCCTCACCACGAAGCGGACGGGTAGCTTCTTACTCGGCTCATCTACAAGGGGTAGATTCCTGCTCTACAAAGAAGTGGATCTAAAGCCATCATCACGAAGTTACCGGGTAGATTCCTGCATCCACAACGGATAGCTTCCTGCCCAACAACGTTGTGTATACAAAGCTCTCACCGTGAGGTGGTCGGGTAGCTTCCTACTCGATTCATCCGCAAAGGGTAGGTTCCTGCCCTACGAAGACGTAAATCGAAAGCCTTCATCACGAGGCCGCCGGATATCTTCCTGCTTGACTTCAACGGTGGATCCTTGAGCCTTGCATTAAACCAATAGGCATGCTCTACCCAGCGCACGTACCCGAAGTAAGCAAACTCCTAACATGGCCCAAGTAAATAAAGCTTGAGTTCGGTTGATAGCCGGCCCGAACAGACGAAGCGATGTCTCCATTATGGCATCACCCTTTCGGTGATCCGCTGACGCCATCGAGGATACGCGCGAAAATTCAAGCGCATGACGATATGACGCATGGGCCCAAGGATCAAAACGACGCAACCGCCAAACGCCATGTCGTTCCCGGGCATCCACATTATGATTCTCGGCACCAAACTGAGCAGAGGCAAAACTAAGAAGGCCACTCTCGACCCGACCCATAAATAGGTCGGAACGAGAGTGGGGGGCTAATGATGATGCTCACAAGTGGTATTTTCTCAGATTACGACACATGGCGAATGACGTGTCCCGAAGGCTACGGAGGTGGAATAAATGAGTTGCATTAGGGGCATTCCTCGGGACCTCGTCTCGAGAAAGTGTCCGACCTTTCAGGAGACTTCCCTGAGTACTTTCCACCTTCACCTAGCAAACTACCAACAGCTCGTCTCCGAGCTTCCTCGGTCTCCTTGCTCGTCTCCAAGCCATCTGTCAGGCCGAGCTTCCTCGGCCTCACTGCTCGTCTCCGAGCAATCTGACTTGCCAAGCTTCCTCGACTTCCCTGATCAACCGAGAGCGCGGAACCAAAGCGCCCTCGCAATGACTCCGCGTATCTCGCCAAGGCGAGATATCCACCTCCCCACGTTCCGCGTCCTATGCTGGCGCGTTCCCTCATTAATGGGCCCGCCATTAATGCGAGGATAACGCAGGGGCGTAACTAACGGCGATGATCTCGTGCCCGCTCGCTCCACGCGACCACTATATAAACCCCTCTCTCAGACGACTCAGATAATTCGAAGCCGCTACTCTGCTCCTATTTCTCGGCTCTAACTTAATCGTCGGAGGGTCCTATGGTGGTCACCCATCCCGGGACTTCTTTGCAGATAGCTCGGCGTCCAACACCTACCCATTGAGATCCACATCCAACAACTCCAAAACCAAATTTCAGCCGTCCAAGCTCACCATCGAAGGATCGACGGACGACAGCATCTGAAGGAGAATCGAAGCTCCATCACCCTCCTTTTAGCACTATAATAATAGAGATGATATAGCATTTGAACATCGCAAAATTTTAATGAAGAAATTCAATCCGTATTAAACCGCAGCCCAGATTAAACAAAACACCAACCCATAGAGTATCTATCTGTACAGCTAAAGATAACCAAATTATACAAGAAGAAAACCAGAAACTGCAGCATATCCCTTCGCTGGCCCTGCACGATCAGGATTTGATGTGCTTAACAAATGCACGGCTTTCTTGAGATGATCATTACGCGAAATTAATAGAATCAATAATTCTATAGGCTCCTTCAAATGTATCAGTGAGTATTCTTATATATCTCTCAGAACCACGAGTTCCAACAAGCTAAGTAGCCATACACATTAATGCTCGAGCATCTCTGCCAATGGATCCATAAGTTCCATTTATTTCGGTGGTTTGGTTATTGATTCCATTAAAAAGATCAATGCAATTATGTTTTAAAATAAGCATTCGAATAATTTTTAATTTTCAAGAAGAAACTTAAGATGATGAAGAAATGAAACTATAGCACAAATAATCAAGATGAAGAAGAAAGGAGGTAGGGGCAAAAATAATCAACCAAAAGATGGATGAGATGTTTTTGGACGGAATATTCTAACGGAGTTGGTAACTAAAGTGTCGAAACTATACTTTAGGTGTTTATGTGCCTGATTTTAAACTTTATGTATTTATTAATCAAACTTTGGGTATTTGAATGCCATTTAGCTGGAAAAAATCCTTTTAACAACCAAAGCTTAATGTGGTTTTTTTAATTAAATGTAAAGGGTATTTTAGTGTAATTCACCCCATTTCCCCCAAATGAGCCCCTAGCTCCCCCCCCCCCCCCAATTGTATACCTATGCTCTCCAAATTTCCCCCAAAACCAAAACCCCCTTCTACATCTCTTGCTCCCCCTCCTCCTCCTCCTCCTCCTCTTCATCTTCTTCTTCAATCCCAACCCATGAAGAAATCTTCATGTTCATCATCTTCATCTACTTCTCCAAACCTTCAAATGGGTATTCTAGTGTAATATTTTTTTCCGGTTTTTCAATATTTTATATCATATACCATATGAAAATCATAGAAATTTTCAAAAAATCTTATAATTTTATGTTTTCTTTTTTTTAAATATTAATGCCATATATCTATATAAAACATCAAAATCATAAAATTTTCAAAAATCTCATTTTTCTTTTTTTTTCCTGATTTTTTAATATTTTGCATGCTATATAGGAAATGACAATCGCGAAATATAAATCCTAAAATTATTTATTTTCTATAAATTTACAATATTTTGTATGTTACTACACGAATCTGAAAGGTTTTTGTTTTCTTTGATTTTTCAATATTTTGCTTGCATAGCGCACAACAATCGTGAAATTTTCAAAAAATCTTTAAAAATTTCGGTTTTCTTCAATTTTTCAATATCCTGCATGTTTACATATGAAAATCACGAAATTCAATATTTTTCTTGCGCACAGGAAAATCTCGTGATCTTTTAATAAATCTTTATAAACTAAAAGCTTTTTCAATTTTTCACCAAAATCCAGAAATTTTCAGAAATCTCAAAAAAAAATTATTTTCTTCAAATTTTCAATATTTTATATGCTATACATAATAAAACAGCGATTTTTTAAAATCTAATTTTTTTTTTCTGTTTTTCTTTAAATTTTCAATATTTTTCATATTCACGCACAAATCGCGTAATTTTCAAAAGTCTCAATATTTTTTGTTTTGTACGATTTTTCAATATTTTGCTTATTATAGCACACAAAAAACATGAATTTTTCGAACGTGTCAAAATTTTATGTTTTCTTTCATTTTTCAATATTTTGACACATTAAAATAGTGAAATTTAAAAATCTCAATTTTTAGATTTTGTAAATTTTTTTGCACGTAAAACATGAAACATGCAATATTTTCGAAATTTTCAGATTATTCAAAATATTGTTGTTTTCTTCACATTTTTATTATTTTGCATGATATAACATATGAAAACCGTAAAATTTTCATGAAGAAACGTAACCCGTATTAAACAACAGCCCGGATTAAACAAAACACCAACCCATATGTACAGCTAAACACAACCAAATTATACATGAAGAAAACCAAAAACTGCAGCATATACCTTTGTTGGCTCTGCATGATCAGGATTTCGATGTGCTTAACAAATGCAGAGATTTCTTTAGATGATCTTCCCTTTTCCCTTTTGCTGCACATGACCAATGAAGAAACACGAAAATAATCGAATCAATATTAGATGTAAACTGAGCTAACTGAGTAGAAAGGATAAAAAAGCAGCAGCAAATAATTGAATCAATAACTCATTCGGCTCTTATAAATCATTGAATATTCTTGTATTTCTCTTGATCCACAAGCAGCCATACACATTAATGCTCAACCATCTCTGCCCATGGATCCACAAGTTCCATCTAAGACGTATGGAATTAATCTTCGTGTTGGTGGTACCCGATTGGTCTCTTCTTCCTTTAGCATTGGAGGAAGTAAGACTCAGTTGTCTTGTTTCCACCGCTCCTGAAAAGTAGTCTTCTTTGTTGACGAAGTTTTGGTTGATTTGTATCCCAAATTATGGGAGCCCATTAAGGCCATGTTTGGGAATGGAGTTAAGTTTTCTAAACCGTGGTTTCATAAAGTTAGAAAGAACTTAACTCTAAAATCCTAACTTTGCTCTGTTTGGGGTTCATTTTAGAATTGAGATAACTACAATTATCTCCATTTTGAAAGTCATAAAATTGCAGTTATCTAAATTCCAATCTGTTTAAAGTTTAAATAATTCCATTTGAGTTTGAGGCTTTCAAACCACGATTTCATCTCTCAACCTCCTCTTCAAAATAAGTCATGGTTATCTTCATTCCCGAATTGGGCCTAAAACGATAAATGCAATTATATTTCAAGTAAGCATTTGAATTTTTTAAAAAATTTAGGAGAAAGAGAAAAATGAAACTGACAAAAAAGAAAGGGGACAGGGGCAAAAATGTCAAATAAAAGTCAGATAAGATGTCCTAAGAATCTTGGACGGAATATACTTACGAGGTTGGTCATTAAAATGCCAAAAAGATGTTTTAGGTAATTATATTCTTGATTTTAAGCTTCGGGTATTTATCCGTTAAGGTCATCAAATTTTGGATATCTTAATGCCATTTAGCCGGAAAAAATCCCTTTAAGAACCAAACCTTAAGGGATTTTACCATAATAAAGCCATAATAAAGAAATTAAAGGTAGTTTAGTGAAAATCTCACAATGGTTAAGAGTGTGTTTGGTAGGAGAAGTGGTGGAGCCAGCAACAAGGCTCATGATGCTCAATATTGACGACCCCAAGATCAGGACACGTGGCAGATGACGTGTCCCGGAACTCAGAAGAAAGGGTCCACAGGGGCCAACCAGGCCACCCCTGTACCCGACCTGCAAGCACAAGCTGGCCCTCCTCAGGACCCCCTGCAAATTGGCCTCCTCGGCCCCTCAGCTCGCCCCGAGCTGCCACAAGACCAAGACTCCTCGGCCTTCCCGCTCGTCCCCGAGCTCCCCAGCCGAGACCGTCTCCTTCGGTCCTCCGACCAATCCACCGCTCACAGGCGTAACTGCCGCTCCGCAAATCTCGCCATACGCAGATTCTCCGCCAGCAACATCCCACGTTCCACGCCATCACGATCCCCATTAATGGGCGATCCGTTCTCTACGCGGGCGTGACGTCGGGAGCATAGCTGCCGGCGAGATTCTCGTGCCTGCTGCTGCGTGCTACCACCGCTATATAAACCCCCATCACAGAGGGGTCAAGTAAGCCTTTTTTGATTCCACTTAGCTGTTACTCTGCTCGGATCTTGTACTAACTTGATCATCGGAGGGTCCTCGGTGGTACCAAACCATCCCGGGACTTCTTTGCAGATACTCGGCGCTAAACTCCTCAAATCGCCAATCTCCTCAAAACCCATTGAGACCCACACGCAACAGGAGATCACCTCCAAAATCCACCGGGGGATCGACGGAAGACAACATTTGAAGGAGACCCGAAAAGGAGCTCCATCAGTTGGCGCCGTCTGTGGGAAACGCTCCACAAAAAACAAAGTTGGCCTTCCGATCTCCATCCACATGGCGGGCGACCACCCCGAAGATCCAGGTACCAGCCGCCGCCTTCCTTTCACCGGAGGCGCGGATGAACCTCCCCCGGCGACCATCATCAATGCCCTTGCCAGCCGAATAGATCGGCTACAATCCCTCGTGGAGGTGCTTGTCCGCATCCAAGCGGCCGGGTCTGGGCCCCAGATCGCCGCTCCTCCACCTCTAGAAGGCTCTGCCCTCGTCGGCACAACTGACCACCGGCAGGTTACGACTCCTGGCCATAGATCTCTCGGGCCGATACTCCCTGAGGCCCGTTGGGCGCCCCACGGCTCCACACCAAGGTCCGCCGCCAGAGCGCCCACCTCGAGCCTCCTCGAGACTTTTACCCCCGTGAGGAGATGTCGGTCACCTCGCCTGTCCACCGGCATGATCGACACCCCCTCTCTCGACGGGGTCGCACAGAAGGGGCTCACCACGACGGCTCGTGAGCCACCTTGCCCGGAGATCTGAGGGACCTCATCGAGAGGAACCGTGGCCACACCCAGACACAGGTCTCCCACAGCAGAGGCCAGGAATCACGAGGCGCCGAATCCTCGGGGTACCACGGCCGTCTCGACGCCCTCGAGAAGAAGATCGAGGGCATGCGCCGGGAAGGTCACCTCTCGGGCGACGGGGCTAAGTACGCCGCCGACTCGCTCACCAAACAGTTTACCGAGGGACTGCTCGCTGTCCATGTCTCATTGCACAACAATCCCCCGAAGGTCTCTCTGTTCGACGGGAAAACCGACCCGAAAGACCATTTGGATGCTTTCACCGCAGGGATGAGCTTCCAGGACCATTCCGACACCGCCCAATGCAGGGCCTTCCCAGCCACCCTCATCCACGTAGGTCGGGACTGGTTCCGAGGGCTCGAGCCTCGCTCAATCTCGACCTTCGACGAGCTGGCTACTCAGTTCCTCGGCCACTTCGTTGGAAACCGTCGGCAGAAGCGCACGGTCGACTACTTCTTCACAATAAAGAGCGGGGACAAGGAGACGTTCAAGGTTTATATCGCCCGCTTCTACAACGCCCTCCTCGAGGTCCCCAAGCACCGGGACGAGATCGTCATCACGACGCTCAGATCTGTGCTTAGGCACAAGGAGTGGTTAAGCTCCTTTGCGTTGGCACAGCCTAAGACCATGGCTGAGGTCAAGGCGTGGACCGAGCGCGAGGTTCAGCTGGAGTCCGAGGTGAACGCGAACCTCCCCCGAGCAGAACGGACCGACCAGAAGAAGAGGGCTCGGGAAGAGAGGCCGGAGCGTCAGCAGCCCTATCACCCGAAGTTCCAGGAGTACACCGCGCTCAATGTCTCCCTCGCAGTATTACTAGAGGAGGCCCAGGGCGAGGGGTTCTTCAAGTTCCCTCAAATCCCGTGTCAGGCCTCGAAGCGAACCCGAGGCCCTTACTGCGCCTTCCACCGAACGCTGGGCCACGCCATAGAGGATTGTAAGCAACTCCGGGACTACATCGAGAAGCTCATCTGATCGGGGCACCTCGCCGCCTACCTAAGGGACAAACGGCAAGCCGACCGTGAGCAGGAGCAGCGTCCTCCTCCTGCCGAGCTGAACATCGGCCAGATCATGCTCGCTTCGACAGATGATCAGTCCGGCGCTCAGGGAGGGTGCCGAGCACGGAGACCAACAAGCCTTCGGGGAGCTCAGGCCGCGCTAATAAGGTCATCTATTAGCATGTACTTTTCTTCTCGGGCAATGTAAACTTTTCCTAGGGTCTGTTATTAATCTAATAAAGATCAATGGAATATTGCGAAAAGAAGGAAAGATCTCATTTATTCAAAAAAAGTATTATGGGCTCCTCAGCCATACATACAAAAAGGAAAAAAAGGGAAAATTACAACAGCGGGGGAAGGGGGTGCAGAGAGCACTGCTCGTGATACTCGGTAAAGATCTCCGCCAGCCGAGGCCTCGCGAGATCCCACCTCTGCCCTCAGTTCCCTCCGTGCGCGTTGACCCCGAGCCTCAGCTCGTAGCACTCGCGGACGAGCGCCTCCGAGTGAGTCAGCCGGTTCGCGGAGATCAGGCCGAAGCGCTTCAGAGACCGCAGCTTGCCCACGGCCTCGTCATAGTGTTGTTCGAACAGGGGGTTGTAAAGCCCCGGCGACACCCTCCAGATGGAGTACATCAGCAGCTGCAGCAGGGAGGAGCGTCGGGGGAGCAGCCGGCCGAAGTGGTCCTCAATGCTCCCATAGACTAACTGCACCGTTTTCTCGGTGCAGTTCTAGTCATAAAGGTATACGTCTTCGAAGCGGATGATATCGGGGATGATAAAAGGGAAGTCTTGCATTCTCGACGATCTGCTATGAAGGAAGGAAGGACCGGTACTCTTTCAGCCTTATATAGCCCACTGCGCCCCAACGGAGTTCAACAGTCGCTCGCTTTCGTCCAACAAGTCACTGCCACGCGGCGATCATCAAGACTTCTCTGGCAGAATCGAAACGACGCGGCCCTGGCGCTTTGCCTCCCTCCACATTCAATGCACATGCTACGTGCACGGTCGCCGCGACCATTCCTGTTCCCCATGCCTACAACTGGATGGTCGGGCGAAACCTCATGAAGAACTAGCCGAGCATCTACCTACTCGGCTATACCTGGCCAGTAGCTTCCCTACTCGCAGCGCTAGGGATCAAAGCCCTCGCCAAGAGGCATCCGCGCAGCTTCACTGCCCGGTTATCCTTAGCAGGCCTCCTACGGCCTCTCCAACGCTAAGGATCCAAGTCCTCCTTAGAGGCAGCTCAGCAGCTACCCTGCTCGGCTATCCCTGGCCGGTAGCTTCTCTACTCACAACGCCAGGGATCAAAGCCCTCGCCAAGAGGCAACCGCGCAGCTTCACTGCCCGGTTATCCTTAGCAGGCCTCCTACGACCCCTCCAATGCTAAGAATCCAAGTCCTCCTTAGAGGCAGCATAGCAGCTACCCTGCTCGACTATCCTCGGCTGGTAACTTCCTACCACGACCGACATGGATCAAAAGCCCTCCCAGAGGCAGTCGAGCTCGAGGATCCCTCGCTCGGCTATCTTTCAAGCCAAAAGCCCTCGCCAAAAGGCACCGGGCAGTAACCCTGCCCGGCCAAGGGTCCTTGGTAGGCTTCTTACAGCCCCTCCCGCTAAGGACCAAAGTCCTCCCAGAGGCAGTCGAGTCCTTGCTCGGCTATCTCCGGCTGGTAGCTTCCTACCACAACCGACAGGGATCAAAGTCCCCGCCAAGAGGCACTGGGCAGCAACCCTGCGCGCTCCCAGTCCTGAAGGATCAAAGCCCTCGCAAGAGGCAACCGAGCAGCTACCCTGCTCGGTCATCTCCGGTTGGTAGCTCCCTACCCACGACGCCAGGGATCGAAGCCCTCACAAGAGGCACCCGGGAGGCTACCCCGCTCATTCATCCCAGGCTGGTAGTTGCCTACCCACGACGCCAGAGATCAAAACCCTCGCCAAGAGGCAACCGCGCAGCTTCACTGCCCGGTCATTCTTAGTGGGCTTCTTACATCCCCTCCAACGCTAAGGATCAAAGCCCTCGCAAGAGGCAACCGAGCAGCTACCCTGCTCGGTCATCTCCGGCTGGTAGCTCCCTACCCATGACGCCAGGGATCGAAGCCCTCGCAAGAGGCACCCGAGCGGCTACCCCACTCGGTCATCCCAGGCTGGTGGTTGCCTACCCATGACGCCAGAGAACAAAGCCCTTGCTAAGAGGCAACCGCGCAGCTTCACTGCCCGGTCATCCTTAGTGGGCTTCTTACAGCCCCTCCAATGCTAAGGACCCGAAGTCCTCCCAGAGGCAGTCGAGCCCGACCCTCGCTCGACCAGCCCCAGCTAGGGGTCGTTGCTCGCAACGCCAGAAGTGAAAGGCCCTCGCCAAAGGACAACCGAGCAGCTTCCCATTCATGCTCGGCGACAACACGACGGTCAGCCCTCTGCCCGTAACATGCAGAGAATCCGAGGCCCCAACAGGGGGCATCAAGTCTATCCGAGTCTGAGCGATTCCCCCTCGACTTCGGGGCCATGGAGACGCCTCCTTCTCGGCAGCGCTTGGCGCGCTCGGCAAGTGACCGAAATTAGCTCGACGAATGATCGCTAGACAGATGGCCGACCTGACATGGAAGCCCAACAGTGCAAGCAGAGATATTTTACAAGCATTCTTCATGAACAAAAGACAAAGTGCAAACCGATGAAACCAAAGAAAAAGTTTTATTACTAAAAGGCAAAGTCTTTACAAAGGGTATTTTAGGCTTCCCAGCCTTACAAAATGCCTGGAGGCTTACAAAATTCCAGAAGCAATAAAATATAAAGAGGAGGAAGACGGGAGCTTTAGGCCTCGGGGCCAGGAGCGACCTCGGGGACCTCGACATCCACCACGAGACGAGCTGGGTCCTCGGCGACTTCCTCGCCAGGAATCTTCTGCCCCTGCTCATCGGTATCCGCGAGGGGGTATTCGGCCCGGAGCTCTTTGTCGGCGAACCCCGGCATCTGGGCCTTAACGGCGTCGAAGGCCTCATGCCAGATGAGGGTCGTGGCAACGGCCAGGTCATCATAGAAGTCCTTCGACTTCTTGTAGCCCTCCACTGCCTTCGCCGCCGAGAGGTCGGCCAACTTCGCTGCTCTCAGGTCGGCCGACTTCGCCGACTCGGCCGCCGCCCCCAGCTCCTTCCAGAGGGTTTTCGCTGTCTTCTTCAGGTTGCCGGCAAGCACCTGAGCGTCCTCGAGCTTGGCCTCGGCAGCCACGGCGGCCTCGCGGTACCGGGCGACCTCCCGCTTCCCGGCCTCCACCTCGCCCTCCAGGGCGGCGACCCTCGCCATCACCGCCTCGAGCTCCCGCTTGGAGCTCTCTTCCAGTGAGGCGAGCTGGCCCGCAGCCTTCATCGCCGGGGCTATCACCTCGGCCTCCATGCGTAAGGCGAGGGCAACGTGCTAGAGAACCTAAAAGACAGGAAAGAGATCAGAAAGACGAAAAAGGCACCGAATCTCACCAAAAAAAACAAACACTCACCTGCACGGACTCCTGGGCGATGGACGCCAGCTGAGCCCTGAAAGTCCCCCCGGGGACTCTACCCCCGGCCGATGTCTCTATTTCATGCAGCAGGCTATCCACGACGGATAGCCCCGAAGGCACTGCGAACTGGAGGCCCCCTTCCTCCACCATGATTGGCGAAGATGGGCCCCGGGAAGATCTTCGGGAACTCCTCTTGAGCGGCTCTGAGGGAGAGCCGATCTCCTTCTCCGAGGCCGGGTCCTCCAGAATCTGAGCCCGCTTCCGGCCCGACACTCTGCTAGGCCCCGGGGCGGGATCCACCCCCGAACGATCACGGGACGCGACCACCGGAGGAGAAGGAGCCGGGGCAGGCTTTGAGCGAGAAGAGCTGGCACCCCCGGCCTTCGCGACCTTCCTCGGCCAGCCCATAGAAGATCGGAGCGAGTCCATGTCCATGGGTCCTACACAAAACCAAATGCAAAGAAGTCAGCGACACAAGAAATATACAAGCCAATAAGCAAGCCTAAACTTACCGGCGAACTCAATGGGGCTGAGCCCGGCCCAACTCAGGACCCTCTCAGACAGCAGCACGTCGAAACGGAGGATGGGCTCCCACGACGCCACTCTCACCGCGACGGGGTCACTGGACTGGTTCCTCGGCAAGCATTTCTCCCTCGACCACTTTGTAGGCACGGGCCAGTCCTCGCCCTCGGGGGGGGGAACGAAGAAGAACTTTTTCTTCTAGTCGTGAATGGAAGAAGGCAGGGCTACAACCCTTTTCCCGGCGGCGTCCCCCTGTCGCTTTCTAAAAGAAAGGTAAACCTACCTCGGGTTGCCCCGCTCGACCACCAGGGTGATTTTTGAAGGCGAGGGAAGAATCAAGGAGGGAGAGGCTGAAAGGAATCGCCTGTAACTTCAGGCAGATCAGGAACCCGAGGAGAATCCTCCACGAGTTCGGCACTAACTGGCCAGGGGCTAACCCGAAAAAGTTCAGCGCTTCGACGACCTCGGGAGAGAAGGGTAAGCGCATTCCACCCCAAAAAGCTTCCAAATACAGGGCGATCTCTCTGCCCCGTACTTGGTCTGCCCTCTCTCCCTCCTTGGCCAGGCGAAGCGTATAACGTGGGGGTATGTGGAAGCGAGATCGAGCATTGGCGAGCTCGTCCTCATGCCTCACCCAACACGAGGCGCCGGGGGAAGCATCTACCGCCTCCTCACTGGGGGTTGCCCCCGCCGCACGACCCTGGGAAGAGGGCTCGACCCCTGCTCCCCGGGAGGACTCAAGCTCACCTAAAGGGTCCCTAAAACCTACTCCAACGACACCTACTGACTCGACAAAGGAAGACATTTAACATTGAGAAGAAGGGTCCTCGGGAAACGAAAGCGGAAGAAAGAAGACGAGCGCCGAGCAACCAGGACTTAGAACGGGGAAATATGAAGGAGTAGGGGCCTTGGAACGGGCCCCACCCCTATTTATCACCGTAAGCGACCTCATCCAACGGCGCCCTTCATCTCTCGCCAAAACGCCTCTTCGTGTCCAACTGCTCCGATTGCTCCACTTGTCGTTCCCACACTGGGCCGCACCCCTTCAAACGTCGCAGGTCTGCACACGTCGCGTCGGCCAATCGACGCTTGACACGTAGACCGTCACTTCAACGGCAGGATGCACGAACCGGCGCACCTTCCTTAAATGCAGAGATCTCGCCCTGATTCGCTGACAGAAAAGACAGCTGACAGCCCGGGGACACGTCCCGATGAAACCTTAGGAGGGAGCTCACCCCCGGCGGCCCGGCAGTCCACTCCTGACCAGACCCGCTAGGTGGTCGGGACAAGAGTGGGGGGCTAATGATGATGCTCAATATTGACGACCCCAAGACCAGGACACGTGGCAGATGACGTGTCCCGGAACTCAGAAGAAAGGGTCCACAGGGGCCGACCACGCCACCCCTGTACCCGACCTGCAAGCACAAGCTGGCCCTCCTCAGGGCCCCCTGCAAATTGGCCTCTTCGGCCCCTCAGCTCGCCCCGAGCTGCCACAAGACCAAGACTCCTCGGCCTTCTCGCTCGTCCCCGAGCTCCCCAGCCGAGGCCGTCTCCTTCGGTCTTCCGACCAACTCCACTGCTCACAGGCGTAACCGCCGCTCCGTAAATCTCGCCATATGCAGATTCTCCGCCAACAACATCCCACGTTCCACGCCATCACGATCCCCATTAATGGGCGATCCGTTCTCTACGCGGGCGTGACGTCGAGAGCATAACTGCCGGCGAGATTCTCGCGCCTGCTGCTGCGTGCTACCACCGCTATATAAACCCCCATCACAGAGGGGTCAAGTAAGCCTTTTTTGATTCCACTTAGCCGTTACTCTGCTCGGATATCGTACTAACTTGATCGTCGGAGGGTCCTCGATGGTACCAAACCACCCCGGGACTTCTTTGCAGGTACTCGGCGCTAAACTCCTCAAATCACCAATCTCCTCAAAACCCATTAAGACCCACACGCAACAGGAGATCACCTCCAAAATCTACCGGGAGATCGACGGAAGACAACGTCTGAAGGAGACTCGAAAAAGAGCTCCATCAAAGGCAAACAATCTAGAATAGGTTTTTTGAAAAAAATATTACTAATTTAGCAACCTCCTTTATTATAAATAAAAAGGCCAAAATAAATGATTTAGCAACCTCCTTTATTATAAATAATAAAAAGGTTAAAACAAATGAGGGCTTAAAGGCTTAAACTTGGGTCTTTTTTGCCACAAATTCAGAAAACATCAACAACCAGGCCCGCTCGAATTCACTTTAGGTTTGGCAACAGGTCGGACGGACGAGCGGCCGTTCACGGGCGATCGGTCGGTCGCCATCGCCCTACTTTCCACCCGCCGCCCGCCTTCCGTTCGCCGCCAGTCGCCTGGCTTGCCATCATTCGATGGCCGCCGATCTGTCGGCTGTCTGCCGTCGGTTGGTCGGCTGCATATATATATATATATATATATATATATATATATATATATATATATATATATATTGAGATTAATGGAGGAAAGAGGCCATAGGAGGGGATTTCCTCCTATGGCGTGGAAAAAATACGACCTCCATTATTTTTTCCGACGATCGGCATCCATCATCATCATCGTTATCATCTAAGATGTGCGTACACCAAATTTCATGTGATTCCATAATTTTTTCACCGTTGATTTAGTGTGTTCAAAATTAACGGTTTACCGACAATAGAACTTTTTACATTGCTAAATCAACGGTGAAAAAGTTGTAGAATCACATGAAATTTGGTGTACCCACATCTTAAATGATAACGATGAAGATGATGGGGGCCGATCGTCGAAAAAAATGGTGGAGGCTGTATTTTTTCCACGCCATAGGAGGAAATCCCCTCCTATGGCCTCTTTTCTCCATTATTCTCATATATATTACTGGGTACTGGGATAATAAAAATATACCAATCTCGTCGTTAATATAAGATTCCTTATAATAATTAATGGATGTTCATCACATTCTGGCAGGATTCCCAAGTAATCTTCTATTTGATGTGGTAAGCACAGCCCAGGGTATTTCAGTGTAATTTACCCCCATTTCCCCCAATCTATAATTAAACTCTTTGAACCCTAACTGTCGCTTCTAATTGTTTTTCCAATGCTCTCCAAATTTCCCCCAAAATCAAAACCCTCGAAAACCCCTTTCTTCATCTCCTCCTCCTCCTCCTCCTACTCATCGTCATCATCATCTTCTTCTTCTTCTTCAACCCCAACCCCAACCCCAACCCCAACCCCAACCCCTGAAGAAATCTCCCACCTAATCCTCACCCAAAGATCCCCATCAAAAGCTCTCCAAACCTTCCAATGGGCATCTCATCTCCCTTCCTTCCATCACAACCCTTCCACTTACCACTCCCTCATCCAATCCCTCATCTCCTTCAACCACCTCCAAAGAGCCCACCAGCTCCTCCTCTCAATGCCTCCTCCCCATTTCCCTCAAGATCCCACCTTCATCGCTTTGATCCGCGCTTTCGCCCGTGCCAACAAACCCCAATCCGCTATCGACCTCCTCAACCTCTTCACCCCTCAAAGCCCACCTTCTCTCAAGATCCTCAACTCGATCCTCGATGCCCTGATCAAGGAAGACATCGATTTGGCCCGCCATTTCTTTCGGAAGAAAATGGCCAAGCTTCACAATGAGCACACATTCGGTATCCTGATGAAGGGCCTATGCAGAGCGAATAGGATTCAAGAAGCATTCAAGCTTCTTCAGCTCATGAAGCGATCGAGCTCCGTGAAGCCGAACCCTGTGGTTTACAACACCTTGATCCATGGGCTCTGCAGGAATGGCAAGGTCGGGCGGGCGAGGAGCCTGATGAGAGAAATGGAGGAGGTGTCGGATGTCACGTTCCATATATTGATATCCGCGTATTGCGGAGAATCCAATCTTGTTCAGGCGCTTGTTTTGCTGGAGAAGTGCTTCGAGGCCGGCTTAGTGCCTGATTCGATTACGGTCACGAAGATCGTCGACGTTTTTAGCTTGCATGGACGGGTGATGGAGGCGGTGGAGATGTTGGAGCGAGTCGAGGAGAAAGGGGGAGTGGTTGATGTGGTGTGTTATAATAGTTTGATCAAAGGGTTTTGCGGAATGAAGAAGCCCGAGGTTGGGAAAAGAGTCTTGAAGGAGATGGAGATGAAAGGATGCCTCGCTAATGTGCATACTTATAATTTGTTGGTGTTAGGGTTTTGTGATTCGGGGAAACTTGATTCGGCTATGGATGTTTTTAGAGAGATGAGAACGGTTGGGGTTACCCCAAATTTCGATACGTTCAATGCGTTAATTAAGGGGTTTTGTTTCAATGGAGGGGTTGATGAGGGATTGAAGATTTTGGATATGATGGAAGAGGTAAATAAGGTTAGCCCTTTCAATAGTATCTTGTATGGATTTTACAAAGAAAATAGGCTCGAAGAAGCTTACGAGTTTCTTAAGAGGATGGAAAGTTCTTTTCCTAGAGTTGTCGGTAGGAGCTTGAGGATTTTGAAATTTTGCAAAGAGGACAAGATTGATGAAGCTAAATCCGTTTTTGATCAAATGATTAATGAAGGCGATTCTCCGAGCGCACTTGTTTATGCTAGCTTGATCGAAGAGATGAGCATGAAAGGAGATGTCCGCGAGGGTGTTGAAATGATGAATGAGATGGTGGAGAATGTCTATTTCCCTTCGGTTTCGACGTTTAATGCTTTGATTCGTGGGTTTTGTGAAGAAGGGAATTTGAAATGTGCATTGAAATTGCTGGAGGAGATGATTGAAAGTGGATGCTCTCTAAATGTTGGGAGTTATGGTCCTTTGATTAGTGTTCTTTGCAAGCAAGGAGATTTAGCCAAGGCTTATTCTTTTCTTGTTCAAATGGTGGATAAGGAAATAGTTCCTGATTTTTGTGTATGGAGTTGTTTACTTATGCATGAAAACGCGATTACACGATCTCATGAATCTCTTTCATTTATCTCAGAAATTTGTGGTTCGATGATAAAGGATTCGACCATGGATGCGCAATGACTTGTGAGATATGAGATGGTTGTGATTAGTGTGGTGGTTGATGCATTCTTATGTAAATTGGAGAGTTTATTTTCCACTATTTTTTCCTAGTTGAAAGAAGAGAAGAGGAGCCAAGAGACCTAATTGGTTTTAGTGCTTGTGATTCTATCTCACTAGCTTTATGCACGTGCATCGCATGGGTACACAATAGGAGATGTATAAAAGATGATCCAATATACACGTGTACTAGCAAGGGTCTCCAAGCATGCGTGGTTACGAAGTCCAAAATCAAGAAAAAATCATATTAATTTGAATATTTATTGTTATATAATTTGTGGGTTGTATTATTTCATATTTATTAATTTCATATGTAAAATATATGAATGTTTAGTAGATAGACGTTTCAGAATTTTTTCTTTAACTTGTAAATATTATAACATACGAAAATTATGAAAGTTCTAAAATTCTTTTAAAAAATCTTTACGGCTGTTTAATATTTTGCATGTTATTGCATTCGAGAATCACAAGATGTGCAAAATTCCTAGAATTATATGTTTTTTCAAATTTTCAATATTTTACACAATATAGCACACGATATGACAAAATTTTAAAAATCTTAAATTCTTAGTTTTCTTTGATTTTCTGATATTTTGCTTACTATAGCACAAAAAAATCATGAAATTATCAAAAATAATTTTTTTTTGTTTTCTTCGGTATTTCAATATTGTTTATGTTATATAGCATACGAAAATCGCAAAAAAAAAATTAAAATTTTTAAAATTCTCTGTTATCTTTCTTTCTTTTCTTCAATATTATGCATACTATATATATAGCACATGAAAATCATGGAATTTTTTAGTTTTTCCGGTTTTTAATATTTTATATGCTATATAATATGACAATCGTGAAATTTACAAAACTAAAAAATTATTTGTTTTTTTTTTTCAAATTTACAATAATTTGCACACGATCACATGAAAATTACATAATTTTCAAAAATCTCAAAAATATTTGTTTTCTTCGATTTTTCAATATTTTGCATGTTGTAGACTGCTAGCACACGAAAATCACAAATTTTTTTAAAATCTAAGAAAAATCAGTTTTCTTCGTTTTTTCAATATTTACAACACAAGCAAACCGCAACATTCTCAAAATTATAAAATTTTCTCTTCTCTTTGGGTTTCAATACTTTTGCTTTATATAGTACACGAAAATCATGATATCTTTGAAAATCCCAAAAATTTCTGGTTCTTTCAAATTTTCAATATTTTGGACACGAATCGTGAATTTCTTAAAATTGAAAAATATTATCTTCAAATTTCCAATATTTTGAATGCTATATAGCTCATAAAAATTGTATAATATACATAAATCAAAATATTTTCTATTTTATCTGTTTTTCAATATTTTGCTTGTTTTACAACATACAAATATCTCAAATTTTGCAAAAATATCAAAATTTTCTGTTTTCTTCTATTTTTTAATATCTTGCATTTTATTGCAAACAAAAATTGCTTAATTTTAAAAAGTGAGTTTTTTGTTTTCTTCATTTAACAATTTTTTTTTTGTTATAGCACACGAAAACCGTGAAATATTCAAAAATCTTAAAATTTTCTATTTTTTCGTTTTTAAATCATTTTTCTTGCTATATAAAGTATGAAAATTACAATATTTCCGAAAAATCCTTTTGTTTCCTTCGGTTTTATCATTTTTCTTGATATAACAAACGAAAATCGTAGATTTTTCAGAAATCTTTAAAAAAATCCGTTTTCTTCACTTTTTGATATTTTTATTGATGCATATGAAAATCATAAAATTTTCAAAATCTCAAAATAATTGATTTCTTCCTTTATTACATAATCTGCATGAAATTTTAAAAATCTCCGGATTTTATGTTTTCTTGCTTTTAAAGAACTTCCATTGTATCAAGAATAAAAAAAACAAAAAAAACTATATGAACTAAAAATTGAAAATTTCTGTTCCAATAGGTTCCCAGTGATTTATTAGCGGAAGCAAATAAGGCTCCTAGTCACTTGGAACTTGTCACGTCCCGCTTCCAAAATACGGAATACGAGGGATGACTAGGTCAGTCATGCTCCTACGGTCGAGAAAATATCCTGCATTAATCACATTTCGGATTCTAGCAGTATATGGTAAGCAGTAAACACAACACTAAATATGAGAAATACAATCACTAAATCTATCACATTTTGAACGAATCAGAGTGTAACGGATACAAGCGAAAGAGATAACTAACCAGATAGTGATAAAGAAAAAGATAGCGATAACGTCGCTGATCTAGATATCCGCAATATTCTCGAGATAAGATATTTCCTGATCCTAGCTAAGTCTACTTCTCACTCTGACCATGCATACTCAGGTCGTCAGAGCGACACAATTGCAAATATATATATATATATATATATATATATATATAATGTGCAATGATGATAAACATAAAGCAGTAAATATAGAGTAATGACATGAGTATGACATGTAACGGTAAAGCGGTGTATCAAATCAATAATCAATGTAATGTTTCATCAGTCTCACAGTCTCAATGTCCAAGTCACTAAACTTATCGTCAGTCCGAGTGTGAGCATCAATCACCGCAGGAGTATTCCCAACCCAAGGGTAAGTCCAGGGGCAAGGAAAAACGAGCCCGAATCACGATCTGCAAGAACCAGTAACACGATCAGTAACAATATCATGATATTACGAAACATGCTGGCAATGAGACTCCTGAGATTCCATTGAATGAATTCACACTCAAACTACCCCACACCCCGCAGTATATATCAAATACCGACCATGATCTAAATACTAGTCGCTCCATAACAAGTTTACGTGAGAATTGGAGACAGGGTCTCCATCAAGCATGTCTCGACTTGTCACGACCTGAAATTGGCACGTGACGGCCCTTAAACTACGCAACGTCTCCAGGCGTAACACAATTTAAGTAAACCGAAAACCCAGCAATCTAAACCATCAAAAGTAGTAAGTGATAAGAACATTATTAAAACTTTTGAAAATCTCAAGTACAAATTCTTTAAAGTCCAACTTTACTTTCTTAAAAATTTTGGCAGCACTTCCTTTGTAAAAATAACCCCAAAAATGGATACAACATAAATATAAGTAAGGCATCCCCAACGGGAGAAAAATCTATGCCCAAAGGCGGAAAACAACCACCACAACAGATATACGACGCCGTAGCGAAGAAATAAAAGACGATATAAGTAAAACTGCATAAAAGACCTCCAAGTCACAAAATAACAGACAATATCGTCCTCACATAAAGTCTCTAAGTCATATATGAAAGTGATAGATGGAGAGTACAGAATACAACGAATATACAATAAGCAACATCGGATAACCGCAAAACCCATCTATAGCAAAACTGCACGCAGTCAGCCGAAGCGGTATCCGCTGCAAAAGATGATATGAAAGATGAAAATAGCCCTGCCTTTGACTATTCTGAGGAACAATCTGCAAAACACTGTGGCATAACGGGGGTGAGTTGCCAACTCGTGAATAGTAAATAACATATGCAGGCAATCGCAAGTATGCACGTATATCGCGAATCTAATGCATGCAAGCTGATAGCAATAAATGACAATATGTATGCAACAGTCATGTAAGGTACTCTATCAGCTACTACTACTACATGAACAATAGATGGCAATATGTATGCAACAGTCATGTAAGGTACTCTATCAGGTACTACTAATACATGAACAATAAATGGCAATATGTATGCAACAGTCATGTAAGGTACTCTATCAGGTACTACTAATACATGAAACAATGCATATAAAGTAACAATATGTAAATGCAACAGTCATGAAAGGTACTCTATCAGGTACTAATAATACATGAAGCAATGCATATACAATAAATGTGGAGTATGGGATACAACATGTCATCCTCACGGAATCCTGATCTCGTGGTAGGACCAAAGTCCATCAAGACAATCTAAATCCCAAATTTCCACAAATCAGCCCCCAAATTTGCCCTCATATCCTGTAAGTCTCAGAGATCCTGAGTGTCCAATATCAAGTAAACCTCATATATCCAGTATCCAATATCAAGTATGTCTCATATATCCTGTATCCAATATCAAGTGAATCTCATATATCCTGTATCCAATATCAAGTGAATCTCATATATCCTGAGTGAGTATATTTGCAAGATTATTATGATGATGTATATAAATTAAATATGTATACAAATATATTAGCGTCCCATTCCACTAATATATATATATATATATATATATATATATATGTAACAGCATCTCATTCCACTGTTATATATACTTAGGAATAAAAATATCATGAAAACAAATGTCTAATATCGACACATAAATACTGATCTATCAGGCGTTGTCACCACGACTGGCCCTCCTGATAGGTACGTATCACACGCTATCCTGAAAACTCGAGTGCCTAGCTCTGACACTCGAAATTCGACGTATCCATACGTACATGACTCCGGTCGGTATCTCCACGATAACCGCAGAGTCATAGGTACTGTTACCGGTAGGTATGGTTCCCCCACTAACTCATCGTCTACTTCACGAAATTCTTGTCCCGGGGTACCTCCGGGCCCCACCAAGTACCCGCACACGGCTCCCTTCGTTCCTCGCGTGGGTATATATATATCAGAACCGATAAATCTCATGGTGGATGTTGAAATATCATATCAAGAGAAACCGGGTTTTTCAAATAATGCATAATTTTATGAAACTACCACGGTCCTCAAATCCAGAAAACATCATGAAAAATCTATATCTTAATGCGAAAATTCATGAATATAATATATGTAACATAAAACTGTAATGTGAGCATATATAAAAGAAAAGCCGCTATTTAACTGCAACAAGTTTATATATATATATCATGCGGTTCCTAATTTCTCCAAGTCCATATAACATCGAATAAAGGTGAATATGTAGCTATAGCCAGATATATGTGTAAACATATAGATATAGCAATGTATAAGTATCTACCTATCAGTAATGATGTAATAATCTTCAGGTATAAGTGTAAGTATGTATGCAAGATGTACATGCAGCTATGTCTCATATGTGTATATACCCATCACTAATGGTACAATACTATATAGGTATATAGGTAACTAGCATGGAAACACTCATCCTGGGCTACTACTGGCACTGCGATCTTTTTCTTTTCCTTCACTCCCACCTTACTAACACCTCCTCTAGGTTTTGTGGCGGCCTTATTCTTCCTTCCTTTGGCCTTAGCATTGGACCCGGAAGAAGAAGCACCGCGAACAAACATAGCGTGTGTTTCCCTTGCCTTCTGCAAGGTGCCCTCTGCACTCCTCAACATGTTAAGGAGTTCTGAAGTTCAACTTCTTTTCTTTGAATGTTGAAGTTCAGAATAAACTGGGCGTAGGTGGAAGGGAGGGACTGGAGAATAAGGTCTGTATAGAGCTCATTATCCAAAGTTGTCCCAAGGTCTGCGAGCTCTTCAATATAGCCAATCATCTTTAGAACATATTCTCCTACCGATGATCCGACAGCCAACCTCGTCTAAACAGCTTCTTTGAGGTCTCGTATCTTGCTATACGAGATTGCTCTCCATACAGATCGTATGTATGGAGAAATATGGATTCAAAATCCATATCCTCGTGCCTCCTCTGATGTTCATTGTTCATCGAGGCAAGCACGATGCACTTGGCCTTCGCGCAATCTAACTCCCCAGTTTTGCGGATTTCCTTATCCGCATTACTGGATTTGGGACCTGGGTCTTCAGGTGCCTTAGTGGTGAGGACATACCCCAACTTGTCATAGGTCAAAGCCATTTTGACATTCCGCAGCCAATCTTTATAGTTTGGCCCTGTCAGTATATTTTCTTCTAAAAGTAACTTAAGTCCAGTCATTTTCAGGGTCGCTGCAACTAGGAGAGAGAGAAGAAACACTTTAGCATGATGCTCTTGCAAGTTTAGAGTGGTTTTTAATTTATCTAAACTGGATGGCTCCCACTGTTTTTCGAATCCCTCCTCAAACCAAAAAGGAAGAACTAGCCAGGACTATTCTCACCGTACAATACTTGCTTAACCGTTCAGCCAGGCCAGTGTCGATACTTCGAGGGAGGTTTTCCAACGCTTTCGCGAAGTTCCTTAATTAAATAACCTCTTTTCTCTAGGGACGTAGCCCCTGACACCTTTCTCGACACCTACTTGGTTTATAGCATTGATCGTTAAGTGACGAATCTCCTGATGAGTAGCATATACTCACAGTAGGATCGGGATCCAAATATCATCGTATGATAATGTTGAAGAAATCCTACCAACATTCATCAAACTCCAAATGGTATGCATTTCTTTGCAAATTTCAGTTTCTTTAGAAATTCCCGATATAAATTTTTGCCCCATGCTCTTATGACCTTGGCGTTAGGTCAAAATGTCATAAGTCACATGTCAAGTTCTACCCATCATTATCTTGTTAATTTAAACCCATCCGTATATATCCTTGACGATCGGCCAAAATGATAATACGGCTGTCCCAAACTAACTCATCTATCTATGCAACAAATGAATACCCAGCAGTTACCAAACACTATGCCTTGGCGTTAGGTCAAAATACATAGCTTGAATACTACTGAATACTCAAATGAAATGACGGAGGGCTACGAATGGTTTTGGCGAAACCGTGAACGCAGTGAACTTGATATAACCGAAGGAACCTGATAGTTTTTAAAAGGAGTGGTTAAAGCTCCGCAATTAAAAATATCTTCTATTTTAAAAATAACCGAGTAGTTTCTTTTAAATTGTTCCAACGATTAAACTTTGGTTTATTTTCTTTGCATTAATAATAATGCGTCTCATCATTAACCTATCATTGCAGAAAACAACTAAAATACAACGTTCTCTTATGCCATCCGCATTCGCCACTGGGTCCCGTCATCACCCGTTAGGTTACTTAACTAACGGCAGAGCAGGGGCTGGGCTAGCGCGGGTGTAAAACATAAGTGACGTCTAAATAGCTATCATATATAGATATTGTACATTCGTCAGACGCAATAATAGGCATTCCAGATCACAGATGAACATTATTGGATATGCAAGCAATCCACGTTTCTGTTGAGCCTGCAACGAAAGACGGATTACACAGTTGTGATGAATAGCCATTACCCCACCCTAGACCCCTACGGGTACGGCGAACTACCCGCCATGTACCCGAAGTGAAGCGGTTTCCCTCAACAACGTGAGTAGGCCACTAAACACTTCAAAGTACCCGGTAGTTTGTGCACCCCACCTTGGGTCTATCCTAGGAGAAAAAACAGTAAAATAAAATAATACAACGGTGGCTACAACCGCAACCTGGATGTGCCCCGCAAAATAATATTACAACATATTACAATTACATTGAATGAATGAATATAACAACCCATCACAAACCCCGGCTAATCATCACAACAATCCAATACAGTTCATTACCACAAACAGTAAAATCCATTACAGAAATGTGCAACCCCTGCCAACCGACATACTAGCAGTTAGGGGAGGTTTACAAACACATTATACAGTTTACAGATATAATCTAATTAGCAAACATCGTATAATTTCGATTGATCAAACACTTTAGATTCTACTCCAAAACTTCTCTGTGCACCTGAGACTTGAGCAGAAAATAAACATTCCAGAAAAGACAAAAACATCACAGAAGAATTACTGGGCAAAATTGGGCTGAATCGGCTTCAACTCGGCCGCGGATCCGCGGCGGATCGGTGGGATCGGCCGTGTTTCCGCGGCTGTTTGGCCGATTCATGCACCCAATTTTCTCCATAATCCTTATAATTCCCTGCCTGTAATTTTAGAGGTCCCTAAAAAATTTTTAGGGCCTGTTTTAAATTCGACAGAAACTTAGTGATATCGATGTCTTTTTCGGTTCGTTTTGCGTTTGAAATTCATACGACTTTGCTAATAAGTTAATAATTGTTTAGCGAGGCTCTGATACCACTGTAAGTCGATGTACTACACCCCACGACTTGCGGGGAGGCGGAAAAATGAAAAACGATCTTGTTCTTTGCGTAAACATCGACTAACCGAATAATCTTTGCTAAACTATAACTAACATGAAACATAGAAGTTGTTAACTATTATGAGAAGTGATTATACATAATGAACCGTGTCCTTCGTCTTTTCGTTCTCCACCTCCTCTTCGGCCTTCTCTATGTAGTAGATGATCCATCCGAGAGCTTTACTCCAAGCTTCACCTCTAAACTTGAGGTAACTAGGTTTCTTTAGTTGCTAATCAAAGTACCTAGATGATATAGAGAAGGGTAATGGATTAATTAGTCTATTCTAATCCTTGGTCTCAACACATGAGTGGTAGGATTAGGGTTTGAAGAGAGAGTGAGCTTGAGGAGAGAGAAGGTGAGCATGAGAATGAGAAGAGATAATGAACTCATTTGAATATATGAAACATTATCTTTTATGAAATAAATAAATAAAATCATTTAACAACCATGCTTCATTTATTCATATGAGTGATTCATCTCATGAGTCATTAGATCAATAAATGATGCATTAACTCCTTGGATGAATCACACAAATGAGTCATTAAAACAATAAATGCAAATGCCACCTAAACGCTCAAGTCACCATCCTTCTAGAAGCTTCCCGCAAAATTATGAGAACATCCCTCCTATCCGTGAAAACACGGAAAAACTTTAGACTGTATAAATCCAATAACCCGATACTAGAATCTAGCTTAAACCAAAGCCGGCTAGTAAAAACTGTCCGAATGTCGTACGTGCGTAAACACACGTATGCGTCCGAACCCTTGTCGTGAAACCATACGACCTCTATATCGTTTCGCCTGGAGCAGGGAAACTCTCTGTGTGGGACTCTAAAGACTCGACTACTACGCTGGCAGTGGGTTTAACCACAGACCGCAAGCGGCACTAGCTGTACGTAACGGTCCCCAGGTAAATGTCGATAAGAAGGCCGATGAGGAAACCCATCCGAACTCCTACTGAGCCTGATGTGACAATCTCCGTACAGTCCGGTCTGTTCGTCTAGGACTATCGCATATCGAGCCTAGAGGGCGGCAAGCGTCAGTCCCCTAATAGCGGTATAAGTCGTGTCGGAGTGAAGCCCATTACACTTTGAGAAACTACTGGAACCTACCAGTAAATCGCTTGCCCTGGCCAGGGACTTTGCGTAATGGCTCTCTGACACAGTGCGATATCAACTCCCAATACCGAGAGAGACGAATCCTGTCTAACCGCCACTGCCTCCAAGTGCTCGGGACTGCACCCAACTGCTACCTGTTTGCACGACTCCTTTGAGCCGTGGTAGGGTAGCAATCTAAGAACAGTGGGACACACTCGAGGCGAAGTAGCAGTGTCAAGTCTGCGGACTATGCTGTACTCATGTCACCTGGGAACTGTTAACTGACGACGGGTATAATACCAACCAACAGTTCCCTGCGAGTCCTGTCCGGTGTACCCGTAACCTAACAAGCACCTGTATATTATCTCCAGTACGACGTACTGATGGCTGTGGGACAGACCATCTCCCCAACTGGGATGAGAAGCGTACGCACTAGTCTACTCCGGAGTATCGATGCCCTGTCTCGATAATTCTACGACTAGGGGCCTGGAAAAGGATGTGCTTGTAGACTACCCAGCCCCTACTAGTGTGACTGCTATCACAACGCTGGTAGTCAAGCAAGATCCTAAGAGCTCTATCAATACGTATACTCACATATTAAGATAGATAAAACCAAGTAGCATACTACCATGTTTAGCAAGATTGTTATATAACTGTGAATATCCCAAGCTTCTATTAAGTAATATACAAGCTAGTATGATACAGTAATGGCCCCTAGGGCATATACACTAACAATCTCCCACTTTCACTAGGGCCATGTACTGGCATATCGAAGACCGATGATCTCGAGTAGCCTCTCGAACTGAATCTGAGGTAGGGCTTTTGTGAATGGATCAGCAATGTTCTCTTCAGTAGCAACTCTCCGGACCTCGATCTCCCGGCGACCTATGATCTCCCTGATCAGGTGATACCGCCTTAAGATGTGTCTGGACTTCTGATGGGACCTTGGTTCCTTCGCTAAAGCTATAGCTCCGTTGTTGTCGCAATACAGAAGTATTGGATCAACAATGGTAGGAACCACCTGAAGTTCTGTTAGGAACTTCTTCATCCAGACCGCTTCTTTTGCAGCATCGCAAGCAGCAATATACTCCGCTTCCATCGTCGAGTCAGCAACGGTGTCCTGCTTGGAACTCTTCCAGCACACCGTCCCTCCATTGAGGGTAAAGACATAACCTGACATGGACTTGGAATCGTCCTTATCATTCTGGAAGCCGGAATCAGCAAAGGCCTCCATCTTGAGGTCTTTTCCACCGTGAACCAAGAACATCTCCTTAGTCCTTCTCAGGTACTTGAGAATGTTCTTTACTGCTATCCAGTGCTTCTCCCCTGGGTCTGACTGATACCGACTTACCACACTCAGTGCGTAAGCTACATCTGGTCTGGTGCACAACATTGCATACATTATAGAGCCTACCACAGAAGCGTAGGGTATAATCGACATGCGATCCCTTTCCAAATCAGTCTTGAGAGACATCTCTTTGGATAGGGCGATTCCGTGATAAGCTGGTAGATTACCGCGCTTAGAATCTTCCATACTGAATCTTTTCAGTATAGTGTTGATATACCTAGATTGCGAAAGTCTCAACATCCTCTTGGATCTATCACGATAGATCCGGATCCCCAGAATGTAAGAGGTATCACCCAGGTCTTTCATGGAGAACCTGTGTGACAAGAATCTTTTGACAGATTGTAGCATAGGAATGTCATTTCCTATCAATAGAATGTCATCCACGTACAAGACGAGGAATACGACAATTCTTGCTACAACTTTACTATATATACATGGTTCATCTGGATTTTTGATAAAATTATATTCTTTGACTGTTTCATCAAAACAGATGTTCCAACTCCGCGATGCCTGCTTTAGTCCATAAATGGACTTAAGCAACTTGCACACTTTCCCGCTGCTCGCACTCTGATTGAAACCTTCTGGATGATCCATATAGACGCACTCTTCTAAATTACCATTCAGAAAAGCCGTCTTTACGTCCATCTGCCAGATTTCATAATCATGAAAGGCAGCAATAGCAAGAATGACCCGAATGGATTTGAGCATAGCCAATAGAGAAAAAGTTTCGTCATAGTCCAAACCAGGTCTTTGACGAAAACCCTTTGCAATAAGTCTAGCCTTATAGGTTTCCACCTGTCCATCTACACCAATTTTTTTCTTGAAGATCCATTTGCATCCTATGGGTTTTACCCCATCTGGAGCAAAGTCCAAAGTCCATAGTTTGTTGGTGTACATGGACTCCATTTCGGTCCGCATTGCATCTAACCATCGTACCGAGTCGCCGCTCTGGATAGCCTGCTGGAAGCTAGTAGGTTCATCATCATCAATGACGCAATCCTCTCTATCCCCATCTATGAGAAAACCGTAGTATCTCTCAGGCGGATGAGACGGCCTACTACTCCTGCGGAGGGGTGCGGTAATGTCCTGTTCTTCTTGAACTACTGGTTCTACCAAACTTTCAGTAGTAGTTTGTGGTTCTGGAATTTCTTCCAGTTCTATTTCGCTCCCACTTGTTTCTTTTTCTAAAAACTAATGTTCTAGAAAATGGGCATTACGAGAAACAAAAACCTTTTGTTCCTCTGCGTAATAGAATAGATACTCTCTGGAGTTCTTTGGATATTCCACAAACTTACATAGTACTGATCGTGCCTCGAGCTTGTCCACATGCTGCTTTTTAACAAAAGCTGGACATCCCCATATCTTCATGTACTGAAGATGGGGTTTCTTTCCACTCCACATCTGATATGGAGTGGTAGGCACGGTCTTGGTAGGAACCATGTTCAAAATATATGCCGCTGATTCTAGCGCATAACCCCAGAAAGATCGCGGTAACTCAGCATTACTCATCATGGAACGTACCATATCCAATAGGGTTCGATACCGTCTCTCCGATACACCGTTATGCTGTGGAGTGTATAGAGGAGTAAGCTGAGAGAGAATTCCTTTCTCTTTTAGGTAACCTAGGAACTCAGCACTTAAGTATTCACCACCTCGATCAGATCTTAGTGTCTTGATACTTTTGCCGGTTTGGTTTTCTACTTCATTCTTATACTCCTGGAATTTCTCAAAAGCATCGGATTTATGTTTCATCAGATAAATGAATCCGTACCTAGAGTAATCATCCGTAAAAGTAATGAAATAGGAAAAACCACCTCTTGCATGTGTAGATATTGGACCACATACATCGCTGTGTATGAGTCCTAAGAGCTCGCTCGCTCTTACTCCATGTCCAGTGAATGGAGTCTTTGTCATCTTTCCTTTTAGACATGATTGACAAGTGTCATAAGATTGATATTCGAACGGATCCAAATATCCTTCTCTATGTAACTTAGTTAACCTTGTCTCATTGATGTGACCCAGTCTACAATACCATAAGAAAGCCTTATTTAAATCTGGAGACTTTCTTTTTAGTGTGTTCTGGACATTGAAAATCTGTAGTTGGTTTAAGACATATATACCGTTATCCAGTGTACCGGACTCAATCAAACTATGATTAAGGTGGATGTTAACAACATCACTTACAAACGTGAAATCATAACCTTTATTTGATAACCAGGAAACTGATATGATATTACACGTTAAGCTAGGTACACAAAAACAGTTATGTAAAACCAAAATGTGTCCACTTGTCAATCCCAGGTGATAATTCCCGACGAACACAGCTCCCACGCTAGCTCCATTAGCAACCTTTAGGGTCATATCACCTTCCTTCAGCACCCTACGGTTTCTCAGTGCCTGCATTGAATTGCATATATGAGATCCTGATCCGGTATCCAATACCCAGTAAGTAGAGTTGATTGACAGACAATTCTCAATTACAAACACACCTGAAGTCGAAGCCACAGCTTGCTTCGGTTCCTGGTTCTTGGCGTTCCACGCCTGGCAATCTTTCTTCTAGTGCCCTTTCCTATGACAATGGAAGCACTCATCCTGGGCCACTACTGGCACTGTGATCTTTTTCTTTCCCTTCACTCCCACCTTACTAACACCTCCTCTAGGTTTGGTGGCGGCCTTATTCTTCCTTCCTTTGGCCTTAGCCTTGGACCCGGAAGAAGAAGCACCGCGAACAAACATAGCGTGTGTTTCCCTTGCCTTCTGCAAGGTGCCCTCTGCACTCCTCAACATGTTAAGGAGTTCTGAAAGTTCAACTTCTTTTCTTTGAATGTTGAAGTTCAGAATAAACTAGGCGTAGGTGGAAGGGAGGGACTGGAGAATAAGGTCTGTATAGAGCTCATTATCCAAAGTCGTCCCAAGGTCTGCGAGCTCTTCAATATAGCCAATCATCTTTAGGACATGTTCTCCTACCGATGATCCGACGGCCAACCTCTCCTGAAACAGCTTCTTTGAGGTCTCGTATCTTGCTATACGAGATTGCTCTCCATACAGATCTTTTGTATGGAGAAATATGGATTCAAGATCCATATCCTCGTGCCTCCTCTGATGTTCATTGTTCATCGAGGCAAGCACGATGCACTTGGCCTTCGCGCAATCTAACTCCCAGGTTTTGCGGATTTCCTTATCCGCATTACTGGATTTAGGACCTGGGACTTCAGGTGCCTTAGTGGTGAGGACATACCCCAACTTGTCATAGGTCAAAGCCATTTTGACATTCCGCAGTCAATCTTTATAGTTTGGCCCTGTCAGTATATTTTTTTCTAAAAGTAACTTAGGTCCAGTCATTTTCAGGGTCGCTGCAAGTAGGAGAGAGAGAAGAAACACTTTAGCATGATGCTCTTGCAAGTTTAGAGTGGTTTTTAATTTATCTAAACTGGATGGCTCCCACTGTTTTTCGAATTCCTCCTCAAACCAAAAAGGAAGAACTAGCCAGGACTATTCTCACCGTACAATACTTGCTTAACCGTTCAGCCAGGCCAGTGTCGATACTTCGAGGGAGGTTTTCCAACACTTTCGCGAAGTTCCTTAATTAAATAACCTCTTTTCTCTGGGGGCGTAGCCCCTGACACCTTTCTCTACACCTACTTGGTTTATAGCATTGATCGTTAAGTGACGAATCTCCTGATGAGTAGCATATACTCACAGTAGGATCGGGATCCAAATATCATCGTATGATAATGTTGAAGGAATCTTACCAACATTCATCAAACTCCAAATGGTATGCATTTCTTTGCAAATTTCAGTTTCTTTAGAAATTCCCGATATAAATTTTTGCCCCATGCTCTTATGACCTTGGCGTTAGGTCAAAATGTCATAAGTCACATGTCAAGTTCTACCCATCATTATCTTGTTAATTTGAACCCATCCGTATATATCCTTGACGTTCGGCTAAAATGATAATACGGCTGTCCCAAACTAACTCATCTATCTATGCAACAAATGAATACCCAGCAGCTACCAAACACTATGCCTTGGCGTTAGGTCAAAATACATAGCTTGAATACTACTGAATACTCAAATAAAATGACGGAGGGCTACGAATGGTTTTGGCGAAACCGTGAACATAGTGAAATTGATATAACCGAAGGAACCTGATAGATTTTAAAAGGAGTGGTTAAAGCTCCGCAATTAAAAATATCTTCTGTTTTAAAAATAACCGAGTAGTTTCTTTTAAATTGTTCCAACGATTAAACTTTGGTTTATTTTCTTTGCATTAATAATAATGCGTCCCATCATTAACCTATCATTGCAGAAAACAACGAAAATACAACGTCCTCTTATGCCATCCGCATTCGCCACTGGGTCCCGTCATCACCCGTTAGGTTACTTAACTAACGGCAGAGCGGGGGCTGGGCTAGCGCGGATGTAAAACATAAGTGACGTCTAAATAGCTATCATATATAGATATTGTATATTCGTCAGACGCAATAATAGGCATTCCAGATCACAGATGAATATTATTGGATATGCAAGCAATCCGCGTTTCTTTTGAGCCTGCAACGAAAGACAGATTACACAGTTGTGATGAATAGCCATTACCCTACCCTAGACCCCTACGGGTATGGCAAACTACCCGCCAAGTACCCGAAGTGAAGCGGTCTCCCTCAACAACGTGAGTAGGCCACTAAACACTTCAAAGTACCCGGTAGTTTGTGCACCCTACCTTGGGTCTATCCTAGGAGCAAAAACAGTAAAATAAAATAATACAACGGTGGCTACAACCGCAACCTGGATGTGCCCCGCAAAATAATATTACAACATATTACAATTATATTGAATGAATGAATATAACAACCCATCACAAACCCCGGCTGATCATCACAACAATCCAATACAGTTCATAACCACAAACAGTAAAATCCATTACAGAAATGTGCAACCCCTGCCAACCGACATACTAGCAGTTAGGAGAGGTTTACGAACACATTATACAGTTCACAGATATAATCTAATTAGCAAACATCGCATAATTTCGATCGATCAAACACTTTAGATTCTACTCCAAAACTTCTCTGTGCACGTGAGACTTGAGCAGAAAATAAACATTTCAGAAAAGACAAAAACATCACAGAAGAATTACTGGGCAAAATTGGGCTGAATCGGCTTCAACTCGGCCGCGGATCCGCGGCGGATCTGTGGGATCGGCCGGGGTTCCGCGGCTGTTTGGCCGATTCATGCACTCAATTTTCTCCATAATCCTTATAATTCCCTGCCTGTAATTTTAGAGGTCCCTGAAAAATTTTTAGGGCCTGTTTTAAATTCGACAGAAACTTAGTGATATCGATGTCTTTTTCGGTTCGTTTTGCGTTCGAAATTCATACGACTTTGCTAATAAGTTAATTATTGTTTAGCGAGACTCTGGTACCACTGTAAGTCGATGTACTACACCCTACGACTTGTGGGGAGGCAGAAAAATGAAAAACGATCTTGTTCTTTGCGTAAACATTGACTAACCGAAGAATCTTTGCTAAACTATAACTAACATGAAACATAGAAGTTGTTAACTACTATGAGAAGTGATTATACCTAATGAACCATGTCCTTCGTCTTTTCGTCCTCCACCTCCTCTCCGGCCTTCTCTATGTAATAGATGATCCACCCGAGAGCTTTACTCCAAGCTTCACCTCTAAACTTGAGGTAACTAGGTTTCTTTAGTTGCTAATCAAAGTACCTAGATGATATAGAGAAGGGTTATGGATTAATTAGTCTATTCTAATCCTTGGTCTCAACACATGAGTGGTAGGATTAGGGTTTGAAGAGAGAGTGAGCTTGAGGAGAGAGAAGGTGGGCATGAGAATGAGAAGAGATAATAAACTCATTTGAATATATGAAGCATTATCTTTTATGAAATAAATAAATAAAATCATTTAACAACCATGCTTCATTTATTCATATGAGTGATTCATCTCATGAGTCATTAGATCAATAAATGATGCATTAACTCCTTGGATGAATCACACAAATGAGTCATTAAAACAATAAATGCAAATGCCGCCTAAACCCTCAAGTCACCATCCTTCTAGAAGCTTCCCGCGAAATTACGAGAACGCCCCTCCTATCCGTGAAAACACGGAAAAACTTTAGACTGTATAAATCCAATAACCCGATACTAGAATCTAGTTTAAACCAAAGCCGGCTAGTAAAAACTGTCCGAATGTCGTACGTGCGTAAACACACGTATGCGTCCGAACCCTTGTTGTAAAACCATACGACCTCTATATCGTTTCGCCTGGAGCAGGGAAACTCTCTGTGTGGGACTCTAAAGACTCGACTACTATGCTGGCAGTGGGTTTAACCACAGACCGCAAGCGGCACTAGCTGTACGTAACGGTCCCTAGGTAGATGTCGATAAGATGGCCGATGAGGAAACCCATCCGAACTCCTACTGAGCCTGATGTGATAATCTCCGTACAGTCCGGTCTGTTCGTCTAGGACTGTCGCATATCGGGCCTAGGGGGCGGCAACCGTCAGTCCCCTAATAGCGGTATAAGTCGTGTCGGAGTGAAACCCATTACACCTTGAGAAACTACTGGAACCTACCAGTAAATCTCGCTTGCCCTGGCTAGGGACTTTGCGTAATGGCTCTCTGACACAGCACGATATCAACTCCCAAAACCGGGAGAGACGAATCCTGTCTAACCTCCACTGCCTCCAAGTGCTCGGGACTGCACCCAACTGCTACCTGTTTGCATGACTCCTTTGAGCCGTGGTAGGGTAGCAATCTAAGAACAGTGGGACACACTCGAGGCGAAGTAGCAGTGTCAAGTCTGAGGACTATGCTGTACTCATGTCACCTGGGAACTGTTAACTGACGACGGGTATAATACCAACCAACAGTTCCCTGCGAGTCCTGTCCGGTGTACCCGTAACCTAACGAGCACCTGTATACTATCTCCAGTACGACGTACTGATGGCTGTGGGACAGACCATCTCCCCAACTGGGATGAGAAGCGTACACACTAGTCTACTCCGGAGTATCGATGCCCTGTCTGGATAATCCTACGACTAGGGACTTGGAAAAGGATGTGCTTGTAGACTACCCAGCCCCCATTAGTGTGACTGCCATCACAATGCTGGTAGTCAAGCAAGATCCTAAGAGCTCTATCAATACGTATACTCACATATTAAGATAGATAAAACCAAGTAGCATACTACCATGTTTAGCAAGACTGTTATATAACTGTGAATATCCCAAGCTTCCATTAAGTAATATACAAGCTAGTATGATACAATAATGGCCCCTAGGGCATATACACTAGCAGGAGAACCCTAACAATGGCAAGTGATGATCCCAACTGCCAACAAACACCTAGTACGTACGCACAAGCATATCCTCCAGAGTTTTTATAGTTCGCTCTAACTGACCATCGTCCCACAGATGGAAAAGCGGAGCTTAAACTCAACCAGTACCCAAGGCTTCCTGAAGCTTCTGCCAAAGACGGTAAGCGAACTGGGTGCCTCTATTGGATACCACGCATGAAGGAACTCCGTGCAAACGCACAAAATTAACAAAGAACAACTGAGCATAACCGGGCAACAACACCCAAATAGAGTCACACCCTGTCTATACCTGGGTAGACACCATAATGAAATTCATAGAGATCTGCTCCCATTCCCACTCTGGAACGGTTAAAGGTTGCAACTCTCCAGCCGGTCTCAAATGCTCAACCTTAGCTCGCAATAAGACAAGCACCTCGAAACGAAATCCGAAACCTCACTTTTCATCCCCGCCCACCCGTAACTATCTCACAAGTCACGTCACATCTTGGTGGAACTTGGACGAATACAGAAAGATGACTGGTGTGCCTGCTCTAGGATTTCGCGTCTCTACCCATCAGTATCAGGTACACACAACGCGTCCCTAAACGTAGCATATCCTAGTCACAAATCAAGGACTCTGAATCTTTACCCTGCCCAACATGCTCAAGCATCACAAACAACGAGCATCGGTGGGCTGTGCCTCACGAAAACGATTAAGTAAAAGTGGACGGGCGCGGACATGAGCAGGCTATCCCCTCAGTAGAGGCAAACTTAAGCTATACTCCACGACCGCACAAGAACTGCAAATTTGCAGAAGACTATCTCCGAACTGCGCACAACTGGAACAACTACCCCTGGGCCTACGACTCAAGCATCAACTACTATAATCGCCTTGCCACGGGAAATGAAGGACCTCACAATCACAATCCTTCACAAGCTCCATCCAACGGCGCTGTTTCAACAATCAAAACCCGCTGCAGGAAGATGTACATTAAGCTCTGGTGGTCCATGAAAATCTGACACGACTCTCCACACAAGTAGTGTCCCAAATCTTCAACGCACGACCACCGCGGCCATCTCCAGATCATGAGTGGGATATCCTGCTCGTACTTCCTCCAACTGTCGGGAAGCAAAAGCGATAACTCTAAAATGTCTCATCAACGCAAAATTGAGCCCTTCTCGTGAAACATCACAGTAAACAATAAAGTCGTCCGAACCTGAAAGCAAAGAGAGAACTGGTGCAGTTGTCAATCGAGTCTTCAACTGCTGAAAACTCCGCACGCATGCCTCAGTCCAAGAAAAAGGAACGTCCTTCCCGGTCAGTCCAGTCAACGGTGCAGCGATACAAAATAAATCCTGCACGAAACGGCGGTAAAAACCGGCTAAGCCTAAAAATCTGCGGACCTCAGTCCCGGATATAAATATGTGCTAAAGCTGTACGGTCTCGATCTTCTTCGGATCCGTACGAAAACCATCTCCCGTAACCACATGACCTTAGGAAGTCAACACAATCAAGCATGAAGGAACACTCCGAGAATTTAGCAAACCACTGGGGCTCTCCCAATGTCCGCAAAGCAAATCCTCAACTGCTGCTCAAGTTCCTCATGACGCATTGGAATAGACCAGAATGTCATTAATAATACAACAATCAACTGGTCGAGAAACGGCCTGAAGAATCTGGTTCATCACATCCCTGAATGCTGCTAGGGCATTGGTGAGTCCAACGACACCACCAAAAACTCATAGAGCCCGTAGCGCGCACAAAAGCAGTCTCTGGAATATCATCACTCCGAACCCGCAACAATGATGACCTGATCCCAAAACAAACTTAGCAAAATGTCTCGCATTCTGGAGCTGATCAAAGAAATCGTCAATGCGAGGTAAAGGATACCTATCCGCACCGTAACTCGGTTCAATTGATGATCAATCAATACACAATCTCAAACTGCCGTCCTTCTCTTGACGAACATAATAGGAGCTCCCCAAAGCGAACACTTGGACGTACAAGTTCCTCCACAAGCAACTCTGTAGCTGATCCTTAAGCTCCCGAAGCTCCGCCGGCTCATCTAGAATAACGTCGGAAAACTCTCGCACGATGGAAAGCCGGTCGAACAAACCCACTGTGGCTCCAGCATCCCGAATGAAAGCCAAGAATCCTCGACATCTTCTCCTCAAAAGCTGACTAGCGAAAAAGGCTGAATTCAAGCTGTGAGGGGCGGCACCACTGTCCTCCCGCACAACAAGAACTGACTCGCCGGGAAAATAAAACCTGACTGTTTTCTCACGGCAGTCCACAGACGCCTAGCACGTAGCTAACCAGTCCATGCCCAGGAGAACGTCAAATCCAACATCTCAAGAAGGATCAAAATGACAGACGAATCTCTATCTCCTATCCGATTGGCACACGAGCGATATACGTACCGCGCAACAAAAGAATCGCTGACAGAAGTTAACACAATAACGACTGATCTAGCTAACCGACTCTCCTCGTCCTAAGCCTCTGCTACTCCCGCGACGTGCATGAAACTTGTCACGGCGACTGAACCTCTGTCTCTGTGCTGGTACACCTGCACGAGCCCTCCTCTATCCTCGAACTCCCAAAGTCTCGGAAAGACACTCCTCGTCAAATAGGGCGGATAGTAAGGAATAACTGGGTAATAGGGGTGGCAACTTCCTGTTGCTGTGCTCGACTAGTCTCAACCAACGACCCCATCGTCTGGCGCAAGTCCTGCATCTCTGCCTCAAGCCCAGCGATATGATCTATCGAAAGCGGATCAATCTGCTCCTGTGCAACGAGCGTGCCATTCTGGTCAGTCCTCATCCCACACGAGTCAACTCTGACCTCGGCTCTCGCTGCATCACTCTGAGTCCTCATGGTTATCGGCGGCAAAGGCTATGAAAAGAAATAGGATTTGATATGAACACGGAAATCGAATCACAAGGATATGTGTCATCAAGGAAGGAATTTCAAGCAATTAGTACTTAGGTCACTTTAGGCGGAGTACCATGTTGTGAGTATGCCGCGGATATACACACACTACGTTACACTGCTTAAGCTACCTACTCCATCATACCAAGGTCATTCTACACTCCGAAAGGTAAAACCTAGCGCTCTGATACCAACTTTGTCACGACCCGAAATTGGCACGTGACGGCCCTTAAACTACGCAACGTCTCCAGACGTAACGCAATTTAAGTAAGCCGAAAACCCAGTAATCTAAACTATCAAAAGTAGTAAGTGATAAGAACATTGTTAAAACTTTTGAAAATCTCAAGTGCAAATTCTTTAAAGTCCAACTTTACATTCTTAAAAATTTTGGCAGCACCTCCTTTGTAAAAACTAACCCCAAAAATGGGTACAACATAAATATAAGAAAGGCATCCCCAACGGGAACAAAATCCATGCCCAAAGGTGGAAAACAACCACCACAACAGATATATGACGCTGTAGCGAAGAAATAAAAGACGATATAAGTAAAACTGCATAAAAGACCTCCAAGTCACAAAATAACATACAATATCGTCCTCACATCAAGTCTCTAAGTCATACATGAAAGTGGTAGATGGAGAGTATAGGATACAACGAATATACAATAAGCAACATCGGATAACCACAAAACCCACCTATAGCAAAACTGCACGCAGTCAGCCGAAGCGGTATCCGCTGCAAAAGATGATACGAAAGATGAAAATAGCCCGGCCTCTGACTATTCTGAGGAACAACCTGCAAAACATTGTTGCACAACGGGGGTGAGTTGCCAACTCGTGAATAGTAAATAACATATGCAAGTAATCGCAAGTATGCACGTACAGCGCGAATCTAATGCATGCAAGCTGATAGCAATAAATGGCAATATGTATGCAACAGTCATGTAAGATACTCTATCAGGTACTACTACTACTACTACATGAACAATAAATGGCAATATGTATGCAACAGTCATGTAAGGTACTCTATCAGGTACTACTAATACATGAACAATAAATGGCAATATGTATGCAACAGTCATGTAAGGTACTCTATCAGGTACTACTAATACATGAAACAATGCATATAAAGTAACAGTATGTAAATGCAACAGTCATGAAAAGTACTCTATCAGGTACTACTAATACATGAAGCAATGCATATACAATAAATGCGGAGTATGGAATACAATATGTCATCCTCACAGAATCCTGACCTCGTGGTAGGACCAAAGTCCATCAAGACAATCTAAATCCCAAATTTCCACAAATCAGCCCCCAAATTGGCTCTCATATCCTGTAAGTCTCAGAGATCCTGAGTGTCCAATATCAAGTAAACCTCATATATCCAATATCCAATATCAAGTAAGTCTCATATATCCTGTATCCAATATCAAGTGAATCTCATATATCCTGTATCCAATATCAAGTGAATCTTATATATCCTGAGTGAGTATATTCGCAAGATTATTATGATGATGTATATAAATTAGATATGTATACATATATATTAGCGTCCCATTCCACTAATATATATATATATATATATATATATATATATATATATATAACAGCGTCCCATTCCACTGTTATATATACTTAGGAATAAAAATATCATGGAAACAAGTGTCTAACATCGACACATAAATACTGATCTATCAGGCGCTGTCACCACGACTGGCCCTCCTGATAGGTACGTATCATACGCTATCCTGAAAACTCGAGTGCCTAGCTCTGACACTCGAAATTCGACGTATCCATACGTACATGACTCCGGTCGGTATCCCCACGATAACCGCCGAGTCATAGGTACTGTCACCGGTAGGTATGGTTCCCCCACTAACTCATCGTCTACTCTACGAAATTCTTGCCTCGGGGTACCTTCGGGCCTTACCATGTACCCATACACGGTTCCCTCCGTTCCTCGCGTAGGGTATATATATATATCAGAACCGATAAATCTCATGGTGGATGCTGAAATATCATATCGAGAGAAACCGGGTTTTTCAAATAATGCATAATTTCATGAAACTACCACGGTCCTCAAATCCAGAAAATATCATGAAAAATCCATATCTCAATGCGAAAATCCATGAATATAATATATGCAACATAAAACTGTAATGTGAGCATATATAAAAGAAAAGCCGCTATTTAACTGCAACAAGTTAATATATATATATATATATATATATATATATATATATATATATCATGCGGTTCCTAATTTCTCCAAGTCCATATAACATCGAATAAAGGTGAACATGTAGCTATAGCCAGATATATGTGTAAACATGTAGGTATAGCAAGGTATATGTATCTACTTATCAGTAATGATGTAATACCCTCCAGGTATAAGTGTAAGTATGTATGCAAGATGTACATGCAGCTATGTCTCATATGTGTATATACCTATCACTAATGGTACAATACCATATATGTATATAGGTAACTAGCATGTATGCATGTCAAGGCATATGCGTAAATATGTAGGTATACAGGTATGCTATATGTCATATGCACAAAAGGAAATAAGGATCATGTCTCAATGTCCCTAAACAATATAATATCACATATGTATAGGTGTTGTGCGTATCATAGCAATTATCGACGGTGTGTGTGAAGCATACAATTAGTGCTCGTGAAACATGAACCGTCAATAATGGTGTTGTGTCTCATTAATACTAAGTCCATACACAAGGAAATGAGATAAGCAACAAAGGTGTACATGCACAATCCATATCCGTATACTTTTAACTAATAGTCATGTCATTTGATCTAGCCCAGACGCATAACGCCATGCGGGCGATCCCCCTGTAGATATTAAATCTACTCACCAACAATTCTGGTTAAGTAAAACCAACAACTCGCTTTCCCTTCTTCGCAGCGCCCGAAGTCCCCGCCTGTGATCCTGAAAGCATATAACAATATAACAAGTATATATTAGCAATCGACCAATAACACGTACCAACTACGTTTGACCGACACACCAACTCCAAACATACTCTCAAGTGTTCGTCAAGTGGCTAACGCGCGTAGCGACACTACGAAACCAACTCGAGAGCAAAAGCTACACAAAGACACAAACGACATCGGCACAACCCTACCTAGGAGCGCTAAACGACACAACCATCAAGTCTAGACCCTGATCGTACCGATCACGTATTCACAACACAAGATATAGCGTGGAATCAATATAATTAATGTCACAATATCAAAAGAAACCCACGCCTAAATTATCCTAAAATCTAGTAAGCAACTTATATCATTTTAGTACAAAACTACAAGTTTTTACCAAATTAGAATTTACAAACATCACAAAATAGGAAGATTAAACCATCCAAACCATTACTAAAATTTTAATCTCATTTAATTAGGATTTAGTAAAACTCTAGTTTGTAATTAAGCTAATTAGATAATTAGGAAAATATCAATTAGCATTCTAGCAATTAGGTTAAGTTTTCATTTGTCTAAAATTATCAACTAACCTTTTCACTAATCAAAACCTAACTTGATTATCCAAAAACCATTTCTTGAATTTCAAAACATACAATTAAAAGTCCTAATTAAACATCTTATATGCTAATTAACGATTTAGAAACAACAAATAAAGATTAGGGTTAGGGTTTATACCTCAAATAGATTTTGAAACTTGCAAACCCAACTCCAAATTTTGCCTCCAAAATCAAGACTTTCATGAAGATCCAAGCATATTTAGGGCTAACGATTAATGGGTAATGATTTGTTTTTGAGTTTATGGGATTTATTTTGGATTTTTGATGAATTTTGTGAGTTAAAAAGAGTTGAAATGAGGTGAAATGAAAGTGAGGGCAGCAAGGAGAAGTTTCGGCCAAAGCATGAGGAAGTGGGAAATGTGTAGAATGTTGTGGAAAAAAACCTAGGTTAAAACACATTAATGCTTAGTTAAAAAGCTTATCTTTATGCCACCTCTTATTCATTTTCATTAATAATTCAATTTAATTCACAATTAACAAGATATTTTTGGAAGAGAAGTTCTAGCTTAATCTAGTGATTAACTTAGCCAAGATTTCCATTAGCAATAATTAACCCAAGAAAAAATGTAATTACCACTAATTAGGTGCATATTTAACAACTTAAAATAATATTTTAATTAAGAAAAATTATTAAAATGCACAAAAATTACAAGTGGCTTACAAAAACCTGCAAACTAGCAAAATCCTAGCTAAACTAGGTGCAGTGCATTTTATACTGCAAAAATATCGCTTCTAGGTTTTTACGGAAAATACAATTTATTTTACCTAAAAAAGGAAAATTGCCTAAACGATTTCCGAAACGTTATACGACTAGTATCCAAGATAAGTGGGTAGTCCTCAATTTCTTACCTATGACATTAATATAAGTGCTTCCATATCCATCCCATACCAGTTATAGTTATACTTATATATGCCCCATAGGCGCCAACAATGCAATAACTAAATGGTTCCGTAAATTGTGTACAAGTACGTGTCACTTCCACTATTCAATCACGTTTTTACGCTAACGCACTTACCACAATCCAATCACTAACACTATCACTCGGTAATGTAAAATAGTTATTAGGATATCGATCCAAATGAACACTATTTACGAAGAGTATAACAGTTATGCAACATGATGAGGATACAGTAAATGCACTACTAAATACATATGAGCAGCCGGTATCGGTTGGATTAGAAAAATCAAATAAAATCACACGTGCATAATTTGGCGAAACAATATAAAATGTGTAAACAGTGTATTAAATTATATGAACAGAAAAATTGGTTTCGACTAATCCGGGTTTCAGGTTTGCGAGTTACGGTCCTTCCATTTTGAGTGTTTACTGCTGGAAATCCAATTTCTGAACTAGAAGTCCGTTTCGTAACACGATTTACTCTTTATCGGGAGCATAATTAAGCAACACTACAATTAGATAAAATTTAGGTTTACCTGTTATATTTCCAACTCATAAGACGGATCAATAATACCTGCTGTATGCAAGGAGATATGCACTATCTAAGGTTAAGGTATACGTTCTGTTTCTGCATGAAACTGCAGTACACATCGACGATTTAAAAGGTGTTATAAATATCAAATGGCACCAGAATGCAATGGGACCAGTACCGTTAGAATGCTGATTCAATTATCCACGCTTCCATATATGGTTCCGCACACTTGCGCTCTTAAACGGTGAAAATTATGCGTTCTAAAATAGGTAAAGGCACAGATTCTTGCTCTGGACTGCAGTCCAGAGCCATGAATTGCCCCAGTTTTTTTGTTGTCATAACTTATTAAAATACAAAGATGAACTATGGAGTGCTGTAGTTTTATCTGTTGGCTTCGATACGAGCCATAGAACGCTAAGATCCGATATATAAATGATTTATTATGATTTTAACCGTTCAGCTTGTCCGGGAAAATTCAGCTTTTGCAAAGGTTATCGAGAGTAACGTTTCATGGGTGAAACGACGTCGTTTTGCCGTCCAATTTCTACAGGATATTCGTTAAAAGTAATAGGATATAATGATAATGTGTTCCACCATATTCGCTTAAGTTATCGCATAGGGTCCTATATCGAACACTTAAACTATGCAAATGGTTATCGATCGAAATATCGATTTTTTTTACCCAATCGACACAAAATTAATTCATGAGTTTCTTTATGATATTACTACTGCATAATTGACCCAAGTTCGGCCTCAAACACTAAAATTTATGATGATGGTTCTTATTCGATATTAAATTCGCAACGATGTATATATGAAATATCTATACTTAAACATGTGTATGCGTGTATAATATCTAGATATTACTACAGCATGCGAAACAAGTGAAGGGGTTCACTTGTCTTGGGTCGCTGATATAGAAGCGACGCGGTGTGTAGGGTTCGTCACGACACATGAGACGGCGCGATACTGAACACGATGCGTGACGCGTGCGCAATGTGCAGTGACCTAATACTAGACGCGGTGGCGATGCGAGCGTGATACGACAGTGGGCATGGTGATGACGTGGGCATGACACGGTACTGGGACGGTGTTAAAACGGTGCTGTTGGGGTAAAAAATTACACCCCGGTTGACCAAGTTAAAGTCAACCTCAAGCCAAGTAGGCCCATGCCCAAGTCGAGCCCGAACATGAAGCAGCCGGCCTCCCCCATGCCAATATGAATATTATGTAATAAATATGTTCGATGTAATTTTTATGAACAAATGTAAGAAAAATGGGCATCAAGCCAAATTTTTGTAAAGCTCATGGCTCATGTGCAAAAGAAATGAGCACATAAGATATGGGATGGGCAAAATACCATTTTGTAAAGCCCAAGAGATTATATGTAAATTTGTAAGTCTATATAAGGTAACATGATGATGAAATAAAAAAGAAGAACTCATTCCCCTCAAAATTTAGGGTTTTTGTGCCTCCTTCCCCTTCCTCAAGGTTCTAAAACCTTCTTTCCTTTTTGAATTAAATCAAGAGTTTAACTCTTCCTTTTCCAAAAATAAACAGTTTTCACCATCAAGCCCTTGAAGGGGAACTCAGATCTTCCACCAGATCTCAAAAAGGGAAGATTTTTAAATTCATCCCCCCTTTTCTCCAAGATCTGGCCGACCGAGAGGAAGAAGAAGGAGACTCATCTCCAAAAATCCCACCTTGGGAAGATCCTAGGCCTAAAAGAAGATCCAGGGCCAAAGGGGAGAAGAAAGGGGTCCCCTTTGATCATTTCCAAAGATTTCTAAGAGTTTAACTCCATTCAAGATCTGTTGGAGTTTAACTCTATAAACCAAACCCCTTTTATTTTATATATAGGAGTTTAGCTCCATTCAACATCTTTCGGAGTTTTAACTCTATAAATAAAAAATCCTCTTTTGGAGTTTAACTCCTTTTTCCAGGGCTAAAAGCCTCTTCTTTCCGCTGACGCCCAAGCGTCCAGCGCCCACCGCTCAAGTGCCCAGTGCCCGCATGCTAGGCACGTGAGGCGCTGGCATTTACGTGTTCTTTGGACGCTATTTTCCATTTTCTTATACACACACACACACACACACACTACACAACACTTCCCCCGTTAGAAAAAATTTCTAACGGGACGCTGCCCCGCACCCCGAAAGGGGGTTGCTAGCCCCCTTGACCCCCAGCCCGCTATCCGGGTAGCGGGACCTCCATAAACTCTGCGGGGCCCCCGATATATCCAAAACCCCTTCAAAACACAACACTGCACATTGAGTTCGCATGACTAGTTTGACCCGTCAATCGGAGGTTTCCTCGCTCCAAAGGCGAGGGATAATTAACGGCGGCTTAGTCCGCGACTGCCGGAGATTCGGATTCCCACAATCAATAAACCCCCCTATCCTAGGCAGGGGGAATCGGTAGTACGCCTGACAAGCGACGCGTATTCACATCCTAATGGGGTGGCGAAAAACACCCTACAGATTCTGGCACACCCGGTGGGACATTTTCTCTCCTCCCATATCTCGGGTCAAGTGTTCATACAAACTCATTTAACATATATACCGACGTTTGTACTAAAATAATGCTCTTTCATGCAGGATTTCAATCGATCAAGCCTCAATAATGTCTCCAAGGACAAGCTCGGCTCTCAACACAACTCCTATCTCCTACACGATGAAGATGGACGTCAGGACGGTCCTCCCGAACAGTCTCGGGCAACAGTAGGAAGAGCCGCTGCTATAGTTCGACACTATTCTGTTCATGCTAGCTAACACCATCCCAGCTCCTCAAGCTCCGGTGACAGACAAGCCGGCCTCGAAAGGCAAGAGGTCAAATATGGTGGTCTTGAAGGCGCCCAACCCAAACACAAGTCGGTGTTTGAATGACTTTCCTTGGCCCCAGCCGAGGGCAAGGTCATCAACACCAATAGAGAAATAAGGCGTCTCAAGCAAGCTCCAGCGGTGCCCTTGACAACTGCTCGATCGGGTATTTTCTCTAACCTCTTCGTCAATCGACTCACAATAGCTTCCTGGATAACGGATGCCCACCAAGCCCTCAAAATCGAGAAGGTACGACAGAAAAGGCTCAGATACTGTAACAACCCTAAACTTTCTGTACAACTTTCTGTACAAATTTTTTCAAAAATACAGAAAAGGGGTACTTTTACCTGAGCACAAGCTATAAGTTTGCTTTGCTTTTTAATAGTAAGAAGGGGCTTGTAGCTCACTGGTATGACCTTGCACTGCTGAACCAAAACACCACAGTTCAAATCCCATCACCCACATTATTTTTTAATATTGTTTTCTTTTAAATATTTTTAGAAGCCCAAGAGTCTACACGTGCTAAACCCGTAAAACTAAAAGTCACATATAAAACAAACTACCCCACTGTGCAAACCAACCGGCGAGCGACCCACGGCAACGATCCCCGGCCCGACTCGCTGTGACTCGGCCGGCGGCGCGGCTGGATCGGCCGGCGAGGCCGGCCGAACTGAGTCGGATCGGCCGATTCCCTTCATGACATCTCTGACTTTTTGGCTTCTTATAACCCCTATACACTTTAAATTTTCTGCACACTAACAGACTCTTTAAAACTCCATCTTTTCTTAAAATACAACATATCAAACTCTTACATCTTGACGATTAATCGTTAACAAAACATCATGAACAAGTTTCATAGCAAAATATTTCATATTGTAATTTTTATCGTGCTTTTTCAGTACAATACCATGTAGTTTAGTTTTGATATTAAACATTATATTTCTTGCTATACCTTTAAATAGACCACGAGGTAATGACCTACCTCCTGATAACACTCATATGCAATATAGCACGATATCTTTCGGGAACATAGAATACGGGAATACGAATTTACAATTAAATACCTTTTACTATTAAAACCATTTTCTACAAGATTACGTATTTTTAAACAAATCTTTGCAAAGCGCCGCTACAACCCATTTGGGGAACCCGTTTGGGATGGTGCGGATTATCGCACATCCTCGGGCTTAGTAGTGCGAGATGCAAACCTCCGCAAGGAGCATTCGGTCTCGAAAGATTTAAAAATACAAATATCTTAAGAAAATGAGATTTCTAGAAAAATAATAAATTAAAATTATTTTTATAAATATATATATATATATATTTATATGTATTATCAAAATATCTATTTTTATATAATATAAATATTCCAACTTTTCTAAATCAAAAGAATCACTTTACATGAAAATACCATGAAATTCCATACAAGTTCAATTCTTTACAATTAAATACCATATAATATGAAAAATAGGTTTTTAATCACTAGAAATGTCACAATGATAAAATATACATCTATAAAAACTCTAAAGACGATAATTAAATACTTGTGGTGTATTTTGAAAAGTATACAAAATTATTTTACATAAAACCCCCTAATGTTTTATAAATTACAATAAGGACCCTAGTAAATATAGGTTTAAGCAGGACCAGTCTTTTAAGCCTCAGGGAGCCGGAGATATGGGTGCTTGCCTATTTAAGGTAGACAACTTAACAAACGGTGTTATCAACTCGGTAATCGTCTTTAAAAAAGACACAAATCCTGCCGTCCATGTGCAGCGGTTACCGATAACACCAAAACTTAATTCAGGATTTCAATTTATTTTCTAATGGTTCTGATTCAGACTGAGTCTCATTATAATAATCTGACTTGAATATGATTCAAGTACAAACTACAATTCAATATAAATCCATGAATACATATATTCAATATATTCAATCTGTATTGACCGAACCGAACGATGGATATACTTCCATTTACATGATTCTTCAGTTACATCCATTTACTGATATCATGGTTTCGGCAAGTCATCCATCTGTACAATCTATAATACAAGACAATACAATTTACAATACAATACAAACAATACAATCAAGATATCACGGGGTTTAAGGGGTAGATTGGTACGGAAGGTGTTAGAAGTGGCACGAGACTGCAAGATTTAAGACACCTAACCTGAATTCAATCACTGTTGTTCCGGGCATTCTAACGGAGCCTTGTACTCTATATTCTGTTGCCTTAGTCTCTGGCATACTGAGACTCCTCTCGTATACACTAGTATCCTTCTGTACCAAGCTACAAATAACAGCGTTAACCATATAATACAACTTTAAAAGCTACATTCTCTCTCTGTCTATTCTATTTCTTCCTTATCATTGGGACTTACCGAGCGATTGTTCGCTGACGACATTCCTTCACTTTCTTCTTTGGAATATTGTCAGGTGATTCGGACCTTCAGGAGATCGAGCCTACCGGCGAGGACTTGGATCAGCTAGCTTACAACCCAGAGCTTTAGATTTATTGTACACATTTCAGTTCAGTACTTTCCATTTCTGTTCTGCCACTGTTTAGGCATTACTTTCATTCAGATGTATTTACTTTTCTATGCATTGTATAAAAGAATATTAATAAATAAAGTTGATGTTCATTACATTTGTCTCTTGTATATTTCTTTTATATTGCTTAGTTACACTTAGCATATTTAGTTCTGAGTAAATACGTAGCGGCCTCGTCGTGTCCCCATTCGCCGTACACCGGGAAGCGGGGCGTGACAGATACAGAGCCAACAAAAGGGCTAGGGCTCTTGCTTGGCTGAACTTCATGAGGTTCCAAGAATAGGGTTACCCTTCCAAAGACAAAGAGATGGCTGGATATATGGTCCACACTGTCTACATGGTGGATACGTGTAGCAAGAGCAAGGACAGGGCCACCACATCTCAAATCCAATCTGGGGTGAATGTGGCTGCCACTTCCCAAGACCAGCCTCCTCTGGAAGGTAATGAAAACCCTTCCAGTGAGGCTGATAAGCAGAGGGATCCCTTGGTTCATGAGAAGTCGGGCTCAGAAAGCGAGGAGGAGCCCATCTTCCATCCCAAGACCGCAGAACAGCAACTTCTCCAAGAGCTCCAGAAGCAGCTCAGAAACAAAGACAAGGAGATGGTCAAACTCTACTCAAAGATTGACGACCTGACAAACGTCGTCCTACAGTTCAAGGCCCAAATCGCCTTCAGCCGTCCAATCAAGCATAGGGTTCTACTCATGAACCGGGAAACAGTGCCCCGAGACAGCCGACGTCTATTCCCTCAAATTCAAAGGTAGGCAAGCTGCATGAAAGTCGGCCGCATCCCATCTCGGAAAATGTCTTGGCTACCGATGACAGCAACCCGCTAACTCAAGATCAAATGATGGATCGGGTTGCCAACAAAGTCAAAACATTGGTAGCCAAAGCCGAAGCACAAAAAGATATCAGCAGTAGTGGGAGACCATATTCTGCTCGGTATGATCTGGTAGAGTTTCCCAGTGGCTATGTCATCCCCAAATTCGGAAGATTCGATGGAACGGGAAATGCGAATCAACACATTGCCCGCTTTAAAGTCTCATGCAGGAATATTGGGGGCAATGATGCGCTTCTCCTTCGCCAGTTCGTTAATAGCTTAACCGATGTCGTTTTCGACTGGTACGCGAGCATAACGGATGGCTCCGTTACTACTTTCGACCAAATGGAATCTTTGTTTCGACAAAGGTTCATGAGTGTCAGCGATAAGATCACCATCACCGACCTCGTAAGGACCAAGCCAAAGAACAACGAAAGCAGCACGGATTTTATAACCCGATGGCCCAATCTCTCCGTCAAATGTGAACCGCCGATAGAGCAGCACCAATCTGTCAGCCTCTGTTGGAGATAGTGCCCTCGGAGTCAATTATTGGATCACAGGTACGTGATTGCAATGATTGAGGGAGGACCTATGCCGGTAGGACAGTCTTACTCAAGATGTTAGTATGCTATCTGGTTTATCTTTATCATCGTGTACTGCTTTAGGTGACCTTACAGGTCACTATTGCGCGTTGATAGAGCCCTTAGGATTATTGCTTGACGGCCAGCAGTATGATGGCGATCATATACGTGGGAGCTGGGGTCTATAAGCACATCCTTAAAAGGTCCCTAGTCGTAGGAGTTTTCGAGACAGGGCATCGATACTCCAGAGTAGACTAGTGTATACAGTCGAGACCCCGACGAGGGGCGGTGGCCGGTCTCACAAGCCACTGGTGTCAGTTGGTTCACCTAAGATGTATACAGGTGCTCATTGGGTTATGTGTACACCGGACAGGACTCGCCGGGAACATGCTAGTTGGTCTTATACCTGACGTCAGTTGGCAGTTCTCTGGTGACATGTGTACAGGTTAGTTCATCGACCTGAGATCGTCATTTGTCTCGTGTGAGTTCCCACTGTGCTTTGATTACTACCCTACCACGGCTCAAAGGAGTCATGCAAACAGGTTTTAGTTGGGTACAGTCCCGAGCCACATGGAGGCAGTGAGTGGATCTGCAGGGGTTCGTCTCTCCCGGTATTGGGGGTGAGGTCGCGCTGTGTCTAGGAGAGCCATTACACGAAGTCCTTGGCCAAGGCAGGAGATTTACTGGTAGGTATTCCAGTAGTATTTCAGGGTGTTCTGGGCTACACTCCGACACGACTTGTACCGCTTTTGGGGGTCTGACTTTTACCAACCCCCTAAGCCCGCCATGCGATGCTCATAGACGAACGGACCAGACTGTACGGATATTGCCACTGACAGGCTCAGTAGGGTGTCAGAATGAGTTCGCTCATCGACGTCCCTTTTGGTCAATACCTGGTAGCCCATTACGTATGGCTAATACCTCTGACGTGCTAGTGGTTAAATCCACAGCCAAAGTATTGACGAGTCTTTAAAGTCCCCCACAGACCGTTTCTCAAGTTTCGGGCGAAACGCTGTAGAGGCCGTATGGAGATATGGCAGGGTTCGATCATATACGTGCGGTATTGCACGGATCATGATCTGATGGATAATACTAGTGGGCTTTTGTTTAAGCCGGATCCTAGTATTGTACAGTGTAGATTTTGTCTCATTGCATTTGTATTCGGTCGGAATACAAATGTGGGTATGTATATACAGTCGCGGGGTTTTCCTGTAATTTATTACGGGATCAGTTTTCTGAAGTTGCCAGTTTGCTTTCCGTTTCGGCCATTTTTCCTTTGTTCTTTCTTTGGCTGAAATTTGGTGTGGAGGGGCTTATTTGCAAATGTGCAAATTAGCAAAATGGAGGGTGGTTTTTGCAATTGTGCATGGGGAAGACTTTTAGTGGCACATGGTTGCTTCATGATTGGGCATCATCATTGCTTGACTTTTGGGTTATGATTAGGTGATGGAGTGGAGACTTTGTAGTGATGATTTTTTCTCATCATCACCCTTTCTCTCTCTTGTATTATTTTTCCCCACTCACTCTCTCCCCTCATTTTTTACATTGGCTGGCCATTCTAAGAAGAGGGGCTGTCCCATTTTTGTGTGTGGGATTGTTCTCATTTTGTTTGCACAAAAATCCCTTTGTTCATCCAAAAAACATGCATCTCATTCCTCCACCAAAAACCATGGCAACTTCAATCCCAATAGAGACATATAGTTCTACACTATCCTACAGCATTCTTGGACACGTCGACTGGCCAACTTCGTGCCCGAGTTGCCTCGGTCCAGAGGTGGGAGCCCGTAAAAGAACCCGGCGATGTGGTGCCCTTCCGACGAGGAGATGAAGACCGGAGATTCCGCGGGGTGATCTGGACGACGACGAGAAGACCGAAGGACACGGATCGCTCGGTATATCTCTCTACCGCTTCTCTAGTTAGCTAGGAGTAGGTTAATGGCCCGATCCGGGGTTTTAGTCCGCGGTAGTGCCGGTTTATAAGTTTTGTAAAAGTTTCGTTTCCGTATTCCGGCGTCGGATTGACGGCCGGGGCGCTGCCGTGCACTTACATTGGTATCAGAGCCACGCCATTAACCTAGTCTAGCTTGCTCTAACGTGTTTACTGTTAGTTGTATGTATGCCCTAGAGGCCAGTATTGTACAGATGATGTATATTATATTGGATGCTTGGACATATATAGAGATGACTTTCTTGCTCAATATGATAGTATGCTATCTGGTTACTCTTTATCTTAACATGTACACTTGTCTCTTTATACTGTCTTATAGTTACATGTTGGTAAAGCCCTTAGGATATGTACTTGACTACCTGGACTGTGATGCAGATCATACTAGTGGGGATGTGGTAGTCCATAAGTACATCCTTCAAGGTCCCTAGTCGTGGGTGTATCGAGACAGGGCATCGATATACCAGTGTAGACTAGCGTATACGCTTCTCGACCCATGAGATGGGTGATGGATGATCCCACATCCATTGGTGTTTGACATCAGAGATGGTGTACGGGTGCTCAGTGGAGACTGGGTACACTGGACGGACTCGCCGAGAACTCCCAGATGGTATTATACCTCACGTCAGATGGCAGTTCTCAGGTGACACTTGTGCAGGTTAGTCTGTAGACCCGAGATCGTCATAGAGTCTTGTGTGATTCCCACTGTGCTTTGATCTCCACCTTACCACGCCCATGAGGGCGTGCAAAATGGTGGTCTTTGGGTACAGTCCCGAGTCACATGGAGGCAATGAGCGATAGGAGGGGTTTCGTCTCTTCCGGTATTGGGGGTTGATGTTGCGCAGTGCTCGATTGGCCGTAACGGGGAAGTCCCTGGCCAGGGCTGATCAGAGATTTGCTGGTAAGTGTTACCAGTAGTTTCTCGACCCGTTATGAGCCTCACATCGGCATGACTTATCGGTTATTGGGGTCTGACGTTTACCACCCCTAGACTTGATATGCGACATATCAGACGAACAGACCGGACTGTACGGTAAGTGTTACTGGTTGGATTCACAGGAGTGTGAGCGGGCTAGCTCGTCGATCTTCTGATCGCTCAATACCCGGATGGCCGTTACGTTTAGCAGACCGCTTGCGGCTTGTAGGTGCTTGATATGATCATCATCTGCTACCGGCGTATTGACGGGTCTTTAGAGTCCTACACAGAGGTTTCCTGGCTCAAGCGAAACAAAATAGGAGCGCATATGAGATATGTGCAGGACCGAGAATAATGCATGTATGTGATACCGTATTGCATTCTCGCGATGAATGCATCGATTGGTTATATTCGATATAACCTAGATATCGAATCAACGATTGATTCGATAAGCCGATACATAAGATACTAGTCGGTTATATGCGATATGACCGGATCGTTAAGTCAAGTGTTGATTTAATGATTTAATGTATAATTATATATTTGATATATTACTTTGCATTAGCTAGTATTAGTTCACTTTATATGGATTTTCTCACTTGATGTGCAAGAAGTATATGTGATATACTTTTGTGCACATATTTGTATCATGTTTGATGATACTTGATCATTTAGTTAAGTGTATAGAATTAAACCACGATTAATTTGATGATTAGGGTTTTGCATATTCATTTGTTTATTTATTTGTTCATTTATTTATTTGGAAAAGATAAAGATGAGAATGGTGGCTTTCTTTGTTTCTTATTGAAGCTTCATGAAGTTTTGACTTAGTCACCATTCTTGTCTCATGCTTAACCCTAACCATTTGAACTAACCCTAGTTCATCCTCTACACTTAACTATGGTTAAGATTATGATAAGTATTCATTTTCTTTTTCATTTTAAAATACTTATCATAACATTTCCTTCTTCTTGATCTTCTTCTTCAAGAAAGAAAGCTTGATGCCATCAATGGCAACTTGAGTTCTAAAGTGAGAAATCCAATTCTAAAGTGAACCCACCTCCTATTTCTTCACCCTCTACCTCTTGCCAAGTTGTTTTGGGTGTTATCTTCACAAGTTTCACAAATTTGTGAAGTCGGAGCTTGAACTTGTGATGCCTCGACGTAGATCATCTTCGGCACGAAGCCGACGACCTAGTCCGCCCATTTCTCCGATCAAGCCGACGATCGAGTCCGGGATTCGAGATGGACAGCGAGAGGACGCCTACGTGGAGCCAAGGAAGTGGATATCCGGATCTACAAAGGTTGTAGCTTCTTATCTTTAGTTAAGTTGTTAACTAGATTCGTATATCGCCTAAATTTCTAGTCAACGATCTAGTCTAGGGTTTCTCGGCACCGTAAAATTTGAAATTGGCATGGTTGATGCCTTGTGAGACTTCATTAGCATGCCTAGGAACCCTACAGTGGTATCAGAGCCTAGCTAGAGCCTTAGGTGAAGTCTAGACGGAATTAGAAGTCCGATCGAACCAAAAACCAAAACCCTAAAATGCTCTCTGGACAATTTCTGAAATCTGGTCTTTTTCGACATTAAAAATATGCAGAAAATTCAGCAGGACTTTCTAAGAATTACTGTGAAACACGATCACCCAATTCGTTCAAACGGCGGCGGAACCGCGGCAGAAGCCTGGCTTCTGCGGCGGTTCCGCGGCCATCTTATGACGTCATCATTTCATTTTTGCACAGTAATTCCTATTTTATGATGCTGAGTTTTCTGGGAATTTTTAATATTTTTCCAGGAGTTGAATTTTTAGGGTTGTATTGGGGACTCGGAGTTTCGATCGGATTGTCTAATCTTGTCTGTGACTTTCCGGATAATTTTTTGAATATGTTAAAAAGTTCGACCGGATATAAATACCCAACTTTTCCCCTGCCGAAAAATTTCCAAGTGTTGGATTTTTGTGTGGTTTAAGGACGTTCTGAGTAGTGCAAGTAACGCGATGGTCCCTCTAGAAGACAACAAACCTTAACTCGATTATGTGACCATCTTGAACTGCCCTTTGAACCTTCGGGTTTGGGGCAGTACGGCGTGCCACATGTGAGGCGTTGGCTTGACCCTTCTACGGCTGGACCGTTGGTACTGAGGCATGAAGTGAATGTCTTTGAACCTATTTCATGTGTTGGACGGTTTCGGGAAAACTTGGGTGTTCGAATGTTCGATCGGAAAGTTTAATATTTTCTATTTATCCGGAATGGGATACAATAATTGGAATTCACAAACAGTTATGAGGTAACTGAATGAATGTTATAAATCTAGCGGTTTAGTTTCATTTGATATTGTAAAGAGTTTTCGATAATGAGACTAAAATGCGGGGTTTATAACTGTTAGGCATGTGATGTCTAAGTATTTCATTTGATTAGGCATGTGATGTCTAAAGAGGTTGCAGATTCCAATTGTTGTAGTTTTACACTTTCTTTTCTGTGACCGTAAGTGTAATATGTGATATCGCCGGTTTCGTTGCTATATGTCAACGACAATTGGGATGCGCATATTTACTTACGTTGATGACATGTGATGTTATGTGTTGCTGGACATGTTATATTGGATTGTCGTGTTTGAATAGCCGGGGGTTTTTATGTGAGATGAGTGTCTTTCATTTTCATTCATGTAAAAACTTGTATGTAATATTCTTTTATTTTGGGGCACTTCCAGGTTGCGGAAGATGTCACCTTTTGTATATTATTTACTTTTCCGCATTAGGATAGACCCAAGGAGGGGAGCATAAGTAACCGGGTTCTGGGGTCCAGTGGGAGACCAACTCGAGGAGTCGAGTCCGGGTCTCCTAACCCTAGAATTGGCAGGGTTGCTTGCCGCTCTCGTATGGGTCTAGGGGTGTGGGATTGGCTATTCATCACGACCGTGGAATCTGTGTTTTATACTGGCTCGTATTGAAAACACGGACGTCCTAGTATATCCAATGTTTCATATGTTTCTTCTGCTGCGATATCTGTGATGTGATCATGTGATGTTCTGTGATAGATACATTATATAGTATATATGATATATTATATAGACGTTACTTATGTTTTGCACCCGCACTAGCCCTGCCCTGCTCTGTCGTTAGTTACCTAACCTAACGGTGCACGAGGGGACATCCAGGCGAATGCGGATGGCATAAGTGTGCGTCGTATTTATCTGTGATGTTTAGGTGACTTAAATGATGGGACTTCATTAATGTGATTAATGAAAGAAAAGAAACCTAAGATGTTGTAGAATCAAATTTTAAATTAAAAAGGGTAGCTACAGTTCTTGCTTTGCACAGCGGTATATGTGATATATCCTGCACCTTATTCGATGAGGAAAGGACCGAGATCCCTTCACCGGGAGTGACTCCTTTAGCAATAACTGGCAGATGCTACACACTCGGTTTGACTTTTGATTGCTTCTATAGTTTCTGCTTTGCACAGTGATATATATGATATATCCCGCACCTCATTCGACGAGGAAAGGGCCGACGATCCCTTCACCGGGAGTGACCCCTTTAGCAAAACTAGAAAAGCCTCGAAATCACTCCATTTCAAAACTTCATTTGATTCTACAACGATATCAAGTTCATTACGCAATAGGTTTTCAGAAAAACCTGTCGTAGCCCTCCGTCATTTCAGATAAGTAGTAGTTAGTATTCGTGCTACGTTTGTTGGCCTGCGTCAAGGCATAGTGTGCGGTAGCTAACTAGTATTTACCTGCTTATGCATATGATGCAGATTGGATTAGGGTAGTCGTGCGACTTTGTTGGCCTGCGTCAAGGGTCGTACGGGTGGGTTTAATTCAATCAGGAAATGACGGGTTGAACTTGACTAGCGCACTATGGTTTGTTAGCCTGCGTCAAGGTCATAGGACGCTAGGGGCAAAACATTATCGGGAATTTCAAGTGTTGAAATTTGCAATGAGATTGCATACCTTCTATGAGATAGTTGGATCCCGATACCCACTGCGAGTAAGAGTTACTCCTGGGAGAGTTTTACACATTACAATTAGCCGATCAAGTAGGTGTCTAGAAAGATGTCAACGGGGTTACGCCTCTGGGAAAACGAGGTTTACATTAATTAGGTTCGTGCGAAAGTACGGGGGACCTCCCTCAAAGTACCGACACTGGCCTGGCTGAAAGATTGGCGAACTTGTAGTGTGTAATTAATCCCGGCTAGTCTTTCCTTTTAGGGTTTGAAGGAAGATTTGATAAAAACAGTGGGAGCCATCCTGATTAGATAAGATAATAACCAATCTGATCTTGCATGAGCATACGCTAAAGTGTTTTCTTCTCTCTCTCTCCAGGTAGCGACCATTTCATGTCTTAATCAAGATAATAATATGGATGTATTGACCGAACCCGCATGTTATACTGTGCTGGGGAACGCTGGTTCCGTTCTTTCCTATAAGAGTTATAGGACTGAACAGGATATAGGGGAATACCAGGATTCCCATGCCACCCGTTTGAAGAAAGTACATGTTGATGCATTTTCTTCGGGTGTGTTCGTTACAGAGAACTGTTTCTCCATTTGTCCTGGGTATTAGATACCGGGTCAGGATCCCATATATGTAATCAGTTACATGGGCTTAGAAAAGGTAGAGAACTTGGAGAAGGTGATAAAGACATTAGAGTTGGAAATGGTGCAATTGTTGCAGCTAAGACTGTCGGGGAATATCACCTTGTATTACCAACTGGTAATACATTGGTTCTGAACGAATGCTATTACATGCCGAACCTGATATGCAACATTATATCAGTTTCTTTGCTAAGTAAAGAGGGATATAATTTTGTATTACAGGACAATGTTATGAACATTTTCCGTAACCAAAAGTTGGTTGGATCAGGCATGTTGTGCAATGGCATTTATGTTCTAAATCAATCAACAGTTCTGAGCATAATTAACACACACAAGAGGAAGAGTTCTGAACTCAACGAATCCTTCTTATGGCGTTGTAGACTGGGTCACATCAATGCAACACGACTAGCTAAGTTGCATAAAGATAGATATTTAAATCCGTTTGAATTTTCATCTTATGACACTTGCCAGTCATGTCTCAAAGGCAAGATGACCAAAACTCCATTTACGGGACACGGAGAAAGAGTTACTGAACTCTTGGGACTGATACATAGTGATGTATGCGGTCCCATGTCTACACATGCCAGGGATGGTTCTTCGTACTTCATTACATTCACTGACGATCTCTCTAGATTCGGATATGTGTTCCTGATGAAACACAAATCAGAAGCTTTTGAGAAATTTAGAGAATATAAACAAGAAGTCGAGAACCAATCTGGAAAAAGTATTAAAATCCTTCGATCTGATCGAGGAGGAGAATACTTAAGCAATGAATTCCTGAACTTCCTAAAACAGAATGGGATTCTCTCTCAGCTGACTCCTCCATATACACCACAGCACAATGGTGTATCAGAACGGAGGAACCGCATCCTATTGGATATGGTGCGCTCTATGATGAGCACAGCTGAGTTACCTATTTCCTTCTGGGGATATGCACTGGAAACAGCTGCAGATCTATTGAATATGGTTCCCACCAAAATCGTGCCAACCACTCCATATGAGATATGGAAAGGAAAGAGACCATGTCTTAATTATGTTAAGATATGGGGTTGTCCGGCATATGTAAAAACGCAAAATCCGGACAAACTCGCGGCAAGGTCCATTCTGTGTAAGTTTATTGGATATCCCAAACATTCGCGCGGGTATATCTTCTACCACACTGAGGAACAAAAGGTGTTTGTTTCTCAACATGCCACCTTTTTAGAAAAGGAATTTCTTGAAAAAGAGATTAGTGGCAAGGAGGTAGAACTGGAAGAGGTTCCAGCAATACAGACTACAACAGAAGATTTGGTTGAACCAGAGGATTCAGTAGTTCCCGATGAACCCCAGCCACTCCGCCGATCTAGTAGGGTTCCTCGCCAACCTGAGAGATACTACGGTTTTCTCATGGATGGAGGGAGCGAGGATTGCATCATGGAGGATGATGACCCAACTAGCTTCGAGCAGGCCATCACGAGTAGGGACTCAGTGAAATGGCTGGATGCTATGCGGTCCGAGATGGAATCCATGTACACCAACAAAGTATGGAATTTGGAAGTTGCTCCTGAAGGGGTAAAACCCATTGGGAGCAAGTGGATCTTCAAGAAAAAACTTGGTGTAGATGGGAAAGTGGAGACTTTCAAAGCTAGACTTGTTGCAAAAGGTTTTCGTCAAAGACAAGGTGTGGACTATGACAAAACCTTTTCTCCAGTGGCTATGCTTAAATCCATCCGAATCATGCTTGCCATTGCTGCCTTTCATGACTACGAAATCTGGCAAATGGATGTTAAGACCGCCTTTCTAAATGGTGATTTAGAAGAGTGCGTGTACATGGCTCAGCCAGAGGGCTTCGTAGACAGTGGGAGCAGCGGGAAGGTGTGCAAGCTGCTTAAATCCATTTATGGATTAAAGCAAGCATCGCGGAGTTGGAACATCTGCTTTGACGTCGTTATCAAAGAGTTTGATTTCGTCAAAAATCCAGATGAACCTTGTATCTACAAGAAGGTGGCAGAGAGTAAGGTTGTCTTCCTCGTATTGTACGTGGATGACATACTCTTGATAGGAAATGATATTCCTATGCTGCAAGTGGTCAAGCTCTTCTTATCACAAAGATTCTCAATGAAAGATCTTGGTGATGCCTCCTGCATATTGGGAATTAGGATCTATAGAGATAGATCCAAACGGATATTGGGATTGTCCCAATCCAGGTACATTGACACCATACTAAAAAGGTTTAGTATGGAAGATTCCAAGCGTGGGAACTTGCCCACGATCTCTGGAGTCACTCTCTCTAAAGAGATGTCTCCCAAGACTGATTTGGAGAGAGCTCGTATGCAAGGGATACCCTATGCTTCGGCTGTAGGCTCTATCATGTATGCGATGCTATGTACCAGACCCGATGTAGCATACTCACTAAGTGTAGTGAGCAGGTATCAAGCTGATCCTGGAGAGAATCACTGGACAGCTGTGAAGAGCATTCTCAAGTACTTGCGAAGGACTAAAGAGATGCTCTTGGTGTATGGTAACGGAGAACTCCAAGTAGAGTCCTTTACCGATTCGAGCTTCCAGAGTGATAAGGACGACTCTAAGTCGCAGTCGGGCTTTGTCTTTACCCTTTGCGGAGGGGCGGTTAGCTGGAAGAGTTCCAAGCAGAAAACCGTGGCAGACTCGACGATGGAGGCTGAATACATCGCTGCCAACGATGCTGCTAAAGAAGCTGTCTGGATCAAGAAGTTCATTACTGAACTTGGAGTGGTTCCATCCATTGAGCGTCCAATACCTTTGTATTGCGATAACAATGGAGCGGTGGCTTTGGCCAAGGAACCCAGGTCCCATCAGCGATCCAGGCATATTCTGAGGCGGTATCACCTGATCCGGGAGATAGTTGATCGCCGGGAGATCGAGGTCAGGAGGGTTGACACGAAGAACAACACGGCGGATCCACTCACGAAGGCCATTCCCCAGATACAGTTTGAGAGACTCTTCGGGATGCTCGGTATGCGATACTACAGCAGCTGGCCCTAGTGCAAGTGGGAGATTGTTAGTTGTATATATGCCCTAGAGGCCAGTATTGTACAGATGATGTATATTATATTAGATGCTTGGACATATATAGAGATGACTTTCTTGCTCGATATGATAGTATGCTATCTGGTTACTCTTTATCTTAACATGTACACTTGTCTCTTTATACTGTCTTATAGTTACATGTTGGTAAAGCCCTTAGGATATGTACTTGACTACCTGGACTGTGATGCAGATCATACTAGTGGGGACGTGGTAGTCCATAAGTACATCCTTCAAGGTCCCTAGTCATGGGTGTATCGAGACAGGGCATCGATATACCAGTGTCGACTAGCGTATACGCTTCTCGACCCATGAGATGGGCGATGGATGATCCCACATCTATTGGTGTTTGACATCAGAGATGGTGTACGGGTGCTCAGTGGAGACTGGGTACACTGTACGGACTCGCCGAGAACTCCCAGATGGTATTATACCTCACGTCAGATGGCAGTTCTCAGGTGACACTTGTGCAGGTTAGTCTGTAGACCCGAGATCGTCATAGAGTCTTGTGTGATTCCCACTGTGCTTTGATCTCCACCTTACCATGCCCATGAGGGCGTGCAAAACGGTGGTCTTTGGGTACAGTCCCGAGTCACATGGAGGCAATGAGCGATAGGAGGGGTTTCGTCTCTCCCGGTATTGGGGTTGATGTTGCGCAGTGCTCGATTGGCCGTAACAGGGAAGTCCCTGGCCAGGGCTGATCAGAGATTTGCTGGTAAGTGTTACCAGTAGTTTCTCGACCCGTTATGAGCCTCACATCGGCACGACTTATCGGTTATTGGGGTCTGACGTTTACCACCCTAGACTTGATATGCGACATATCAGACGAACAGACCGGACTGTACGGTAAGTGTTACTGGTTGGATTCACAGGAGTGTGAGCGGGTTAGCTCGTCGATCTTCTGATCGCTTAATACCCGGATGGCCGTTATGTTTAGCAGACCGCTTGCGGCTTGTAGGTGCTTGATATGATCATCATCTGCTACCGGCGTATTGACGAGTCTTTAGAGTCCTACACAGAGGTTTCCTGGCTCAAGCGAAACGAAATAGGAGCGCATATGAGATATGTGCAGGACCGAGAATAATGCGTGTATGTGATACCGTATTCCATTCTCGCGATGAATGCATCGATTGGTTATATTCGATATAACCTAGATATCGAATCAACGATTGATTCGATAAGCCGATACATAAGATACTAGTCGGTTATATGCGATATGACCGGATCGTTAAGTCAAGTGTTGATTTAATGATTTAATGTATAATTATATATTTGATATATTACTTTGCATTAGCTAGTATTAGTTCACTTTATATGGATTTTCTCACTTGATGTGCAAGAAGTATATGTGATATACTTTTGTGCACATATTTGTATCATGTTTGATGATACTTGATCATTTAGTTAAGTGTATAGAATTAAACCATGATTAATTTGATGATTAGGGTTTTGCATATTCATTTGTTTATTTATTTGTTCATTTATTTATTTGGAAAATATAAAGATGAGAATGGTGGCTTTCTTTGTTTCTTATTGAAGCTTCATGAAGCTTTGACTTAGTCACAATTCTTGTCTCATGCTTAACCCTAACCATTTGAACTAACCCTAGTTCATTCTCTACACTTAACTATGGTTAAGATTATGATAAGTATTCATTTTCTTTTTCATTTTAAAATACTTATCATAACATTTCCTTCTTCTTGATCTTCTTCTTCAAGAAAGAAAGCTTGATGCCATCAATGGCAACTTGAGTTCTAAAGTGAGAAATCCAATTCTAAAGTGAACCCACCTCCTATTTCTTCACCCTCTACCTCTTGCCAAGTTGTTTTGGGTGTTATCTTCACAAGTTTCACAAATTTGTGAAGTCGGAGCTTGAACTTGTGATGCCTCGACGTAGATCATCTTCGGCACGAAGCCGACGACCTAGTCCGCCCATTTCTCCGATCAAGCCGACGATCGAGTCCGGGATTCGAGATGGACAGCGAGAGGACGCCTACGTGGAGCCAAGGAAGTGGATATCCGGATCTACAAAGGTTGTAGCTTCTTATCTTTAGTTAAGTTGTTAACTAGATTCGTATATCGCCTAAATTTCTAGTCAACGATCTAGTCTAGGGTTTCTCGGCACCGTAAAATTTGAACTTGGCATGGTTGATGCCTTGTGAGACTTCATAAGCGTGCCTAGGAACCCTACATTTACAAGTTCGAGCGAATGGATTTTCCGAAAACCCGATTTCTAAAGCACAGTTTCTGTCGAAATTTTATAGTTGTCAAAAAATTATTTGGTGCATTTCAAAAATACAGGCAGGTATTTCTATGCAATCTGGGAAAATTTGGTGGAGTGTTGTTCCTGTTCAGCCGCGGAACCGCTGCCTTACCCCTGCTTTGGCCGTGGTTCTGCCGCAGTAAGGTGGGATCACTGCACCAGATTTCTTCAGTTGGTTCCTGTGTTGGAAATGGGGGTTTTGGTACATTATTTTTGGGCCCAGATTTATTTTGAGTGCTACAGTAGTGCTTGGGGCCCACTTCGGGAAATTTAGTCGATCGAAAATTTTAAACATTTTAGTTCACAGTATTTACATTATATCTGCGACCGTGAATGTCATTTGATCGGTAAATCTTGTCTAACTGCTATAGCCCTTTTAGACGGATTTGCGAACGTGACATTCACATTGATGTTCTGTGTTGTGCTATGATGTTGCGGATTGATCGTGGGGGATAGCTTGGATGCAATGGTAGTACAGTTTGGTTTATATGTACCTTTGATATTGCGGGGCGAGCGTCCGACATGTGGATTGTCGTTACTGGCTGTTTGTATATTATTCTTTTGGGGCATGACCGGGCTGAGGTCGATGTTCCCGTTGTATGTCTATTTTACTTTCTGTATTAGGATTACCCCGCGGAGGGGTGCACGGATAGCCGGGTTCTAGAGGGCAACGGGCCCGCATCTCATGGCGTTGAGACGGAGGGGGCTTCACTCTAGAATTGGCGGGCTATTCGCCGCACTCGTAGGGGGTACAGGTTGACCCAAGGAGGGGTGCCCAAGTTATCGGATTCCGTGATGTGCCGGGTGGTCCATTCATATTGTTGAAGGGGGCTGCCTCGCTTCAGGTTTTGGCGGGTAACTTGCCGCGCCCGTAGGGGTCTAGGATTTCATTGCACAGGCTATCCATAAGACCAGGGGAGCGTCGGGTTTCAGTAGCGGCTCTATGAAACCCGGGGATCCCAGATATCTGTATTGTTCTATGATACTTATTATATTTCTGTGATGTTGCATTTTATCACGCCTTGAGCGAATATTATATATTGATATATATACTAGTAGATGTTGTATATGTTTTGCATCCGCGCTAGTCCAGTCCCCGCTCTGTCGTTAGTTAAGTAACCTAACGGGTGATGACGGGACCCAGTGGCGAATGCGGATGGCATATACGTACATCATTATTTTCGTTCTTTATTGGTGTGATCAATTGATGGGACTATATTGATTCGGATCAATGCAAGCTAAACAAACCTATTCTGATATTGTTGGAACAACTTTTCAAAAAGCTTTTATTGCAAGGACGTTCTCTTTTGTTTTGCACAGTGGTATTTGGTTATGAATATCCAGCACCTCAGTCGACGAGGCAAGTGCCGAGATCCCTTCACCGGGAGTGACCCCTTGGACAAAAGTTTGCGTCAGGGCAATAACTTCACTATAGCCGATTACTTTTGCTTTGCATCGTGGTATTTAGTTGGAATATCCTGCACCTCATTCTACGGGGAAAGAGCCGAGATCCCTTCACCTGGAGTGACCTCTTTAGCAAAGGTTTTCGTCACTATATTTTTATAAAAAAAGCTATCCGGTTCCTTCAACGATATCAAGTTCATTACGTTAAAGGTTTTTCGCCAAAAACCATTCGTAGCCCTCCGTCATTTCAGAAAGGTAGCACTTAGTATTCATGCTATGTATGTTGGCCTTCGTCAAGGCATAGTGTATGGTAGCTATTTGTTACTTTTCTGCAGTATAGATAGATGCGTTGGTTTGGGACAGTCGTACTACTATTTTGGCCTTCGTTAAGGGTATGTATGGGTGGGTTCAAATTAACCTGGATAATGACGGGTAGAACTTGACATGTGACTTATGATATGTTGGCCTTCGTCAAGGTCATAAGAGCATGGGGTAAAAATCACATCGGGAGTTTCTAAAGAAACTGAAACTTACCAGATATGCGCATACCTTCTGGAGTTTGATAACGTGAGTGGATTCCATCACATTATCATGCGATGATAGTTGGATCCCGATTCCCACTGATGAGTTGGTTTACTCCTCGGGTGATCCCGACTAATTCTTCTTTCAAATTTGGAGGAGAATTTGACGGTACAGTGGGAGGTTTCCTGATTAGATAAAGTGACAACCATTCTGATCTAGGTTAGAGTGCACGCTGAGTGTTTCTTTCTCTCTCTCTTTGGCAGCGACCATGACCCGACCCTAAGACTATGACTCAGTGACCAAAATTGACCGAACCTTCTTAAAACACTGACTTTTGGATTGTCAGAGTTGCATACCCCATTGCCACTCCTACTTTTACCATTTTCTCCAGGACACCCTGTATCACTACGAAGATCCACAATTTATTGGATACTCCATCGTATGGTTATATACGAACTCGAAAGGAACTTGTTCCAGATTCGAGAATGGTTTCTGGTTCTGGAGAAAACGAATAGGACTATTCAGCTGTCTTTTCCTTTTACCTTCTCTCAGGTTGCGAATGCCCCTTAGATTAGGGGATAGTACACCTATTACGCAAATTGGATAGTCTTCTTCCAAACCATAGGCAGGTGCCGACCGGTAGGGAATGAAGAAACCAATTAGCCTAACGATGGTGTACAGAAGGTATTATGTAAAGACAAATAAAGGGATTAGAAGGAGGGTAAAGTAAATTGCGACTGCTATTCACGACCAAACCAAGTATTTCATTACCACTCCCACTTCACCTTTGTATTTCTCCAGGACACTCCGTATCACTACGAAGATCCACAGTTTATTGGATACTCCATCGTATGGTTATATACGAACTCGAAAGGAACTTGTTCCAGTTCGGGGATGGATTCTGGTTCAGGAGAAATAGGAATAAGGTTTATTCAGGTGTCTTTTATCTTCACCTTCTCTTGCGTTGCGAGTGCTCCTAGGATTAGGACAGTACACCCATTACGCTTATTAGATAGTCTTCTTCCAAACCATAGGCTGGTGCCGAACGGTAGGGAAGGTAGAAAACCATTTAACCTAAGAGGGTGTACAGAAGGTAGTGACTAAAGACATATGAAGGGATTTGGAGAGATGGTAAAGAAATACACGGTTACAGTTGTGAATCTGGATAATGGTGTTAGAGATAGTGCCCTCAGAGTCAATTATTGGATCACAGGCACGTGATTGCAATGATTGAGGGAGGACCTATTCTGGTAGGACAGTCTTACTCAAGATGATAGTATGCTATATGGTTTATCTTTATCATCGTGTACTGCTTTAGGTGACCTGACAGGTCGCTATTACACTTTGATAGAGCCCCTAGGATTCGTGCTTGACTGCCAGCAGTATGAGGGTGATCATATACGTGGGAGCTGGTAGTCTATAAGCACATCCTTAAAAGGTCCATAGTCGTGGGAGTTTCGAGACAGGGCATTGATACTCCAGAATAGACTAGTGTATACAGTCGAGACCCCGACGAAGGGCGGTGGCCGGTCTCACAAGCCACTGGTGTCAGTTGGTTCACCTAAGATGTATACAGGTGCACATTGGGTTATGAGTACACCGGACAGGACTCGCCGGGAACATGCTAGTTGGTCTTATACTTGACGTCAGATAGCAGTTCCCTGGTGACATGTGTACAGGTTAGTTCATCGACCTGAGGATCGCCATTTGTCTCGTATGAGTTCCTACTGTACTTTGATTACTACCCTACTACGCTCAAAGGAGACGTGCAAACAGGTTTTAGTTGGGTACAGTCCCGAGCCACATGGAGGCAGTGAGCGGATCTTCAGGGGTTCGTCTTTCCCGGTATTGGGGGTGAGGTCGCGCTGTGTCTAGGAGAGCCCTTACACGAAGTCCTTGGCCAAGGCAGGAGATTTACTGGTAGGTATCCAGTAGTATCTCAGGGTGTTCTGGGCTACACTCCGACACGACTTGTACCGCTTTTGGGGGTCTGACTTTTACCAACCCCCTAGGCCCGCCATGCGATGCTCATAGACGAACGGACCGGACTGTACGGATATTGTCACTGACAGGCACAGTAGGGTGTCAGGATGAGTTCGCTCATCGACGTTCCTTTTGGTCAATACCTGGTAGCCCGTCACGTATTGGCTTATATCTCTGACGTGCTAGTGGTTAAATCCACAACCAAGGTGTTGACGAGTCTTTAGAGTCCCCCACATTCAGTTCCTCAAGTTTTCGGGCGAAACGCTGTAGAGGCCGTATGGAGATATGGCAGGGTTCGATCAGATACGTGCGGCATTGCACGCATCAGGATCAGACGGTTAATACTAGCCGGCTTTGGTTTAAGCCGGATCCTAGTATAGTACAGTGTAGATTTTGTCTTTTTGCATTTGTATTTCGGTCGGAATACAAATGCGGGTATGTATATACAGTAGCGGGGTTTTCCTGTAATTTATTACGGGATCAGTTTTTGGAGTTGCCAGTTTGTTTTCCGTTTCGGCCAATTTTCTTTGTATCTTTCATTGGCCGAAAATTGGTGGAGGATGGCTTATTTGCAATTGTGCAAATAAGCATTTATGGAGGGTGTTATTTGCACATTGTTGCTTCATGATGAGTGTAGCCTTCATTTGACTTCATAACCTCATGATTGCTTGACTTTTGCATGTGATGATTTGTTGATGGAATGTTGGACCTTGTTTTGTGATCATGCTTCATGATAACTCCACACACTCTCTTGCATTATTGAGATACCTTTGGACTTTCTCTCTCTCTCTTGATCACTTGTGGCCGGCCATATGGGGAGGGGGCTGCCCATTATTTTTGTGAGGGTTTTTTTGTTCTCTTGATGCTTGAAAAATCCCACAAGTTCCATCTCCAAAACTTCATTCCTCCACCATTTCAAAAGGCAACTTCCTACAACCCCAAATGAGACATAACACTACACTATTCTATAGCAAATCTTGGGCACGTTGACCCGCCAACTTCGTGCCCGAGTTGCCTCGGTCCAGAGGTGGGAGCCCGTAAAAGAAGCCGGCGATGTGTTGCTCTTCCGGCGACGAGGTGGAGACCGTAGATTCCGCGGGGAGATCGGAACGACGACGAGAAGACCGGAGGATACGGATCACTCCGTATATCTCTCTACCCCCTCTCTAGATAGCTAGGACTAGTTTAATGGCACAATCCGGGTTTATAGTGCGCGGTGGTGCCGGTTTGAAAAGTTAAAGTAAATCACCGCTTCCGCATTCCTGCGTCGGATTGACAGCCGGGGTGCCGCCGTGCACTTACAGTGGTATCAGAGCCTCGTCATTAACCTAGTCTAGTTTTGTCTAATGTGTTTAAAGTTTCGATCGAGCAAAAATCCAAAAACCGCGTTTTCATGCATATCAGTTTTCTGTCGAAATTTTTTTGGCTCCAAAAATTTTTCAGTATGTTGCAGAATGATGTGCAGGGAGTTATAAGCATTCTGTGAAATTTTGGTTGCATGATCCCACTTTTCCACCGCGGAACCGCGGCCAAACCCATGCTTGGGCTGCGGTTCCGCCACAATATAGACTGTTCATGGCACCAAAATTTTACAGAGAGCTCCTGAATGGAAATAGGGTTTTTGGAATGTTATTTTTTGGGCCCAGATTTCTTTGAGTGCTACAGTAGTGCTTGGGGCCTACTTGGTAAAATTTGATCGATCGAATAATTTAAACATATTAGTTCACAGTATTTACATTATATCTGCGACCGTGAATGTCACTTGATCGGTAAATCCTGTCTAACTGCTATAGCCCGGTTAGACGGATTTGCGAACGTGACATTCACGTTGATATTCTGTGATTGTGCTGTGATGTTGCGGATTGGTCGTGGGGGATAGCCTGGATGCAATGCTGGTACAGTTTTTGTTGTATTATGTACATTTGATATTGCGGGACGAGCGTCCGACATGTGGACTTTCGTCACTGCCTGTTTGTATATTATTCTTTTGGGGCACGACCAGGTTGCGGTCGATGTACCCGTTGTATGTATATTTTACTTTCTGTACTAGGATTACCCAAAGGCGGGGTGCACGGATAGCCGGGTTCTAGAGGGCAACAAGCCCGCATCTCATGGCATTGAGACGGAGGGGGTTTCACTCTAGAATTGGCGGGCTATTCGCCGCACTCGTAGGGGGTACAGGTTGACCCAGGAGGGGTGCCCAAGTTACCGGATTCCGTGAACTGCTGGGTCGTCCATTCACGTTGCTGAAGGGGGCTGCCTCGCTTCAGGTTTTGGCGGGTAATTTGCCGCGCCCGTAGGGGTCTAGGATTTCATTGCACAGGCTATCCATACGACCAGGGGAACGTCGGGTTTTAGTAGCAGCTCTGTGAAACCCGGGGATCCCAGATATCTGTATTGTTCTGTGATGCTGTACATTTCTGTGATGTTGCATTTTATCACGCCTTGAGCGAAAATTATATATTATATATATATTAGTAGATGTTGTATATGTTTTGCATCCGCGCTAGTCCAGTCCCCGCTCTGTCGTTAGTTAGCTAACCTAACGGGTAATGACGGGACCCAGTGGCGAATGCGGATGGCATATACGTACGTCTTTATTTTCGTTCTTTATTGGTGTGATCAATTGATGGGACTGCGTTGATTCGGATCAATGCAAGTTAAAACAAACCTAATCTGATGTTGTTGGAACACTTTTCAAAAAGCTGTTATTGCAAGGGCGTTCTCTTTTGTTTTGCATCGTGGTATTCAGTTAGAATATCCTGCTACTCAGTCGACGAGGCAAGGGCCGAGATCCCTTCACCGGGAGTGACCCCTTGGACAAAAGTTTGCGTCAGGGCAATAACTTCACTATAGTCGTTTACTTTTGCTTTGCATCGTGGTATTCAGTTGGAATATCCTGCACCTCATTCTACGGGGAAAGAGCCGAGATCCCTTCACCGGGAGTGACCTCTTTAGCAAAGGTTTTCGCCACTATATTTTTATAAAGCTATCCGGTTGCTTCAACGATATCAAGTTCATTACGTTAAAGGTTTTCGCCAGAAACCATTCGTAGCCCTCCGTCGTTTCATATGGATGGTCAATAGTATTCAAGCTATGTTTGTTGGCCAAAGTCAAGGCATAGTGATTGGTAGCTATTGGGTATTCATATGCAGCATAGATAGATGCGTTGGTTTGGGGCAGTCGTATAGCCTTGTTGGCCAAAGTCAAGGGCTTGTGCGGGTGGGCTCAAATTAACCTGGAGAATGACGGGTAGAACTTGACATGTGACTTATGATTTGTTGGCCAAAGTCAAGGTCATAAGAGCATGGGGCAAAAATCCACATCGGGAGTTTCTAAAGAAACTGAAACTTGCCAGATATGCGCATACCTTCTGGAGTGTGATGACGTGAGCGGATTCCGTCACGTTATCATGCGATGACAGTTGGATCCCGATTCCCGCTGATGAGTTGGTTTACTCCTCGGGTGATCCCGACTAATTCTTCTTTCAGGTTTGGAGGAGAATTTGACGGTACAGTGGGAGGTTTCCAGATTAGATAAATTGGTAACCATTCTGATCTAGGTTAGAGTGCACGCTGAGTGTTTCTTTTCTCTCTCTCTTTGGCAGCGACCATTGACCCGACCTTAGACTATGACTCAGAGATCAAGTTGACCGAACCTTCTTATAACATTGGCTTTTGGATTGTCAGAGTTGAAAACCTCATTGCCACTCCTACTCTTACCCTTTTCTCCAGGACACCCCGTATTACTACGAACGTCCACTTCCATTGGACAAAACCATCGTATGGTTAGATATGAACTCGAAGGAATTTATTCGAGGATGGTTTCCGGTTCTGGAGAAACCGGATAGGACTATTCAGTTGTCTTTTCCTTTTTACCTTCTCTCAGGTTGCGAGTACTCCTTGGTTTAGGAGATAGTACACCTATTACGCAAATTGGATAGTCTTCTTCCAAACCTTAGGCTGGTGCCGACCGGTAGGGAATGAAGAAAACCAATTAGCATAACGATGGTGTACAGAAGGTATTATGTAAAGACAAAGAAAGGGATTAGTAAGAGGGCAAAGTAAATTGCGACTGATATTCACGACCAAACCAGGTATTTCATTACCACTCCCACTTCACCTTTGTATTTCTCCAGGATACTCCGTATCACTACGAAGATCCACAGTTTATTGGATATTCCATCGTATGGTTATATACGAACTCGAAAGGAACTTGTTCCAGTTCGGAGATGGATTCTGGTTCAGGAGAAATAGGAATAAGGTTTATTCGGTTGTCTTTTATCTTCACCTTCTCTCGTATTGCGAGTGCTCCTAGGATTAGGACAGTACACTCATTATGCTTATTGGATAGTCTTCTTCCAAACCATAGGCTGGTGCCGAACGGTAGGGAAGGAAGAAAATCATTTGGCCTAAAGGGGTGTGCAGAAGGTAATGACTAAAGACATATAAAGGGATTTGGAGAGGTGGCAAAGAATTACACGGTTATAGTCGTGAATCTGGATAATGGAAGAGGCATTACTAGGAATACCAAGATACCCCTACAAAACATTTCAATGTTTCAGCTTCACTGTGTACTGTTAAAGGAAAACTGATTTCCCGATTAGATACTTACTCCAGGGTATGTATTTACCAGGTATGATTCTCACATCTGTATGGTTTTACAGATGATGAGTGGGAGTAAGTTATTGGGAATTAGGTGATCATCCTCATTATATCGGAATTCGTTGTAATTGGTGATATTTGAGGAAGTCACCTGGGTTGTTTGCCGGACGGCGAATATTTGGTTTTGAATATCCGTTATAATGCACCAATTTCAAATTGATATATCTGTACGTCTATTTTTATAGAGTGAGATATACCTTTTTGAAATTATGTCGATGACATTTACCTATATCAGTTGATGGTTAGGTAAGGAGCATTAAACAGCGGAGTAATTCTTCTTAACCATAAGTACAGTTTTCAACCTACGACACACAGGGAGTGAGTTATTAGACTCAAGGGACTTGTACAGAGTATTGTATATTGTCCAGTGTCCATTAGGACAGAGGGGATGGTCCTCGTATTATATTCAGTTTACTTATGACTTCTCTAGTTCTTAGACAGGTGTTTCGTAGAAACACAGGGTCCAAGTTTTGAGAAGTTATAGGTATATGAGTAAAGTAGAGAACCAGATATTGCAAGTATCGGGATTTTTCAAGGTGATTGAAGATGTAGATACTTGTGTGTGGTATTCAGTTGATAGTAATGATTAAGAGAACTTGCTTCTCTTTCAGGTTACTCATAATTGGAAGCATTCCTAAGTTGAGTAACGCTGATTGGCCTCTTTCCATTTAGTTGACATGCACTGGAGACAGATGCATGATTTGAATCTGGTTCAATTAAATCAGTGCCTCTGTTTCTATATTGGATATAGAACAGTTCGTATCTTAATGATGTTAAGGTACGGGGAGTTGTCTAGTATATGCTTAAAACCAGACTCTGGATAACTCAAGACGCGTTTCTGTAATGGCTGTTTGTGGGTTGACCCAGGCTATGACGAGGGTTGACTTTCTACCATCTGGAAGATCAATAGTGATATTGCTCTTAACTCGCCACAGTTTTAACAAAGAAATGGATTTTTTCCAGAAAACAATAGTGGGAGTATGGTAGAACTGGAAGTGATTCCAGAACCGCAAACGATTACGGAAAATTTGATAAGAACCTAAAGATTCAATCTGGTTTGACATTCCATTGGCCACTCCGCAGATACAGTGGGTAACCTCAGGCACCCGAGAGATACTCCGGTAGCCTCAAGGACGGTGACAGGAAGGTTCTTGTTTACCCAGACTTACCATTGCTATTGTTCTAGACTGTGAGACCCGGCAGGAGGATGAGTATAGCGTCGTTCTAAACTAGCTTTAGAAGTGTACGTTTATATGACTCTGCCAGAGGGTTGTCGTAATCAGTGGGAGCAACGGAAGCATGGTGGACAGGTGGCTTATGTCTATTTATAGACTAAAGCAGATATAGCGGAGATAGATCATCTATTTCTGAAATGACAGTCATAGGTTTGACTTCATCAGAATAGGGGATGGATCTGTTAAGAAGGTAGTAGGGTGTGATGTCCTGGTATTTGGATGACATACACAGAGTAGGAAGTGATATTCCTATACTACGATCGGTTATACTTTGGTCGTCACACAGTGGTTTCTCCACATGGGACTTGGACATTATATCAGACATACTGGTTACTAGATCTATGGTTTTAGATCTAGATTTGGGTGGTTTCCCAATCTGGGTACTTAGACAGCATTCTAAGAGTAATTAGAATGGACGACTCCTGGCATGGTGGTGTTCCTGCAGGTGATGGAGTCACCCTCTCTAAAGGTGTCTTACAGACTAAAGTGGAGAGGGATGTGCATGATTGGCAGATCACTTGCTTAGGCAATTGAGTCAATCATGAGATGTCAAGTACCACACCAGATATTGTTTTTGCGGTAGGTGCAATAAGTTGATATTGATCCAATCCTGGAGAAACAGTCGGAAGCATTTTTTAGAACATAAGTGGATATTCTAGGGATATGATAACGACAGTCTCATTGAGGAGACAGTTATCATTCCAAGCTTCCAAGGTGACCTGGACGACAAGGAGGTTGTCAGAGTTATAGTTTTCGTTCTGACGAGGGGCAGTATTTTGGACAGGTGGTCCAAGGCAATACTGAGGGAGGCATGGCGCAGGATACTGATTAAGTTCAGTTGACGATACAGTCTAAGAGGTTTGGATTTGGAGTTCATTTATGAGCTAGGTCCCATCAGACATCCAGACATTCTAAGACAGGTATTGCTCATTTCGGGAGATGGCTTTCTCCGCGAACTTGAGATATAGAGAGATATAGAAAGAAACATCAAAGCGGATCCACTCACTGAGGCTATTCCTCGAATGCAATAGTTTCGCAAACAGGCTTTGTGAGACTGACTAGTAGAGGAGTTGGGTGTTCGGTATCACACGGGCTGTAAGTATGCGACATCGCAATAATCAGCCTTGAGTGCAAGTGGGAGATTGTTGGAGATAGTGCCCTCAGAGTCAATTATTGGATCACAGGCACGTGATTGCAATGATTGAGGGAGGACCTATTCCGGTAGGACAGTCTTACTCAAGATGATAGTATGCTATCTGGTTTATCTTTATCATCGTGTACTGCTTTAGGTGACCTGACAGGTCGCTATTACACGTTGATAGAGCCCCTAGGATTCGTGCTTGACTGCCAGCAGTATGAGGGCGATCATATACGTGGGAGCTGGTAGTCTATAAGTACATCCTTAAAAGGTCCCTAGTCATGGGAGTTTCGAGACAGGGCATCGATACTCCAGAGTAGACTAGTGTATACAGTCGAGACCCCGACGAAGGGCGGTGGCCGGTCTCACAAGTCACTGGTGTCAGTTGGTTCACCTAAGATATATACAGGTGCTCATTGGGTTATGAGTACACCGGACAGGACTCGCCGGGAACATGCTAGTTGGTCTTATACCTGACGTCAGATAGCAGTTCCCTGGTGACATGTGTATAGGTTAGTTCATCGACCTGAGGATCGTCATTTTTCTCGTGTGAGTTCCTACTGTACTTTGATTACTACCCTACCACACTCAAAGGAGACGTGCAAACAGGTTTTAGTTGGGTACAGTCCCGAGCCACA